>JABFTP020000144.1:104821099-106071099 GCA_013387265.2 Cryptolaemus montrouzieri
AATTTTCCGATCCATTACAAGGTTCAAGGCGGACTTTGATGGTACATTGAAGACGATATTTTCCACGAAACGGAATTTTTAGTTTTCAGGGGTATCCAAATTCTGAGTGAGAGATATCATCAAGTCGCTGAAGAGCAGTGGCTCTAAAGATTTCTATGGTCTGACGGTTAATTTGTTGAAGCAATGCATCAACTCTATAATTTCACCATTGACCTCTCTAATTAATAGATGTATCAGAGGTAGTTTATTTCCCGATTATCTTAAGATTGCAAAGTGTGAAAAAGGTTGCCAATTACTATCCGATATCATTGATGTCTGTTATTTCTATGTTGTTTGAGAGGCTCCTGAATGATAAGATTCGTTTCGTTTTCGAGTCAAACGAACTATTCTCGAGCAATCAAATTGGATGTAGCCGGAACAGAAGTACAGCGAAGGCACTCATGGACCTTGTTTGGCTGTATTTTTTGACAATACAGTACAGTGCTTACATTTATAAGTATTAACTCAACTAGAGCCTTTGACTTTATTCCTCATAATAGATCAATAAAGCTAGGCAATAACGGTATTTGCAGAAGTGTTCAGAATAAGGTTAAATAGGTACCAAACAGTAATTGTTAATACTAACTATTCTAAATTAGTTCAAGCTGAAACTGGAGTACTTCAAGGTTCAATCACGGTCCTTGTTTTATTTTTAATTTTCATCAATAACCTTCCTGATCTGGAAGAAGCAATTGTAACATTTCATGTAACTCTGATGGTAGGTTTCGAAAAGATCAGTTGTGTTCAGGTGAACTCTTATGAAATGCGTCAGTGGGCTATGAATGTTGACACAACCCAGCAGCCCTTATTTAATTTGAGCAATATCTTTAACTTCAATGACACGAGTCGTATATAAATTTTGCGAATACATCTTGATTTCACTCTATCATGGAATATTCATGCCGATATACTGTCGAGGAAGGTTAGCAGAGACATCTTTGTCTTGAGACGCTTGAGTTTCTTCTCGGTCGTTGAATTATCTTTTAGGTGTTGTTTGGGAGGTTGGTTCTAAACGTTATTGAATTTTTGAACTGTAGAGGAAGGCAGTTAGACTAATGAGCTGCAAAAAATGTTTGCACTTTTTAAAGAGCTTGCAATATTCCATCTCTTTATATTCTTCAATGTCCCGTGTATGTCCATAACAGCACTGGCTTGTTCAAATCTTGCTCGGATCTTCACTATTATGATACTAGATGTATCGACTTTCTCAGACTGAGTAATGCGCAAAATAGGTTTAATTTCCATGCTGCCAGATCCCTCTTTCCTTCCTCTTAGTTGTATATACATAATTTCATCAATCTTACTGACCTGTGTAAACATCTTTGTGTAAAACATTATCTAAACTGTTCCAAAAAAGTTGAGAATAAGCCTTGAATTTTTGCTAAGCTAAAAAATGTTTGTGTATCAGGGTGATATGTTGTTTTACTAAAGAAATGCTAGAAAATCATACAAATACTCTTCACAGCTTCTAGCAAGACCTCCAGACTTAAATCCGATCATCTGAGATATGGAAAAACAAGGTTTTAGTACCATCCGATGTGTCAGAAACCAATTGCGTCAACTTTAGCCTAATATTCCTAAGGAGTACCTTAACAATCTAATTACCATAGCATTTATTAGGGTTATAAGAAGAAAATAGACGATTTTTATAATTTCGAATTATGCGGTATTCGATTTTCATTCAATTCTATTTTCGTAATAAATTCCAAATAAAAGAGCTCAAATGTTATTTCGGTATCCAAAACAAAATAGAAGAGCTATAGTAGCGTAGTAAAAGTGAAATGTCACATAATTGACAATATTTGAGAGAAAATCATTGGTAGGCTTGGTTTAGTGAAATAAAATGGAATCAATTATCAATAATGCATTCCTGGAGGTGTCCATTTCGGCGACTTATATGCTAATTGGTTCTTTCACTTCCTCGAATATAAAGTCTTTATATGTAGATACATCAACATCGCCTCAAGTTGCAACTGTAGAGAAAATCGCATACGGACATAATTGAGTGCATGGAATTAGAAGTGCCGGCTGAAATTTATTGATAAAAAGCTGATATCACGTGCGAGATGATGTTTTCCACACTAGTTTTGTCGAATGGTGTTATAGCGAACTGAAAGTCAATCTTAAAGTTTTCTTTTGATTTACTTTACTGATATGATGACCTTTTCACATATTATGTTAGTAATAGAGGTCTACAAATTTATATAGATTGGTTTTCGTTCTTTCCAGGGATGTAGAATTTATTATTTTCTTAGTTCCTTGGCTTATCCTGATTTGTTGAATAAAGTTCAATACATTATATTTGAATGTCTATAATTTAAATGCTGGTAGACGTTTCGAGATTTGTTTTACCTCTTTTTCTATACATCATGAGTTTCAAACATTTTCTATACGAATCTAAAATAACAATTACATTTAGATTTAAAATAATCTCTATAATATAATAAAATAATACCACATCGGGAATAATTAAAGGTTGATTATATTAAAATATTCCTACATTCATTTTGTACTATCTGCCATTAGCTGTCAAGTTGGCCAGTGTCAACTCTGTCAGTATTCGTCACAAATTCCATTATCTGATACGTTCGTTTTTTAGTTTTTACTGTTATGGTGATGCTTTCGAGTTTGCATCAATATTTCTGTGTAGATGGCGCTTAGGGATCCAATTTGGGTTTTGTAGTTCACAACCTGTTCTGTTTAATGTGCATCATTTCAAGTATTTCCCTTGCTAGTCTGTTCTGTTCCTTGTTTAATATTTTTATGTTTTGGTAATCGAAGTGGTGGTTCTCTCGCTTCGTATACTTGTGGTTTTTTAAGCGGTTATGGATGTTCTGTTTAGTTTGACGAATATATGATTTGTCAACGTCTTTGCAAGGAATTTCATACACTACATGGATAGAGTCTAATGTTGGTGTTTCACTCTTTAGTTTGGTGTGTAGTTTTTTGACTTGGTTATGTGCTTTGTGTACCACTTTTATGTTATACGGTTTCAGTATGTTACTTATTTTGTGTGTAAGCCCTGATACATAAGGTAAAGATATATATCTTGTGTCCTTTTCGAGTTCTGCTAGTGTTGAGTTGAATAGCTTGTGTACGCGTTCCCTTATTAGAATCTCTCTTAGTCTGACCGGGTAGTTGTTTTGGGTTAGTAGTTTTCTTACTTCTTTCAATGATTCATGTCTTAAAACTGACGATGTGAGATGGAGTGCCCTATCAATGTATCCCACTGCTGTGCTTTTCTTCTGTGAGGTGTGATACTCTGTGTTATAGTCTAGTATTCTATCGGTGCATGTTTCCTTCCTATTACATCTTGTCAAAACTCTATCTCTATCTCTCTTTAGTGTCATGTCCAAGAATACATATATATGTATATATAATAAATTATTTATTTATTTAGAGTTTCTTTAGAAATTTTCTAGATTTTGAGATGGAAATCATTGGGATTGCATTTTGAAAAGGTGTTGAAGAGTTTGAAAAAACACCAATAAAGGTATAAAATAGGGTTGAAAATAGAATTCGCTAAATTTTGAAGTTCTAAAATAAAATGAAATAATAAAGTAAGGAATCTTCGTTTCAGCATTTTCATCAAAATCACCACTAAGTATGCGAATTAAGGGGACAAGTTCGTATTGATGTAATGAGAAATCGTAAAATATTTCCCAACAAGAAGAAGTGGGTCAGGACAGTTTCCTTCACCGCCGTTGTTATATCTTACAGCCTAACATATATCGAATTAATCGATAAGTTAGTACCTGACAAAAACCTAAGCTGAAACTACGATGAAAGCAACAAAAAAGAGTACTATAAACATAAGAACATACTAAACATGCGTATAATTCTCAATGTTCATAAGTTTTGTGCTCAATGTATGTATTTATACAAAAGGTACACTTTCAACGAATTCAATCTAATATTTTATCTTACTATATCAATCTATATATTCAGTTATTTCAGAATCACTTTTATCTCTTTCATTCTGATGCAAACTTGGATGAATAGAATTAAATATAGATGAGTTGATTTGAAATTGTAATATGAGGTGAATAATTTATACTTAACAGTGATTGATAAAGATATGTGACTCCTGGAACTGACCATAATCTTCTGTATTTGTAATATTAAGCTTTATATTTGAATTACAGTTTTATACTGCAGAATATTTACATAAAATATGAAGAGTTCAATTATAATATCTCTATTTATGAAACTAGGTGTATAGAGGTAAATCGAATGAATATTAGTATTATGATTATGACGACTGTCAACACTTTCGCAAAAAATTTGGAATATTCACATTTTCAGCAAGAAACTTTTCCCTTTTATCAAGTGGATGGATATCATCAGAAAAATTTGAAAATGTCAAACAATCCTCTATTAGACAATTGTTGATTTTTGCGACGTATCTAAATCTAATCTAAATTAAATAGTATTCATTATTCCAATTAATCATCGTTAAAAGTCTGAAGCAAGTGTCTAATCAATATTTATATAGTTGTGTGTTTGTGGCTTTAAGCCTGAACATCAAAAACACAAGAAATAGGTTTTATTGACCTGACGTTAAACACAGTTTATAGATCGGGGAAAAAATTCAAAACCAAATCGAAAGAATTAAAAGTATACGTATATAAAATAAGTAATAATCACATTTTGATCAATTGATAATATTATAATCGAAGAACCATTTTTGAATGGAAAAACAATTCAACTTATGTTTTTTTTCAACGAAAATAAATTCAATTTGATTCAAGCAATGAACTTCAATCTGAAATAGTCACCAAATGATTACCTTTAATCAGAGATAAGTCTCTCATTTCAAGAAAAATCACATTTAAAATTAGCAGAATGGAGGTCATAAGTAACAAACTGGGAAGATAAATGAGCATAGAATATTGTTAATAAAATAGATATATTACTATTACGTGGACAACATTGTTTTCATTTTCATATTTCCTACAGAATTATTCATTAACGTTAATTTCTCTCTAGATCAGATTTCATAATAGAAAAAGAACAATTTGCAATAACTGATGACCAACAAAAGTGGTAGTTACCGTTTGGTGTTGCTGCTACATAGCTACCATCTACATTTTAAATTCACATATCCATTCGATATCGATCTAAGAAGCCCAATCATTCTGAGATATTTTGCTGTGTCACATATTTTTGGTTCAGTATAAATTTCCAATCGAGAACAACGAAGTTGCAATTGTCAACTAACGACTTATGTTTAAAATACATTAGTGGCAAATAGGTATTAGAAATTTAAATGGTGGATATAAAATTGACATAAATTTCCTCCTAAATTCATAAAATAGCCAAATCAGAAAAGATAAATTCAGTATGGAAATGGCTTCTCAAGAGCAATTAAATATATTCCTAAAACATAATATGACAGAGTGATGGAGATATCAAGGCCTAGAGCTGAAGAAATTGAAGGCGTCCGAACTGATTCAAGAGGGCGCCAGTTCGTCTGATGTAACTGGAACCACCGAGCCTATCTTTAAAAAATTTTATAACAAGGGAACAATTTTTTCATTAGATTTCTTTTCCAAATTCTTGCACAAATAAGACATGAAAATCCGAAGAACTTTTTGGGGCTAGAAAATGATTACCTAGGATAGTCGTATAATGGATTCAAAGAAAATATTACCAGCCGCCTACATATATTCATTTAAAACGCACGGCCATCTATGATACATCCATAAACCTTTTTTTATATGTTCCAATTAACAGAGTCACCCAAAGATTTTCAGTCAAGTCGAGTAGTTATTGCGAGAAGGAAACAGTTGTTTTCAATCATATTTGTTACGCTACGGGCTAATTGAGTGAAATTATACAAAACACAATTACGTGTACCTTTAATTAAATTGATATGTCACAATTATATTCTGTTTGTTTTGAGTAACTAATAACTAATTCTTGAGCATCAAGTTTTGATATCAAGATCAAATATTCACATCATTAACTACGTTTTATCTAATGTGAATCATAACATTAAACTATTCACATGATTTTTATCGTACAGGAAACAAAGAAAGAAACAATTAGTTAGAAACCTCACTTGCTGATGGAACGAATAATTGCACCCCCCAAATTGCTTTCTCTCTTTTTCAACGTAAATTACATGAAGCTCAAATGAAAAAACAAGAAGCGCGAATTGAATTCTTCCAAATGAGAAAAAGAGGCGATGATCATTCTTGAACGTATCACCGTTTGATGGATGGACACTCTGGCGATCGGAACACGATCCAGAGTGCGTCCCTTAAATCTCGTCTGTCACTTCGTCCACATGTCACAATGGCAATTGTGATTCTATTTTCGTGAAATTTGCAGGTCGAAGTCTACGTGATCGGAGTGAGAATGGAGTTGGAGATGGTTCGATCTTTTGAGAAATTTCAATTACGTTCGTAAGAGGACGTTTTTGGTCGAACTGTTTTCGAGTTGGAGAACGTTGACCAGTATCACTGCATTCCGATGGTATTTGAGGTAAAGTTTTGGAAGAAAATAAATATCTCACTCTACAGTATGTAATAATTACTTTCAATAATTGCAAACTAAAATAACAGAACGTGTATTTCTTGAAGAATCCATCAGATTATAATTAGTACTTTGAAGATTTTGCGCTTGAATTTATGGCTTCTTTGGATTTTTGTTACTGACTATCAGTAGGTAGTGGAATAAGGAGACAAATGGAGATAATTAAAGTAGATTCCTCAAATCAAGTGCTCAGTACCAAATGTAAGGAGATCACAACATTTTCGAGTTTTATTTGATTCAAAGCAACTGTTTATTCAGTAAACAAAATGATTATTTTTGTCAGTTTTGAAAGCCACGCTAAAATAAATTTCGGAACCATTTCGTTCGACCTTTCATCGTTAATTCTTATATTACAAGACCTTGTTTTTCCTTAATATTTCAAGTTTCCGGCATTTGCTGTTTCATATCTCCTCGAAGCAACATCTTGGAAATCTTCAGTTTTCAATATAATGAGATTTATAGGTTTTAGTGGTAGAAGATTTGCTAGTACATTGTACAGGGTAAGTATTTAAACACGTTTTAGATGTCTTTTATATCTAAGATAATTGATTGCACGGTCTCATGGTTTTGGAATGTCAGCATAAACTGTTACTAGCATCCTTTTGTTCATTGTACAATTTAATAATGCTTCACTTTTTTCAGCTGATTTCTTCTCATCTCATCGATTGATTTCGAAGTATTCATCACTGACAAAAATTTCTGAATTGCATTCATTTAAAATTGTAAGAAGTTGGTTTATAATTTATTCGGCACAGGTTAAACGTATCAGTTTCGACAATATGTCATTCTAAAAACAAATCTTCATTATGGATTCATGTTAGCATTATCGTTTAAGGGACTATTAGTCATTTCTATAAGTAATTTAGTACAGTTAAATTTTAAATATTTTAGATTAATCAATGAAGGGCGCAATATTTTGTTCATGTTTGGATTATCTTCAGTTCTTTCAGCTTTGTAAAGATCCAGAAGTAGTATAGTATATTCATCTTTTGCAGGAAACTGACGTTGGAAGTAAAACCTCTGCAACTACTGATGTTTAAACATTTTAGAGGAATCTACTTTTCCTAGAGGAACTTAATTTTTAAAATTATTTTATCCAGATAACTCAGATTTTGGCATATAGTGTATGTATCTTTTGAAGGCATCCAATTTTTGGGGTTACTTCTGTCTGAGTCTGAGCGGATTGAAAATGGAACCAAAGTTAACTACCGCAGGATAACAAACAAGAGTGACAAATTCCTTCTAGACTTGTTCGCGACAATGAGCTTTTCATTAAAAAATTAAATCCAGTTCTCTTTGCCGGATAATCAATTTAAATGAGAAATTTACTTAATGATTTTGGGAATTCCTTCTGATATTCTATTATTCATTTTGGCTGAATCCTAATGATTATCTTATACATTTGAATACGCACTTCTTGTAAGTATAGGTATATTTGTATTTTATTTATTTGCTTATCTCGGATAATAATTTGGATGCTTTCTTGTATTTAAATCAGGTTTTGCGGTTTATTGGAAGGGGTATTTTTCCAAAAAAAAAACGATTTCAAGAACAAACACAGCTTTCTGCATGCTATAGTCCAAGCTGCCCTAATACAAATTCAAACATCATAAGAGACTCAAATCCGACAATTTCATAAAACACCATATCGTTAATTGAATTGGTGCCGATTGAATAAATACCTGCTTTGTTTGAATTTGGATGGTGTTAAGTCACGAAACTTTGCGTTCAATTCGATGTGCAAATGCTAAGATGCAGAAATAAATTATTTAAATGATGAGTGGAGAAAGATTCTTTGATTTAAGTGTTCAACAAGTACTCCGTTGGGAGTCCAGTGAAAGTGTTGAACAAGGTGAGATATTCGACGACATTTGTTTCAACCAATAACCACTGAAAGTGTCTATATTTTCGACAACTTCGCCATGACCACATAAACTAATGTTAAAGTAATTATATTCATTACTTTTTCACTTAAATAACCAGTCCATATATAGGTGAGATAATTCATATTTAATTGATATCTAATTATATTTGACGAAAAAAAATGTATTAAGGAGTTGTGCGTTTTGCAGCAAAACAATTTTTTTTCATTTTGCGAATATGAATTGGTTCAACATATATATGTTGATATGGCGGCCATATGATAGCAAATCCAAAACATGACACAATCTTTTTATGAAAAATTTTGTCTGAAAATGGCGATTGCTCAAACAAAATAAACATATATATGGTGAGGCTACTGTTCAAATATTAATTGGATCAAATCTAGTTTTACTACATGTCGATTTCAGAAACATGATTTCGAGTAAAACTCGTTTAAATTTTGAAAAAGCTCAACTCAGAATTGTTCATATGAAAATTAACTCTGAGAAAATTTCACAATTGAATTCAGGCTAGATTACTGATTATCAATCTAGGTATGTTTTGGCATAATGTAGGCAAATGAACAACGCCTTGTTCGAGTAATAAGAAATGAGCTAGAATTGGAAATTTATTTTTAATGAATTAGGCTCACTTTTTCAATTGAAACCTCAATATTTCAGGTTGAAAACGAATAGTATGATAAACTGTAGAAGTTTTTGAGGGATAATCTCAAAATATTTCATGCCGAAAAGATGTTATATATAAAAACTAAATCTACATGAAAAGTTTAGTGTATTGATACCTATGCGAACAAGATAGAAATTTCCAAATTTAAATAAACTTTTTTACATGTTGTTACATCTTTCTAATAGCATTTCTCGGAATATTTTAATCAAAACTTTCGCTGGGGATTTGTTAAGAAATATACTAGAAGGTACCATTATTTGCCATGAAACTTAAAAACCGAGTATGCATTTAATTCTAATACCATCACTTGATGAAAATATCAGATTTGTTTAACAAGGCAGAGTTGGCTAAATCATACTAGGAAATACAAATCCTATATAAGTAGGTCTAATACAGTGGGAGGTTGAATATCTGATGTGAAATTTATCAGAGAAATATTCCAATAAATCATTAACATTAAGTTATTTGGACTGAGTTAAAGTACCTACTTTTAAGTATGCTTCATGCTGCAATACACTAAAATCTATTGAATATTGATTATTAAGTGTTCTGTATGAATATAGAACACATTGTATACCTACCTACATTTAGTAAATTTTTTCGGTCTAGTCTTGCCTAGATTAGAAATTCGACATTCTAATAGGAATTCGGTGTATATTAAGACTTCTGGAATGTTATGAAGACAGGCAATGAATATGGTAAAAACAATATAATTACAAATTTTATTATATATGCCGATCACGAAAACCAATGAACATTTTGGTTTCAAATCAGAATTCGCAATTCTGCAGTGCCACAAAGACTATTATTCACATGTCTGCATTAAATAATCCTGTTGAAGATTATGTTAAATTGGTATAACGAAATATATCAAGCTTGAAGTAAGTCATGAAAATTATGCTTCATCTAACTTTGATATCGTAAGTTTTGAATTTTAACTACCAAAATATGGAAATAATTGTTTCCAATAATTATACTCTAGTAATATCGTGAATATTGAATTGAAAATTCCGAAGCGAAAAACTTAAATAGCATTAATATCTTCTATATGCAGAAACATAAAACAAAAATGTTTTCCGAAAAGCTACCGAAAATTTTAATCGAGAAATTCGGTTCCGTTCCGTTAAAACTATCAGCACCATACAAGTTAATCCAACGTACCACCACATAGATCCTTTTCCCCGGTTCTTGTTCCTCCCTCCGGGCACCTCACCCAGGGTGAAAGCACATCCGCAAATAACCAGAAACAAGTAAATCACTTTCATATTTTCAAAATGTATCCACCCGCGCACTAACAGCACGTCCACTTCACTTCAAAAGCAAAAAATAAACAATATCACCTGCATCCGAGTCAGTATTTACTTTACCGGGGTACATTGGAGGGGTGGCTTACGAAAACACCCGATCATCTCCGAATAGAGGCGGAGCATTAGTATAGAACTGACCACCCACAGATGAGACTTTTGTAACACTGAAAGTTGTTCGATGTTAGCACGTGTGGTCCAGCTGCACGTGGATGCTGACTCCTCCTACATTTTGAACATTGTCCAATGGTATTGATGATCCCGCCTTGCTCCGCTTTGGGTTATTAAATTCACCGCCATTGAACAATAAGTCCCCTAACTCACTAGCAGAAATATATCTCCTCTATTTCCTGCAAACTTCTACTTGCTCCCTTTTTTTACATTTTCTGTAATACATTCTTCCATTCTCTAGTGGTCAGTGGCGGTACGTGGGTGTGAAGTTTGCGACAAATTTTGGTGTAGGTAATACTATCCCGTGAAAAATTTCAAGATCCAGAACCATCTCACTTCTAATTCATATCAGATATAAATCTTATAGGTATACATAGAACTTGAACCCACGTATTGCCTCAAGTAAAATTGAAAAGGTTTAGGGTAATAGTAAATTTATTGAAGTACTGAAGAAACAAAGGTCCTATTCATAACAAATTGTGTCTACTCATGCACTAAGGATCGACAATTTCAATAATGTACTGGAGGTAAATATGGGCCTCCTTATTTTACACTCAGTTTACATAAATATTTCTGCGTTGAATATAATATTTTAATACGGTAGTGAAAACTCATATAATACATTATGTTATTCCTTTATTAATTATTTCGTAAGGGTAACTTAATTTAGAAAAATTATTACATTAGTAAAGTCTTCTTTCGGCCCATATTATCCTCACAGTGTTTTTATGGGCCACCTAAAAACATTACCCAGAATTGATAAAGAACTTTATTAAACACAACATATTAATACAAAACTAAAAAATTATATTTAAATAAAATCTATTAGTAAAATAATTAATTTTATAACATTCAACGAAAAAAAAATCCTAAATATTGCGCATAAAAAAAGTTCAACAACACTCAAAATTTTCTGTATCATCCTCTTCTAAACCAACGCACTCCTCATGGTACCAAGTATTGCAGTTAACACACATCCTCATATCTTTTTGGTCATCAGATTGACAAGCAACACAAAACCAAGATTCAGTAGCCGCCTGTTTTTTGGCACTTTGTTTAGAAGTTGAGGGTATGGAGACCTCGGAGACGAGTGACTTTTACAGAGTTAAATAGGTCCTTTGTCACCTGCTGAGCTTTGTAATTTAATGCTTTTTGCGAATTGCAACTGTTTTAGTTGGGTTAAGAGGAGTCGGCAACATTTCTTTAAATGACGTATTTAATACATTGTCTATGTCAGGAGACAGATGATTAGAATTTTTTTGTCCTGTGTGCTATAACAGCCAATGTCATATCATCTTCATCCGACGATAAATGAGTATCATAATCTGGTAACACCTGATCCTGAGTATTAGATGTAGGACTGTTGTTTAATATGCTTCTTTTCATAGCCCTTTGCGATGGCAATGAAGGCGCAAAGGCTGACTCATGAATTGCTTCTGAATTTAAAGGAAATAATCCTGTCGCTTTAAATCCATTTATAATATTATCTGGAGTCATACATTTAGGCCAAACTCGGGACAAAATAATATTAAATCTAGCCTTATTTAGTGATCTTTGTGGATAAGCGTCCCAGTAACACAAAAGTTCATTGTCCCAATGAGCTTCAAACGACCGAAAAACAGCTTTGTCCAGTGGTTGAAGCTCATGGGTTGTATTTGATGGTAGGCAAAATAGAGTAATGCCAAGATTATCCGCCTTTTCCGCAATGGTAAAATCCAAGTGGCTTGAGGCCCCATCAAATACAAGCAGCGTTGGACCATTGTTACATTTATATTTAGAAAAATGCTCTAAGAAGAAAATAAAGAGCTCTGTGGTCATACTTCCTTTGAGAGCCATTTTTACCAATGCTCCATGTGGTAGATTGTCAAGAAACTCACTTTTAAGTCGCTTACCTTTGAATAGAACCATCGGTGGGATTGAGTTACCAATTGCATTACAGCAAGCCACTACTGTAACATTCTATGCATGCTCTGGCGCTACCAAATGAACTCTTTTCTCTCCTTTTGCAGCGAGAACACGTTGTTGGTGGTGAATAGTAAGTCGGCATCCCTTCTCATCCATATTGTATATGTTTTGAGGTTTGTTTGTAAGATGCAAAGTCCTCATAAGCTCTGAGATCTTCATAAAATAATCCGATACAATTGTCTTGTTCAGTTTTTGCGCACGAGCGGGGTTCATAGCCTGCGCTCTTCTTGTTGACAAGTCTGAATTTCGTTTAATAAATAGCTTTAACCAGTCTTTACCCGCAATCTCTTTTTCTGCATTAAATTGGTTGGGAATGTTGTTGACTTTACAATATTTGAACATTTGACGACGGACTAACTTTGGTGTAAGAGGTAAACCAACTTCGCAATACCGTTTTATTCGCTGAACAAAATCCTTTTCTTGCTGTACATTGAGAATGCTTGGGCGACCAAGTCGTTTTTCTGACAAACCATTGTCCAAATATCTTTTTAGAGTTCGTCTAGGCACTTTAAATTCTTTACTAGCAGCTCTTTGGCTTTGCCCCTCATTTATTGCCTTAAGGGCATTTTCGAGTTGAATTTGACTCCATTGCTTTCGCCGCCCCATCTGTAATAACAATTAAAAAAATAATTTTGATTTTATCGAATAATCTCCAAAGAAACTGAAGTCGGGCTATATGCGCCGCGGTGCATATAACCCGCCATAAACATGGCCCATATTGCCCGAATTGACTATGTATCGAATTTATATAAGAAAAAAAAATAACTTTTTACAAAAAACGTTATAAAGTTCATATGAAAATGGTCTATACTACACAACTTACCTTTGCATTATTAAAAATCAAAACCTTTTATTTTCAACACTGAATTTAATTCGTAAACAAAGAAGAAAACTTATAAATATGTCTAGCCTCACGGTCGGTTGAACATAACCTAATTTACTATAAACATATTTTAGTTAGAGGGCGCGATTCAACCAAATCTTAACTCACCGACTTGAAAGCAATTGTACACCGTTGCCACAATGTGTAAGAAAAAGTGTCATTTTAGTATTGTGAGCATTGGTCCATATTACCCTCCGGCCCATATTTACCTCCAGCACCTTAGTAATATAAGAAATTTTCACAATGAATTCATAACTATTGGGGAATTCATTCAGAACTAGCTATTAGTTTTATAAGCATTTATTACGAAAATAATAATGAATATTTACTATCTAATCGAAAACTTATAATCCTCGTGACTAGTATCGATTTTTTCTAGTGTATTCTTACCCGAACAATAATTCGAAATTTGTATCACCAACTGCTTTTTTCAAGATGTGTTTATTTTTAGAGGGTTTATCTCTTCTCTACTTATTGTACAGGAACAATGAAATGGTACACCTATTACGCTGATGATGTAGAACCTCGTAGGTACTTATTTTACGCCGAGGAAATGGGAATACTCTGATGATGACAAAATAGTTATAAAAATTTTGGTGCATTTTCGGTAGTGAATCCTTATCAATTATTGAAATTAACGTATTTGGAAAGAAGTTTAAAGTGTTTAGTACCTTGGGCATTCTTACGTTATGTCAAAAAAGTACCGGTAGTTAATTATTCAAAAAATCTTCCTAAAACGATTGTCAACAATTTTGTTGTTGCTATGTTGTCACAACTGTTTGCTATACTGACGCGGAGTTTGCACGCGATCTATCATTCAATTTGTTCACAGTGCTCGATTTTGTCAGTTCTCACAGGTGGGTTAAGCTAATTTTACAACGGAATAAAATATCGAAAGCAGAATTTGTGTCTAAATTTGTACTGCAAATGGAAGTTCGTGTGCCGAATCGCAGAAAATGTTACAGAAGGCTTATTGTGAATCCACTTTATCAAAAACAAGTGCATATGAGTGACACAGTGCATTCAACAGCGGCCGAGATGTCGTAGAGCAGTGGTGCTCAAATTCGAACTGCTGGCGATCTAGCTCAATATTTTTAAACTACTTACGATCGACTATGAGAGGCTGCAAGTATTTGGGTTGCAGGGTTGTCGTACATACACGATACACCCTACCTACCTATCTACCTAGGTTGAGTTCTTCTCTATAATATCAATGAAAAACTCATAGTTATTCAAAATTGCAAGTTTATTGGTTGTTACAAAACAAAAGAGTAACATATGGTGTTAAACTTAACTAAGGAGTGACTTTAGATGTTGAAGCGTGGCACTGCATGTCCTCAGCATACTTTTCATAAGATGGTACGTAACCACTGAGTGCTAATCGCAAGCATGATGACACGTGATCGTCAGTTAGTCGATTACGATATTTTTACTTAATTATCTTCATTTAATAAAATGCAGACTCGCACAAGTAAGTTGACCCAAACATTACCGTCAGTTGAAGGGCGATTTGCCTTACATTCGGATATTTATCTTCAGATATAAAACACCAGAAATTTGTATCAGATAGTATAGGTCTGAGATGTATATCTGATATAATATGCACCAACTCATTTTCAACAGAACATGAATTTATATTAAACTGACTTGCTATTCCAGTAGCTATTTCCTCAATGTTTTCACATGAAAAAGGATAACTCATAAATGATTACTGCAATCATAAAAACGCATTTCGAATTGTACCAAAATATTTGATAATTCAGCCTCATATGTATCATAATTCAACTGAGGAATCCTTGCTTTCAAAGACGGAAAATGTTTCAGATCCTTTCTTTCCAGTTTATCTATCATAAGTTGCAATTTACTTTTGAATGCGTTTACTACGCTTATCATCTCAATAATAGTTTTTCCTTTACCTTGAAGCTTCAAGTTAATGGTGTTCAAGTGCATTGTGATGTCAGTCGAAAATGCCAAATCAGTCAGCCAATTTTCATTTATTAACATCTGATTGTTATAACCTTTCGTCTAGAAAAGTGGTTATTTCGGACAATAATTCTTGAAACCTTTCTAGGAATTTTCCGCGACTCAACCACCTGATGTCTGTGTGAAGAACTAAATCAGTGTGTTCAGCTGACTCCCTATCTTCCATCTGCAAAGTAAAGAGTCGTCGTTGCAAGCTACGTGCACTGATGGAATTCACAATTTCTGTTGCAATGCCCATAGTTTCGTCCTTGTTTAAAACTTTTGAACACTAAACTTGTTGACGTATAATGCAATGGAATGAAAAAAATGAAGGGAAATCTACATGAGCTCGACACAATGCCACATTTGTTTCTAGTCATTGCTGGTGCTCCATCGGTTGTAACGCACACTAATTTATATATTGGAAAATTGTAAATTTTTTTGAATTGAATTGAAGAAAATATCATATATTTCTTCGCCACGGGTCTTCCCCCCAGAGGAATGATTGTCAAAAATTTTTCCTTAGCCAACATGACATTGAATACCATATGAATGAAAATACACAGCTGGGCAGTGTCTGTCATATCGGTGGATTCGACGAACTCTGAAGAAAAGTATGTACATTTCATGATATCATGTTTTAGTTTATCTGCCATGTCCTGACTCATGACTTCAATACACCTTGTGACAATTAGACTAGATAACTGAAATTCTCTAATAGCAGGCATAATTTCTGTTTTAATTTTAAAATCTCCAAATAATGTCTCACCCGCTTCAATAAATGCTTCCTTCACAACCGATCCATCTTCGAATGGTTTCTTGTGTTTCGCCAATATATGAGATATTTTAAATGACGCGATCGTAGCAGCTTTTGATTGTTTGGCTGGTCTTGTAAACATGGTTCGTTCTTTCTTCAAACAAGATATCAAATCACGTACTTTTCGTTTTCTTAATTCACTCTGTGGCGGAAAATCCTTTTTATAGTGTTTATGAACCGTTTTATGAAGCCTCTCTAAGGTACCACGCTTAGGTATTGCAACTGACGCACTATAAATAAGACAAATGCACTTATTCTTTACCATACAAAAGACAATTTAGATTTCTTCGCTGCACTCATTTTGTACTGTTTGATAATAAACGACGTAGTATTGCCTTCAAGTTACAATTCAGAATGACTCCAATTCCTGCAGGCGCAACATTTATATCGATGTGAAAGTCTCGAATGTTTCCATCAAACGGTGAGCCGGAAATTTCTAGAAGAGCGGCAAGAATAAAAAACGCGGCTTTTCTTTGACAAGTACCGCGCGTTCCTTTGATAAAGCCGCCTTTTGCCGCTAGCAGAGTGTTATTTCATGACATAATAAATGTTTGTACTTCAGTTACCTACTTATTAAAAATATGTTTCTTCTCGAGATCTATTTAAATCGCGATCGAGCAGTCGATCGCGATCGACCGTTTGAGCACCCCTGTTGTAGAGGATTTACCTCGCTCGGTCGACCATCGACATATTTAATATTGATAAAGTAAAGGAAATGGTAATTGAAAATCGTTACTCAAGTTTTGGAGAAATAGGCAATGAACTTTCTGTATCCCACGAGTCAATTTGTACCATTTAAAATATTTGTTTGGACATGAGACATCCAACTGAAACCGAAACCGAAAAAACCACGTCAAAATCGATCAAAAGTCAAGGTACTGTTTGCTTTGATTATCGCCATGTTGTGCACTCGAAATTCTTGCCACGTTAGACCGTGAATAAAGAATATTACCTGAGTGATATGCAGTGTTTGAGAGAGCAAATCGTCGTAAAAACCAGATTCGTGGAAAGAAAACTCACTAATTTTGCACCACGATAATCTGCCTTGCAAAACAAAAATCAAGTAAGTCAACATACTTGGTTTTCGAGATTTTCACACCTGGATTCCTCGTAAAAAGGTCTGCCAGATGCTTCTTTCAGATTTGAAATATATCAATCCGTTGAGAATTTATGAACAGTTACTTTTTAGGAGGCAATGCTTTTTTGATTATAAATTATAAAATATCAATCGAAAAACCAATTAACTTTTTCATTTCATTTTTAAAATTTATCAATATTACATACTTCTCAGAAGATCTTGATATTTCCAAATATAGAATCTAGTATGTCTACTTACTCTACTTGAACAGGAGGACTCTAGTGTAGGTAGATACCCGCTAGTGAGATATTCAATAACTACAAAACAAAAACTTAGTAAGTCAACTTACTAGCAATGAATAGACAAATCCTCCAAGAAAGTATAACATCTTACCCTCTGAATTGAATAACCAACACCAATCAGATTGCAGAATATGTACCTGAATCTGTACCAGAAATAGAAATCAGAGGTAGAGAAGATCAAGTAGAGACAGAAAATGTACAACCTAACACTGAAACAGAAATAGAGTTACATCGGACTAATAAAAAGAAAAATCGAACTAAAACAAAGATTTTACTTCCACCATGTCCAGACAGTTGTTGTAAAAACAGCTCCCGAAATATCTTAGAAGAACAAAGGAGAATGATTTTTAGTTATTTCAACTCACTCAACTTTAGAGAAAAGACTTTTCATTGGAAAATACCTCAGGAAAATGCCTGTCAAGATCTATAAAAGAGACGCCGTTTGTTCTGTAGTTTATACTTTATAATCTATATCTTCATATCTTTTAAAACCAATCACAGCAGAACAGAATGATATTGTGCTGAAAGATACCGAGGAGCAGGAAGGCATAAAGCATAATGAAGTTATAGATCAAATGGGAATAGACAGCAAAAGAGAGAAAACTAAAGAAATCACAAATTCAAATGGAGACATCGCAGAAAAATCTATCGATTTGAATGAAACAATGAATGCAGAAAGGAAAGACTTAAAAACAAATAAAACACAAACCGTATGCAAAACAATGTTTTTGCACACAATTGGACATTCATCTGATGCTATGGTAACAGAGTTTCTGAAAAATCCGGAGTTTCAGTGTGTTACAGATAAAAGAGGACTTAAACGTGGTGAAAAGATGAAAAAAACTTCAGAAGAAAATTATAAAAACATCAAAGCTCATATTGAGAGTTATCATCCAATAGTTTCACATTATAACATGGAACATGCTCCTAACACACGGTATCTCGGTGTATAAGATGTGGAAAGATTTGAATGAGAAAACTCCTGAAAAGTAAGTTTCATATGAAACCTATAGAAAGGTTTCTTATCAGAAGAATATTGGGTTCACTAAATCTTCACAAGATGAATGTCTATCATGTTCATTGCACAAGAATCATGTCCACCATGAAAACGTAAATGAAAGAGATGATGCGTACTGTGAAATTTGTCGAAACTATGAAATACCCAAGAGAAGGTATACTGAAACAAGAAAAGCATATGAAGGAGATTGTTCCGAAGAATGGTCAGAAGATAAAGAAATTTTCGCAGTTGATATGCAGAAGATATTAATAATTCCTTTTTTATAAGTCGTCTAATATGCTTCAATGAAACATTTGCGAGCTTGATGTATCATGGACAGAATGTGTGTGTACTATAGCATGAGGCTATTATGGGCAGAACTTGCTCCGATGTTGTATGCGCATATTATAATTTCATGAAGTCTCTTGGAGAAAATGTAAAAAATATTGTATTTTGGGCAGACAATTGTGCCGCAAAAAACAAAAACTAGACACTCTTTATCGCATGTTGTATTCTAGTTAATGAAGAATGGAGACTAGAGACTATTACATTCAAGTTTTTTCAAGCTAGCCATTCATTAATGAAGCCTGACTCTGTACATGGGCTGATCGGAAAAAAGTGATTTCCTATCATCATTTCTTCGACTGGGTTAATACCCAAAAGTTTGCATGATAGCCTTAAGACATTAGAATTGCATAAGAATACTTATATAGAAATGCAAATATCTGTAATTCTCAATAGATGAAGGATAGTAAGAAAATTTATGCCAAGTACATTGTAATCGAGCCTATTCCCTTTGATCCCTGAATCTAGGAAAAGTAAATTACATCCAGTTAAAAGCTGAGATAGTGCACAAGTCCACGATAATAAATAATAATAATAAAATACAGTAACTTTGTTAAGTTGACAAAGAAATCATAATTTTTTCGTTGTTACTATTGAATGTTATATTTGCATAATTTATTTCTTGTTTTTTCTTTTTCTTTTTGTAGATATTTGGCTACAGGCGACTCTCATCTGAGCATTTCTTTCTCTTTTCGGTTTGGACGTTCTACCGGTTCCAAATTTATGAAGTATGCCGAGAATTGTGGGATATTGTACAGCCTAAATATTTACCTAAAGCTACGTTAGAAATGTGGAAGAGAGCTGAGGAAGGATTTTCAGAGCTTTGATAATAAATAATAATAAAATACAGGGATTTCCAAACTGCATGGGAAGCATAGACGCAAAACATGTCAAATTAAAATGCCCAGATAACAGTGAATCACAGTTTTTTGCAACAAATTTTCTATCGTTTTTCTAGCGGTAGTTGACCCATAATACAAGTTTATTGTAGTTGATATAGGAAACTACGGACACCCCAGGGACTGCGGCATTTTCGAAAATTCAGTTTTTACCGACCACATTGATGGTAAAATTATCCTTCAGTCGAAGCCACTGTCTGGTACATACACCCATGTTCCTCATGTTTCCGTTGGTGATGAAGGCTTTGCACTGCAAACTTATTTAATGAGACCATATCCAAAACATGGAATAATCAACAGTGAACGAAAGAAAAAGTTCAATTCCCATCTCCGTCGAGCACGTCGTGTAGTGGAGAACGCATTTGGTATACAATGAAATGGTGCGTATTCTTAAGACCTATAAAGACAGATCTTGAAACTGCGTATTATATTGTAAGAGCAGCTTGCTGTTTGCACAATTACATAATAACAAAGAATATCAACAGAGCCTGGACAGCCGAAGAAACAGAAGAAGAGTGCGGGTCTATACGTGAATTCGAGGAAACTTGATTAACAAATCGAAGGTCACCCAATGCAGCAATTCGAATACGCGAATGTTTTGTTGATTACTTAGACAGAAGAATCAATGCAACACAAAATATCACATCAATGGTTATGCAAAAGAAGGCACAATAAACTAATGTTATTTCTTGTGTTAAATTTATTTCAATAAAATGAAACTTACCTTCATATTGAGTTTTTGAGCAAACTCGTTCCATACTTCTGCCTTTTTTAATGAATTTTCATAGTTTTCATGAGAAGTGTCGAACAAAAACGAGTATTCTCGAACACTTTCTATTAACATTTCCGTTTGGTCACTCATTGTAGGAAAGAGGTCACGCGATATCTGTAATTTTGTAGGTAATAAAACATTGTGCAATACAACGAGAACGCCGCGGTCGGATATCGCAGACCGCCGCAGCAGACCGTTCCCTTTGTGCTCGCGCCTTAATGTATTTTTGCGGAAAGGGCCTACTTTGAAGGGAATATAAGAAATTTGGATGAAAAATAAATATTTTATGTTTCAATTCCCGGCACATTTTTGACAGGATATATTTGTTTCTCAAAAGATAATTAGGTAGGTTCGGGTACCTGAAAAGCACGGGAAGGAATTTATATATCGATGGTTGCATATAAACACGAACCTTTCAAGTTGCTACCTACTGCGAGCGTATTTACCACCCCCCTTTGGTACAGTGCTTCAGCAAACTAGGGGTTAGTTCGTTCAGAGCGATTTCTCAAAGACATAAGAAACTTATTAACCTTAGAAAGAGTGATTATAAGTGATTTTAAGGGTGAATGCTAATTGCCATTGTTAAAGTCTCACGCTAAGAAAGCGTGAAAATTCGAAAAAATTGCAGCTCCTTTAGAACCTTAGTTGGTGTGTCTTGACGAATTTTCATTCATTCATTTACCTGACAATAAACCAGGTTAGAAAGTTTAGGATGTGTCAGCCTGTATATCGCTCTCGTAAAATTGATATTTGCATAACATTTGGTTATACCTATTCAACGAATTTTCAGAATACTAAATCTCATACAAATATGTAATTAAAATACTCGAATTAGATTCTCAACTTCACATTCAATAGAATTTTAATTTGGTCGAACCCTTCTCTCATTCTGCGCTCCTGCATTGCTGCATTCTTCTTCTGTGAATGAATTTAATAATGCTCTGATAATCGCTTCAGTGAATACCTTTGATACATTTACGTAGGTATTTTCGTGTGAAAGTTATGTTTGTTTGAGAAAAAATTGACGGAGTTCATGATTAATTTTGGGAATAATTTTCGCTTTGCATTCAGAAATGTATAGAGAGAATTCAAGGAATTCAATTCTCTGTCAAACTCTACATTTTAGAACGTACAGAGAATATCTTTTGAATTTGAAACTCAATCAAAATATATGTTTTTTCAAGATTGGACCCTTTGTTGTCTTGAGGTATTTATAAGATAACATAAGATATCTCAAGTGTAAATTTACTAAAGATCATTCAATATCGATTTTTCAAGCTCTAGACTCATTCAGCGGAATAAAATGCATTTAGAGGCTTCACGGTATACAGGGAGTTTCCCAAGCATGTAGCAAATTTTTTCCACACACCATTTAACTCGTAATATTAATAGGCATCGATCTGTTATACGTTTCCCTATACATAAAATGCATTGTTTCCGAGTTATTCGCGATTTTAACCCAATAATTACGATTTTTCGCTCCTGAAATTCGCAGATTATATGACCGGAATTCTTTCAAATAATGCATTTCGATCTCTGAATAGGAGACCAATCTCAAAATCTTTATCAAAGAAATTCTCATTAGAATTCCGAGAGAAAAATTGCGAAATCAGTTACTATTGAAGTGGATTGAATATGACTTCTCGTTTTCCTTCTATTCTAGTAGGCCAGGGGTCCTCAAACTTGAACTGCTGGCGCTCTATCTCGATATTTTTAGACTACTCACGATCGATTCTGGGAGGTTGCAAATATGTGTGATGCAGGGTTGTCGTACATACACGATACACCCTACCTACCTACCTACCTACTTAGGTAGGGTGTATCGTAGCATATATAGATATTAGCTTTCCGCACAATATACATTATTTTAGTCAACGTTTGGGTTAGGTTTAGTTAGGTTCTACTCTATATTATCAATGAAAAAACACATAGTTATTCAAAATTGTTGTTGAGTTTATTGGTTGTTACAAAACAAAAGAGTTACATATGGTGTTAAACTTAACTAAGGAGTGATGTTGGATGTTGAAGCGTGGCACTGCATGTCCTCAGCAAACTTTTCATAAGATGGTATGTAACCACTGAGTGCTAATCGCAAGCATCATGACACATGATGTATGTCTGATATAATCTTCACCAACTCATTTTCAACAGTACATGAGTTCATGTTAAACTGACTTGCTATTTCAGTAGCTAAATCCTCAATGTTTTTACAAAAAAAAGGATTACTCATAAATGATGCTATACTTGCCAATTTACAGCAATCATAAAAACGCATTTCGAATCGTCCCAAAATATCATAATTCAGCTTACGAATCCTTGCTTCAAAGACGGAAAATATTTCAGATCCTTTCTTTTCAGGTGATCTATCATAAGTTGCAATTTACTTTTGAATGCGTTTACTGCGCTAATCATCTCAATAATATTTTTTCCTTTTGAAGCTCCCAGTTAATGGTGTTTATGACAGTCATTAACTGTTTTCAACACTGAGTGTCATCAGCACCTGTGTGTTCAGCTGACTGACTCCTATCTTCCAACTGCAATTTAAAGAGCCGCCGTTGCAAGCTACGTGCACGGATGGAATTCACAATTTTTGTTGTTTTGTCCATAATTTCCTCTGTGTTTAAAACTTTTGAACACAAAACTTGTTGACGTATGATGCAATGGAATGAAGAAAACGAAGGGAAATCTACATAAGCTCGACACAATGGCACAATACCGTTTTTGTTTCCAGTCATTGCTGGTTGATTTTGCAAGAAACCACCATATATTGATAACATTGAGTTTTACGAGTATCATTTGTATTTTCTTCAAAATTTTAATTTTTTGTAATAATCTCAAGCGTATCACAAAAATTTTCCCCTGTAGAATGTGCTGAAACAGTGGTATTAGATAAACTAGGTGCGACTAATTCAAGAATAAAAGCTTGAGGTGTACCATCCAACTGTTTCAAGACCGATCCGCGAGTTCAGGTAGACTGGTAGTCCTGAAGGAAACCTGGACAAGAACGACCTCGAGCAACAACGGCAATCCAAGGCTGTTATTCAACAATTTCCTGTTTGGGACAACGGTTTGCTTTAGCTAAGCACTTTCGAATGCACTATAGACAAACAGTGGAGTGCATATTAGCACTGAAACGATACAACAACATCTCAGGAAATTTAGTTTGAGTCCTCGTACCGCAGTTTAAATTCCATCTATAACCACAGCACATTGAAGAGTTCGAATGAATTGTCACAGAAAACATGTCAATCGGTTAAAAGCTGACTGACTTTGTTATTTTCATTACGATCGACGATCTTTAGTGTACAGATATCGAAAATAGAGATATGCCCAGTGCACCTTTTTACCCTTTAGTTTTTGTGGAAGTGTAGTGATGAATTTCTTCAAACTCCTACACTGATCTAGTCATCGCTTTCAAGCCAGAACTCACCAAGCTTACATCATTAGGAACTAGTGGCCTGCTCGAGATCCAGAGTTTAATTCCACTGAACATGTCTGGGACATTTTCAATAGATGAATTAAAAAAACTGACTGAAGATATTCAACATTAATTTTGAGTATGAATCATTGATGTCTTGCAGTAATTCTCGCTAGGGGTGTTGATATCGGTTTTGAGCCGGTTTTTAGGGACATTAGTTTTTCAAAAGTTTTACTTTTTGCATAATTAGTTTATTTTCAATTTCTATGACTACCATTTTCATTTCGATTGTTCTCAAGCATTCCTTAGTGCTCGTGCTGATATCCAAGATACACAAAACCAAATGTATATGGTATTTCACATTATTGATTGTTTTTAACCATGGATGTTTGACTACTTGTGAAGAATGAAGTTTTTTGTTGTAAAAAACTGGATAGTATGATAAGAAATGTTGAATTATCACCACAGGATATTGTATTCTGTCGTCACTGAGAATTGAATTTGCGAATTTCAAAATTTCAAAAAAATGCCTTACGTTGGATTGTCCGATGTGCAGAGGGGTCGAATGATTGCTCTCGTTGAAGAAGAGGCAACACAGAGGGATATAGCGGCCACAATGCATTTTATGGCACTGTTTCTCGACCTGTCTAAGGCCTTTGATTGTGTCTCCCATGAAAGGCTGATGGACAGGCTCGTTGATTGTAGTTTCGTAACTGGCAGCAGTAACGTTATAAGATCTTTTTTAACAGGTAGGTTTCAGACGGTCTTCGTGGATGGTGTGTACTCTCGAAGAGAAGTTATGACGACGGGTGTTCCACAAGGCTCAATTATGGGACCTATTCTTTTTCTCATTTTTATCAATGACTGGATACATATTTGAAGCTTTCTCCACCTTGTTCGCGGATGACTCTACTCTGTCTGTTAGGTCCGGTGAGCTTGAGGAGTTGCGAAGGTGATGCGGTTGAAGGCGCTCGGATGGTTTTCTGCTTGCGGACTCAGCATGAATGTTGATAAAACGCAGCAATTGTTGCTCAGTATGAGACAAACGAATGAATTCAATTATAGTGAAGGAAGTGTGAAGTTCTTTGGGGTGCATTTAGATCGGAAACTGAAGTGGGAGGATAATGCTATCAGTGTTGCGACTAAGCTGAGCAAAAATACATTCGTACTTCGTAATCTAGCATCAGCAGTATCATCGGGAGTTCTACAGTGTGTTTATTTTGCTATAATCGAGTCTCACCTCCGAAACTATAGAGATTGCTGCATTGATTCTTTCAGGCAGCTTGATGTGCTCACTTTCCATCATTGTTCATTTACGAATGCCTTTTATACATGCAAAAGAAGGCAACATTCTGTAAAAAAGGTTATCCGAAAAGAACTCTTTCGACTTGGTATGTCGCAGAATGGACCTGGTTTTCTGTCTGTTGAATACTTTAATAAGCTCCTAACCAGGCTAAAAGATTTATCCATGATTGATTTTAAACCAATGTTGAGAAACATACTTATAAAGAATGTACTTTACTCAACAAATGACTTTTCTTTAATTGAATGCACTAGTTTGTGATTTTGTAGTCATGTGTTCACTCATTCATGCATTATACACATATTTATTTTTTGTCTTGTATTCAGTCGTTTGTGGATAGTTATTTTCATTAATAGTACTTGTCCCATTTACATGATGATTATAACTCATTTATATGTACGTTTACATAATTATTCTATGTTTTTTCAATTTTATATATTTTGATGACTTGACATGTGCAAACAAAAATTTTTTGTGAAGCATGAATAAACTCTATCTATCTATCTATCTAACAATAGGGATATCACAGAGGGTGATTTCAAAATCCCACGCCCGATACGTGAAGCTACAACCTCTGCAAAATAGGAATAGAAGAAGTCGTAGGAAGATCACTTCTGAAGAACACGCTTATGGTGCCAAATTGCAAGAGGCCCTAGTGCGTCGCACCCCATACTCCAAAGGCAATTTCTGGAAGCAACATGCATCATTGTATCAGCCGAAACGATACGTCAAAGACTTCGTTCAAGGGGTTTATACAGCAAAAGGCCCTCAAGAGTTCCAGAGATAACCAGACAACAAAAAATTGACAGACTTAATTGGTGTATCGAGCACGAGGAATATTGAGAATCGGCGAAATGTTCTTTTTTCAAATGAGACCAGAATTGGTGTTCGATCAGGTGACCGCCAGATTCGGGTTTTAAGGGGTCATGGAAGACAAGCTAGACTTCGAGCAGCAAGACAAATTCCGGAATACCAAGGTGGCAGTGTGATGTTTTGGGGTGGCATTATACTGTGAGGCAAAACAGATTTTATTTCGTTTCCTGTGAGTGAAACGGTTAGAAATTAGGTGGACCTAGTGCTGGAGTCCTTAGTGGGACTCTGGCGAGGTGCCCACGGAGGAATTTTCACTTTTATGCAATTTAATGCTCTTCCTCATAACAGCAACCTCGAGCGACATGAAACAGAGGAATCGCTATTCTGGGACTGGCCAGCTTGCTCTCCAGACCTAAATCCTATTGAACATTTATATGATAATGTCAAAAGGAAAATTAGATCGCGCCAGGATAATCTAAGAACCCAACAGCAGCTCATCCAAGCCGCCACAGAAGAGTGGCACACTACTCCAGAGAAGGTCGAAAACCTAATCCAAAGCATGCCTAGATTCAGGCTTGTATAAGGGCAAGAGGAGGTAATACACCCTACATGAGCAAACAATATTAATTTTTTTACTACATGCGGAAAGAGTCTCTCTTATTCTTTTATTTTTTTATTTCTTAAAATAAACCTTGATTTATTTTTTTCAATTGAAATATCTCAAAAGGATCAATTCTAACAATCCTTCGAAATTTCCAAAATTCGTGAGGTAATATTCAAAATATCGGGTGATTCCGTATAAATTTGGTTGTGTCTATCTAAACGTCTACTGCATAAATTTTAGTTCTTGATCTTGTGCGTTAATCTCTTGTAGATTGAAGAAATTTTTATTGTCTACTCCAGAAAATATTGCATTTTAGCATTAAAGATGTATTGGAACGATATTTGGATAAGAACCCTAGGAGACAAAGTGAGATTGAATAAAACCATACTGGTTCGTTACTATTTTAATCTGAAATGTAATCGAAATTACCATTATATTCGATATGGGGTACCATTTCCCATATTTGTGCCTACTTGAGTTAAGTATTGAAAACTTTTCACTATTCCCTCAGGTTTTCCTTGTTTGACAAAACAGTGGTAGTGTCCAATTATTTCGCAAAATTGTATAATCCAAAAAAAAGTTGTGATTAATTAACTTTTTGTTCTTCTAAAGAACCGTGGAAAAATTTTTTATGTTGGATCCTATCCATGATATTTCACATAAATCAGTATCACCGTAAAAACCCTATTATTACAAATTATCTTACAAAGATCTTATCTTGACACCTTCAACATGACTTGCTACACAAGTCAATTAGTCGGTGATCTCTCCTTTATAACTCGTCATCATCAGCAACTGAAACTGCAGAAGAAATTGAAGGAGAAAAGTTGAGACACTGAACGTTGACGAGAAAATTAAAGGGGATGGATGATTGGTTCGATAAAAGCAAAATAATTGTTGATTTGAAATAAGTAAAGATGGTTATCCCACGCTTGTCAAACCAAATAGTTAAGATGAAAGGGATTAGTGAACTTTGATGAGTTAATAAGATGATTGGTTAGAATATGGGAACCATTTGGTTTGATATTATCTAGACTTTATCGTCAACCAAACCATACTCAGTACGATATTTTGTTGTAAAACTTCAAAATCAAGGTTACCATCAATCTAAAATGAGTTTATAGACCTCAAATGGGAAAATGTCGTATAATGTATAAAAAATCTCCTACTTTGGAAAGGATTTTCTACATGAGCCCAAAATCCTGCATAATATTATCCTATTTTTATAGTGCGAATGTGAATTATGGAATTAAATTCGTAGTATTTTCAATTTCTGCTTTTGGGAATAATTTCTCGAGATATGACGTCTTCAACCATTTGTTGCAAATCAGAACCTCATCTTTTTATTCTCATCAAATACCGGGTGGCTCATCATATTCGCAATCGAAGATTGCGCATATATTACGGCCGATTTTGATTTTTTGCGCAATTATATGCATAATATGCTGTAGCGATTACAAACTGAAATTATTTTAGACTATACAGGGTGTCCCATAATAAAGTTATATACCAACGTTAAGATTTCTTTAACGAAACATATTATTTTGTTTCATTTTTGATCTTCTTTGGAATAATGATGGTGAGTTTGCTCAGAATTCCCTATACCTATTTTGGATTGTTTCCGAAATATTTGACATTTTCTAAAATTTGAGGACTGTTTTTTGTTCGAAGCTTCAGATGACAACTATTGTGGTAGTAACTGTTGTTGCTTGATCATATAACACATTTTGTTGTTTGATATTACACAGGGTGTTCGAAAACTATTTTTAAAGTTGCGACTCATTCAGATCCCATTTCACTGATTTTTTTCAACTGGCAAACCCTATTTCTAAAAGAACGAGTAAGTGGCATATTCCAATAGTTCTCGAATGATACCTAGGTTACCTATACCTATTCGAAAGATTTCGAAGATATTCGAAAGTTCAGCCAATATTAATCGAATTGCAAGAAATATTTCAATTTTTCACACCAGTTTCGATCTGAACCGACTTTTGTTACTCAATTGTAATGACACGTAGCCATCCAACAACTATCGAGTAAAAAATTGATAAAAAATTTGAGTTTATAAAATCACATTAATGCATACTACAAACCTAATATTAAAAACGAAACATTTGCAAAATAGAGAAAGCTATGTCCTCCATATTGAATGGTACACAATGTTAACTTGTCTTTAAATTATTTTCTGATGATGATAACGTTACTTAGCATGTCTGGTGTTACCGATCGAAATGCTTCTCGTATCTCTCTTTCATATCGTCAGTTGGCGGAGTTCGAAATACAATTTCCTTCACTTATTTCCATAGCAAAAACTCACGGCAAATTAGATCAGGCGATCTTGCAGGCCAATTTTGGAATCCATTTATTAGGAATGAGTGCGTCGATTAAATTCCGCACATTGTCAGTTAGACGTGCGGGAGCTCCGTCCAATTGGAACCGCATTATATATATTATATATATATATATATATATATATATATATATATATATATATATATATATATATATATATATATATATATACCGGCGTTTCTCTCAGCATCCTACCTAGTTGCACTATTGTGGCTCTTAGGGGCTGCGTGCATGGCAGGCAGATTTGGGAACTAGCTCTTGTCAGGAAGGATTATTCATTGATCTACGGATTTGAATAATTCTTCTTGTCTCAAGTTTACATATGTAGAATCCTCGCGAAGTTTATCTCGGAAAATATTTGTCCCATCAAATATTTACCGACGGGAGGTTTTATCTCGGAAACAGAGGCTCAGAGCACTATTTCGGTCGTTTTCTACCGTTGATGTGATTCACGGAACGGCGAAAGATGTCTCCCAAATGTTGGAATTTTTAACGTTCCCAAATCTGTTTGCTATTGATTGTATCTTCCTCGAAGTCCGGTAGCGGGTTCACCGTGTCTCTCTTACGTATGTACAAGGTACGTCCTGACTGGAATCGATAGGGTACCCCGATGTAGCTTAATAGGATGCTGAGAAGCGATATGCGACACTGATGAGCTCCTAATAAGGGCAAAACTTCAGTCTGCCGCTTCGTTTCTCGGCATCTGCTTAGTTGCACAACTGTGGCTCTTTGGGGCTGCTTGTATGGCAGACAGATTTGGGAACTAGCTCTTGTCAGGAAGGATTATTCATTGATCTACCTTGCATATAATTCAATAAACGATTGAAAAAACCTGAGGAAAAAACTCGTTTCCCTGTCGCTATTGCACTAGCAATAGCTTGTCTGTTTATGTAGAGTTAGGTTAGATGTGTACATAAAGAGTACCAAAGATTTTTCTGCTTATCCGCAGATAAGCACCTCCTGCACCCCATGATTTCCAGACGAAGATAAGAGTGAATGGAAGGGGGTTTGGGACAGGAGTCTGTAACAATGGAAAAAAAACAGCAGAAAAATATTTCAACAATCAAACCTCCTATATGTCTAAACAAATCTAAGAAAAGATTTTACATAGCAAGCATGGCCATAGAAAGGACTAAGGAAATAATCATAAAGTACATAAACTGCGATGTTTTCTCTTTCGCGGAGATGTTCTTCCGTCCCAGTGTGAGTCTCTTGAAACATAATTACTTATTTATTATTACACTTCCTTGTTCTTGCTTGCCAATTTCGAAGTATAATCGCAAAATCCCTTCAATATTTAAACTCAACAAAACAACTCCCTCTCTGTTTGACCGAGAGAGCCCCGATGGCCAGGTTCAGTCTTCTAAGTGATGCCGATTATGATCTACAGATGTTTTAAAATCATTATGGACCCAATAATTTGGGTTAACATCGCCCATATATTATTTCTTCGTGGATACTGTTTAATTTGAAGAAAAATTTGCCAAAAAAGTTTTGACAGTGGTTTTAAAAATATGTCAAATCTCATATATATTCTTGTTGATGATCGCAAAGAAACCTCAAAAATATATTTCCGCCTAAGTGCTCATCCAAAAACAATGGATAATGACATGTGGGCTTATGATTGCGCCCCAATACCGCCCCTCGATGCAGTGTGTACGGCTGACGCAAGATATGTGGATTCTGATCATCGTAATAATGAAAATTGTGATGGTTCACAAGAGAGTTTTTGTGGAGAGTGCATTCATGCGACAACATAATATTTTCAGCAAAATTTTCATTTCTTCCGATCTTTTCCGACGTTCAAAATCCCTTACCTATAGCTCCTGGTGGGCCTAAACTTGATGGGGGAGAAATCTGTACTTTCTCAAGATTCTGGATACACTTCCTCTACTAATTCTCGTTTCATCAGCAATCTGCCGCCGAATAACATTTGGATATTCAACGACGGTCGTTACAATTGCCATTTAATTTTCTTCATCTTCTGTCACCCGCTTGTCTGTCTGTTTTTGGATAAGCATAAGCTACGTCGTTTTCCGAAATGTATGTAATAGTTTTTGTAGAAAATTTCTGTATGGAAGTTTTCGATTCGGATATCTTATATAACTCTTGATGCTAAATAACAGTTTTGTTGTCACTCGCCGATGACAAAAATCATATAAATTTTTGTATTGGAAGTTTCAATTTTGAAACGTATATCAAATAGCAAAATTGCTTGAAATTGGAATTTTTCAACCAATAGTGAAACATAAATTTAATTGTGAACACTATGCAACTGACACGTACTCAACTCTTTGTGTTCAAGACTGGCCTTATAGTATTAATATGTGTCAACAACGACCAGGAATTAATTAAATATCGACATCAGAATGATAAAGATAAGGTAGGTACCCACTGAGTACAAGAAATGCGATAAATATTTCTCGATTGTTTAATTACCTTGTTCCGGTTGGCCGATTTTGAGCAGGATCCCTTCATTGAAATTGAGTCGATAAAAGAGTTTGACTCACTGACTTTGATCAAATAAATAAATATCAAGCATACTTTCTTCTCGGAACAAATCAGTGTACTGTAATGCTATGTATTGAAGAGAAAAATTGGAATGTTTCTCGAAATTCCATAAAAATTGGCGAAACTTATTAAGGGCACAAATTTTCTTTTTTAATGTCCTCAAATTTAGAAACTGTCAAATAGTTCGGAAACTATTTAAGGTAGGTATAGGGTATTTCGAACTATATTTTTTCTCACAAATGAAAATGAAGCAAAATATAGGGTCTCTCGTTCAAAGAATTATAGCTTTGGTATATAGCTTTATTATGGAGAACCCTGTATAGTCTAAAATATTTTTTAAATTGGCCGTAAAATATGCCTAATCTTCAATCGCAAAAGTGGTGTGTCATCCGGTATATCAAATTTTTCTGAGACCTGAAATGCGCCATAGGAGAGGAGTTTTAGCAATTTAACAGTTCGTGGAATACATGCGAGAAAAAAAGTATATGATATTTGTCATCATTAATCCAAAGATTTGCAACGCTTAGTCACGTATAATTTTCATTAGAAAGGAATCTCTGTGCGGGCAATTCGGAGTGTGATCTCTTAATTCCCTGCACCCCGTAACATAAGAATATTCATAGGCAACAAAGTTTGAGTGACACCTGATTTTTTTTGCCAATAAAATGTCTGGGTTTATATAAAACGTAACCCAAAAGCTGAAGTGAAAAAATTATGTTAAGGAGTTGGCAAGGAGTAATACTGCAGAGTATTCGATTTTTTCCCTTAAAGTGGTTGTAACTGAAACTAGGGGAAAAATTCGTTTAACCATTTTTGAAGGAGATTTTGTCCGCTTTAATTATGATCTTAGAGCTTTTTGATCATTTTATGTAGAACTCATAGTTCTACATAATATACCACATGTAACTGAAACTAGGGCCACCCTGTAACTTTTTTTTCTATTTGTAATATTTTGATGAAATTTGGGAATCGGATAGAAGACAACATTTTAAATTTGAGAACATTAATATGTTATTTTATGATTTTCAAATTTTTATTTTTTTGCACATTTTAATTGTTCATCTCATCTTACGACCCACTAACATATGATTGAAAGAAAACCAAAACAATTTTTTTTGCGATTTTCATCTTCGTTCTAGAAAGCCATGAACAGTGACAATTGGCTTAGCTCAACATCTCCTATCACGAAAATACAAGCTTGTATCTAACAATTTAATTGCTCATTTTTTACGTGGTGTCAAAGTTAATACCAGGCCAGCGAACAGCGAAAACGGAATAATTATAATAAATATTCAAAAATACCACTTTTCTCATGAACACAACATCACACACGATTGATGGTTCCCCTCACAACATTATTCAACTGTTGGGCTGTAATGCCTGCAATATCCTGTCTCAAACAGTTCTCCAATTCTTGTTGAGTTCTAACAGGTGTTTGGTAAATCTCATTCTTCAAATGGCCCTACAGGAAGAAATCTAGTGGACTCAAATTTGGAGATCTAGCTGGCCATCTTATGGAACCATTTGTACCTATCCATTTTTCGGGAAAAGTTTCGTCGAGATACCGCGAGACCTTTCTTATGCATCATCTTGTTGAAAATATATTTCATTCAGCTAATGTCAACTAGTTCAATTCATCTTGTATTTGGGTACACGAAAATTCACATGACTTTCCTGTCAATGAACTTTCCAAATTTATAGGCCCTAATAAATATCTTCCCATCATCTCCATCCAGACATTGAACCCAAACGTTTTAGGAAGATTCCATCTTGATATCTTTGTTTATTTAGTTGAGACCAATACCTGGTATTTTGCCTATTAAACATCCCATTGGTCGTGAAATGTGATTCTTCACTGACTAAAATCTTTGTGGGATATTGTGGATCACCCTCCATTTCCCTAAAGTACTCTTCACAGTACTGTAGTCGCCTAACAAAATCGGTAACATTCAGGTGTTGGTGAAGTTGATTTTTAAATAAGCGGTACTTATGTTTTTTCAAAATTCTCCATGTGCTTTGATAGCTAATTTCAAGCTCCTCGGTAATTTCCTTTATTAATGTGGTTGGATTAATATCAACAAATGTCAATACGTTTATTTCGGCATCTTCGTCGATAACGAAATCCTTTTCTTCAGCAGCTGCACCTCACGGAATTTTCGTCCAACTTAAGAGCAAAACGCTATTTTGCCTGCACTCTCCATTAATAAGGAGCATACGACTTTTTCACTTTGGATGTATCGATTCATACTCAAAACTGAATTCACTAATTCGCAATGTCGATAATTAAAAACAATGGAATTTTGACTTGTCACACTACTATTTTTATGATCACAAAATATTAAAAGAATTAACAGAAATTTTGCATCGCCAACGTTATGTTCTTAGCGAATGGAGAAACTCTGCAAAAATTGCCTAGGTATTTTCTACTAGAACTCCGGAGCCGTTGAAAATATAGTGATGTGAATGGTGTAAAAAAAAGATAAAATAATACTGCGTCTGTAATACCGGGTGGCCCGATATGGTTGTCTCAGAAGAAAACCTACTTTTTGACGAAAAACTGAAATTTAAAACTTTGACACCCCGTAAAAATGAGCAATTAAATTTTTAGATACAATCTTGTATTTGCGTGATAGGAGATGTTAAGCTTAGCCAATTGTCACTGCTCATGGTCTTCTAGAACGAAAGATGAAAATTGCAAAAAAGAAGATTGTGTTTTGTCGTAGGATGAGATGGACAATTAAAATGAACAAAGAAATACAGGGTGTCCTATTCGAAAATGGAAAGTTGGTATCGTTTCCGGCATAACCGATAATGTTATTAAATTCAAAATGTTGTCTCCTATCCGATTCCCAAATTTCATCAAAATATTCCAAATAGGAAAAAAGTTACAGGGGTGGGCCCTACTTTCAGTTACATGTGGTATATTAAAACTATGAGTTTTACATAAATTAAATAAAGGCTCTATAATCATGATTAATGCGGACTAAATTTCCTTCAAACATGGTATAACGAATTTTTCTCCTAAAAATAACTTTATAAGGGTGAAATTGCTCACAAAATTCATTCCACAAATTGTGATTCATTCGAGAGAGACCCAAAACTGTCCTGCAGCATTCATTTGAAATTACATTAGTAAGAAGAACTCAGAAGGTAAATAGAATCTTTGGGTCCAACAGTCTGGTAATGGGGCTCCATATGGTCTTTTCAATGTCTATTTGCTAGTTCAGTAATGGATGCATAATAAATTGCCATCTACTGATAGGGTTGAATGAAAATGACCAATGAATGAAGATCTTCATTCCTAGACTAGCTGCTAGCAATATTCTGCAACTGTAGCATAAGCTGTGCTGCAGTTTTGACTGACTTGAAGGTATCCAGTGTAATTCAATATGCGGTAATGGTTAGTACGTGAATGAATACGCTTCCAGTGAAATATAAAAATTCATTTAATGAGGAAATCGCGGTCAACAGAATGGTCTGTCTTGAAATATTTCCATGGCTTGTTTGATTCAATATAATAATGAAATATAATATAAGAGGTACCTACTGCCCGGATTTGAACTCACCCAAAATTAGTATTATACAACAAAATTTGACTGTAATTCGGATTTAATTGCGAATAAAACAAAAATTGAGAAATGATTTTACCTTTGTGAGTGCTGCAACCGTTGGGTAGTTAATTCGGGAGTCCTTGTAAAGAATTTTGTGAATTTTTTTCTGTGAGAGTCATAATTTTCGAGATATAAATGAAAAACTATAGACGTATCTTCGAAAACGCCCCTCTGACAACTCTACAGTAGTTCCCTTTTTAACCTCGGGCGCTTTAGGCACACATTAATCTATGGGACAGTAGATGAAGTCTCTACTTTATTTGTCTAATGCATAATATTTTCATATAACTACCTACCACCAGTTAAAGGGTTTGGAAATGATTCAGCATCCAAAATAACGCTGCTCAAATTTTGGAAAGTATATTGAACAAAAACAGAAAGGACCGTTTTTTGGCAGCATTTTCTTCTGCATGTTTTTGAGTTCCTAAGATTCAAGCCAAAAACTAAAAAAAAAGGAACTTTCAAATCCCACTTCTTTCTTGAGCAGCCTTTCCCTATGAAACTTATAATATTGAAGTCTGAGTTTAGAGGAATCATTCAAGAGTATTTCCAAGATAATGAATGTTAAAAGATGAAAACGATAAAAGTAATGGCGTATTTATGGATATGAATATCTGAATGCCATAACGAACAAGGGGATTGAATACTACGTCAGTAGGAAAGTGAGGGGATCTGTCTACCATAACCAAATTATAAGACCCTGATTTTTTCAGTGACATTCATATGGGAGTCCCAATGAAATTATATGTATTGTGTTGATTATTTCTTCACAATGGACTGAATCACATTACACACCTATCTTCGAAAACCATTGAAATAAAAAGTGCCCTATCTTATGGGGAGGCAGAGGAGTACCGACAATGTATCACTTAGGTTACCGGAATATTCGAAAAGAAGAATTATCAGCGGGAGAAAACAAGAGATTATTACTTAGCATACAGCGATGAAAGGATCTAGGCAATAAATATACGAGAATGAAGAGTATTTCCAGTAACCATTTAAGGTGTATTCATCATAAGAGATTTTTTATTCATTATATTCGCTTATATTTTATTTAGGTTAATATTATACAGGTTAATACATAATGATATGTAACACAACTCACAACTTGAGGCGGTAAATCGACGAAGCTACAGAGTGTTGAAATCTCGGGAAAAATGGGTTTTTTCTTCAAATCTTCTGCAGTTTTTGAGATATTTAGCCCAAATTTGGAATGCAAGCTATTTTTACAGCCTCCATCATTACACGTCCTAAATTTCAACTAGAATCTACAAGCTGTTTTCTTTTCCGGTGCCATGTTTTATTTTGCCCTTTCAAACTTTTTTGCAGCACGCCACTGATCAGCGTACAATCAATTATCGTCATCTTCGTAATTTTTTCGTATCTCCGACCGTTTTCGAGCAATCATTAAACGATTGTATGCATTCGCTGAATTGAAAGCACTTCTTATTAAAAAATTGACTAGTAGGCTTTGATTTTTTCATTTATTTATTTATTTTGACCGCTGCTAAAGTTGAACCAGTGTCTGCTCGAATTGTTTATTAAATTAACGATTAGTTTTAAGTCTTTTGAAGTTATTGCTGTAAGATAAAATGGCTAATTTTACTAACGCCGAATTGGCTCATATCCATTACATGTACGGTCTGGCTGACGAAACACAACACAAGCTAGGCGATTATATCAGGTGCGCTTTCCAAATCGAGTAACACCAGACAGGCGAACATATTCCAATATCCACGGCAGGTTGAGGGAAACTGGTAATTTTACTGCAAATAATCATTCAAAAGGTGCAACTCAAACTATGAGAACTCCAGATATTGAGGATGCAATTTTGAATTGTCTTGATTTGAATTCTCATGTGAGTACAAGAAAAATTGGAAATCAGTTGAATATTTCACATGTTCCAGTCTGCCGATGGTTCTTAGATAAAATTCGAGAAAATGCTAATTTTGATAGTGAAATAATGTTCACAGACGAAGCTAACTTTTCGAGAACTGCTATCACAAAATTTCATAATAATCCTAACTGGGCTGAGGAAAACCCCCATTTGATGAAGAATCTCATTATCAAGAACAATTCTCACTAAGTGTCTGGGTCGGAATAATTGGACATTATTTGATTGGGCCATTTTTTCTGCTTAACACACTAAACGGTCCCGCTTATCGGCAATTTCTGGGGCAGGAGTTACCTTTATTGTCCGAGGATGTGTCACTTTTGGTCAGAAACATAAAGTGGTTTATGCATGACGGGGCACCAGCAGTTTGGAGAAGCTAGGGAATTCTTGAATAATAGATTCAACAACCGATGGATAGGTCGGGGTTGGCCAGAACCATGGCCTCCTAGTCCCCCAGACTTAAATGTTTTAGACTTTTTCTCATGGAAATATCTCAAAAGTTTAGTTTATACCACTTTAGTGAACACTTTAGAAGAATTATCGTGTCACAAGAAACCTCTTGTGACACGATGAGAAATACCCCAGGAATATTTCAAACAGTGCATGATAATATGCGAAAAGAACAGAGGCCTGTATTCCTACAGGTGGAGGACAGATCCAGCAATCTATTTAGTTTTTAATTGTTCTTTTTTTAGTTTGATATTGAATAAGTATATGTTTCGGTTTTTCAACATTTGAGTGTCATCACTTCTTTCGTCAATGAAAGCTGTTATTTTCGGCAATAATTCTTGAAACCGTTTAGGAATTTTCCGTGACCCAACAACCTGATGTCCGTGTGAAGAACTAAATCAGTGTGTTCAGCTGACTCCCTATCTTCCAACGGCAACTTGAAGAGCCGAATTTGTAAGCTACGTGCACGGATGGAATTCACAATTTTTGTTGCAATACCCATAATTTCCACCGTGTGTAAAACTTTTGAACACAAAACTTGTTGATGTATAATGCAATAGAATGAAAAAATTTAAGGGAAATCTTCATTAGCTCGACACAGTGCCACAAAACCGTTTTTGTTTCCAGTCATTGCTGGTGCTCCATCGGCTGTAATGCACAAGAATTTATGTATTGGTAGCTTCTAGTTTTTTACAAAATTTGAGAAAACGTCATATACATCTTCGCCATGGGTCTTTCCCTTCACAGGAATGATTGTCAAAAATTCTACCTTAGTCAAAATGTCATTCAATACCATCCGAATAAAAATATACAAATGGGCAGTGTCTGTCATTTCGGTGGATTTGTCGAACTGTAAAGAGAAGTATGTACATTTCATGATATCATGTTTTAGTTTATCTGCCATGTCCTGACTCATGAATTCAACACGCCTTGTAACCATCGGACGCGATAACTGAAGTTCTCTAATAGCCGATGTGATTTCTGTTTTATTTGTAAAATTTCCAAATAAAGTGTCACCCACTTCAATAAATGCTTCTTTCACAACCGATCCATCTTCGAATGGTTTCTTGTGTTTCGCCAATATATGAGATATTTTAAATGACGCGATCGTAGCAGCTTCTGATTGTTTGGTTTGTCTTGTGAACATGGTTTATTATTTTTTCAAACAAGGTATGACTTTTCGTTTTCTTAATTCAATCTATGGCGGAAAATACTTCTCATAGTTTATATGAACTGTTTTGTAATGCCTTTCTTAGTTACCACGCTTAGGTATTGCAACTGATGTACGACAAATGAGACAAATGCACTTATCGTTCACCATACAAGAAAAAACTTCTTCCTCCCAATCGTTATTAAAATGATACGTTTTAGATTTCTTCGCTGCACTCATCTTGTACAATTTAACAATAAACTTTGAATCGACGTAGTATTTCCTTCAAGTTGAAATTCAGTATGTAGCAGGCGCTACATTTATATCGGCGTGAACGAAAGTCTCGAATGTTCCCGTCAAACGATCCGCCCGAAATTTCTAGAGAAGAGACAAGAATGAAAAATGCGGCTGTTCTTTGACTAGTACCGCGCGTTCCTTCAATAAAGCGGCGTATTGCCGCTAGCAGAGTGTTATTTCATTACGCAATAAATTTTTGTAGTTTAAATTTTTACTTATTAAAAATGTTTTTCTTCTCGAGATCCACTCAAAAAGCACTCGCGATCGACCGTTTGAGCACCCCTTCCGTAAGCTTTTGAAACATTTTCAGCCATTTGCTACACGAAATTCAATTTGCAATACAAATATCTGAGACAAATGCTTTGTTCGATATATTTATCCATTGTAAAAATCGCAGAACACATAACATCGCGTTTAAACTCTGCATCAGTATGGAAAATAGTTGTGCCAACTCAGCAACAACAAAAATTTAAACAATCGTTTCAAGCAGATTTTCTAAATAATCAAATCTCGGTACTTTTTGACAGAATGTAATTCCGATGCTTTTCGACTGAGTTTGGGAAATTATTCAAAAATAGCTCTAATACAAATTTTGTTTGTGTATAGCTTTCATGTTAAAAAAATGACAAATAAATGAGGAGCGTCAAATCACTTCAAACGATAAAGATGTTGCTTTGACATGAACCATGAAACATTTATGAAGAATAAACAGCCGTAAACATAAAAAACGTAGTGAAAATTAAATCGAATTAAATGTACAAAACGTTCAACATTGATTTCTAAACATTTTTCAATCCGAGAGCGCGCTTCATAATAAGTTGCTCCCGCAAATTTATCGGCGAATTATAAGCGTTGCTCTTTAGATACCTCCAGAGAAAACAATCTAACGGGGTAAAATGGAGATCTTGCTGGCCAATGCCATGAACCAAATCATTTTATCCATTTGTCCTTAAACAAGCTGGTTAATTATTTCGATACCTCTAAGTATTTCACACCATTCAAATTTTCTTCATATGTAAATTCAGTATTCCCTTGGTTTTTCTATATTAAACTGAATACATTAAAGCTAAACCGATGTTGTAAATTTCGCTCCCATTTTTGATGTGGATTTTTGACAGCCCAGATATGAGAATTATGTATATTGAAAGTTTATTCTCTCAAATATTTAGATTCATCGGGTCCATATAATGTTTCGTCAGAAGTCTAGATTTACTTGAACGAGAGCCATCCACATTTCGCAGGAGTTAATCCCAACCGCCGTGTCTCCTGGATTAATTGATGATATTAATGAGAATTTGTTGGGGTTGAAATTATTTCTATCCAAAATTTTATAGATGTACGGAAATATTATCGCTAAATCTGAAACAGATGCTAGTACAGAAGCATACGGATTAGCATGAAAATAAGCTAAGATGTTAACTGCAATGTCTTCATTGTTGTTAATGAAACTAAATATACCCCTTTACGCTGTTTATTTTCCATAAGTGTCAAAATTTGATTGTAATTCATTATCGTGGACTTATGCACTATCTCAGCTGTTAGCTGGATATAATTCACCTTTCCCAGATTCAGCAATCAAAGGGAATAGGCTCGATTACATTATACTTGACAAAAATTTCCTAACTATCCTACATGTATCAAGAATTACAGCTTTTTGCATTTCTATATAGGTATTCTTATGCAATTCTAATTTCCTAAGACTATCATGCAAAGTTTTGGGTATTAACCCAGTCGAGGATACGATGACAGGAACAATATCTATTTTCTCGAGGTGCCACATCTGCTTGATCTCAATAGCAAGGTCAGTGTATTTGGACTTTTTCTCCTTGAACTTATTCAGCACGTTGTTATTATTCGGTATGGCGACATCCACCAGCATTGCTGTTCTGGCTCTCTTATCATACACCACTATGTCCGGCCTATTATTCGTCACCATTCTGTCAGTGATAACAGGCCTATCGTAGTATAATCTGATAGAGTCATTTTCCAATACGGGCGCCGGCTGATACTTGTAATATGGCTGGAAGGTGTTCAGAAGACCGTACTTGTGTGCAAGTTTCTGGTGGATAATGTTGCACACTTGATTATGCCTATGAAGATACTCCGTATTGGCCAGTTGTTCTAGTCTCCGATCTTATATGGCATTTTCTGCACTTATCTGTTTGTAATGTTCCGTCCTTCACTATAAATTTTTTGTAATTGTTTGTAGCGATGACTTGGTCTTGGTTGGCCATAAGGAATCCCTCTGTTTCTGCGAATAATTCTCCTTTCATCAACCATTTGTTGTAGGGTTCTTTGTCAAAGTGTGGTTGATTAATCTCATGGTGATGTCGTCCATGCAATTCCTTTCTTGACCATTGCTCTTGTTTTTCAGTATCTGATAGGAGTGGTAGATTCAGAAGGTCATCTCTGGTAGCAAGATTTAGAGGTGTATATCCCTTATCAGCCAACGATACCACTCTATGGAGGTCAGAAGTGAGAGCTTTTGCTGAGAAGAATTCTCTGAGATTTTTTATCTGTTCGGTGTGTAAATTGACAATATCTATTAATCCGCGTCCTCCGTCTTTCCGTTTCAAAGTTGTTCGTATCACAGACGATTTTTGGTGGTTGTTGTACTTTGTCAGCATCGTTCGGGTCTGCCTTTGAATATCATCCAGTTCTGTCTTAGTCCATCTGATTATTCAAATGAGTAAAGCAACACTGGAATGGCGTAGGTGTTAATTGCCTTGACTAGATTTGTTCAACATCGATTTCAGCACAGACTTCAGACGCTGACTGTATTCTGAACGAATCTTCTCCTTTGATTGTTTTTGGTCTAGCAATCTGGCTTGTTGGTATCCCAGATATTTGTATGTTTCGCCATCTCTCATGCATTGTATTATATCACCGTTTGGAAGTTGTGTTTCACCATCTATGACTTTGCCTCTTTGAATGTTCAGGGTCTTACATTTTTCAATCCCGAATTTCATATGAACATCTGCCGAGAACTCACTGACAGTTTGCAGAAAATCATCCAATTGCTTCTTGTTCGAAGCATATAATTTGATGTCATCCATATACAGCAGGTGGGAGATTGTATGATAATGATTGATTGTAATTATTATTATTATTAATAACAGTAGATGAGAGTTTAGGTAAGAACCTATAAACTCTTACAACTTAAAAAAAGAAAAAAAATACATAATGCTAAAAAACTGGGAAATACATAAAGTTTAAATGGTAACTGCATTCTGTAGTTGCGATCTGGAGTCCAAAGCATTCTTGAAACTATTTACAATGAAAGCGTTAATTATTGATTCAGGAAAACACACGATACACTCGATTTGATATGAAATGCTCCCGACAAGAAAGCTTGAAATTTTCTCTAGTAAGTTTCAAATTATGTCCGCCTAAGCGATTATCCTGTTTAAGATGGTAGAGACTTCTGAGGTCAACATCGAAGAACGAGTGAAGGGCTGTATAAGTTTTTATAAGATTGCCACGTAGTCAATGATCAGCGAATGAAGATAGGTCAAGGAGTTTCAGCCTTTGGTTGTAGTTTGGTCGGGGACGTGAGACACAATATGGAATCCTCGTTGCTGTTCTCTGGATATTTTCGAGAAGTTCGATATCTCGAACCAGCCAACCCCATATTCGAGTTGGTCGAATATATATCCGATAAAGGACAGAACAAGTAGGGAGGTCACATCCAGAAAAAGAACGCTGTAACATGAAGAGAAGACGCTTCGCCTTTGCTGATGTGTACGAAATATGTTCAGACCAGGAGGAATCATGAGAAATAATTACGCCCAGATCTTAGTGACTAATGCAACTAGTGATGGATTGACCCGCGAGAAAAACAGGAATTCGTCGGGTTTTTTCACCTCATGTGAAGAGTACGACACTTTGAAACATTCAATGGTAGAAGCCAGTCGTTAGACCATCCGAAAATTCTGTTCGGGTCATCTTGAATAGTCGCAGCGTTGATGAGAGGATTGTTATAAAGCTTGAAGTCATCAGCGAATAAAGAACAGTCAGAAGCGACAATCGAGGGGAGGTGAGCCGTATATAAAAGAACCAGCATAGGTAATGAGCCTTGGGGGACTCCATTTGACACAGATCGCACAGATGAGAGGGAATCGCCAACACGAACTCAGAAAGTTCCACCCGATAGAAAACCATCCAGCCAAGAAAGAAGCGAATTTCTAGAAGCTCGAGCTTGAGGAGAAGATGCCTGTGAGGAACACGGTTGAAGGCTCGGGAAAAGTCGAGCTATATCACATCGATTGGGGTGAACTCGTCAAGCATCCTCGTCCAAGCATCAAAGCATTTCAGTAAATTTGTAATAAGTGAGCGGCCAGGTAGGATACCGTGCTGGTTTTCAAGGATTATTTTATTCAAGAGGGCAAATTCTAGATTTTTCTCTAGAATTACTATCTCGCAGATTTTCGCTATAATATGAACGAGACTAACTATCCGAATAATGTCTATGACAAGAGTTCACTTCGAGCTGCGATGGCCATTTATTCTAGGGAAGTAACATTGGCGAAATCTAAAGCCTTTGAAAAACATATTATGAAATCGAAAAATAAGAACAGGTTAGATTGGGATGTTGAGATGTTTTGCGCTCAAAAAATAAATCACAAACGTCAAATACAAAAGTCAGATTTACTGCTATGAATCTAATTCTTTTTTTCTGGAAATACCTGATAAAATTGAGAGTAGCATTCCCAAGTATAACCGGAATTTTGAAAGCTATTTAAGTGATCCAAAAGCACAGGACTTAACCTAATTCAAATTTAAGCCGACGTGAGAGATGTGATAAATAGCTTCACTAATAGCAGATGTAAAGATCACTATGGACTGAGCATGTAACTGATACGGAAAGTATTAAATATAATTCTATACCCATGAACAAACTTTTTTAATGAATGCATCAAGGTGGGCATTTTTCCTAGCCTACAGAAAATATCGAGAGTCATGCCAGTTCTCAAGAAGGGACTCCATAATGATATTAATAACTACAGACCGATAGCTTTGGTGCCTATTTTTTTTTGAATTTTTGGAAGTTGCTTGAATCACCAAATAGTTAATCACTTCCAAACATTTGGGTTGTTTTTTGTGAACCAGTATGGCTTTCGGAAAAACCGATCCACGGCTGATGCTATTAACAAATTATTAGCAATCATAGTTGACGGGATGGAAAAATATTTCATTGTAGGTTCAATGTTTTACGACTTGAGCAAGGCATTTGATTGTGTCACACCTGAGATTGTTGTTGAGCAGCTCAAATTTTATAAATTCAAACTCAATACACTGTCGTGAATGGAGTTGCTTCTGAGCGTGGCAGTGTCACCGGTGGGGTCTCACAGGGGTCAGTGTTGGGGCCTACACTACTTCTAATTTTTATCAACGATCTAGTGCAATCAGTGGGTGATGCTGACCTGCTGTTCTTCGTCGATGACGCTGGCACGGTCAGAAGCGATCCAGTTGAGGAACAGTTGCTCAGCGACAGACTACGATTCCTAACCCGGATAAAGTAAAATTTCTGGGGGTATACTTGGATCCCAACTTGGACAGAACACTCTGATTATCTTTTAGTGTTTGACTTACAGTGCGATACGTATGCCATATTTTGCCATGATCCAACCTCATTTGACTTGACGCTTTGACCGGCTGGGGCCACTTTCCCTACGCTTCTAGACTCTTTGGTTTGAAGAGACGAGCTATTCGTATCATGGCTAAGATTCCATATCGGTCCGATGCTCGTAATAAGTTTGTAGAACTGAGAATTCTAACTTTCCCGTCTTTGTTGATTCTCCATTGTCTTCTGGCGGGCAAGGCTGATCAAAATAAAGTTCAACGAAACCTACTACATATATATGATACGAGAAACCTTAATAATTTCCAAATGGAATTTCTAAGATTAAAATCAGTTATTATTCAAGGGTGTTTCTGAACAAGTTGCCGGATAGTCTACGAAGCCTTCCATTTCTACGCTTCAAATCCTTTTTGAAGTATTTTCTTGTACGCCATGCCTTCTACGACATTAAAGAATTTCTAGATTTTGGCTTTTCCGCCACGGCTTTCGAGGTGTCTAACTGAGACAAAACTTCTGTGTTATGTTAATTTTACTGTTGTAATAATACTTATTATTATTCTTGTATTGTGATATTTTAAAAGTTCATCAATTGACATGTGCAAACCTTTTATATTTTGGTAATGCATGAATAAAGATTATGATTATGATAGTTTTCCGCATTCAATTTGTCCCCTTTGTTGAAAACGGGTGTGACCAAATCACATGACCATGCAGATGGAATAATACCTGCAGCAAAAGATTGGATGAAGATGACGGGTAGAGGTGATGAGAGAGATGACGCGCAGTTCTTAAGCACAAGAGCCGAAAAACTGTCGGAACCAGGAGCCGTCGCTGCTTTAACGCAGGAGAGATGCTTCCCAACTATAGGAAGTCATCAAATCGTCCACAACTCTTGGAGTTGACATATCAGGAACTCCGTCTGGCTCAACAGTACACGAGGAAGCGAAGAAATCTGCAAAAACAGCTACCTCAAGAGGATCTCTGCATAAATTTCCTGCAGAGTTCCTCACTTGGGGTGTTGCTACTTTCATTGACACAAATGACCGTAGATATTTTAAGAAACGTTTTCGGTTGTTGGATGAAATCAGGTGAGATTCGAACTTTCTTTTGGCTTCTTTGAGCTTAGCAGACAACAGGTTGGAGTAGTTCCTGTGCCCCACGTAGTCAGCATCATTCCTTCTCCGGTAATACCTCTGCCAAATCGATTTTGTGTCGAATCATTCTCAGTATGTCGCGATCAATCCAAGGTTTCGTAGGAATGTCTACAATAGTACTAGAAAAAGAACATCGATCGATACAAGCTGATAGACTCTCGGAGAAGACTTTCCACAAATCGTTCACGTCGACACAGGGGATAAACAAGTCGTGCCAGTTCACCTCCTCCAGACAGGCGTTAAGGGCTATGTAGTCGATTTTTTAATGGCCTGGGTACATTTTTAACTAGCAATTGGGAAAGAGAGTTGAAGTTTTGAGACAATGTCGACGTGATCGGATCTGCCGAAAAGTGGGCGATGAGAGAGATCGTAAACCAAATTATCTAAATTGTTTCCTGCAAATTGTTCATAAATTTGGGTCTTTCCGTTAAATGTTCTGCAAATTCGACTTATCATACGTTGACAGTTACCAAAAATAATTAATGCATCATAATATCCTCGTTTGAGTATTTATTTGCCAACCAAAAACTATACAGAAATAAAATTAGTGATTTTGCAATTTTTAAATAATTTTCAAACGTCAGGAGACGGAAATCCACATAAGCTTTCATAGAACATCGGAATTAAATTCGGTCTGTCTCTTTCCACACCCTAATGATTTAATTTTCCGAAGGAAATGCAGGTTTTGAATAATATCGCAAATAATGAAATGAAAACACGCTATTTAAGATATAAAGAAACCAAATAATCAATACTCATTCAAAAACAGTTCTAATAATTAAAATAAATAGATAATCGCATTTGAAAAAATTGTTTCTTTGACAATTTATTCTCATTCAGTTAACTTCTCGAGCATCTGTATATGAAATATCATCGGATAAGAAAGGACGTTGCCCTAAAAATATCAAGTCTCCTTAAACTGAAGAAAAGGTTATAGTAATACTCAATTTTTCTGGGCAATGAAAATGATACTAGAATTCCGAAAATTTTGATAAAAAACATAGCTTAATAATTATTAACTATAGACACGACAAAAGATACTCGAAAAAGGACGCTCTTTAATGAAAAAATTATGAAGTAGCCATGCCATTTGAAAGAGGAAAGTTGTTGTCAATGTCCGGTATAACCAGAAGTGGTACCGTTCTGAAAACAATGACAAATTGTAGATTAGTATTGATTTACCCTTATGCCCAAATTTGAAATTGATTAATGAGTCCCTAGATACTTCTAGAAAACGCATGAGCTCTTTTTTTGAGTGGTGCAAAGAAATCACATACGCTATATAAAAACTTCACGGACCTTAAATTGCTCATTAGAAAAAATAAAAGCCAAATGAATTCTTTCACACTATGCAACATTTAAAATATACAGGTATTTTAGAAATACCACCCTTAAAACAGCTTCGGATTTTATTAAACATTTTAATATATCATTTATTCATTCATTAGCTTTCATAGTTTAAAGCGAATCCTAATGAAAGTAAATTTCAACCTATAGGTGAATAGAAATTTCGTCAAATATCTGAATTCAACATTATGACAAGGATGAGCACAAATTATTGCGGAAGTTGTCACCATAAAATCTGCAAATCGGTGTCTGTAAAATTATAAAAACTAAACATAAATAGAATTATTGCTACAGTTAACAACTGACAAAGGTAAAGCGATAACTTATCTTTGTTGTCTAAAGTTGTTAGCCTAACAGTTTTTGCTGCATTATAAAGTCCAGATACGTCTTCAAGAATTTTAATTACCATAAGGAGAAATATTCTATTCAAACCTTTAGTTATATCAACGGTTTCAGATAAATTCAAACGCGAATAAGAAATGTAAACTAAGAATTGGAAAATATTTGTCCGCAATTTTTGTTGCCTACCATGAATGTTTATATATAAGGCGTGTCTGTACACTTGTATATCAAATATTTTTCAGAGCTCCAAACTATTCCTAAAGAATTCTAAGCTTTGAGAATTTTTAGGAAATTGATATAAACGAAATTTTTACACCCTAAATATTATTGATCAATAACCTAACTATAATGTTATGTGTCCGGCCCTGTTCTGGCTGACACCCAAAAAGTAGCAGCTCTAGGACCCTGAGAGTGCGAATCATCGGTACGTTCAAAGTTATCCGAAAGGTATAATATCTAAAGCGGCGCCGACCGAAAAGGGGCCCGCGGCCCTCAGAGGTGTCTTCAGGCTCCTTGGGTGGCGCTTGCCCGTGTTCAAAGCCGCATTCTTTATTTCAACGAGACTTGAAGGCGGCTAAGGTGCATTCGGTATTACGAGCGACCAGTTGATGGTAGGTACTCAATGTGTTACAAACCCTTTTGTTATATGGCAAATATTGTAAATAGGGTAATTAATCAACAAAGTGTTCACAGTCGACAACTTCATGAATGACGGGTGTAGATAATGTGTTAAGGATCATGCGCATTTGGAACCATTAAATTTTTACCTACAGTTAATATGCTTCCGAAAATTAATGTATTGAATGACTCTTCCTATATCTTTACGTCTTCATTGAAATGTAAGAAAACAACTATAGTCCGGGAGGCAGCGTCTAATAGAAAGAATCATTTTAAGATCCAAGCGTCAGTTACTGGCCAATGTGAAATGGCCATAATACAATAAGGAGTTTATCGAAAAAAGGCATTTTGACATTCGTGAAACCTTTTCGACATCAACCTCCAATAGTAACATATCACGCTTCGTCAGCGATTCAGCTGGCCCGAGTATTTTAAGTATTGAGTAGATAAACTCACACTCAGACTGACGATTTCCTCTCTACGTATTATACTATTAAGTGTAAGAATTTTGGAGGAAATAAAATTAATTTATTATCAATTTCTCGATTTTAAACGTTTTCCTTAACTAGACATTGAGAGCTAATATATCATTTCATTCCCTGAGTTTTTGTAAACTGTTCTTTCTCGAGCAATCATTTGAAGATTCGAACAACATGTCAGCTGTTCGAGTAAAGGTAAGTTTTCATCCACTAGCAAGCTGGTTTCGTGCTGGGTTTGTTTTCACCCGACAGTTCAACGTTTGTTGCTCAAAGATTCTAGGTGAAAATCGATTGTTGACTTTTGCTTTTACTCGTTAGTTCAGTCTTCAGTCAAGATATGGATTCAAATGAATTTCTATTATCCTGCATAAGTAATTACCGGCCTCTTTATGATAAGTCCTATCCAGGGTATAAATTTTAATTCAATGAAACAAGTGAAGAGTAAAGCAGAAGTCTGAATTTAACATTTTTATTTTCATGAAAATACATTCATATGTGGATAAAGGTCAATGGCCCATTGCCTGTAGGCAGGTATTGTTTGTATTCGCACTATGGATGATAAAAAGCTGTATCATTAATATTTTGGTCCATTTTCGATTCTTTATTTTTCAGTAAATGAAGTGAGAGCCAAATTCAAGGCTCTTCGAGAAAAATATAGACGCGAAAAAGCAATTCTGGAAAAACTAACCAGAAGTAGGGCTTCTGCCAGTTCCCGGCCAGAGTGGAAGCTGTCAAGTTCTTGATGAATTCTCATGAGAATAGAGAGTAGGTACAGACTTCATCTAAATATCGAAGAATGTTAGTAATCAACAACTAACATTTCAGGTCAACAGATTTCAACGATGATTTAAGCTTTGAAAATGATAGTGAATATCACCTGCCTTTCAATTATTTTATCCTCTTCTACTTATAAAGTAATTGAAGTGCAGATGATATTTTGAAGAGTGTTTCGTCTGCACCAACAAAATATGAAATTTTCAGAGTTTTTGTGTGTGTTCTTTAATCGAACCTCCATTCTTCTATTTGTTTCCCCAATATAGACTAGCTCACAGTCTTTACATGGAATTTTGTAGACCCCTAGGTTTTGAAGTGGTATCCGGTCCTTTGGTGTTCTAAGATTTTATGTTGTGTTTCTGCAGAATCCTACCAATCTGTCAGTTCCACCTCTTATGAATGTCAGGAAGACTAATCCTCTCGGTTTTGTATCCTCTTCTTTTTCTTTGTGGAATCAAAGTTGAGCTGGATGGTGATGTGACTTTCCATTCAGGTATCGGTTGGTGTGTGTTGGTTTTCTATATACATCACATTGCCTATATATATATATATATATATATATATATATATATATATATATATATATATATATATATATATATATATATATATATATATAGTTTATATATATATATATATATATATATATATATATATATATATATATATATATATATATATACCACTTATATATATGAGTATCAGTGTTATGATATATGGATTTTCCGGGAGAAAAGCCTCTGACATACTCGTTGGTACATTGATATCATTATATATATATTTAACGTTATCCTATATATATATCAGGATATATATATCATATATATATATATATATATGAAATATATATTATTCAAAATCCGTAGATCAATGAATAATCCTTCCTGATAAGAGCTAGTTCCCAAATCTATCTGCCATGCACGCAGCCCCCAAGAAGCGGCAAACTGCAGTTTTGCCCTTATTAGGAGCTCATCAGTGTCGCATATCGCTTCTCAGCATCCTATCACGCTACATCGGGGTACCCAATCGATTCCAGAAAGAACGTACCTCGTACATACGTACGAGGGTCGCCCTCTATGGACCGACACGGACCAAATGTTGGAATTTTTAACGTTCCCACATCTGTTTGTTTTTGTTCGTATCTTTCTCGAAGTCCGGTAGCGGGTTCGCCGTGTCGGTCCATAGAGGGCGACTCTTGTACGTATGTACGAGGACGTCCTTTCTGGAATCGATAGGGTACCCCGATGTAGCTTGATAGGATGCTGAGAAGCGATATACGACACTGATGAGCTCCTAATAAGGGCGAAACTGCAGTTTGCCGCTTCTTTTCTCGGCTTCCTGCTTAGTTGAACTATTGTGGCTCTTGGGGGCTGCGTGCATGGCAGGCAGATTTGGAAACTAGATCTTGTCAGGAAGGATTATTCATTGATCTACGGATTTTTTAATAATTCTTCTTGTCTCAAGTTTATATATGTAGACTCCTCGCGAATTTTATCGCGGAAGATATTTGTCCCATCAAATATTTACCGACGGGAGGTTTTATCTCGGAAACAGAGGCCCAGAGCACTATTTCAGCGGAATTATTTCGCTCGTCTTCTATATATATATATATATATATATATATATATATATATATATATATATATATATATATATATATATATATATATATATATATATATATATATATACACACTGCTAAAAATGGTCTAGGCAACAACAAGATTATTTGAATAATTTTAATGAATACCACTCTGATATCTTTGTAAATGCAGATTTTGTACCTGGTGGACTTACAAAGTTAATCAAAACAGCCGTGGACGTTGATTCAAGCAGATCAGCACATGTTTTCATAAAAAAATACAGATGTTTAGAAGATACCGTAAAATGCGATATTTATTATTCTTCAAAAATGCAGTTCATTTCGTTATTTCCTTTGAGTGATACTGAATTCTTGTGAGTAAGAGTATTCGAAAATAGCGCAACGTCGACATTTAATGCGAGATGAAAAATTACGTGCAGTGGGTATGATTGAAGGGGGTAGTTCTCAGAGCCGAATAGCTGGTGAATTTCCGGTGTCAAAAAGTGTGATAAGTCGATTATGGAGACGGTATCTGGATACTGATGATGTGAAGAAAAGACTTCAAATCCTAGGAAAAAACATCACCTGCCCAAGATTTATTATGCTTCAAGCCAGACGGAATGCTTCAATCACAGCTCGTGAAATTTCTAGAAATTTCCAAGATACACATGGAGTAGCCATTTCTGACGAAACTGTCAGAAATCGTCTTCATGAAGCTGGTCTTCATTCTCATCGACCAATCAGAGTCCCTCGACTTAGACTTGGCAATCGCGCAGCACGACTAGCATGGGCACAGGAGTATGTTGTGTGAGGTGAACCAGAATGGGCCAACATTATATTCACCGATGAGTCTCGGTTCGGGTATCACCCGCATAGTAGAAGGGTGAGGGTACGGCGTCAAAAGGGTCCATTGGAAAGGCTCATGCACTTCCAGGAAGTACACAGGTACAAAGGCGGATCTGTATTGGTATGGAGTGGAATCGTATTGCATTGAAACAGACCTCATTGCTCTTCAAAGGAATATGGATCATCAAATCTACACTGATAATGTTCTCCAACCTGTAGTTTTACAATTTCGAAACACGGCTGGACCAAATTTCTTATATATGCATGACAACGCCCCTCCACAAACTGCAAACACAGTAGGAGAATGTTTTCAGAGGGAGAATATCAATATTTTACAATGGTCACCACAGTCTCCCGACCTGAACCTCATAGAGCATGTTTGGGACATGATTCAGCGGAGGCTTGATCCCTTAAGGCGAATATTCAAGGTCGCCCAGCTTTTGAAAATGCCATAATGGAACAATGGAATCTACTTCCTCAGAATGCAATTGATAATTGCATTCTGAACATGCCAGAACGATGTCGTGCTGTTATTAATGCTCGTGGTGGTCATACAAGATATTAGTTTGAGTTTCCTTGGAATAAAATTATGAGAAACCTTTTTTAATTGAGAAATTCTTAATGTATCGCCTTCAAAATAGGCCCCATCTGGAGCGATACATTCAGCCAACGAATAATCCAATCATCAAAATATTTTTCAAATCCTTTTTCCGGATTCGACTTCAGTTCTCACCGCGAATTGTCTTTTATGTCTAACGATTATATCCTAGTTCTCATCATAGCAATAATCAAAGAAAACAGTTAGAATTACCTTGGCTTCTGATCGACTTTGTTGTGGTTCTTTCGGTTTCGATTCAGCTGGAGGCACCATTCTGAGTCTTGGTGACTGGTTTACATGTCAAACTCAATTCCCATGTCTCATCACTAGTTACAATGCGTTTTATGAATGTGGGGTCGGAATTGACTCGTTCTAGCATGTCTTCAGCGACCTTTACGCGATTCAATTTTTGAAGAAAATTCAGGTCCTAAGTCGATTCACCGTGAGCCTTCTGTACCATTTTCAGCGATTCAGCACTGAAATTCCATTTGCAATACAAAATTTGACAAAAATTTTTTGTTCGATAATCTTATTCAATGTAAAGATCGCAAAACACACTTATGAGAACTGATAAAATCGAGCACTGTAAACAAGCTAAATGACAGATCGCATCAGCATAGAAACAGTTGTAAAAACTTAGTTTAGACAAACAGATTTTTCAAATAATCAATTCCGTGTACTTTTTTGACAGAATATACTTCGATTTAGCGTTTTCAGTAATTTTTTTAACACTCAAGATCATGCGTTAGGAAATTTTAAATATTCCTGCATTTTTGCTGACTTCATTTTCTTGCTTGAAACGAAAATTATAACTTTGGGACGTGTTGCCATAGACGTATTTTTTTGCCAGAGACGCTGAATGCCAACACTGAAATATATACACTCGGAGGCAAAATTAGCGGAACACTCGAAAATTTAACCAAATTCGAAGTCCGATATTTTTCCTGATTCTCAACCGATTTAGATGATTTTTTCTGCAAGTTATAGATCGACTTTTCTGCTTTGTAGAAATTATAAGAGAAAACAAAAAAAATTGAAAAAATTTTATACGGGGGCAAAACTAAAAGTGTTTTTTTGTCAAAAATTCGTAACACCCTGTGGAATTTCGAGGTCCGAGTTGAAACATACAATATCATGGTCTGTCAAGACACATCTTCCTACAGTAACGCCCTTCTTGTTTTATGCATTTACCTCCATTTTTACAAGGGATATCCAATTTGAAAAACATTTGATTTTAGTAGCGAGTATGACCCCCCCGAGCTCTTATTACAGCGCGCATACGATTTCGCATACCCCCAATGATGTTGTCTATCATCTGTTGAGGTATGTTGTCCCACTCTTCCACCAAAGCCAATGTCAGCTCTTCAACGTTGCCTGTATCCCGTTGTCGAACCCTTCTTCCAAGAATGTCCCAAACGTATTCGATCGGGTTTAAATCCGGTGACCGCGACGGCCAGTCCATTCGTGTGATCCCAACTTCATTGAGATATTCTATCACTATGCGCGCAGTATGAGGGCGCGCGTTATCGTGCATAAAAAGAAAATTTTCCCTTATCTAAGGAGCAAAAGGCACAACATGGGGCTCCAAGATTTCTGTTATATACCGATAGCCATTAAGTGATCCATCGCCAATAATCTCCAGTTCGGTTCGTACTTCCAAGCATATGCCACTCCATATCATAACTGACCCTCCACCGTATTGCTCAGTTCCTGCGAAGTTCGCTTGATTGTTCCGTTCCCCTCGATGCCTCCATATTCTATCTCTACCATCCACCAAATTCACACAATATCGGCTCTCATCACTAAATAAAACTCTTCTTCACTGATTGATTGTCCATGCTACATGCTCCCTAGCAAACGCCAATCTTGCTACCCGATGGGCTCTATCGAGTCTTGGTGCTCTTGCTTGCGCGTATGATCTCAGACCAACTTCATTTAATCGTCTTCTGACTGTCCTCACACTGACGTTAATGTTATCCACTGCTTGTAAAAGGTTACGTGCCTGAACAGCAGTAAGACGAGGATTTCTTATGGTTTGATTGACGATGAAACGGTCATGTATAGCGCGGGTTGCCCGATTTCTCCCTTGTCCTCGCCTCCTCACGTAAAATCCAGTTTCCCTGTAACGTCGGTAGATTCGATGGATAACCGACGTCGAGACACCCAACATGGTACCGACTGAGCGGTAGGTGCGCCTTTCCTCGATCAATGTAACTGCCTTGCTACTGAGGTTGGTGGTAAATCTCTCATTCTGAATGAAAAATACCGTTTCGAATCGTAAACAGTAAAAGAATCACAAAACACCGCAACCGATCGAATTTGTATCAAATCAAAGAATGGAAAACACTCATTCTTTAAACAAGTGCAAATGTGGTCATATACAAAGAAACGTTTGTTGTATTTCATATTTGATAAAAAAAGATGTGCACATGGGTAAATGAAAAGTTTTATCAATGGTCCCAGAATTCGGTTGTGTATTTTAATACCTACCGACTGTTATCTCCTATGAATTCTTAATTTTCACCAAATTAACCAAATTGTCATCATTAACTAATGCAATTCGAACATAAAAATCGCAAATGACAATTTCGACACACCTGAGTGATAATAAGAAAATTCCAAATTGATAGACGAATTTTAATGACAATTTCTTGATTCAATGAAATTTCTCCAAAATGGTGATTTTCCACTTAAAATTAAATATATTTTGCAAAAATAGAGATAAACGCATGAAACAAGAGGGGCGTTACTGTAGGAAGATGTGTCTTGACAGACCATGATATTGTACGTTTCAACTCGGACCACGAAATTCCACAGGGTGTTACGAATTTTGAAAAAAAAACTTTCAGTTTTGCCCCCGTATAAAATTTTTTTCAGTTTTTTTTTGTTTTTTCTTATGATTTCTACAAAGCAGAAGAGTTGATCTATAACTTGCCGAACAAATCATCTAAATCGGTTGAGAATCAGGAAAAATATCGAACTTCGAATTTGGTTAAATTTTCGAGTGTTCCGCTAGTTTTGACTCCGAGTGTATTACCTCAAGAAAAATGAAATCTGTCAACTTTTTTTGTTGAGGATAGACACAACTGAGTGTTAACTTTAACGTGACATCTTAAGCAGATGCCATGGCACCTCGCTCAATTCGAAGTAGGTACAATAAGTAATAATTTATTTATTGTTAGCAAATGTTCATTTCGAAAAGAACTAGACATGTTCATACGTTATAGAAAAGAATTTCGAAATCTGTTATCATGCTCCATAAGCTGTCCAATGGCAGGAAACAGTTAATTAACATTTGTTGAGAAGAACTTCGCATTACGATTTGCTAGGAAGCACTTGAGAAAAGAAGAAACTTGATCTATAACTTATATAGTTACACATTTTGTCAGAATCGTTGTCCTGAAATATAAGAGTTCTTTGAAATTGATCTATTCTAAAGGATGAAAATGAAAATTTTCGAAATGATACTCTTCGTATATTTCCGTACCTATGTAAATAAACATCTTTAAGGAAAAGTTTTCGTTTATACCCAAAAATTAATTTGGAATCATCTTGAGTTTAACAATATTTTATATATGCCATACGTTTCTTATTGCACACTTATGAGCGTAACCCTCGTAAAACATTCATTATATTACCTTACTAGGTGGTACAGAATCACATCTTCTGTAACTTTTTTTCCATCTACGACAATAATAAATGCATTCTTCAGAATATAAGCTATATAATGGACTGAAGAATGAGCATTTTTCAATATTTTTATGAAGATGAATTTGATTATGTTGATGATGTGTTCGTCCGCATTTAATAACTTAATTTAAAAATTTAATAAGTGGCTGGTTTTTTGACGATAAAAAGTAGCATTTATTAAATGTATCACCCAAGGCAATACACATAATTTGTTCGCTGTTATGTCCGACTTTACGAAATGACTCCACGGGAATGGATAAACTTGTTTGGATCTTCAGATGTGGTCCCTAATTCTTATTTAGTAATTCTTATCGGAGCTGGACTTCCCTCTCTGATTTTACTTCTGATGCTTAAAATTCAGAGATTAATTTTATTGCATTTCATCGCTATAATTTCAATTTCTTCTTTCTTTATAAATTAATAACAGTATTTCACATTGAAAACATTTATTCCAAATATTTCTACAGCGTTAGATGAGGCAAAATTTTCTTAATTTATTGTATTATATTGTATATAGAAATTGGAGAATAGTCATTTTGTCAATCGTCGCTAATGTGCTGGTTATATGTACAAGGTGGACAAATTTCGATGTTTGTGTTCGCCAGCTAGGTGAAATATTGAAATAAAAGTAGTGATTTATTTATCTTCGAATTATACAAGACTAGTAAAATACCTAGATTAAAATATTAAACATTGAAAAAAATATGTACAGTACAATGAAAACATTAATACTATGTATAAGCGTGTACATAAATCGTTTGGTAGCAAAATACACTCAACGAATTTGCATATTCTAATATTCCTCGAGGGAATAAACTGCTGGTTCCTTCAATTCTGTTTTGATAGTTGAAATTTTCAATTATCTTATTTCATGAGGTAACTGATTCTTATTCCTTGGTAGACTTAAGTTCTCTGAGTTTTGGTTAGTTTTGCTATGTGGAATCAGGTTTCCCCTATTTATAGTGCTATTTACTTGTGTTCGGAAAGCATGCTTGTTCTCATAAACATAGCATAGACAATTTAAAATATAGGTCGCTGGCATGGTCCTTACCCCGAAGCGTTGAAAAGGTCTTTGCAACTCTGCGCGCCCCCAATGGGTCTTACCGCCCTTTTCTGTTGCAGAAAAATGCGTGCCGAATCCGATGACCCACCCCTTAACAATATTCCATAAGTTGTGATACTATGAAAATAAGCAAAATAGGTCACGACAGCCGCCCTCTGATTTACTGAATGACTACAACGAAAAGCGTATATAGTTGTTAGAAGTCTTTTGCACATGCGATCTATGTGTTGAGTCCAGCGCAAAGATTCGTCGACGATAAAACCCAACAATCTTATTGCTTCAGCACTCGCGGCTGCCTTTGTGGAGAGCCTCTATAACTGGGTTTTATTTACGTTTAATTTGAAAAAATTTACTTCAAGCTAGTCTTCTGCTCTTTTCAGCGCCAATTCTGTTACTTGTGTATGACTTTGTTGTTCCGTCGACCTGGTAATTGTGGTCGTGTCATCTGCGGCTATGACGGCTTTTCGCGGTTTAATATTCTGGAACGTATCATTGATGTATATGCAAAATAATAAGGGTCTCAAAATGGAGCCTTTGGGCATTCCTATTTATAACTTCACCGCAAATGATTTTAAATTCTTTCAGTCGAAGCAATGTGTACGGTCCATTAGATATCATTTCAAGATTTTACATGCTTGTCCTCAAACTCCGAGGTATTCATTTTATCTTATAGAATAAGATGACACACCAAGTCGCATGCTCGACTCATGTTAAGGCAAAACATGAATATTTCGTAAGCGTCTTCAAGTGACTCCAATATTGTTTCGATGACCCTATCATTGCCGAGATGGTACTTCTCTTCGATCTGAAACCGTGCTGAGCTGACGATAGTATTTCACGCCTGTCTAGCCAATTTAATATTCTTGTTTTGAGTAGAGCCTCCAGCATCATTTGCATCGTCTTCTTAAATACGAGTGCAACCTTTGCGACTTTCAATATTCTCCCAGAAGAGCACTTGTTGATAATCAGACTGAGAGGGTTCGGTAATAATGTGGATCACACCTTCCAACAGTTTGACGGAGAATCCATAAATATCTTTAGCGGCTTTTGACTTTAATGTTTGCACAATTTTTCTCATTCCTCTGCTGTCTGTATCGTGTAATGCCATGTAATTAGTTAATCTTTTCTTCGTAACACTCAGAAAAATATATTTGCATATTTTTTATTTTATCTCACGTTGCAACAATAGCAAAGTGATTGTTAGATAGTTTGGTTTCCTCGGTGCGATTTTTATCGCGAAGATTTTTATTGAATGAATGAAATTTGAGCGCCTGATATAAATCGTATGATGCCTGGTGTCCTTTAAAAGTTGCAAAAATATAAGCCGCATCCAGCCGTGTTTTCAAGTCAGTGATATTGTCGTCTCGTTTCTCCTTAACGCTACTGACATTAATTTTCTTTCGAGGAAAATATGAATTGATGCATTTTATAACGATATAATCGTAAGTTTGTTTTCCATCAAGCAGTATTGATCGATCTGCAACTTAATTGTAACATTGTTTCTTCGAAAAATTTTATGTTTTTTTAGAGTTACATGAAGTATAGATGTGTTCATTGTTCATCGGCATTGTCATTTCATTCGTGTCTGATACCTGAACAAGATAACACATAAGACAACACGTTTGTTGTGTTAGTCCCATAATAGGATTTATCTAAGTTGGTGCAAATATTGTTCGAGCATGTTTTTGCAGTTTGAGTTACAAGTGATGAATCTTTGAAAATATGATGCAGATTATATTTTTTCATAACCTCTGAAAGTCGATCCTTACTTTTCGACTCTTTCAAGAAATTGATATTCCTATCTCCAGCCACCACGATATATTTCGCCTTATTTCTAACTGCCTCGTTTAGGCCTAAATCTAGTATTTATTAGTATGTTCAGATCACCTGTAGGACGACGGCATACACTGAGTATTGTTAATTCTATTGCTTGCAAAAAGACTGCTAAATTTTCTATATATTTTTCGATTGCCAATCCATTAATGCCTTGATTAGGTGTTAAAGTCAAACTCCTTCTGACTAGAATCAGACTGCCCCCATGTTTTGAATTTATTCGGCAGTAACTATCAGCGAGATTGAAATTTTCTAGCCTCAATGAGATCTGAGGCTACGATCTGATATCTCATATATCTCATATATTGGCGTACACAAGAAACAATTCGAAGATGGATGTATTGTGAAGGAAGCATTTATTAAAGCGGGTGAGACTTTATATTGTGAGATTTTGAAAATGAAACAGAAATCTCGTCTGCTATTAGAGAACTTCAGTTATCTCGTCCGACTGTCACAAGACGTATTGAAGTCATGAGTCAGGACATGGCGGATGAACTAAAACATGATATCATGAAATGTATGTATGTACATACTTTTCTTTATAGTTCGACGAATCCACCGATAAGATAGACACTGCCCAGCTGTGTGTGTTGGCTAAGGAAGAATTTTTGACAATCATTCCTCTGAAGGGAATGACCCGTGGCGAAGATACATATGACGTTTTCTTCAATTTTGTAAAAAGCTACAAGCTACCGATATATAAATTAGTGTGCATTAGAGCCGATGGTGCACCAGCAATGACTGGAAGCTAAAACGGTTTTGTGGCATTGTGTCCAGCCAATGAAGATTTTCATTCCATTGCATTATACATCAACAAGTTTTGTGTTCTGAAGTTTTAAACACGGAGGAAATTATGGGCATTACAACAAAAACAACAGAAGGTATCGAAACATATAACGAAAAACTTACTTTTGTGACCGACAAATATTTTCTTCTAAGAATAATTCATAGTAATCCTTCGGGAACTCATTCTACCGAACTATAGTTAACGAGAGTTCTCTCTCAGCAGGAAGCCGAACTAAGGTCAGAGCTTATTTTCTCCAACCTTTATTTGCCGTGTTTTTTCTCTGTTATACTTATAAACGAATTTATGAATTACCGAATTATTGATCTATTTGAACCTCGACTTCATTTTTTCTATTTTTATCTATAAAAGGTAAAATAATACTTATTGTTCCTAAACAGTGACTGTACATTGAAATTAATGATTTTCAATGTCTGTTCTTTGATGGATTTATTATGATTATTTGGTTGTTTCTGCTCTAAAAACCCAAAATCTTGAAATGGTCACACCTGATGAGCCTATTAAAGCTCTTGTACAACTCTCGAATTGAGATATCTGCTTATAACTTAAATGATAATTTTTGCAACGCTTCATATGATACAAAGCTCTAAAATCAAGCGGTCTATTTTGAGCTTTGATCTCGCGTAATTCTCTACATCTTCAATGGTAGTGTGGGGGATACTTTCCCGATATGACTTAAAGCTCTCACGGAGGAAATTATGGGCATTACAACAAAAATTGTGAACTTCAACCGTGCAAGTAGCTTGCAACGGCGGCTCTTTAAGTTACAGTTGGAAGATAGGGATTCAGCTGAGTACACTGATTTTGCTCTTCACACGGACATCAGGTGGTTGAGTCGCGGAAAATTCACAGAAAGGTTTCAAGAATTATTGCCCGAAATAACAGCTCTTCTAGACGAAAGAGGTGATGAGACACTCAGATGTTGAAAAACGACAAATGGGTGACTGATCTGGTATTTTCGACTGACATCACAATGCACTTAAACTTAAACATTAACTTGCAGCTTCATGGTAAAAGAAAAACTATCATTGAGATGGTTAGCGAAGTAAATTCAAACTTGAAAGATCAAAAAAAAGGATCTGAAACATTTTCCGTCTTTGAAAGCAGGGATTCCTCAGTTGAATTATGATACGTATGAAGGTAAATTATCAAATATTTTGGGACAATTCGAAATGCGTTTTTATGATTGCAGTAAACTGACAAATATAGCATCATTTATGAGTAATCCTTTCTCATGTAAAAACATTGAGGAATCAGCTAATTAAATAGCAAGTTAGTTTAATATGAACTCATGTTCTGCTGAAAATGAGTTGGTGCAGATTATATGAGATATACATCTCAAAGCTACAGTATCTGATACAAATTTTTGTTGTTTTATATCTCAAGATAAATATCCGAATCTAAGATAAATCGCCCTTCAACTGACGGCAATGTTAGGGTCAACTTGTTTGTGCGAGTCTGCATTTTCTGAAATGAACATAATTAAGTCAAAATATCGCAATCGACTAACTGAGGATCATGTGTCATCATGCTTGCGATTAGCATTCTGTGATTACGTACCATCTTATGAAAAGTATGCTGGGGACATGCAGTGCCACGCTTAAACATCCAAAGTCACTCCTTAGTTAAGTTTAACATCATATGTAACTCTTTTGTTTTGTAACAACCAATAAACTCGCAATTTTGAATAAGTATCAGTTTTTTCATTAATATTATAGAGAGGAATCTAACTAAACATAACCCAAACCTTGACTTAAATAATGCATATTGTGCGGAAAGCTAATATCTATATATGCTACGGTACATCCTACCTAGGTAGGTAGGTATGGTGTATGGAGTATGTACAATAACCCTGCATCACACATACTTGCAGCCACTCATATTCGATCGTAAGTAGTTTTAAAATATTGAGGTAGATCGCCAGCAGTTCAAGTTTGAGCACCCCTGGTTTAGAGAGTTTGCGTATTCAGCTACTCGAACTTCTGCATATTTCTTATCATTGAAACCTCGATGGTCAAACTGTGTCCTGTTCTCAGAAGATGAAAAGGCCAAAGAGGGTCCACAGAACACATAGCCTTTGCTTTAGTTCATTATTTTTCATTTTTCTTTTGAGCATAACGTCGATACATTCTAGCACTTGTTGTGAAATTACGCGATTTGTTTTGTTCAAAACCATTTCTAACAATAATGTCTCTCGTCGTATCGTTTATTTCCTATAAGACTTGATCTTGCTTCAGTCTTGTTGTAGGTTGAATTTCAGTAGATCAAGGTGCTTCTTCATTAACTGACATCGGATTACTGCCACTTGTTGAAGGTATTGCATTATCTGAAACATAAGGGGTAGCATAATTAATTAGATTAGTAGATTGGATGGCGAAAATCTATTCGTTAAAGCCTTCATATATCTATGAAGGCGTTCGATTACGTAAAAATATCCATCAATAAAAAACAAGATTATTCTAACTTAAAAAGTATATCCCTTAAAAAATCTATTCACAACGCAGGATTTCCCGCAAAACATTAAATTCTGTCAGCTGCACTTTTCACCATTGTTGAAGGATGACCGATATAAAAGGCGTACTTGAAAATTGAAGAATTTAAAAAATCACTAACCTTTCTCGAAAACGAAGAGGGCTATGAAAGTTTTGTTGACTGTATCTATTGTTTCATCAGAAAGTAGCATTACTCCGTGAAACCGCATCCTTCTTTCTCTATTCGTTGAAAGGTTACCATGCAAGGATAACAGAATTGGGGACACCTCGTACACCTCGTACACAGCTGATCTTCGTCAAAGGTTTCCTTGAATTAAAGTAGGCTTCCATAATTGAGGAATGCCAATCATCTATGGCGAAGGCAGCATTTTTATGCGAAAAATGCATGCAGAAATTGTTTCATAATGGATGAAAGATCACTAAGGTATTTGAAAGGTTATCTTTTAGTCACTATTAAAACAGGATAGAATGTCTGGAGTGAGTTGGTAAACGCATTCACACATCCCAGTTCCAATAATACACAGCAGCTAAAAAATTGCTTTAGTGTGAATGGAATAATATACCTACACCAAAATATAATTCTAAATTTGATCAACAGTATTTCTCGTAGACTCTACACTGTTGTCAATGAGAGCAATTTTCGTTGTATTATACTTAAAATTTCATTCATTAATTAGGTTAGGTTAGGTTAGATTTTGTTGTATTATACTTAAAATTTCATTCATTAATTAGGGATACTTGTTCTTTGTGAAAAAATCGTTTAAAACAATAAAAATCACTTTTTGGATTACTTTGCATTGCGAGAATAGTACTGCATCATTGGAATCAGAAAGAATTTTAAAAAAATAGCAAATTTTCACAGTAACGCCAATTTTTGCTTGCACATGAATATTATTAGCCAGAATGAGCTAAGCATATTCTGAACCAGACAGAATAAATGAAACACCTTTGAAAATTTCATAAGTTACTAATTCAATACTATGAAATAAGATACACATTATTCTGACATAGGTATAACTTCAAATTTCGTTCAGCGAATCAATCAATTATAGCATAGACATAAATAGCCCATCTGCAGTCCTCAAACCACAATGATCATTCAATCCCCATATTACGAGTTTGGCGGTCATTAATGACCGTATGAATTGTTAAACAACTTAACAACCTGATCTAAAAGGTGACATGTTAAGAAAAGATAGGTGTGATCCATCATACTGTCTTTAACACGTGTCCCTCTTTGTAAACAGTTAACGTTCCTGGAAATGCAATCGTTTATGTTTCGATGGATCCATTATCATTTGTCATTCCATCTGATGTGGTTCAAATCTGATTTGGTAATGTCACACCTTTCATATATCAGCATGGTAGTCACATATTACATTTAAGCTTAAGCGTGGCTGAGATTTAGATACATACCTAACAGCCAATAAATTTGACGACATGTTCATTATCTTCGATTGGTTTTTGAAAATGATTTTCTTAACCCATTTTTGAAATGGATATAATTTTACTGTTGAAACATTTGAGTAAACTAAATACGATAACATTATCATCATATTTTCTGGCGTTATTTCTTATGAAAATCGAACAAACAGTTTTTACACATATGTAGAACATTTAGAAGTAAAGCTAACCAAACAAAAGTTAAGTTGGTAAATCAGATGACATCACCATTGAAGCCCTGTTTATATTCTGTTTCTACGTCACCATTTAAAATCAAGCATGATGTTAATAGTAACCCATCAAGACCGATTATTAATGTTTTGAGTAAAATAGTCAAACAAATAAAACGATCAGACAGTGATACTTCTTATATTCCCTCTGATGAGCCATCATCATCCATAAAGTCTCTTCAAATGGAGTCTACTGTAGCGAGATGCTAGAGGATGACAAAACGAGAGAAGATTTCAAAGCTTTAGAGTGCACTTTGAAGAAAATTAAAAAGAGCCCCCGTTATTATATTGCCATTCCTTCAAATTGTTATTATTTAGATAACTTGATTTAAGAACAGATAGGCATACCGTTCAACCATATTTTACTATGTCTAAAAAAAATTAGGTTAAACAATTCATTCCGTGAACTTGCTGATGACTTCGGCATTTATAAATCTTATCCAAGCAAAATTTTCTTTGAAAATGTACCTATTATAGCAAGTGTAATGCGTCCTTTTATTGTATAATCAGATAAAGAGTTGATAAAACAGAAATTATCTATGACTTTTAGGCATGAATATCATAAGGTGACTTGTATAATAGTCTTTTTAGAAATTGAGGTACAAAAGCCTTCAAAGGACTAATCAAGCTCTCTCCTGGACTGATTACAAGAAAGCCAACACAATTGAGTACCTCATATCGTGTACCCCTAATGGTTCAATCAATTATATTTCAAATGATTATAGAGGTCGAATAACAGACACATGCATTGTGGAAACTTCAGATTTCTCAAAATGTCACAGTGAAGCTTACATAAGTGTGACGTCATGCGCTGTGTTTGGCGTTTCAGTCTTTTACTCTTTTATTTTATTGAAAATCTTATTAATCTCAATATTTTAAATGAAACTCAATCAGTTTTTTAAATCCTTTGAATATGTATTTTCCCCTAAAGTCATTAAATCTTTGATTATGTCATACTATCGTCACGCCTATTGTCTTTGTGTAACCTTCATTCTTTCCATTTATCCCGTTTATCATTTCTTGGAATATCTAAACACCGTTCTGCTGAAGGTGAAGCCCGTCAAAAAAGTACCAGAAGTTGATTAGTTGATAATTCAAAAAATCTTCTTAGAATGATTGTCAAAATGTCTGTCTTTCTGAGTTGGCATAACAGTTTTCTATACTCACGCGATATTTCATTTAGGTTATTTACATTACTCGATTTTGTCAGTTCTCACTACTTCGTTTAGCGATTTTTACAATGGATGTAAGTTTCTAACAAAGAATTTGCCTCAGATAATATATTGCCTATGGAATTTCGTGTGACGAATCACTGAAAATGTTACAGAAGGCCTACGATGAATCGACTTCATCAAAAAAACGTGCATATGAGTGGTACAGCAGCCGAGATGTGGTGGAAGATTTGACTCGCTCTGGTCTGCCATCAACATTTTCAGCTGCAGTTAACATCGATAAAGTGAAGGAAATAGTAATTGAAATTGTCATTCAAGTTTAAGGGAGATAATGAACTTTCTGTGTCTCACGAATCAATTCGTACCATTAAAATGATTGTTTGGGCAAGAAAAGCATTGCCGCTCAATTGGTTCGAAAATATCTTAGTATTCTTCAAAATTTGAAACGCGTAAAGGTCGCTGAAGAAATGCTAAACCGAGTCAATTCCGACTCCACGATCATAAAACGTATTGTAACTAGTGAAGAGACATGGGTTTATGAGTTGAAATCGAAAAAACCACAACAAAGTCGTTCAAAAGTCAAGGTAATTGTTTTCTTTGATTATCGCGGTGTTGTGCACTCTGAATTCTAGCCAGAAGGCCAGACGGTAAAAAAAGAATGTTAGCAGAGCTTTATGCGGTGTTTGAAAGAGCAAATTCGTTGAATAAGGCAAGATTTGTGGAAAGAAAACTCATAGATTAGGCACCACAATAATGCACCATCTCACAAGGTTATCATTGTGAATGAATTTCTGACCAAAAACAAATACTATGGAACAACCACCATATTCACCTGATATGGCTCCTTCCGACTTTTTTTCCAAAACTCAAATTGCATATTAGAGGTACCCGATTCGAATCGATAAAAAACATAAAAGAGAATTCGCGACGAGAACTGAGGTACATTCCGGAAAAAGCATTTGAAAAATGTTTTAATGATTGGATTATTCGTTGGCGTAAATGTATTATTTTGGAAGGGCCTACTTTGAAGAAGATACAATTAATTTGGATGAAATTGAATAATTTTTCTTTCGTTGACCAACTACCGGTAATTTTTTGACAATCCGGCACTAAGGTTTTCTTCAAAAATCTCCTTCGCTAGCAGCCGATTATCTATTATAGTACACCAAACAATGAACCCATATCGATATTGGTGTTGAATTTGTGAATTGCGGTGTGGACTGGCATCACTTTGATATTGTTCGCTATGGTGATTAAATGTTCCATCACTTATGATTCTTACTTCATCCTTAAGGTGATGAAGAATCTTATTTGGAACTAAGAACTAACTGGCAAATAATTATTGTCCGCTTAGGATCAGCCGGTTGCAAAATTTGAGATTTTCTTTGCAGTTTCTTTTTGAAATATTCAAGGCTCTACCGCGCGATATCAAGATTCAAATTCATGGATTGGCTGTGACACTATCACACTAAGAATTGTCTCTTCTTTATCTTCTACAACATATTCCTTACTAATTTTCCTAGTGAACGAATTACTGTTGATGAGATTGTCTTAGAGTTTCTTGAAAATAGTTTCATGGGGTTGCCTTCTGTCATGAAAACGATGCAAATAGATTTGTACTGTTGCATTTGCTTCATAACTACTCTAAACATCCCACCATATCATACTTCTCGTAGTCTTTTAATACCATTCTGATCAATTACTCAAAATAACTTTAGAAATTGGTAACAGTGAAATTTATGTTTTAAGCATAGTTAAAAACTATGAATGCATTATCCCACAACAGCCTACATAATATATCAAAAGTTAGAATATTTCTATTCTATTTTCAAATTATAGAATTCAATCCGAAAATAAGATAGGAAAGTTGAATATTTTGATGAGGGAAAAAATTCTTCGTTTCATGAGACGAATCTGTCTATAGTGAAAAAATGTACCGGACGATATAGTTATCAGTGAAAACTACGAGAACATATTGAAAGAGAAAATTCCGAAATTCTAGAAATCAAACTTGTAAACATGACAAAACAGTAAATAACTAATACTTAGAGTTTTGATGGTGATTGAAAATCGCACAGCTTAGAAACCTGTTACATGAAATGCAGCAAAGGGCATTCGTCTCAAATGAGAAAAACTGGAAACTGCATTTATGGTCGTATTTTGGTATACTTTTTTAGAAAGGTTCAATAAAGTGCTCAAATTCTGATTCCATCTGTAGATGTACTAAAGGTATCTAAACTTTATGGATCCCTTCTCGAGTTTGTGACAGGAGAGCGAGAAAACTTTGACTATTTCGAGGAACGTGCAATCGATATGAGCTCAATTAAACAATATTAGGGCGATGTTGAAATTAAGAGGCAATCTTAAAAAAAAAATTTGAACACGAAAGATCATATGACGAGACTGAACAACCTCAAGAGTCTCTTTCGGGACAGTTGAATTAGAAAGAATATGATACATGATAAATACTCTATGACGAAAAATTATCCCGAAATGTGGAATAAATTGCAAAAATCTTAATCTACTTCAATATTATTGAATCTCAAAGTATGCACATTTGAAGCGATATACATGTGCATCATCGAAACAATTTTTATAGGCGCTTTAAGGGATGGCCTTCAGCTTCTTCTGCGAATTTTCTTTTATGACGCCTATAGAATCAAATCACACGAAGCTACATCAGGCGAATAAGGCGGCCTGTCGATGGCATTTATCGAGTGTTTGGTCTTAAAGTAGTTGATAACCGCTGACTTTGGCGAGGTTTTTTCGTTTCTGGCTCATTTTTTCCCACCCACTCCGATGATTGTTGGCTCGTTAGTGTATCGTATTTATAGGCCCGTGTCTCGTTACCAGTTATGATTCGTCCCATGAACGTGGGATCAGAATTCGCACGATCCAGCATATCTGCAGCTACCTGCATCCGGTACTGTTTTTGAAGAAAATTCAGCTCTATCGGAACGAGCCGAGCGGCAACGCGCCGCATGCACAATTGGTTCATCAAAATCAAACGAGCGATTTCACGAGAGATGTTCAGATCACGAGCTATCTCTCTAACACTGGCATGACGATTTTCGAGCACCATTTTCTTGATTTTTTGGACGTTATCGTCGGTTGAAGAAGTCGAAGGTCGTCTGGAACGAGACAAACATAAGCCTTTTACAGCATTCACAACAATACAGTACACGGAATTTCGTTAAAAACACAGAATTTGTGACAAACTCTTTATCCAATATTTTTTCCACTGTAAAATTCGCAGAGTACCACTGAGATAGACTGGTTTCAACATCTGTCGTCAACAAACTAGTTGACAGATCGCGCTCATGTTTGGCATAGTAATTAAGGACAGTCCTACCAACATACAGAAACTTAAAATACTTAAAATTACTCAATGTGGGCAATTTAAATGGACATTTCTTGATACTTTTTTGTCACAGAGTACGTAAATTTCACGGAGAATTTTACATTTTTAAGTAGAATGTGTGAATTTTCAGTACAAGATATTACGGAAAAAGCTCAGTCACTTGTGCAACATTATTGTGATGATTTGAAGGACGATCTGGATCAGGAAGGTGTACAGTTTCACAGTCAAGTTTCCTCTAACAAGACTGCAGACCTGAATCAACAGCACTGTGGCAGTACAATGTTCTAGAGAAAGTTGTTTTTCTTGTTTGAAACGAGTAAAGAATTACGAGAGATCATTATCTCAAGAAAAACTCTTTGTTTCTTTCCGTAAAAAAATGTAAATTTTGTTTCATTTTACACCTTTATTTCATGACTATAATTCATTATTTCATTTCACTCTTCAATCTCAACTACTTACATAAAATGGTTTCTTACCTAATCAAGGCCTAGGTAGTTAATTACCACGAGAAAAGGGCAAATAATTAGAGAAGCATTTCGATTGGTAACACCAGACATGCGTTGTAACATTAAAAGATCATTTGAAGATAGGTTAACATAAATGGAGGCCATATTGAAACAAATGATATGTAACATCTTTCTATCTTTATTTTACAAATGTTTCGTTTTTAATATTAGGTTTGAAGAATGAATAGATCTGATATTATGAACTCGAATTTTTAATTACCTTGATGCGATTTGCAGGTATTGGGCATCATCCCTTCATTGAAATGAGGTCGATAATGGACATCGATTCACTGAAAGTGATGAAATGAATGAATATTATACCTTCTTCTGGGTACCGTTGAAGATAGGTATATGGTACCAATCTAAAGGTACTTAAATATACCTTTTATTCGACCATTTTGATATAAAATATGCCATTTGAAAAATACAGTGAAATGAGATTTGAATGAGACCCAACTTCAAAAATCGTTTTCGAACACCTTGTTGTAACATAGATCAACACAATGTGTCATATGTTCAAGCAACAACAATTACTATCACAATAGTTGTTCATCTGAAGCTTTGAAATCAATATTGGGGGCCCAAAAAAGAGAAATTTGGAAGACGAAAAATGCTGTTTTTTTCAGTAAAGTGATACGGATTATTCTCATTAATCGCCTTTAAAATGATTATTGTCTGTCAAATAATGATGAATAATATTTTTTTCAATCATAATAATACTACCATTAGGAACTATGCATTGCGAACAGTGGTGTCCAATTCTTTTTCGTGTTCGATCGAAATACTCATAATGAATATAAATATGAGAAAAACTCCCAGCTACAACAGTTTGGTCTAAAATGAATTATGTAGTGCCTACAAATGTTCCGAAGTTAGATTTCAGTATAAGGGAAATTCATACTCTAATAACTGACTAAGGTATTTCAAAGAGAAATCATTGATGTTAAGCTTTGAGAAATGAGTTTCAGGTTAGTGTTTACGGTTTTCTAATTCGAGAAATGTTTATTTGGTTCGTCTCTCATCGTTTAGAATGCACTTAAATCTCGAAGAGCGTCAATTGGTACGACACGCATCTTTACTTAAAATAGTAATGTACTTCCACTTCAGACTTGGCTATACCATCTGCAGTTTTCTGAACCTATTTAATAAACATTTGTTTTAGTTATATATTTGTTAAATAATGTTTACCATCAACGGTATAAGAAATTCAGAATGTCTTTCAGGATTACAGTTCTTCTGCCCTAGACCTTGTGTGTTTTTACTGATTTATAGTTTTTCTTACCACAACAAAAATAGGAACTTTCACAACCCTTACCCACGCGTCAGTCCGTCACAAAGACATTTCTCAAACCTCAACATAGAATCATGAAATTTCAGCAAAGGAAACGACAGATTTTGAAGACACGAACATGCATATACAGTTATGTTATAAACTGTAAAATTCATATCATACAGGTATTAATAGTTTCCAATATCAACCTTCTCATTTTAAATTAAACAATCCGATTATTATAGAATTATGGGATTCTTCACAAGACATTCTATGTACAGGGTGGACAGATTTTAGTACTGCAGATATGTAAAATATCATGAGTAGGGGAAAATGACCCCGTGTTAATTTTTGCGTGAGGAATTCATTGCTGGAAACAGATTCATACCAACTTGTTGTTTTTGAAGTTATGAAAGAATGGTTTTGACATTCTGGGTGCACTTTTAACTTAACATGGAACTACTTGTGAGAATTTCATTTTGTCCAACGGTTTTTGAGTTATTACGCGAACTTGCGCTTTTTTGAATATGAACCAAAAGGAAACTTTGATTTCCTTGAACATATGTACACTCAAATTTTTCATCCTGAACGTGTTTTCATGAAAAATCGAAAATTGCATGCTTTTACCCTAATTTTATCTAGTAAGTCCGTGACTTAAAACTATATTATATTCATACAATAGTTGTAACTGAAGAAACATAGAATAATTTATCTGAATTGTCTTCGCAAGAATTAATTTTAAGTGTCTTCAGTTACAACTATTGTGTGAATATAATATGGTTTTTATAACGAAACGATCATGCTGTACGAAAATTTTGAACCCATGTCGGAGTAATATGGCGATGTGAGTTTACATTCGACCACCAATGTTCATTTTGACGATTGAATATTCCATCAATATTGATGAGAACTTCATGAGTACAAAACAAAGCAGCGGATATTCTTCTGGTTTTGCAGAAACCAGTTGGAACAATCGAGTCGACGTTTGCTGGGAAAAGTAGAATATTCCTATTTCATAAGGTTGATATCTATTTTTCTTGAAAATATTAAGCCTAAAATGCCCCAGTTTTAATTTCAATTTGCTGGCTCAAAATCGATGAGTTGACAGTTACACTACCTACTACATCAATTTTTACATCTTCTCCATCAACTCCAGTTTCTCATTTCTTAGGGGCGTTGAATTTACCGTAGTTCATGAAGTTTTCCCTCGAAGTACCGGATAGACCATTAGGAGGTTTTCGCCTCTCAAGAAAACAATCTAAATGTCAGTCAGCCAATTTTCGTTTTTCAACATCTGAGTGTCATCACCTCTTTCGTCTAGAGAAGCTGCTATTCGAGGCAATAAAACTTGAAAGTTTTCTAGGAATTTTCCGCGACTCAACCACCTGACGTTCGTGTGAAGAACTAAATCAGTGTGTTCAGCTGACTCCCTTTCTTCCAACTGCAACTTAAAGAGCCGCCATTGCAAGATACGTGCATGGATGGAATTCACAATTCTTCTTGCAATGCTCATAATTTCATCTGTGTTAAAAACTTTTGAACACAAAACTTGTTGATGTATAATACAATGGAATGAAAAAAATGAAGGGAAATCTTCATTAGCTCGACACAATGCCACAAAACCGTTTTTGTTTCCAGTCATTGCTGGTACTCCATCGGTTGTAATGGACACTAGTTCATATATTGGTAGCTTGTAGTTTTTTATAAAATTGAAGGAAACGTCATATATGTCTTCGCTACTAGTCTTCCCCTTCAGAGGAATGATTGTCAAAAATTCTATCTTAACCAACATGTCATTGAAAACCATCTTAATAAAAATACACAGCTGGGCAGTATCTGTCATATCGGTGGATTCGTCGAACTGTAAAGAAAAGTATGTACATTTCATGATATCATGGTTTAGTTTCTCTGACATGTCCTGACTGACTTCAATACTAATAAAGTCTCACCCGCTTCAATAATTGCTTCCTTTACAACCGATCCACCTCCGAATGGTTTCTTGTGTTTCGCCAATGTATGAGATATTTTAAATGACGCGATCATAGCAGATTTTGATGTTTGGCTGGTCTTGTGAACATGGTTTGTTCTTTTTTCAAACAAGATATCATATCACGTATTTTCCGTTTTTTTAATTCACTCTGTGGCAGAAAATCCTTGTCATAAATATTATTAACCGTTTTATGATGCCTCTCTAAGTTACCACGGTTAGGTATTGCAACTGACACACGACAAATAAGACAAATGCACTTATCCTTCACCATACAAAATGTTATTTCATTAAATAATACATTTTTCTGGTTTAGTTACCTACTCCTTAAACATTTTTCTCTTGTTGAGATCTACTCTAACCTGCTGCTTTTCTATAACGAAAAAAATTCTTGAAAGCAACCTTTTCATGAAGTCCAAATAAAAGTCTCCTGAAACTGTCTGGCCGTGTGGAATAAATTCTTTGTGGATATTCCTTCACAATCTGTATAACCCTCACTTTTGACTTCTCCAAGCGACTTTTCTTTCATCCAACGCTCTCCATTCAGCACTTGGCCCCTTTCTTTCGGACTCATACTGAAAACACCACGTCTCGTCACTTGTCACAATCGTTCTCAACAAGTATGGGCCCTTCCGAGCACTTTTAAAGATGTCTTTGCTATGCTCAATTCGATTAAATTTTTGGTCGTCGGTGAGTTTGTGTGGTACAAACCTCGAATTAATGCGGTATAGTTGTTGAGGAATGCTTCATTCCATTTCAATGAATTTCACTGATGACTTTTTATTCATTCACTCACTTTTTCGATGTTTTCTTCCAAAAATATAATCTAATTATTGATGCTCCTCAACAGCCGACATATATACCTAGTGTTCAGCACAAATGCATCAGTCTACTGGATTTGTTTGTCATAAAAAATGTGACAGGGACAGCCCATACTTTTGTATGATCTTTCCTCAAATCATAATCCTGTAATTATGGAACTGAACGCGCGGTTCAACTATAATCCACAAACTATCCAAAATATTGACTGGCCCAAAGTCAAATATTTCCTAGAGAAAACCATTTCTCTTGTTCCGAATACTGGCAGACCCATCTCTGACATTGATAATATAGTTAAAAAATTCACTTACTATATCAAAGTCGCCACTGAAAGAGCAACAACTCAGCGTCAGATCAACAAAGGTTATCCTAAATCGCCAACAACTCGAGATCAGAAATCGACTTGCCGAAATTCGCAACACTGCATTCCAGAATTTCATTGCTGAGGCAAGGGAAAAAACTCCTGGCAAATCATCAAAAAACTCAAAAGCGGTGGGTGCAAGATTGAAACGGACGCAGCGAAAGCTGACATTCTCGCCTGTTCACTTCAACTTCAATGCTCATCTTATACGAGTCCTCTCAAATTTCACGACTACATTTTTAATACTGTGCAAAAATTCGAGCGTGTTGAAATTGAGATCGTCCCTTCCATAATGGACGAAATTTCTTCTATTCTCAAATACCTGAAACCTAAGAAATCTCCTGAAGCTGGTGGAGTCCGTAACAAAATACTAAAAATACTACCAAAATCGTGAATGGTATCCTGAAACATCAGTACTTTCAAAACCTTTGGAAAGAAGCAATAGTTGTTTGCCTACTTAAGCCTGGTTTCAAACAAAAGTTTCAAATTGGAAACTGGAAACTTACGTAATGATAATGACAAAGCGATAGCTCATTCAAGTAGGGTATTGAATACAGCTGAGAGAAACTACTGTACAACTGAAAAAGAACTTTTAGCAATCGTATAGGTAGTTCAAAGGTTTAGAACATTCCTCCTAGGTAAAAAATTTAGACTGTACACAGATCAGAAAAATTTGATGTATTTATTTGGAATGACAGATCCATTCAGTCGGTTAACTAAATTTCGACTCAAATTAGAAGAATAGGATTTTACAATACATTAAATTAAAGGTAAAGAAAATATAACTGCTGATGCGCTATCGAGAATAACTTTAGGAAGCGATGAACTAAAAGCCATGTCAAATGAAATGAATATTAATATGTTAGTCAAGCGAAAGAGAACTTTCTGGAGAAGTACCAAATGAAGTTTCTTGTGATGATAGGATTGGCCACCCAGGCATTGTGGAACTCATTAACCCATTAATGCCTGAGTAATTTTTTTTCGCGAAAATTGATGAAATTGAAAATACTCCTTCCTTATTGATACAAAATACGAGAACAATACTTTGAGATACACCATTCTACTCAAAGTACCTTTTTATTAACATATGATATATCAACCATAGGCATTGGAGTCTAATACAAAAATATTCTATTGGAAGAAGTTATAACAGAACTAATGATTACTCATAATGAAAAACTAGGAAAGTATTCTGAAATGATGAAGACAACATTCATGGTCATTTGTGATATAACATGAAACAATCTTTTGGGTGAAGTCCAACATTGCACTTGTATCAAATGAACTTCGTACATTTTTTACACTGAGCGCATTGCCTCTGAGTTGGAATCCAAGAAACTAAGTTATCTTCCCCATCAAACCTCACTTCTGTCAAAACATTTCTACTGCATTTCGGTTTTGGTCCAGACATATGTTCAGGACTAGTCAGAATTGATAGAACGACTCTTCTGTTGAATTCCAATAAACTGATTTTTGGAAAAGCATGTCGATAAAGGATCCACATATTCACCATTGCTCCATTTATACAAAAACGAACAAATGGCCAATACCATTTTTTGGAACGTATACGGATACGCTAAAGTCCCCTCATTTGGTCGAAAATATTGACCCCGCCCATTCCTTGGTTATATATATTTATGAGGGTAGGTTGATCAACCTGAGTATATGATTTTTCTTTTTTTCACCAATGCTTGCATTTCACCTTACTTAGGCACAACTGATCGTTATTTATGTTCGTTGCGATGTTGACAACATTGTTGTCGTTCCACCTTAACAATGAAATTGACTTATCAGAATCTTGTAGAACATGGAAGCTTCCTCGTGGTTCTTTCTTCAATTCTTTCAAGGGCGCTTTTTCAACCCTATCGGAACGAATGGTACCTATGCAATTTATGTTTTCTTCCTTCAATGTATCTAGCAACTGTAAGGAGTTGAAGAAATTGTCCATGAAAACAGTAGTACCATGGGGCAAATAGTGTAGACATAAATTTTCTGATATCGACGAACAAAAATTTTTCCCCACCTTTTTATTTCCTGCACCACATTATGAATCGAATTTCAATAAAGAGCCTTCAATTGTTGTTAGGCACCAAAATTTGAAACCGTATCTAATTGGTTTCCCTCTTATAAATTATTTCATATGATGGTGACCGAAATATGGCTCCATTGCTTCATCTAAGGAAAAATTTTCTCCCAACGGTATAGCCAAAGTCTGAGAAATATGGTTCAGTTGATCTATCAGGGGTTGAACCTCATACAGTTTGTTATTTTGATCTATTGTGTTGTTGTCATTGAAGTGTAAGTAACAATGTATAGCTTCAAATCGGTCTCGTGATATGCTGTTACTCACTAGGGAATTGAAAGTATCCGACTTTGTTTGCCAAAACAATCTCCTGGACGGCAACTTGCAATAACCAGATAAAATCAATATTCCCAAATAGATATACTTTTCTCGAGTGGTAACAGAAAATGAATGATTGCCTTTGAAGATCGCATACCTTTGTGTTTCTTCGCAAATTTTTGGAACAAATGTTTCAGAAAAAAACATTTTTAATAAATCAAGTGGTATCAAATTTTGATCCCTTATAGTATTGACTATGTTGGGTGCCGGAGTTTTTTCAGTGTCTGGAACACAAAACTCAATTGCAGCTCTTTGTTTGAAGTTCATTTTCGACCGATGTACTACCAGCACTTATGAATATGACACAATAACTCATGAAATCTTCAACAGAAGAAGTACCAAGTTATAGACGGGTCTCTGTTTAAAGGTTCCTTCCGGTTCTCTCCTCACATAAACTTTCCATAAACTCTATAGAAAAGTCTGTTTCATATTATATAGAGAGTAAGCTAGTAACAGAACGTATATTCCTTACGAATCATAAAAAGTTGACAGAGAAAATTGAAATTAACCCTTGAGTAGGAGAGAAGATGTCTGAGTATGCTTCTCACTCAACAAAGTTGAAACGAACATCAGTGTACATGGTAGTTCCATTCAGTTCTATTGTGAATTGCTCTCGATGGGTAGGTATCGCTTTTTAACAAGTCACCGCGTGATAGGCAACTTTGTAATTGTGAAATTGTTGATGATGTATTAATGTCCCTTTCAGTTCTCACTCGGCATAATATTGTTAATAAATTCATTTATAATTGCCTGTGAGAAGCTGTTTTTCTCAGCTCACTGAGTCGATTGGCCATAATTTAGAGGTAGGTGTCACGATTCGAACGAGATGAGCTGGCTCATTCATTCATTAAATTCTTTCTCATAATTTTTCATCTGATGATAGCTCACAAAAAAATTGATGGAATAAAGTTACATTCCAAGGTAACTTCATTCGGTTCGATTTTCTTGAATAATTGGTTTGTAAGTTAGATTACTGTGAAAAGAGTTTATGATCGAATGATAAAACTAATTAAAAATTACTTTTTCAGTCAGACAAAAATAGAAGTACGAGGGCGACTTGATAAAACAGGTAAAACGTATGAAGTGGTGCACTGAATTACATAATATCAAACAAGAAATTTCATAGTGATATCTTAATTAGTGTTGATTCGACAGCCAATCAAACCGGATGTATTGCTCGTTCTGTATGGAAATAAAAAGAGCGAATATCGAGTGCTAATCCAACATTACATTTCAAGCAAGAATATTATCACAGAAATCAATTTCTTGATAATTCCTATGGTGACTCTTCTTCGTCAGTTAAAGTGATTCATAACTTGTCAACTGATTTCTGTTGAGGTAGAGCACAGAAAATGCCCCCTGCCCAAGACACCCCTTGGAGGTATTTGCTTCAGATATGTCAACGATATTGTGTTAGATAGTCGCTGATTGAGTTGAGAGAATTTCCGAGGACTATGAACATGTTATACAGTATGTTTCCGGGCAAAAACGTCACTGTAATAGGGGATAAAGCAACTCCAGGCCTTTTAAAAATGGTGTATGAAAGACACCGAAGGGCGATTTCTTATTTTGGTCAACAACATATTTAAAAGGCCCTTTTCACGAACTGCAACACTGTTAAAAAGATTTCCTCGATTTATTTGTATTGTAATTTAATAAAAAAAATTCCCCCAAACTATGTATAAGAAAAAAAAAATTGAAAACATTTGATATGACTCAACTTGTTGCTTATAGAAGCAAGGTGTTAATCGGATATTCTGTTTGTTCGATCATTTGCTTCATTTAAAATTAGTTATTACTTACCTGATGTGGTTAAAATTTCAAAAACATTTTTTTATACACATAGCAAAATTGTGTTGAGCTGTTAAGTTTTCATTACCAAAATCAAAATTGTGCCCGAGTGGCTGCAAGGATATTTAACCAAAACCCCCTTGAACGTTACGTTCGCCATCAGTACTTAATGAAATTGACAGCAAAATTGATTGAAACGGGTGCAAGCATAGGAATAGTGAATGATAAAGCTGTAGCTGAGGCGGTATTGGGGCATGTCCAATTTATGCCAACTACTCAATCGGTACGAGAAATTTCTGTAGCTTCTGATGTGAGTGAATCTTACGTATTTAAAATTTTACATACATACAAGTTCCATCCATTACGAAATCATGCCGGGTGTATCAATACTTATTTCTTCTTCTTCACTTCACTGAGGTGCGGATATTTCGATACAATAAATGGAATTGGACAATTATATACGTATAGATTTTTTTTGTTGACCAGTCGCGGTTACCATCTGCGTTTAATAGATTCCAAGATTCAATAATCTTCTGGAATATACTATCTTTCGTGAACTTTTTTGTGCCAGATATATTTCCCTAACATCTGAACCATTTTTTGGGCGCAAACATGGGGAAAAGGTAACACTTGTGCGAAATACCATACCTTTTATAGTAAGAATGAATTAATAAACCAAATTTTTTTACAAGGTCAAGCTTGCTTATTCTTTTGTTAATCAGGGATAATTTAATGTTTGGCATTACCGCATGCCAATTCAAGGTTATCATTTCGTTGAAAATTTTTGTAACTCTCATCACCAAGTATTTAGTGTCATTTGTAATTTTGAAATTTTCACTTTCGTGGTCAAATAACTCACCTAAAACGAAAAGGGGAGACTTTTGATAATTAGTTTTTAAGTTGGAAGCTCTCTCAAAAATTTCCAAAACATTCTGGATATTATCTACTCGATCGTCGTCACCGAGAAATACATCGGCATACGTCATAGGAGTGTTCAATGATATATATTAGAAAACGTGAAAGTTTGTCTTGTGAGGCTGTTACGTATCAGACAAATGGTCCGAGGGGATATCCTGTTTTATGGAGTTTGATGAGAGAATAGAGTTATGGTGACGGCGAATTATTAACTGTTCGTATGTTTCATTGCTCGGTATTGAAGATTTTGCATTCTCCAAAGCGTATTTAATATTGGATTGAAATTTACTAGTGGGATCATTTTGATCTTTTGATAATTTCCAGATTCAGTGAAATTTTTCTGTTCGACGTGAATAATCAGTTCAAAGCTATAACAGTATGATCTTAGTAAATACGACATTGTCTGATTCATATTCTGATTTAAGAGTTTTAAGGCTATATCATCAAATTTATTTGATTTGAAGCAGATAAATTCTTGTTTCAGTATTAATGCTACTAAACGTTTAAAATTTTTTGTCTTAGTATTTTAGCTTCAACTCCAAGCTGTTATGGGAATTCTGACTCTAATTTGTTTTAGAAACCTTTTTGATGAAGTGCGATTTAATCTCTATGAAAATTAGTATCTCTATCTAATTGAAAGATGTTTATTACTTTTCAACCAGCTACGACCCCCCAGCCAGATTAATCATCACTCAAAATTCGCTCATTGAATCTTAATGATTCCCCAATAAGTTATCATTTCAGTATTCCTTAACCTAAAATGAATTTATTTGAGAAAAAATTCTTATAAATAATGTAATGTTCAAATTTCATTTTAGCTATTCACTACTGAAGTGGCCTTCAAGAAGGTTAGCAAGGAATGACAATTCTTCATAATAACCTAGATACTTGTCGCCCAGCTCACAATAGTTTTGTCTTCTTTTGTACCGCTTTATTTGTCCCTTTCAGTAGCTCATCATTCGACCTGAAATGAGGTGAAACCAGACATCCTGGGTTATTTCAACATTGATATGCTCTACTCCCCGTCTTTCACCCGTGTTTACCACCAAGGTAGGTCATAAACCATGGATTGTCGTCACCTGGCCCCCGGTCCATAGAAAACACTGGACCGACACGACTTTCTGGTCGTAAACCGTTTTGTTTATTGTATTTGTTGAATTTATAGGCGCGCTTGGAGGTAGGATATTCTCAATTATTCTTGGAATCGTTTTCAGATGCTTTCATTCACATTCAGAAACAGGAAATTTTATAGAAAGGAAACATTATTACTATGTTAAAACTTCATGAGGAATGATTCATCTCTATTGAGTAATACCAAACTTTATCAAATACTTAAATTATTTTTGTCTTTTCGAAAAGTGGTTACAAAGTTTAACATAGCATGAAAAGCTTATCGAACCTATGGAAATATTCAGATTTACTTGGAACAACTTGATCAAGTGAGCATCAGAACACAACGCAGATGTTTTCCAATTGAAATATCTAAAGGAAATGATTCTACGGTATCAGATGAATAATTAATAATCATAATAATTGAACCGAACCGTGCTTGCAAAAACGCCGATTAATATTTTCATTTGTGTATTATTTTAACAGAAATTGTTTATACGATAGTCGATTTGGTAAGGTCGTTGAGTAATAAAAGTGGGGTAACGCGTATTATTAAGTATATTCTCCGAATTCAATCCCAAGAAAGGTAAATATTACATAGATATATATTGAGAAGAGTTGTTAAAGCAGTTTTATCATTTATATGCATCAGTTAGTAGTTGGTGAAAGTGTTTTGCTTATTTCACAAATAATGGAAAACTTTTCTAATTGTACCCTAAGTTAAAAGTATACCACTTTTCCAAAGTAATAAATTAATTATATTGAATGTATACGATGCCTTAGGATATCAAAGCCATTTACCTTCAATCGATGAAAATGTTAAAATGTGTTCTAAGATGACGGGAATTGGACAGTCCACAATATACAAGCTTCTCAAGGAAAGAAAATCAGAAAATTATAGCGACACCTCCAAAAACTTCTCCAGGAAAGCCCCAAATAGTTATTCATGAAGACTGTGCATTCTTCTTATTTTCGGGAAGAAATTCCCACTGAGGAAAAAAAACACGCTGTGGTAGTAGGAGAATAGAACTTGCATTTAATATCAAAAAATAAATTGTGGCAAGTTTTGGATGAATTTAATTTCTCATGGAAATTCACAACAGGAAGTCAGTTCTTATGATAAAGAAGAAATCATTTGCTAGGAAAGAAATAATTTAAGAGCAAGTAAAAAATTTCGTGCTCAAAGTAAGAAAATTTCTTCTCTGGGTGAAACTTGGGATAATCAAGAGTACACTGTTCAAAAAACTTGGTATGATAAACACATAAAAGATGGTCGACAAGCTTTCCCCAAGGATTGTCTACAGGATTTCAGGCTTCGTAAGGCAAATAAAGACATATAATAATAACGCATATAGTAAGTGTTAACGGTTTTATACATTTCAAAGTAAAACTACTGGAGGATGTCATGAGGACAAGAATGAGGATATCGCACGACTTTCTTGACAAGTAACAGATGTAATCGAGAAGAAAAACGAGAAGTCAGATTCAATTCACTTCAATACTAATTGATTTCGCACTTTTTCTCTCAAAATTCTGACCAGAATTACTTTGGTGAAGATTCTGAGATAATTCTGGTACTGAGAGATAGAAATGCATTATTTGAGAGATTTCTGGTTATATACAGGGTGGTTCAACGAAAACCAAACAGAGGCTATATCTACCAAGATATTCATTTCTGATCAAAACGCAAAAACAGTTCTATTTTTGTTTCAAGGGGGACATCTTTTGGGGTACAGAACTTGCCTGAAATATCAACTCCTAAGCGGGGGTTGCAATCCTTGAACATTTTGAATAGGGAAGATGGGTCGGGTGATAACTCAAAAGAAAGGTGGTATCTTTGTCTACATCACCTTGAACGAATTTCCATTTTTAATTGAAAACTTTAAAAGATACAGGGTGAGCAACTGAAAGATAGGGAAGACTATTTCCTTGAGACTATTCAAGTTTCAGTGAAGTGAAATAGAGAAGATCCATGCTGATCAATAGCAGTCGTTATCAATTACCATCCTCATCTCGAATTTCAACCCTAGAGCAGGGGTGACCACCCTTGAAAATTTGGAAGAGGATAGATGGGTCGAGTGATACCTCGAAAGGAAGTTATTATCTTTGTACGCATCCCCGTGGACGAATCTTCATTTTTGATTGAAATATGTAGAAGGTACAGAGATAGCTACTGAAAAATAGAGGAGACTATCTATCGCCCTGAGAAAATGGAACAGATCCATGCTGATCAATGGCAGTTATCATCAAGTATCATCCTCATCTCAAATTTCAACCCTTAGAGCAAGGGTGACCACCCTGTGCTATTTTTAAAGCAGTAGATAGGTCCAGTTATTACCTTCTGAGAAAGGATTTTTGTTTTTTTCTCCACAATGGTGTGCAAATTTTCGTTCTCCATCAAAATTACTGGGTTAGCAGCTAAAACATTGGAGTGATTATGAATCTTGAAAGAAAACGATAAAACTCATCTACCCTCTTCTAAATTTTCAAGGGTGGTCACCGCTGCTCTAGGGGTTGAAATTCGAGATGAGGATGGTACTTGATGATGACTGCCATTGATCAGCATGGATCTGTTCCATTTAACTTCACTGAAACTTGAATATTCTCAGGGAAATAGTCTTCCCTATCTTTCAGTTGTTCACCCTGTAGCTTTTACAGTTTTCAATTAAAAATGGAAATTAGTTCAAGACGATGTAGACAAAGATACCACCTTTCTTTTGAGTCATCACTCGAGCCATCTTCCCTATTCAAAATGTTCAAGGATTGCAACCCCCGCTTAAGGGGTTGATATTTCAGGCAAGTTTTGTACCCCAAAAGATGTCCCCCGTGAAACAAAAATTGACCTGTTTTTGCGTTTTTATCAGAAATGAATATCTTGGTAGATATGGCCTCTGTTTAGTTTTCGTTGGAGCACCCTGTATATCGGCGAATTTCAAGATCCTCGCGGGATAATCGTAATTTTTGGGATAAAATCACGAATAGCTCAGAAACGATGCATTTCAGGTGAAGGGAAAGCTATAACAAATTGATGCTTATTAATATTACGAGTTAAATGGTGTATGCAAAAGTCTAATTTGAAAAAACGGACTTTTTTACCTTTGAATGCACCTGCATTTGCCACATGCATTGGGAAACACCCTGTATACCGTGAAACCTCTAAATGCATTGAATTCTGCTGAATGAGCCTCTTTACTTACAATGAGTTAGAAATAACTGATATTGAATGATCTTTAGTACTTTTATGATGCCTTCTAAGAGACAACCAAAAATCGCGAATTCCGATTGAAAAATTCATATCTTCCTTTCGGTTGATTGTGGTGGTAATGATATGAGAAAAAATTGTTCAGAATTTAATTTTCTACAATATAAAAAAAACAGATACATTATGCCATTTGAAATAACAAAGATGGTGTTTCGGTACAACCGGAAGTACCACCAAATTTATATGGAATCACTCAGTATTTCACATTATTGATTGTTTTTAACCAAGGATCTTTGACTACTTGTGAAGAATGAAGTTTTTCGTTGTAAAAGAACTGGATAGTATGATAAGAAATGTTGAATTATCACTACATGTTCAATTTGAAACTGTGAATTTCAAAATTTCAAAATTTAAAAAGCCTATAATCATAATTGAAAATGTCTTAGATTGAATTGTCCGATGTGCAGAGGGGTCCAATAATCTCTCGTTGAAGTAGGGGTGACACAGAGGGTTACAGCATATAACTTAATTTTTTTAACTGCGGGTAGGTTATAACTGTGCGAACGGCAGCTCTTTTATTAATAATAAAAAACAGGTGATGTGTTTTTAGGAATTTTACTTAATAATTGTGATGCGTAACGCGTAGCTTCTTCAAACGAATGAATAAATTTAATTTTCAGAGCGCCACACTCTCATTACTTAAAAATAATGTGATATTTCCTCCAACTATGAGTTCGAGTTGTATTCAAGAAAATAAGCTATTTTCAGCCGGAGAAATATAATTCTTTAATAAGAAATATTACGATGATATAATAATATATCAGATTTTATAAGATATAAATATTAATAAGGAATAATCCCAAAATCACAAATAAATTCAATTATGTTTGTGTTATAATTTTTCTTGTTGTATATGTAGCTACATAACTCACAATATTTTTTATAAAATATACTAAAAGAGAAGAAATGAATATGAACTTACTGAAGTTCATCGGGAGTAATCTATTGATTTTCTGAGGTCTTGCATTTGAATTTGTAGGTATGATCGAGCGAAATAAGTACAATAACTTCCCAAAGTTTTGGGATAGTAAGAAATGAAAAGGAACGCATTCACCTGGATTTTCCTTGTAGTGATATGCCCCTTGGATGAAATCAGCTAAGGGGTGTGGATGAATATCAGGAGACGAAGAGTTTCGTACTATTCCCAACAATGACTTGATATCAGAATGTTCGATAGGAATTTCCAAGTCAACTGTGTAAGGAGTTTCTTGCTGCTATCCCCGCGATCTGAATCTGAATTCAATGGAATGCCCAAAAATGTTGACCTTATTAGGAAATATGTATTAGAATATTTCAAGTTTGTATATTAGAAGTTATAACTTAGAAGTAATAGTCAGAAGCCTGAAATTAATAGTTTTGTTTTCAGAATTTTGATATGAAAATATTCAGAAAATCAAATTGAATCTATTTTTAATTAGAAGAAAATTTACCTTGATGTAATCGGCTTCTGCGGAATATTACGTTTGATCGTATTTAATGGGAGTATCACAGGAGGTGATTTGAAAAACCTACGCCCGATAGGTGGAGCTACAATCTTTGCAAAATAGGCCCAGAAGAATTCGTAGGAAGATCACTTCTGAAGAACAAGACTGCTTTTTGTGCCAAATTGCAAGAAGAGAACCTAGTGCGTCGCACCCCATACTCCTGGAAGCAACAGGCATCAGTGTTTCAGTCGAAACGATACGTCAGAAATTTCGTTCAAGGGGTTTATAAAGCAGAAGGCCCTTAAAAGTTCCAGACCTAACCAGACAAGAAAAAATTAACAGACTTTATAGATGTATCGAGCACCAAAATTTTAATATTGAGAATTGGTGAAATGTTCTTTTTTCGGATGAGACCAGAATTGGTGTTCGATCAGATGACCGCCGGATTCGGGTTTTGAGAGGTCGTGGAAGACAAGCTAGACTCCGAACAGCAAAACAAATCCCGAAATACCAAGGAAGCAGTGTGATGTTATGGGGTGGCATTATTCTGGGACGCAAAACAGATTTGATTTCGTTTTCTGCGAGTGTAATGGCTAGAAACTAAGTGGACCTAGTGCTGGAGCCCATAGTGAGACTCACTTTTATGCAAGATAAAGCCCTTCCGCATACCAGCAACCTTGGGCGACATTATCTTGAAAAAGAGGAAATCGCTATTTTGGAGTGGCCAGGTTGCTCTATAAACCTTAATCCTATTTGAAATGCATGGGATACTCTCAAAAGGAAAATTAGATCGCGCCAGGATAATCCAAGAACTCCACAACAACTCATCCAAGAGGGCCATAGAAGAGTTGCAGAATATCACCCCAGAGGAGGTAGAATACCTAATCCAAAGAATGCTTAGACGGTTTCAGGCTTGTATCAGGTCAAGAGGAGGTAATACAAGCTACTGAGGTAGAGAAAAATCACCTACCCCGTGAGAAAACTATTTTCAATTATTTTACTACATGCACTGTGTACAGGAGGTCAAATCGATGAACGTCCTGAAAAGAAACAATTTTCATTGAAAAATATAATAATGAATGAAAAAATATTAATATATATATAATATATATATATATATATATATATATATATATATATATATATAAAATATGAAAACTTGATTTTTCAGAATAAATTAAAGGCCATAAATTGGACAATCAAAGAGGAAAGTTACGAAAACTTCCATCGTGCTTTCCAGGTATGCTTTCTGGAATTATTTCCCCAAATAACTGTGAAAAAAAATCATATACAGGAAAGTGATCAATATTGGAGCAGCTATTGAAGCGCTCCAAGACAAAGGCTATCTGGAAAATTATAAATGAGGAAGCTGACAAGGGCCGAACGATGCACTATTGTGAATGCACAATCTCGGCTGATCAGTTCAATTGCTTTTTTCCACTGTTGTTCAGAAGTATCTCTCTCAGTGCAAACAATCTCAAGAAAAAGCATTCTCTATGACAGATAAGCAAATAAGGAAGGCTTCATCGGCAGCTTCTTCAATGGCTGTCTATCCGACTGGTGAGAGGGAGTTGACGGACGTGGTCAACAAGTTCAAAAACAAGCACACTGCTTATATTTATGGCTTGAATGAGATATTGTTGAAGAGAGTTTTTCCCATCAATTCCTGACACTCTATGCAAAATTTTCAAACAATGTCTCGAACAAGATCGTTGATGGGCCATCCTCATAAAAATGACAATATAAACGACTGTAATAATTATCGACCTATTTCCATATTGCCGGTCTTCTCTAAAGTCATTGAGGAGATCCTTAAAAGAAGTCTTGTAACATTTTTAGAAAAAGGTTTATCTTAAGTGATGCTCAACATAGTTTCAGGAAGAAAAAGTCAACATCTACGGCATTGATACAACTGGTCGAAGCCATCACAAATGCTTGTGATAACTACGAACATGCTGAACTGTTAGCTTGCGACCTCAGTAAAGCTTTCGATTGCATACTTAAAGAGATCTTGCTGGAAAAAATGAAAAGATATGGTGGGCTCTTGGGATTTTCAGGTCACACCTGAGCGACAGGTCACAGTCGGTTTCGTGGTGGGGTAACACTTCGCGCGAAATAGATGTAAACCATGGAGTTCCACAAGGCTCAATGTTGTGCCCAGTCCTGTACTGTATATACATTAACGACTTGCCGGCAAACTTACCATGTCGTGATGCCTGTCTTTATGCTGGCGATTCGAATTAGCTGAGTGTTGCTTCTTCAAGTACGGGACTGAAGGATGGAGTATCGGACTCCTTGGATACGGCAGAACATTGGTTCTCAGTGAACAGTTTGAGGATGAACAAGAATAAAACTCAAGGATCGAGACTTCAAAAAACTGGAAGTGAACAACATTCTATCAGTCTATTGGGAATCGAAATTGATAATAGTCTTACCTGGAAAAGCTGTATTACATCCTTCTCTAAAAGATTGTCCTCAGCTATCTTCTCGACCGGCGGGTGAAGGAAATATCTGGTAAAAAAAACTATGTCGATTGGCCTACTTCTCGAACTTTCATACCATAGCTACCTATGGGATAGTATTATGGGGTCACAGCTCAGGTTTTGGAATTTAATAACTTTTTTCATTAGAAAAAATACAAAAAAGAATTAAGTATCTACATTAATCATTCATTATTATTTCTGTATTTTAGTACATACGTTGCCCTTCACTTAAGTATCTTGTGATTCACAAAATTTTTGTTTTATTATCAGGCGCAAAAACAAACAACGCAGATGGTCTTCCGACTCATGAACATGCCACATATAATTGACCATGACAAAAACATAGATGTTCTAGATTCAAACCACAAACTTTTAAGGATTGTCCTTGTGATTTGTTGATGGTCATGGCAAATGCAAGACGGATCGGAATTTGAAGTCTTAAATTCAAACGGCATATCAGTTTGGATCATCGGGATCATCGGAATGAGAACTTCGTCACCTTTGAATTTTCCTTTCAGTTTCGTCTCGTAAATTACATTGTTCGTCAATTTTCTAACCACCAAACGCGTACCGTTGCACAGTTTTGGTTGGTCTATGTTTCGAAGCATGAATACTACGGAGCCAACCATTAGGCGTAAATTGTGGGGTGGTAAGCCAGGCACATCCGAGGAGTTTAAAAATTCCATTGGATAATTGGTGGCTTCATCTTCATTTATGACGCAGTGAATAGATGTGAATGAATGCATTGTTTCAATAATCTTATTTCGAATTATGTAGCTCAGGTCATCTACATCTTTATTCTTAGCCGCTAAAATAGCTCGGTCACTCAACCATTCATTATTTTTGTAGTTAGAAATGTTTGGAAATACATTGTTGATAAGTTCGTTTTAGGATGAGACAAAATTACAAAAATTATTTGAAAATGATATCTATCCGCTCGATTCATCGACAGGTACTTGACCAATACCGACAGTCAGCAATTGCTTCGAGAAATCTTCAGTAGATGTATCATTAGGCAATGTAACTCTCATGTTTGTTGTCAGCTGCAGTGGCAGTGTTTGGCGGAAATCGCCAGACAGTAAAATCATTGCTCCTCCAAAACATCTCGAATCTTTCAATGTTCGGTTAGGTGCACGTTTATGCGCCATTGTGCATTCGTCCCAGATGATGATTTTCGATGCCGATAAAACTTTAGCCGTTGCTGAGCGTTTTGAAATATTACATGTTGGTTCTTCAAAAGTTTGAAGATTTAACAGTAATTTTAATGCTGAATGAGCCGTACGGCATCCTTCTTACAATGTGGCTGCTATTCCAGAAGCGGCAACTGCAGCCGCTATGTTGGATCTCGCACAAACAGTGGCTAAAACTACTGACAAGAGGAATATCTTACCAGTTCCACCAGGGGCATCTATGAAATATAAACCACCATTTTCACCATCGATTGCCTTCATTATAGTATTATAAACTTCCTTTTTTCCTTTATTTTATAGCTCACTTTACTTTAATATTGATTTCTTACAAAAATCAAATTGTCATCCACACGGGAACGCTGTCGAACGGGATAAATAGTATCCTATGTCCGTCTCCTGGCCCTAAGCTACCAATTTTTTTTTCAGCCATATTCTTGAGTTAAAAATAGTGTAACTAACATGACTTCCTTTTATATATATAGATATTTAAGTTTCTTTTTTTGACATACCATGTAATATTTTTGATGGCGCATTAAACGATTGATTGATTGAAGTTTAGTTGTGTGTACTTTTAATATCCCATCTCGCGTGGACAACCGGTATTGTAGCAGCACTTTTTGGGTAACGATTACTGACACTACCCATCATACTATTACACCTCGAACGTGCCGATACTTTATACTGTGTTAAACTTACGGTGTTCAAATGTACAATTAGGTTCAGATGGGCGAAATATGAAAGTCTTTGAGGCGTAATGAAAATATGTCCCTTCGAATGAAGAAAATTGAAAAAAACATAAGTCAAATTTGACAAATTTTGAAGTGCAAACAAAATATCCCGGTGAAATACTTATTCGAACAATATTGGCGTCAAATGTCATGGACATTTGTGAGATCAACATATGCTTACATGATTAGAAACATTCAAATATTTCCACGTTTATCCCACAGTTGAATTAAGAAGTTATCAATTCTTGATGACTAGTTCAACGTCTATCTATAACAATATAGATGCTTATCTTTCATGCAACCGAAAGGACTTCCAAACTGGTTATATTGAATGGTCTTAACCTTCTAAAATAGTTCTTCCATTTGCAGTATTCTTCGTTAGTACCCCTAACACTATGCAGATATGAATCGTATAAAATTTCGGAACGTCCCCGCCGGATTGTTACGGCTCTATTAGTGATACCTGGACAAGGTGAGAACACAAAATTCTTCATAGGAGGTCACCGCCTGGGTCCAAAACCATTATTTTTTACAAAGTCTCCATTCAATTTTAGACAATTTGATACGCTGCGGATTTTCTTTAGTTTCTCTAATATTTAATGATCTGTCCGGGTCCGTGTGAGTATTCAAGGATCTTGTGTGGTATGTTTTGAGACCGCCAACTGAATACAAACAGATACTTGAAAACTATAAACTTATTTAATAAATGAATTGAGTAAACGTTTATTTTTCAATTTATTTACTTACTATAACTCAGAATGAGTGTATAAAAGAATGATTCGATTTTTATCTGTGATTATACAGGGTTTTACATAATAGTATGTCACAACTTGAGAGGGTAAATCTACATGCAATTTTAAGAAAAAAAGTATATATAAACGTATGTCCGCAAAAGCTACGTTTCGGAGCTACAGGGTGATGAAATTTCCAAAAAATTGGTTTTTCTTGAAAACTACTGCAGTTTTTGAGATAGTCAGCCCGAATTTTGAATGCAAGCTATTTTATGCAGCCTTCATTATAACACGTTCTGGATTTCAACTGAAATTCACAAGGTGTTTTCTTTTCCGAGGCCATGTCTCTTTTTGCCCTTTCAAACTTTTTGCAGTACGCCGCTGATCAGCGTACTATTTATTTTCGCCATCTTCGTTCAATTTTGAAATTTTTTTGACACTTGTAATTTTTTTGTATCTCCAACCGTTTTCGAGTGAAAGATTATTCAATTTGAATTGTATATTATTCGCTAATTAAAAACGAAATTATAGAAATACTCGATTGGTATGCCCAAAATTTGCTTTTATTTTGATAGCTCGTCTTCTGAGTCTCAACTTATACTTATTCAATATAAAACTGAAACTAAGAACAATTAAAACTGAATAAATTGCTGGAAGTGTCCTTCACCTGCAAGAATACAGGCCTCTGTCCATCGCATATTATCACGCACTCTTTGAAATATTCCTGGGGTATTTCATATCGTGTCACAAGAGGTTATTATTAGATTTCGCAATTCCTCTACAGTGTTCACTGGAGTGGTATAAACTGAAATTTGGAGATATCCCCATAAGAAAAAGTCTAAACTATTCAAGTCTGGAGACCTAGGAGGCCATGGTACTGGCCAACCCACACCTATCCATCGGTTGTTCAATGTATTATGCAAGAATTCTCCACTAAAATGTGCTGGTGCCCCGTCATGCATGAACCACATTATGTTTCTCACCAAAAGTGGCACATCCTCGAGCAATAAAGGTTACTCTTCCTCAATACATAGCCGATAAGCGGGACCTTATCGCCTGTTAGGTAAAAAAAATGGCCCAATCAAATAATTTCCAATTAATCCGACCCAGACATTTAGTGAGAATTGTTCTTGATAATGAGATTCTTCAATCAAATGGGGGTTTTCCTCAGCCCAGTTAGAATTATTGTGAAAATTTGTGATAGCAGTTCTCGAAAAGTTAGCTTCGTCTGTGAACCTTATTTCAATATCAAAATGAGCATTTTCTCTAATTTTATCTAAGAACCATCGGCAGAAATTTAGTCTTGTAGGAAAATCTCGAAGTAGATTTTGTACGCGTTGAATATGAAACGGGTACAATAAAAAGTCAAGGAGAATCCTCCAAACTAGAACGTGTAAAATATTCAACTGATTTCCAATTTTTCTTGTACTCACATGAGGATTCAAATCAATACAATTCAAAACTGCTTCCCCAATATCTGCTGTTCTCATAGTTTGAGTTGCACCTTTTAAATGATTATTTGCAGTAAAAGTACTAGTTTCTCTCAACCTTCTGTGTACAGAGAGTACAAGAGTACATCCAAAATTTGTTTGAGGGGCTTCCGACACGTATACTGCCAGTAATTAGGCCCCGGGTTGGAAACACTAGATTTTGAAAATGATTAGTAGCATTTCGATACTAGTTGATTGGTCTCTTCGCGAATGTTGGATGGTAAAATTTTTCAATTTTTCATTAACTCGAAAATTGTTGATATTTTCCATCATGAACTCATCTCTTCTGAATGATATCTCCTTATTTTACATTTCTGAAAGTTACCAACCTAAAAGTTTATATAGTATTGTCTTAAAAGTAGGATGATGCAACAATTTTTGTGGGGAGTGTATTTTCAACAAAAACAATTATTATAATTTAGAATTTATATTGAAAAATTCATTTAATAATATATCAGTTCCATATCAGCGAGCCATATTATTACCATATTATGAAATCACATTTGGTGTGAATAGAAGAAAATTTTGGCCTTATTTTGAGCACTCGATATATCTATGAAAATAAAATAAATTTCTTTTTCAATTAAATTTTCTATGGTGAAACCAAAAACTTTAACGAACATAGACATTTTTATATCGAAGAAAATATTAGTTTTTTCTGGTCAGCAAATATCAAAATTGTGAATATCTTTGAATCGATCAAAATTAACTAAAACAAAAATAAACCTCATAAGAAATATTTAGGCTCATCGAAGGGTATTCAGACATTTTTTAAAAATATTTTTGCCTCTATCCTTCGACGAAATTTTCACTAAGTTACCCTGTGTGAGCGGATCATAAACAAAGACCAAATGTAATTTGATAGCTAAAATTATAGAAATATTATTTACTGAACTAATTTCATTGAAATGAAATAATTTGAATTATCATACAAATTTATCCATAAATTATTGAAAAATGCTCAATGGTTCCTGTGAAGCCTCAAGAACATTTGTACTTTTCAGAAAAAGCCCCGTTTATCATTGTATTCATTCATTCCATAAAAGGTACTAACAAGTTAAAACGTTTGTAATGAAAACCTCTAAACTGGTATAGTTCCTCTCAGCATTGTTGTTATTGTGTACGGCCAATACCTTAAACGTTGTACCCGAGACTGTTGAAAGGTGACAATAAATTGTCCCAACGAAATTTGAAACACATAGAATTTCAGTGCCTCTGAATATCATGAACTCAATTGAGTTGTGAGTCAGTTAGTACAAATTATGCATTCGAGTTGTTTACTCTAAGTAGGTAGTATTTAATTTCTACAGATTCATTATCAAAAAACATGAAAATAATGCTCTTGATTACATGTTCAAAAGTCCTTAGTTCTCGAGATACTGGATGTTGAAATTCAGATTTTTTCTTCACGTTTCTATTGGTAACTCTAGTAGTTTTCCAAATGATCTAGTTCCCTTGCAGAAGAAAAATTTGCTTACTCATCAATTCATTAGATATATCTATTAGTTGCGAACATACAGGGTGTACCCGCGAGATGGGACATTAAAAATATATGAAGAAAGGAATGACCGATTGGAGAATTTTTGTTGTTGTAATGAATGTTCTTCGAACTAAATTCCGAAAATATTTCCAATGCTGTGATATAATGTATGTTTCTGTTTTTTTTTATTGTAGAAAATTAAATTCGGAACAATTTTTATCATACCATTGCCACCTGAAATCAGCCCAAAGGAAGAATATCGATTGTTTCTAGCTCATTGTAAGAAACAAGGCTTATTCAGCAAAATTCAATGCATTTAGAGGCTTCACGGTATACAAAGTGTTTCCAAAGCATGTGGCAAATCGTTATACATTCAAAGGTACAAAAGTCCTGTTGGCACGTGCAAATTATTGTATCCATGATTAATACTCAATGCTCAAGGCGAATACATTGATTGATAAAAAAGATTTGTATCAAAATTATTACTGGTTGTTTCTATTTTCAAAAAGTTAGGTTACTTTTGGAAGGGAAGTAGAACGAATTATTGTGAAGATTATTTTCACACGAAAACATACAAGCTTTTTCTTACTAATTTTATTTGATCGATCGAGAAAAAAATTCACAAAAAATGGTATTTTCAACACAAACAATTAAATTCTTTGGGCAGATGTAAATCCATATCTTTGCAAGGACTAGCTTTTTCTGGATGTTTGAAGTTGTAAGTCTTATTGTGCGATAAAAAACAACCAATTTATTTGTTAATTTCCATGTACTATAAAATTTTGTGATACCAATTTTCAAAAAGTTAGCTTCATCTGTGAACCTTATTTCACCATCAAAATGAGCATTTTCTCTAATTTTATCTAAGAACCTTCGGCAGAAATTCAGTATTGAAGGAAAATCTCAAAGTAGATTTTGGACGTGTTGAATATGAAACGGGTACAATAAAAAGTCGCGGAGAATCCTCCAAACTAGAACATGAAAAATATTCAACTGATTTCCTATTCTTCTTGTACTCACATGAGGATTCAAATCAATACAATTCAAAACTTCTTCCCCAATATCTGGAGTTCTCATAGTTTGAGTTGCACCTTTTAAATGATTATTTGCAGTAAAAGTACCAGTTTCCCTCAACCGTCTGTGGATATTTGAAAATGTTCGCTTGTCTGGTGTTACTCGATTTGGAAAGCGCACCTGATATAATCGCCTAGCTTCTGTTGTGTTTCCGTCAGCCAGACCGTACATGTAATGGATATGAGTCAATTCGGCGTTAGTAAAATTAGCCATTTCTTTCTTACAACAATAACTTCAAAAATCTCAAAACTAATCGTTAATTTAATAAACAATTCGAGCAGACATTGGTTCAACTTTAGCTGTCAAGATAAATAAATAAATGAAAAAAATCAAAGCCTACTAGTCATTTTTTTAATTAGAAGTGCTTTGAATTCAGCGAATGCATACAATAGTTTAAAAATTTTTTCTCGAGAACGGTTGGAGATACGAAAAAATTACTGATGTTAGAAAAACTTCTGAATTGAACGAAGATGATGAAAATTGATTGTAAGCTGATCAGTGGCGTACTGCAAAATTTTGAAAGGGCGAAAGAAGACATGGCTCCGGAAAGGAAAACACCTTGTGGATTCAAGTTAAACTTTAGGACGTGTAATGGTGGAGGCTGTAAAAAATATCTTGCATTCTAAATTTGGGTTAGGTTAGATTTTTAAATTTTTTATTCTCTTGTTAATTTAAAAATTTATAATTAACAAGTTAAAGAACATATACTTACTTCTATCAGTGAAACTTGTTAAATGTAGTATTTGATTTCTACAGATTCAAAATCAAAAACATGAAAAATGTGCCCTTGATTACAGTCCTCAGTTCTCGAGATACTGGGTGTTGAAATTCAGATTTTTCTTCACGTTTCTATTGGTAACTCTAGTAGTTTTCCAAATGATCTAGTTCCATGCAGAAGAAATTTTCTTACTCATCAATTCATTAGATATATCTAGTAGTTGCGAACATACAGGGTGTCCCCGCGAGATGGGACATTGAAAATATATGAAGAAAGCAAACACCGATAGGAGAATTTTTGTTGTTGTCTTGAATGTTCTTCGAACTAAATTCCGAAAATATTTTCAATGCTGTGACATAATGTATGTTTCTGTTTTTTTTATTGTAGAAAATTAAATTCTGAACAATTTTTATCATATCATTGCCACCTGAAATCAGCCCAAAGGAAGAATATCGATTGTTTCTAGCTCGTTGTAAGAAGCGAGGCTTATTCAGCAAAATTCAATGCATTTAGAGGCTTCACGGTATACAAAGTGTTTCCAAAGCATGTGGCAAATCGTTATACATTCAAAGGTACAAAAGTCCTGTTGGCACGTGCAAATTATTGTATCCATGATTAATACTCAATGCTCAAGGCGAATACATTGATTGATAAAAAAGATTTGTATCAAAATTATTACTGTTTGTTTCTATTTTCAAAAAGTTAGGTTACTTTTGGAAGGGAAGTAGAACGCATTATTGTGAAGATTATTTTCACACGAAAACATACAAGCTTTTTCTAACTAATTTTATTTGATCGGTCGAGAAGAAAATTCACCAAAAATGGTATTTTCAAAACAAACAATTAAATTCTTTGGGCGGATGTAAATCCATATCTTTGCAAGGATTAGCTTTTTCTGGATGTTTGAAGTTGTAAGTCTTATTGTGCGATAAAAAACAACCCATTTATTTTTTAATTTCCATGTACTATAAAATTTTGTGATAACAGTTTTCGAAAAGTTTGCTTCTTCTGTGAACCTTATTTCACCATCAAAATGGGCATTTTCTCTAATTTTATCTAAGAACTTTCGGCGAAATTCAGTGTTGAAGGAATATCTCAAAGTAGATTTTGGACGTGTTGAATATGAAACGGGTACAATGAAAAGTCGCGGAGAATCCTCCAAACTAGAACATGAAAAATATTCAACTGATTTCCTATTCTTCTTGTACTCACATGAGGATTCAAATCAATACAATTCAAAACTTCTTCCCCAATATCTGGAGTTCTCATAGTTTGAGTTGCACCTTTTAAATGATTATTTGCAGTAAAAGTACCAGTTTCCCTCAACCGTCTGTGGATATTTGAAAATGTTCGCTTGTCTGGTGTTACTCGATTTGGAAAGCGCACCTGATATAATCGCCTAGCTTCTGTTGTGTTTCCGTCAGCCAGACCGTATATGTAATGGATATGAGTCAATTCGGCGTTAGTAAAATTAGCCATTTCTTTCTTACAACAATAACTTCAAAAATCTCAAAACTAATCGTTAATTTAATAAACAATTCGAGCAGACATTGGTTCAACTTTAGCTGTCAAGATAAATAAATAAATGAAAAAAATCAAAGCCTACTAGTCATTTTTTTAATTAGAAGTGCTTTGAATTCAGCGAATGCATACAATAGTTTAATAATTTTTTCTCGAGAACGGTTGGAGATACGAAAAAGTTACTGATGTCAGAAAAACTTCTGAATTGTACGAAGATGACGAAAATTGATTGTAAGCTGATCAGTGGCGTACTGCAAAATTTTGAAAGGGCGAAAGAAGACATAGCTCCGGAAAGGAAAACACCTTGTGGATTCAAGTTAAACTTTAGGACGTGTAATGGTGGAGGCTGTAAAAAATATCTTGCATTCTAAATTTGGGTTAGGTTAGATTTTTAAATTTTTTTATTCTCTTGTTAATTTAAAAAATTTATAATTAACAAGTTAAAGAACATATAAATACTTCTATCAGTGAAATTTGTTAAATGTAGTATTTGATTTTTACAGATTCATTATCAAAAAACATGAAAAATGTGCCCTTGATTACAGTCCTCAGTTCTCGAGATACTGGGTGTTGAAATTCAGATTTTTTCTTCACGTTTCTATTGGTAACTCTAGTAGTTTTCCAAATGATCTAGTTCCATGCAGAAGAGAAATTTTCTTACTCATCAATTCATTAGATATATCTAGTAGTTGCGAACATACAGGGTGTCCCCGCGAGATGGGACATTGAAAATATATGAAGAAAGCAAACACCGATAGGAGAATTTTTGTTGTTGTCTTGAATGTTCTTCGAACTAAATTCGAAAATATTTTCAATGCTGTGACATAATGTATGTTTCTGTTTTTTATTGTAGAAAATTAAATTCTGAACAATTTTATCATATCATTGCCACCTGAAATCAGCCCAAAGGAAGAATATCGATTGTTTCTAGCTCGTTGTAAGAAGCGAGGCTTATTCAGCAAAATTCAATGCATTTAGAGGCTTCACGGTATACAAAGTGTTTCCAAAGCATGTGGCAAATCGTTATACATTCAAAGGTACAAAAGTCCTGTTGGCACGTGCAAATTATTGTATCCATGATTAATACTCAATGCTCAAGGCGAATACATTGATTGATAAAAAAGATTTGTATCAAAATTATTACTGTTTGTTTCTATTTTCAAAAAGTTAGGTTACTTTTGGAAGGGAAGTAGAACGCATTATTGTGAAGATTATTTTCACACGAAAACATACAAGCTTTTTCTAACTAATTTTATTTGATCGGTCGAGAAAAAAATTCACCAAGAATGGTATTTTCAAAACAAACAATTAAATTCTTTGGGCGGATGTAAATCCATATCTTTGCAAGGATTAGCTTTTTCTGGATGTTTGAAGTGCGATAAGAAACAACCAATTTATTTGTTAATTTTCATGTACTATAAAATTTCAAACAGTGAAATGTACATCGATCTTTTTCCAAATGTTCTACAGGCGATCTACCTCAATATTTTAAGACTACTTACGATCGACTCTGAGAGGCTTCAAGTATGTGTGATGCAGGATTGCTGTACATATATATTAGATTTTTCTTATGCTCCTACGTAACATATGTACCAACATATTTGATAGGAATTTAAACTAGACACCTCTAATCGTTCCCAATAACCGATAACTAAATCATGGTTTTTTTTGGTTCAGAACTTGAAAACCGACTTTAAGTGAAATTTTTTCTACTTCCAATGGAACCATAAATTTTAAAGCGTTAACTCTTGTATTTATTTCAGGAAACACTCAAAACACTAAACCATTTAACATAAAATGAGGCGTAGGAGCTACAAATATATTTCTTTTCTAATTAATATCCCCAAATTTTGTGATTTGCATTATATCAAAATGTTAAACATATGTGTCTCTTCTTAAATATAACAGCCTGAAAAAGGTGACAACATTAAACCACTTGACCACCCTCTCTAGAAAAACAGGAAGAAATCATTCATAGTGAAGAGTATGATTTTCAAGGGGCCTATCATGGAATGATAGATGCACAAATTTTCGATTTCAGCTGTTTGTCCTACGTGATGCATTCCACAAGGGGGCGCTAATAGCTTTATAATGGAAATCCTACCATCAGCGCTTTTACGACTTTCCTCAATTCATTATTTAGATGTTCCCAAGGTGTATGAGAATTATACGCGACAGAGACGGATTAGAGGATTCTGTGAACATTTTTATTCATCTTTCCAATGCAATGATAGAATTATCACTATGCGGGCAATCATAAATAATTATATGACGCAAATTAAATTGTTCTTTATTTCTCAAAATCTATAAATTACATAATATGATAATCGAGTGGTTTACAATCAATAATACTGATTTCATTGCGAATTTGCTGAGAAATGCTTTAGGATATATCAATGTATGATCAATCAATATCACTGAGTTGCACATCTGTCTAAATCATCTATATGTGATGAAATTGATAGTTCTTGATTATTATATATTTAATTAATATTTTAGAAATCCCTTATATATATATATATATATATATATATATATATATATATATATATATATATATATATATATACTTGACTAAGATCCGTACACTGGATTTTTCCGGGAGAAAGCCTCTGACACTACTCGTTGGTACATTGATATCATTGTCTGATGATGCTATAGTATGTATATATTCTGGTAGATTGATATATTCTCATAACATTTAACTATCCTATCCTAATATATAATTATTCCAGGATATGTTTTGATTATAATCATTGCCTGGCAATGGTATTAAATACCGAATTGGTGGATTTATATTTTTCATGAAATCAATTTGATTGACAGATATATGGGCAGCTCGTCGGGGTGAAACCTACTATATATATATATATATATATATATATATATATATATATATATATATATATATATATATATATATATATATATATATATATATATATATATATATATATGGAAAGAGGCTCGCCCTAAAACTTTTCCTATCCAATATTTTTCAATGAAATTTTCTGAAATTGATTGAGAATTTCCTTCAAGTTGAATGACTTTGACAGTTTCTATGAAACGCTTCCGGTTCCACCGGAAATGAGCCAAAGTTCAATTTTTAAATGGCTCACCCTGTATATTTTTTGGGAAATGGAATGAATCTCTCTTCGTCTATACATTCAGTAAATTTGAAGATATATTTGCCGAATTTTTAAATCATTCTGGATAAATTTTTTCTCAAGTCTAGGTGGCTATGACGACTCAGCTGGTTCTAAAATTGTAATGCATACAAAGCATAAATGCAAAACCTTAGCTTCATTTTGGCATGGCGCATATACTCATCATCGTACATTTCAGATGAATAAAAATTTAACAAAACACATAAAAAACGCAAAATAGACAAATGGACCATAGATGGAATGTCATCAAATCAATTGAGCATAACTTCACAACAGGTTTTCGAAGAGACCCCCTTTCTGTGCCTGACACAGCCTATTGCGGCGTATGGTAGCCCGTACTAGATTATCCATTTGATTTGGAAAAATTTCATTTATTGCTCCCCGAACTCTATTCTCTAAATCCTCTCGATTTTCTGAAGCAGTTCTATAAACACGATTTTTCACATAGGCCCACAAAAAAATCTAATGGGTACAAGTCGGGCGATCGAGCTGGCCATCTTGTCGGGCCGTTGGTGCCTATCCACTTTTCATTTAAATTATTATTTAGGTATTGAACAACTTCCCTGCAGTTGTGCGCTGGTGCTCCATCTTGTTGGAAAATTGAGTTATTAGCAACAGCCAGTGGTAAACCATCAATCAGATCGCTTATTTCGTTTTGTAAAAATCCTAAATATCTTTCCCCTGTTAATGGTCCATCAAAAATGATTGGACCTATGAGATGTCGCCCTACCATTGCCATCCATACATTAAACCCAAATCGCTCCTGGAAATTACCTTCACGTACTAAATGCTCGTTTTCGTGGGCCCAATAGCGCGTATTGTTTCTATTGAACATTCCGTTGTTAGTAAATCGGGATTCATCTGAATATAAAATTTTATAAGGATACCTTGGATCCATTTCCATCTTTTGAAGAAACAGGTTGCAATATTCTAATCTTCGTCCATTATCATTTTCATAAGGGTGTTGGTGAAGATTGTATTTGAACGACCGAAATTTATGCTTCTTAAGAATTCTGATGACTTATCCCTATTTCTTGTGCGATTTCTCTGGTAGATGCCGTACAATTCAAATTAATGTACGCTAATACATCAATTTCAGAATTTTCGCTTACTATGAAATTTTGATTATCTGCAACAACCGGTTGCTGACGAAACTTCACTTCCAGTTTTGGAAAATAGTGCCTTGAAGAATGTTGCCGTTCTAGATAGCGTTCAGCGTATAAAATTGCTGATGCTGTAGAGTTTTTTCGGTATTCGCCATAAATGAGTAGCATATCTACTTTTTCATTCTGTGTGTACAGCATTTCGTCTGTTTTTCTGCCGTGAAAATTCAAAAACTCTGAACAATTTATTCCAACTCACCGATTCAGATGCAACACAATCTTATCTCATGACATCTTATGAATACAAAAAATTCTATGATCTGTGATCTATCTGTGATAGGATTTCAATGCATTTCCAAAGCACTTCAGATAATGAGTTGAAAAACGAGTATTATACTATGTCCAGGATTACGAATGGAAACTTTCAACGAAAAATTATCAATTTGGTATCAAAATATTCGTAAAAATATTCTGCGTATTTTAGTTCTACTGAGCCTCTATTATACCTTGTGGAAATAAGATTTTTTTTTAAAGAAACAATGTTTGGAATGTTACGAAGCTAATAACAGAAGAATTCTACAGTTTCAGTAATGAATCCAAATGTATTCGATTTCGGTCGATAAATCACGCAGTTTTTTTGTCGTCATACCCACCTTGACTGAAAACAAATTTATCAAAAAAAAATTAAAAATTCGGCAAATTCATCTTAAAATATGCTGAATGTATAGACAAATAGAGTTTGATTCGATTTCTCAAAAAATATACAGGGTGAGCCATTTGAAAATCGAAACTTTCGCTAATTTCCTTTGAAACCGGAAACGTTTCAGATGAACTGTCAGTGCCATTCAAGTTGAAATAAATTTTTAATTAAGTTCAGAAAATTTCATTGAAAAAGATTGGACAGGAAAAAAGTTATAGGAGCGAGCCTGTTTCCAGTTACACCCGGTATATATGAATGATTCTTTCTGTTACGTAACTACGAATTGAAATTCGTATTTTTTTCTCTTTTACTTGTGCCATATTTCTTCCTGCAGAATTATCTTTTCCGGATGCATTGACTTGAAAGTTTTTTTTTCTCAGAGATATAAAGGGTGTTACATAATAGTATGTCACAACTTGAAGGGGAAAATCTACGTGCAATTTTAAGAAAACAAGTTCATACAAATAAAGGTCCGCAAACGCTTCGTTACGGAGCTACAGGGTGTTGAAAATTTCCGGAAAAAGTTGTTTTTTCTTCAAAACTCCTGCAGTTTTTGAAATATTCAGCCCGAATTCCACCATCATAACACGTCCTAAATTTTAACAAGAATCCACAAGGTGTTTTCTTTTCCGGAGCCATATCTCCTTTTTCCCTTTCAAACTTTTTTTCAGTACGCCACTGATCAGCGTACAATCAATTTTCGTCATCTTCGTTCAATTTAGAAACTATTTTGACACCATTAATTTTTTCGTATTTCCGACCGTTCTCGAGCAAAAAATCATAAAACGATTGTATGTATTTGCTGAATTGACAGCACTTCTATTTAAAAAAATGACTAGTAGGCTTTGATTTTTTTCATTTATTCATTTATTTTGACAGTTGCTAGAGTTGAACCAGTGTCTGCTCGAATTGTTTATTAAACTAACGATTAGTTTTAAGACTTTTGAAGTTATTGCAGTAAGAAAAAATGGCGAATTTTACTAACGCTGAATTGGCTGATATCCATTACATGTACGAGTAACACCAGACAGGCGAAAATTTTCAAATATCCACAGAAGGTTGAGGGAAACTGGTACTTTTCTGCAAATAATCATTTAAAAGATGCAACTCAAACTATGAGAACTCCAGATATTGATGAAGCAGTTTTGAATTGTATTGATTTGAATCCCCATGTGAGTACAAGAATAATTGGAAAGCTGTTGAATATTTCGCATGTCCTAGTTTGGAGGATTCTCCACGACTTTTTATCGTACCCGCTTCATATTCAACGCGTCTAAACTCTACTTCCTCGAGATTTTCCTTCAAGACTGAATTTCTGCCGATGGTTCTTAGATAAAATTAGAGAAAATGTTCCTTTTGATAGTGAAATAATGTTCACAGACGAAGTTAACTTTTCGAGAACTGCTATCACAAATTTTCGCCATAATCATCATTGGAAATCTAACCCCCATTTGATTGAAGAATTTCATCATCAAGAACAATTCTCACTAAATGTCTGGGTCGGAATAATTGGAAATTATTTGACTGGGCCATTTAGTTTTCCTAACTTACATTACATTTCTTGAAGAGGAATTACCTTTATTGCTCGAGGATGTGCTACTTTTGGTGAGAAACATAATGTGGTTCATGTATGACGGGACACCACCTCATTTCAGTAGAGAAGCTAACTAATTCTTGAATAATACATTCAACAACCGATGGATAGGCCTCCTAGATCCCCAGACTTAAATAGTTTAGACTTTTTCTCAAAAGTTTAATTTATACCACTCCAGTGAAGACTGTAGAAGAATTGAGAAATCGAATAATAATCTTATGTGACACGATAAGAAATACTTCAGGAATATTTCAAAGAGTGCTTGATTATATGCGAAGAAGAACAGAGGCCTGTATTCTTGAAGGTGGAGGACACTTCCAGCAATTTATTTAGTTTTCAATTGTTCTTTTTTTATAAGTTTGATTGTGAATAAGTATAAGTTGAGTCTCAGAAGACGGGCTATCAGAATAAAAGCAAATTGCGGGCATACCTATAGAGTATTTCTATTATTTATTTTTCATTTAGCGAATAACATACAATTCAAATAATTCAAATTAAATAATTTTTCACTCGTAAACGGTTGGAGATACGAAAAAATTACAAATGTCAAAAAAGTTTTTAAATTGAACGAGGATGAAGAAAATTTATAGTACGCTGATCAGTGGCGTACTGCAAAAAAGTTTTGAAAGGGTAAAAGGAGACATGGCCTCGGAAAAGAAAACATCTTGTGAATTTCAGTTGAAATCTAGGACGTGTAATGATGGAGGCTGTAAAAAATAGCTTGCATTCCAAATTTGGGCTTAATGTCTCATAAACTGCAGGAGCTTTGAAGAAAAACCAATTTTTTCCGGAAATTTCATCAATCTGTAGCTCCGTAACGTAGCATTTGCGGATCTGTGTATTGATATGAGATATGAAATATGAACTTTTTTTCTTAAAATTGCACGTAGATTTACCCCCTCAAGTTGTGACATACTCTCATGTAACACCCTGTATAAGGAATAAGTTCCTTATAGCGACGATATTACAAAATAACTGTGAATTTACAGTTTTCAGATTTTTTGTGTATCTATGCCGAAAGATAGTTGCTTTCGTTGAATTTAATTTATGTATTTTCCTGCGAATGCGAAAATATGTATCAGGCTATTTGATTTTTTCATAACCTCCAGAAACTGCAAACTTGAGTATTTGTAATCAATTTAAATTTGATATCTCTACCAGTTCATTAGAAGGAGCGAACAACTTCATTAATGCAATAAATTTTTCGTGATGTAGCTACAGATTTACAGTTCTCAGATTTTTCTGTAATTGTGCTATAGGGAACTGATTTTGCAATTTTTTACTTTTGTAGATCAACGAGAAGTACACTATATGTTTTTATTTCGTTTTTAAGAACAAACTTTTCCGAAAATGCAACATAAAGTGTGGAAACTTTCGATTGTGTCGACTTGGTTTTATTGCCGCGCTAAATATTTGAGATCAATTTCAAATACACTACCTATATGTATTTTGGACATAGAGTCTTAACACACAAACAGACAGAAAAGTGATTCTATAATGGTTTTTTTGGGTTATTGTACCTTAAAAGAAATGAAGATCAATTAATAATTATATTAAGACCGTAAGGAATGGTAGTAGACAAATGAAAAAAATCCACAGGGAAAGCATGGGATATTGGGAGGCGATTTCCTAGACAGAAAAATTTCTTTTTTATATAGTGGACGATTCTTTCGGAGGGATTGGGTTTTTCCGTCCAATGACGCCCAGTTCGAATCTGAGCGACATCTGGGGGCGGTCCTCGGTGCCTTCGAAACAAGGCGCCGAGGACGCACCAGGTAAAATTGTAATTGTAATCGAGAGTTATACTTATAACTCGGTCGAAAAATTCGAGAAAACGCGTCTTCGAGAGGATTTAAAAAAAGTTCACGTTTCCTTCGAAAGATGGACCGAGTTGGTAGGGAGGTGTTAGCCTAAATGTGCGGAATCGAGCCACGGTTTCTGAAGGACAAACGCTACCCGAGAATTCTTCTGTTCCTATTTCGCAGTCTCATTTCGATATTTCTAACCGTTCCAGAGAAATCCGCCTCCAAAGTTGCTTTTATTCGAACGACAGAAACGGCGACTTTTCCCAGGTCATATAGTGTCGTGACGGAACTTATTTTCGCCATGCGAATTAAGCGCTTTCGAGCTGTTCGTAAACGTATTTACATATATCGATATTTTCTCCTTTAGAAATTGTATGTATTTCTTTCCGAAATTTAAGTTTTAATCAACAAATGAACGTTCAAAATCATCTTCTCCAGAAATAGAATTATCAAATTGGCCGCATCTAGAATTTGATGAAATTATAGATAGTCGAGCTGTCGAAACTGGCATAATTCTTTCATTCGCCCTACTTATATGTGGTTACCGGGAGGTATGATTCGCATATCAAAAGATTCATAAATCTTTCGGCAATAGATTCCTGAAAAGAAATTTTACGACTTACTTTTTGAATATGGACCATCTTGAGACTTAAACTTTCGAAGAAACAATCAGAAACATCGAACTCTTCTCCTATTTCTCCATATGTCCTACTTGACTCGATTTCTTTCAAATGTTAGTATGACGAATATCTTGGATATAGTGTTCTCTCTCTTCTGAAGGAGAATACTGAATTGGATAACAGAAACATCATTTCGACATAAACTTCAGAGTCATACAAATAAATTCGTTCTGTCACAATAATCTATATATTTGGAATATCACAATATGATCTACGTTATTTTATCGTAGAAAGAAAAGTGAACGTAATTTGGTGTTTCGGTTATTATTTACGCTGTTTAGGATATTCAGAATTCAGTGGAAAAATCATAACTAACTAGTTATTATACACTCCCCACGAAAATTGTCCTATCCTCTACTTTTACGACAATACTATATAAACTTTTAAGTTGGTCATTCAAGAGTCGTTTGGTAACTTTCAGAAGTAAAAAATAAGAAGATATCATTCAAATGAGATGAGTTTATCATGGAAAATAGCAACATCTTCCATCTTCAAACATTCGCGAAGAGACCAATCAACTAGCATCGAATGGTTACTTATCATTTTGAAAATCGAGTGTTTCCTTTCCGGGCCCCAAATACTGCCAGTATACGTCTCAGAAGCCCCTCAAACAAATTTTGGATGTACTCTTGAGTCACTGTGTTCAAGATTTCAGGAAGCAGCTTTTCTAGTTGTTGGAGTGCTCTACAAGTCATCCTACGTTGCTGAATTTGCCACCCCATGTTGTCCCAAACATTCAAGGGGTTTCAAGCAGAGACTTCTGGCTGGCCATCTTAAAATATCAATTTCGGCATTTTGAAGAAATTCTGTAACTACTCTAGCTGCATGAGGCCGACCATTATCATGCATATAAATGAAGTTTTCGCCAATCAATGGGCCAAAGGGTACAAAATGGGGTTCAAGGATATCTGCGATGTATCTGGCCTCTGTCATTCTTTCATTATTCACTAGGGCTAACTCAGTTGGACCATGGAAAAAAATGCCTTCCCACACCATTACTGAACCCCCTCCGAAGCTTTCGGTTTGCCGGATATTGCATTGCTGATACCGTTCCCCAGGTCGTCTGTATACAGGCATGCGTCTATCATTTGATACTAGACACTAGGTATTCTGGAATACCCCAATTTGCATGTTCCCTCGAAAACTGCAGTCTTGCAACTCGATGCTCTCTGGTGAGACGCGGGCCGGTAGAAGCCATCCTTGGTCTAATACCAACTTTTCTGAGCCTGTTCCTAACAGTTAGCAATGAAATATGCACATTTCTGGAAATTGCAAGCTCATTTGGTAGCATTCTAGCCGTACAGTGCCGAATTCTTAGTGCAGTTAAACGAAGCCAACGATCATCAACTGGTGTTGTTATCCGATTTCTTCCCTGTCCGACCCTTCTTCGATATTCCCCTGTTTCGTGGTACCGATTAATTGCTCTTGAAATAGTGCTTTGGTTAACATTCAACAAGTTAGCCACGTAACGTTGGCCTCGCCCCTCCTCTAGAAGTGTTACAATTCTTACCACTTCATGATCACTCAAATAGCGTCCAGGACTTTCAGCAGCCCTTACAATAAATTCAAAGATTCGAAAATCAACAAGAAACATAGAAAACTAGCATTAATTTAGCGTGAAACTGAAGAGAAATTGAATGAATACTGATAGTCAAATAAACTCATTTTTGTTTCAGACGTGTTTGAGATCATATGGAAACAAATGTTACTACATAGATAAGATTTTTTCCCCTCATATGTCCAAAAACATATGTTGACAAAGAAACTGCGATCGAGCTGCTTAATCGATTGTGGAATTCAGAATACCAGGTGTTGCAACAATTTTTGTGGTGTGTGTATTATATTCATTATTTAGTATTGAGTTGTCTATATTATAAGAATCAGATTCAAGCAATTGATTGTTATGAATAAACTAATAGACTGTGGGATTTGAAAGAAATTCAAGAAAAATGGCTTTATCTACATTATATCCAAAACAAATAAAAATCTATTAGATAGATTAAATCATATAAACTTGTATTATTATTGGATTTGCGCACAAAACCGAGATTTCGAATTTATTCAGAAGGAGTTTAGATGTTGAGGAACTATCTTTCCGGTAATCGGTACTCATAGAAATTGAAATATCTGTTAATACTGGATATTTTCACCTCTGGCGAGAACTGCATGACTGCTGAAGAATCTTCTCTAATCATCCAAGAGCATCGAATTTCCTCAGAAACAACATGGATCTACTCGCCATCACAATCATCATAGGAAATTACTGGCCTGACCTTGTGTCAGCTATTGCCGAATCTACTTCTGCTAAACTCAGTTTTCTTTTCAGGGCAAAGCAGCACTATCACAGCTGATGATTTTATACAGATCACAGGTGCGACCTGTCTGGAATACTGTTCCCATATGTGGGGCTGAACACCCAAACATTCATTAGATATATTGAATGGTGTCCAGAAGAGAGCAGTGCTCCTCATGGATCATCCAGAAATCACGAGTGATCTCTAATATCTCGGAAGGTGGCGGTTGTTGATTTTTCTCTTTTTCATAGATACTTCCATAGTAAATGCTCTGACGAACAAAAAACTAGGATCGGAACGAATCCAATTTCAAAGGAAAATAGGCTTGAGAAAAACCCCTCATCTGCGGAAGGTCCAACTAGCAAAGCCATATACCTCTCTCTATTAAAACTCTTCTGTTTACAGGGATAGTGTGCTGTGAAAGTTGCTTCCGTCCAACATTTTTCCAATAACTAACAGTTTGGCGCTCTCCAAAAACCTAGTGAACACACACATTGAATCGTCTGAAGGCTGAAGATCTTGAGAGGGCTTTACAAAGACATCTGCCTGGTGCGAGATGTGAGCTGCATCAGTCAAAGCGTCCGGACATTTACGCATCGATGAGGGTTACTATTCAGCAAGACTTATATAGAAGTGCATGGAAGCATGATATATGGTCTGAGGGTACAGTAGTGAGCAATTTTTAATGAAAAAGAGGACTCCACCAAATGCAATGGGTCAGGTGGATCCTCTGGAGGAAGTGCAGAATACAGAAATTGTCTAGTCCCTGGATCGTCAGAAAAAATATCGTGTGCGGTTTGTGAGGTCGTTACTGATAATCACCAAAAAGAAATTCAGAAGAGGGATCCAAATATACTGCAGTTGAAAAATGAAGCTCTAACAATCCTTCATCAGAATATTAGATCTGTAAAAAACAAGCTGTTTGACATAGAATATTACCCTGAGGTAATATTCAAAATATTGGGTGATTCTATATAAATTTGGTTGTGTTAAGATCAGCAAGACAAAAGCGATCAGCGATAAAAACAAATGTAGTATTACTTTCGCCAAATTTATGAAGGAATATCAACAGCTGCTAATGAATTGTCAGTTGCCAAATTAGGATACTTGGTTTCACTACGATAATTCTAGAAATCAAAAGTTAATCCTAGATTAAAAATTTTATTCTGAAAACGGTCCTAATTGTCTACATCCGTTAGTCCGAACCTGATTTATACGATCATTTTTATAACCCAGATTGTTAGTTCTTACAATTAGACCACTCATCAACGTGAATAAACTTTATACAAAATAGGGATGGAGTAATAATTCTATATTTACTTTATGTTTTAGTTACTGTTGCCTCGCCTACGATATCAAATACTCATATAAAACCAGAAGTACAGACTTTAATTTTTCAAATTAAATTTTAATGAAAATGTATTTCACGAAGCAAACTTCTGGAAAAATTTCGAGAATTCACCAATAACCTGAATCAGATTAGTTGGTACGGCTTGTATCTGTCCTGAATTAGATATTAGTAGGAGTAGAAGTCTTTCTTCGTATATCTCAATTTTCTCCGCAGAATGTATCGCTATTCTAGATGCTTGTGAAATTGCTACACAGAATAAATCAAACAGCTTTTTCGTTTTCACTGATTCCCTAAGTGTGTTGGAAAGTCTGCAAAATTTTCGATTCAATGTCTGAATTGATGTAGGAGTAATTGCTACATTTTGAAAATTAACAGAATAAATCAAACAGGATTCTGTTTGAAAGTCTGCAAAATTCGATTCAATTCTGATGTTAACAATGAGTTTTCAAAACAACAATAGAGTTCGTATGAATTCCATCACACAGGGGAATAAGTGGAATCGAGAAAGTGGATGAACTTGTAAAAAAAGCAACTGAACTACCCAGCAACAACATAGAGTACCTCATTCCCTATCAAGATCTGAGAGAAAGTTTTAGGCATACTGGATATGTAGAAACATCTAATTCAATAATTGAATTGAGAACGGGGAATGAAGGAAAATTTTATTTCAAAATTTTTTAAAGTACTGAGTCAGATGAAACTTCAAAAATTCTCAAAAAATACTATTACGAAGGATTGAAAAAAATCCATGGTTTTTAGGAAGAAGCTAGAAAGGAGTTTAATTGTCGTGATAAACCGACGCCGTTCGGAACACATTAAGGTGATAAATCTTTATTTTCTAAAAATATCATAGACAGTCCCATGTGTAATTGTCGACACGAGACTTTGAGTCATATAGTGTTCCAATGTTCACTGCACGATAATGAAAGGAACAATATTATCAGAAAATTGTTAGACATAGGGCTGTTTTTACCTTTGGACATCAAGTGTTTATTGAACCTAATATCGTAGGTATGATAATTGTATTTAATTTCTTAGATAAGTGTTATATACGCTTGTGAATACATATATTTTAAAATTGTCACGATTACCATAGGATAAAATGTAATTTATTGTTATACTTATTAAAGTTAAGCAGAAAATTGTTACAAGACATAACCTTTACATCAAGTGTATTATTGAACCTTGAATTGTATTTAATTTCTTAGGTTCATATATAAAAATTGTCACTCTATTTATTGAAAGAAAAACTTGAAGGGTTCTATAGCTCTAATGAAAGAAAAACTGAATCATCATTAATTATCCATTAATAACCAAACTATTCTTTATAAAGCGGTCCACAAAGTATTCTGCACTACGACCTTGCTGATCAGGCCACCCAAGCCATGCGGTCAGTCAGGTAAGGGGACGGGGGCATACGATCTATTAAAAGAGCCTCATCTAGTCCAGTGTGATATTTTTCACTTCACTGTTACTAATAACACGCCGCAGTCTGTCATTTACTATTGTTCCCGGGCTAATTGTCGAACAGGTCACATATTTTGGAAAATGCTTTCAGGATGATACCTCCCAAATTGCAGGGTGCTAATAGATATTTATTATGTTTCGACTTGTTGCCGAGTTATTCAGGTCATGGGAATATTGTGCATGAAGAATTCGAGTAGTTATTTCGGCAATATATTAAGATTCTTAACAACATTGCTTTCTTGTTCACTAGGATTTATGTGGGATGATATTTTATGTATTTTTATTGGAAAAAAGTGTATACCGGGTTTCGCGAAAGTCGAAATATTAATAATTATGATTCATTGATTGTCGGTTTTTAGCGAAAACGTAAGCACAAATCGATTTTCGATTTTAATACCTAACTTTTCATCATAAATGGATCGACCCACAGCCACCCTCACCTTTTAATTTCAAATAACAACCTCCATCTTGTGATTGCTCTTTTCAAAGCTCTATGAAGCTTTTAGATAACTGTGCAGAAAAATTCAGAGAAAACGACTTCTCCTTCAAATACAGGGCGTTGAAAAATCGAAGGTCATGAGCACATGTTTGACCAATCGCAATTGTGTTTACAATTGATCACGAACCGAGTTTCTAACCCCCCAACCCTAACCCAATTTTGTGAGTAAATGATGATTCAGTGGGACGAGAATAATGGGTATTTTAACGCCCTGTATTTGACAGTGCACTCGTTTTTTTCTGTTCTGTTTTTGTATAGTTATCTAGAAGCTTAATAGAGATTTAAAAAGAGTAATTTCAAGATGGGGGTTGGAAATTAGAAATAAATAAAGTGAGAAGTGGCTGGGGATTAGGGGGCTAGGTTAGATTACTTCTCAATTTTTCATGAAAAGAAGGTATTAAAAATCAAAACTCTAATCTAGCTACCCTATATATATGTATATATATACACCACAAAAATTGTCGTATCACCTGGTATTCTAAATTCCACAAAAAAAAAATCTTATCTATGTAGTAACATTTGTTTCCATATGATCTCAAACACGTCTGAAACAAGAATGAGTTTATTTGACTATAAGTATTCATTCAATTTCTCTTCAGTTTTCACGCTAAATTAATGCAAGTTTACTGTGTTTGTCGTAACTTCGTTATGCAGCTACAGGGTGTTGAAATTTCTGGGAAAAATTGGTTTTTTCTTCAAAACTCCTGCAGTTTTTGAGATATTCAGCCCAATGGTATACAAGCTATTTTTTACAGCCTTCATCATTACACGTCTTAGACTTTAACTGAAATCTACATGATGTTTTCTTTTCGAGGCCATGTCTCCTTTTGCCCTTTCAAACTTTTTAGCAGTACGGCACTGATCATCTTACAATCAATTTTCGTCATCTTCGTTCAATTTAGAAACTTTTTTGACATTTGTAATTTTTTCGTATCTCCAACCGTTTTCGAATGTAAAATTGTTGAATTTGAATTATTTGAATTGTATATTATTCTCTAAATAAAAAAAAATAATAGGAATACTCGATATGTATGCCCAAAATTTGCTTTTATTTTGATAGCTCGTCTTCTGAGACTCAACTTATATTTAAAAATGTTTGCCTGTCTGATGTTATTCGATTTGGAAAGCGCACCTGATATAATCGCTTAGCTTCTGTTGTGTGGATATCAGTCAATTCGGCGTTAGTAAAAATAGCCATTTTTTCTTACAGCAATAACTTAAAATGTCTTAAAACTAATCGTTAATTTAATGAACAATTCGTGCAGCCACTGGTTCAACTTTAGCAACTGTCAAAATAAATAAATAAATGAAAACAATCAAAGCCTACTAATCATTTTTTTAATTTCTTTCAATTCAACGAATGCATACAATCGTTTAATCATTTTTTGCTCGAGAACGGAGCTACGAAAAAATCAAGTGTCTTTCAATGTTCCACACCCTTATGATTTAATTTTCCGAAGAAACTATGGGTTGATTATGAAATTGCGAATAAAATGAAAACGATCCATTTTAGGTATAGCGAAACCTAATAGCATACTATACTAATTTGAAAGACGACTCAAGTAAAGTTAAAAAAATAGGTACTCGAATTTGAGAAATAAATTTGTTGACAAGTGATTTTTGACCATCCTATTTACAAAATCAGAAAGTACATTGCCCTCGAAAATAACACTATTCTCGTTACTAAGAATTAAGTTATAATCTCACTCAAATTTGAGTCATATTTTGGGCAAGGGTGACACTATGATTGCGAATATTTTGATAGAAAAAAAAATCATAGCTCATTCGTGGTTAATTTCAGACAGTAGAAATCTCAACAAAATATTGCTGAAAAAAGATCCCCTTCAGTTAAAAACTTAAAATTACAACATGCCTCTTGAAATAGTAAAGTTGTCGTCGATGTCGGGTATAACCGGAATGGTATCGCTCTGAAAATAATTGCAAATTATCCTTATCCATTTACTCTAATTCCAAAGTTTGAAATGGATCAATTAACCCGTTCCGTCAGAATTATTCAGAGACAGATAACGAGGAAAATTTTTCGTAGAGAGTTTTCGAGTCAGAGAATTATTGATTGATGTATTAATGTAAAAATGCACTCTAGAAACTTTTGTCGAAAACCAAACTCTTTTAACATTGTGATAAACAAAATCGCCTTTTTTCCATCGTTAAATATTATTATATGAAAAGTCGTAGTCTACTTCAAAAGTTTTTTCAGTGTTTTTGAGGTTATATTTTCAAGGTTACCAAATGAATATTCCTCACATTCCTACGTTGAAATCTATATCAACATATTGGAAAATGGGGAACTCCATAGGATAAGCTATCCGAGAAACGTGACCAATAATTATTAAATCATTCATAAAGATTACATGAAAATAAGAATATTTTCGTTTATTTTATAATACCGATCCTCAGTTACAAGAGCTACCGACTTTAGTATTTAAAGTTATTCGAACAAAACGTTATGTACTATGAGAATTTATCAGATTATCCATTTTATGTCCAATAATGTTTTTCTCTCCTTTCAACATATTCCTTTTTATGGTGCCATTGCTATTCTAGGTTGTGGGCCGAAATCTTCAAATTCTAATAGGCGTAAACATGGAACATCGATAAGCTCATTGAAGGAATGAAATCTCTACTTGTTTGCAATTCTTCATAACAATAACCCTGAAATTTGTTTAAATCTTCTTTTTGTTCAGTTTCAAGTCATCCGTGTAATATACCTACAAGTTTCAAAGCTGATCACCTAAAAGTGATCCTTTTTTAAATCCCCAAATTACCTCAATTTGGATGCACCACAATGTTATTAAATGACCACGCTTGTTGGAACAAGAATATTCACTGTTCGCTGAAGATTGCTTTGTAACCAATGTACTGAAAAATACAGTTGAAAATATTCTACTACACGATTTTTGAACTCGTGAATAAACGATACTTACTCTTCGGTTAATCGTTGAATTTTGAATGTTATTTTGCATCAAGAGTTTTATTAACAGATATTTACAAAGCCATTAAAATAAAAATTTATCCTTTGAATTTCTTGAACCAATTTCTTTGTAGTGCGAATTGATCTTTTTGGATGTATTGAGCGAAGAAATTATCTCCAACTCCATTTTTGTTATATTTTATGTGAAAAATTAAACTCAAAACAAGGAATCTCATTCATTATTTCTTGATTACTGTTTCAGCATAAAATTGACGGAAATTGACTTTAAATAGAATTTAATTCACGAATATTAACATTATTATAACTATGATAATTATTCTTTCATTTAGATCCACGCATCTGGATATTGCTTTCTATTGAAAAATAATTTCGTAAGAAACTTTAGTACGAGAGCTACATCTTAAATATTTCAAGTTTGAGTTTTCAAGTTTTGAGTTTTGAGAATTTTATCTTTTTGTCAAAATACATTTTCTGAGAATATCTTATTGAACTTGGTTTCGATGTGGATATAGCACACAAATAGTCTATTTGAAAACAAACGGTGGTACTAAAGCTACCCTCTAAAGGTAAGCCCTGACCTCTTTGTTGATAGAAGAAATACTAATTCAATTATACATTTCCTATAAAGATTTTCATGGAGATTCATGTTAAATCATGCAACTTATTGTGTTTACATAAATACAACTTTGCCAATGATGACAAGCACATGTGACAAACGTTCATAAATTTGTTTTTTATGACAACACAGGTTATAAAAAAATGCCTTTCGGCAAAGTCTACAGGCAAAGCTGGATTTCGTTTTCCAGTCTGGGATATCAGCTCAGCAAATCTGAATATACTTTTGTAATTTATTTAACTTTCGTGGTCGAGAAAAAAACTTTGCAAAGAAAAGAATCTTTATAATATGTTCCAAAGGATTTTATGAAATCCGCATAGTTGCATCTTCGTTATTACCGAGGATAAGGCGATTTGAAAATTTTCAACCTCTCCGTACCGATTCAGAAGTTATCAAAAAATAACTCATAGTTTTGTAGGAAATTTACTGCTCTACAGAAAAGGTCCCATAATTTTTCGATTAAGTTAAGCGATCACAAGATATTCATCCTCAAACATCAATGCCTATCAATTTTTTCAGTATTTGATTAATAATTCGAAAAATTTTAATTTGAATTATGAGTTTTTGGGAAATTTGCACGAATTTGAGTTTCGATTATGAAAGAAACTCCTATTAAAATTTTCGTTCAAAAATTTATTTGAATGTTTTTATTCTGTTTTCAATTTTATCTTCAATAATTCGAAATCTCAGTCGTGTTGTTATTTATTATAATGACGATTGTTCAGTGCGAATTTTAATTTTTTTGCCACAAAATATACATAACTTTTTTTCGAAGGAGATTTTTACTTCGAAGTCCATTACTTCTTCTGTTTGTCTTTTGAAATTAACACCATCTATGTTTTCTTACTTTCAACTATCTTCAGTATCCACCCTTTCAATACCGTATAATCGGTGATCCTGAAACTAATCATCTTGTATACGTAATAAAATAATTCATTCCAAATAAGTTTTATAATCATTCATCATTAATTAATCTACAATGAATAAAGAAATCCGTTTTATCAATACACCTATACAGGGTGCTTCAACAAAAACTAAACAGAGGCTATATCTATCAAGATATTCATTTCTGACCAAAACGCAAAAACAGGTCATTTTTTGTTTCGAGGGGACATCTTTTGGGGTACAAAACTTGCCTGAAATATCAACCTCCTAAGCGGGGATTGCAATCCTTGAACATTTTGAATGGGGAAGATGGGTCGAGTGATGACTCAAAAAAAAGGTGGTATCTTTGTCTACATTGCCTTGAACGAATTTCATTTTTAATTGAAAACTGTGAAAGATACAGGGTGAGCAACTGAAAGATAGAGAAGACTATTTCCCTGAGACTATTCAAGTTTCAGTGAAGTAAAATGGAACAGATCCATTCTGATCAATGGCAGTCATCATCAAGTACCATCCTCATCTCGAATTTCAACCCCTAGAGCAGAGGAAGAGGGTAGATGGGTCGAGTGATACCTCGAAAGAAAGGTATCATCTTTGTCTGCATCGCCGTGAACGAATTTTCATTTTCAATTGAAAACTGTAGAAGATACAGAGTGAGCTACTGAAAAATAGAGGAGACTATCCATCGCCCAGAGCTATTCAAGTATTAGTGCAAAAAAATGGAACAGATTCAATCCAGATCAAAGGCTGTGATCTTTGATCTGAATGCATCTATTCCAGTTTTTCGCACTAATACTCCAATAGTCTTGGGGCTATAGTCTTCTTTATTTTTCAGTGGCTCACTCTGTATCTTCTACAGTTTTCAATCAAAAATGAAAGTTCTTTCACGGAAATGCAGCCAAAGATAATACCTTTCTCTCGAGTTATCACTCGACCCATCTACCCACTTCCAAATTTTCAAGGGTTGTCACACCTGCACCAGGGGTTGAAATTCGAGATTAGGATGGTACTTGATGATGACTGCCATTGATCAGCATTGATCTGTTCCATTTTACCTCACTGAAACTTGAATAGTCTCAGTGAAATAGTCTTCCCTATCTTTCAGTTGCTCACCCGTATCTTTTACAGTTTTCAATTAAAAATGGAAATTCGTTCAAGGCAATCTAGACAAAAACACCACCTTTCTTTTTAGTCATCACTCGACCCATCTTCCCTATTCAAAATGTTCAAAGATTGCAACCCCCGCTTAGAGGGTTGATATTTCAGGCAGGTTTTGTCCCCCAAAAGAGGTCCCCTTGAAACAAAAATTGACCTGTTTTGCATTTTGATCGGGAATAAATATCTTGGTAGATATCGTTGAAGCACCCTGTATACATCTAACCTAATCTTTGAAAAAAAATTGGAAAAATAGTTCATAATATTTTTTTGTTCCTAAAAACTCAAATTTGTTCAAATTTTCCCAAAGTTCATAAATTCAATTGAAAATTTTGGAATTACTGGTCAAAAACTGGAAAAATTGATTGGTATTGTCAAATTTTCATTGGAAAACTAGCTTTTATTGTGTTTGAACTGTTTGTATGATATTTAATGTTCTCAAAGATGAAATTCTTGAATAGAAAATTAAGAGACCTTTCCAAAGATATATCGCTTGATACACTTTCTCAATAATGAATCTTAACTTAGGAGCTACTAAGGGTAGGGAGTTGATTTAACACGCTCCGAACCTACCCAGAAGAAAAGTTGTCTCAGCTTTTTCGGCTAGAGTCAGTCTTCCTTGATAGAGAGGGGGTGGCAAATATATGTTGGAAAACAAACTTCGATGTCTTTGAACTTTCTGTGTGATACTAAATGTTACAAAATATACTATTTTTGAATAGGGAATTGAAAGTCCTTTCCAAACATACGTCTGAATCTGAAAACAATTTTTTTATGCGCGCTTCCCAGGAATAGGCGAACCTATTATTTCACATAAGTAGGCGCCTGGGAAGAATTGAGGCGTCTGTTTACTCGCTTCTTGAAGAGGGCCAACTTGTAGGATGTTGGGAAGATGTTGGACAGAAACGAGTTCCACAGCTCACCAGTCATGTAAACAAAGGAATGCTTATAGAGAACGATTCGAGGGGTCGTCAAATGTGCCGCCATATGATGAGAACTCTTTGCCTGCCTAGTGTTGCGGCAAAACATGAGTTTTCTCTGAACAAGGTCTTTCAGTTCCTTAGAGCATCTTTCGTAGAAGTATCTGTGAAACAGAGAAAGGTCAGCAACTTGTCTGAGAACTAGCAGTTGGAGATAGCGGGTGATTTCCGGGTGGTCGATGAAGCGCACAGCCCGTTTTTTCACGCTATCCAACATCCACAACGAATATTCCAAAGCAAGTCGAATCTGCGCCTCATATAGAAGCAACAGCTGAGATGACGGGATGAATCGCGTGGCTCTGAATAGAAAACTAAGTTTGGCTGATGCCGACTTAGCTATTGCTGATACAAGTTCATGCCAGCAAAACCCGGAATTGATCGTTATTCCGAGAAGGTGCATCGAATCTTTGGATGCAATTTGTTGGCCTTGCATCGTTAGAGGAGATGTCCCAGCAAGGAACTTTCTAGAAAACGTAGTTGTTAGAGTCTTGCTCGCGTTGAAGTTCACCAGGTTCAACTGACCCGACTCAGATATCCTGTAAGTCAGACTTTAAGTTATTAATTTATTGACATCTCTGACGCTGAGATTCCGCAGCTGCAATCGGCCGTAGACTACTGAAAGACGAAACCAGGTTACACTTGTCTGCAAAACTGAAGATCTTGTTCTTTTTAGATGACCCTATCGAAGGCTTTAGAGATGTTGGGGGCTACTGCTCTAGATTTTCCATCGTTGATGTACAAACTTGAGTGAAGTAGTCGAGTAGATCTCCTGTCGATCTTTACCTGCGAAAACCATACTGAGGGTCGTTAATAATTCCCTGCAACTCAAGATATTTGATGAGTTCATCATTTATGACGGAAAAGTCTGGCTTTCATAAGAAATCTGAAACAGACGGTTAAGAATGGGTGCAAGTTCGGGAGCACACTTTCTCAGGAAGATTGGCGGTATTTCGTCTAGACCAAATGTCTTCCTGCTGTTCAGCTGCTCGAGAGCCCGTCTCACAGTGTGAACTCGATTTCTGCCATGGAAGAATTTGTAGGTGTAATGTTCGGTGGTATTGCGTTAGTTGAATGTAGCACAGAATTCTTTAAGAACAATAGAGCAAAGAGATCGGCTTTCTCGTTTGGAGATGATGCTATATTTCCGTCTTCTCTAACAAGAGGGAAAACGCAGATTTGCAGAAATTGGCACTGATAGTCGTTGCCATAGACCAGAACTGTCTAGTCCAGCTTGCCTGTTCAAGGAGTTCATTAGTTACCCCTTCTGCGAAATTGGCCTATGCCCTTGCTGTTATCAGGTTTCATACGTTCCCTATTCGTATGAAGGAGGATGGTACATTTTCGTTGGAACACACTGTATATATATACAGTGTATTCCAACGAAAATGTAAAATGTACCAATCAACAGAGAAAACAAGACCAACCTTGATACGAATAGGGAACGTATACAACCTAATAACAGCAAGGGCAAAGGCCATACAACGCCAATATACAAGAGTATGTTGACGTGTCAACGTAATGAAGCAATCAATCGCCCTTGTATAAACTTGTGTCTGTTTTCTTCTGATATTCAGGAGGAGTAAGACAAAAGTGTGGGTTCGGGATCATAAGTACGAATCCACTATTTATTACCAGTCTTAATCTTTCATATTAATGTCATCCAAATTTTCCTGAGCGATTCGAATGCGAAGAAATTTCTGCTCATCGATCAGAATATTGGAATCAATTTTCATTTAAAAACACTACTTTTTGGTATTTCATGTTCACATTCAACGGACGGACTTCATGATTCAAAAATCACATACTTACGTTTGATATTTCCGACCGTTATTGTTGTCCAGCGTCGCTCAAAGCTTGGGTCGCGATCAACAGTTGTTCTGCCATCTTTAAACTGCCTATACTACTTTAATATGTGTTTTCCCCATATACCGATTTCCAAATACTCTTATCGTCATCTCTATAGTTTGGTCGGTCGGACGTTCTGGTGCGGAAATACAAAGGCAGATCGGATATTTTTGAGACAATCCTCATGCTTTGTTTAATGATAAATTTAAAAATTTATACGATCACTTGTAAAAATAAAAACACACAATACGTATGTTCGTATTTCATTACTGTTTATACATGCAATTCAAGAAAATATGTTATGGACAAAACCTGAATGAACAATGTATTCATGCTAGTCTACCAAACAAGTTAATGATAACTAGCTACAAATTATATCAGATTTTCACCTTAAAAGCATATATTTCATTACCTAGCTTCTATTGCCTACCGCCTGATGGGAACAAGGGAGAAAAATTATTGGTGCAGGCTCGAATCACTTTTTGTCTCATTATTTTCTCTCAAAGTACAAATAACAACATAAAACTGCAGTTAATCAAGCTAATACCTCTTGACTATCTTGATCAGCTTGAAATATTTTCAAATATCTTGACATTCCTGTTTAAGAAAAAGGTCTAAAAAGTGATCTGCTAAATTGGATATGATATGGCGTAGAAGAGTATGGAATTCCTGATAATCTACGGCAGCTGAGGATGAAAGAATGAAAAGAGACAGATCGCATCGCGATACATGTTGAATGTTGAGATATTATCCTGAAATGACACTTCAAATATCTGTAGGTAAGTCGACCGTGAAAGAGCAGATCCGTAATACTTAGGCTTTATAAATAAGAAGATGTATTACTTATTATGATATTAATTTAATTCTATTTAAACAATGAATTTGTTTTTGCTGTAATTACTAATCGATAAAATATGATTTTCCTATACAGTGTGTTCCAACGAAAATTTGACCCCCCCTATAACTCCGAAATGAGTAACATTAGCGAAAAACACCAAGACACGTCGATTTTTGTTTCGAGGGGGAGCATTTTTCGAAATAATTCGAAACTTGTCAGATCAACCCCCTACCCCCAGCAACCCTAATTTCGAAATTCATCATAGGGAATAAGGGTCGAGTGGCACCTTACTGTAAAGGTCTGTCAATTCTCCATTCTGATTTGTCATTTTAGAATTTTAAATTAACATACAGGGTGTCCCAACCGAGGGTAAAGTTGAATTCCTGCAAATCCCAAATACTAAATGAAATCGATTTATTTTGGCATAATGCAAGCGCAGGTTTATGCTCGGTCTAGAAAAACGACCTACACTTGTGAATTTGGAGTTGGTGCAATCAACCCCTATTTCCAGCATCCCCAACTCAAAAATCATTCGATCGAAAATAGGTCAAGTGGCACCTCGTTGGAAAGGTATTTCAATTTTCTCTTCGAATTTGGTATTTTCGAAATTCAGAATCAGCATACAGGGTGTCCCGGAGCAGGAACACTGAAAACCCAAATAACTTTTTGAAACTGGTTCATTTCGGTATAATACGAGAACATGTTTATGTTTGATTCGAGAATAAGACTCTCTTGCGTGAATATGGAATTTTTGCAATCAATCTCTTCCATTCAGCATCCCCAACTCAAAAAATCATACAAGTGATTACAGGTTGAGTGGCAAAGTTCCAGAAAGATTTTTCTATTTTCTGAATCACTGAGGCATTGGTTTCAGTTTGGCAATCGAGGTTTTCTGGCGTGAGGATCAGGATGAGGGATGATGGAGAAACTGATTGGATGCTCATCTAAACAGGAAAACGAGATTTATTGAACTTGTATTCAATTGAAAACAAAAACTAACTTGATTATTACAACAATTGTTCAAAATGACCTCCGCCCACCTCCATACAGTTATACAGACGATTTTCGAACTCTCTTCTCACATTAGCGAAAACTTCAAGAGTCAAAAGTCGGCATTCTGTGATAATCCTCATCCGCAGCTCCTCCAGGTTTTCTGGTCTTGTGGCATAAACTTTAGATTTTAGATGGCCCCACAAAAAAAAAATCTAGGGATTTAAATCTGGTGACCTGGCTGGCCACTCAACAGGTCCTCTTCTACCAATCCACCTTCCTGGGAAATTTTCGTCTAAATATTGGCGCACCCGAGCATCATAATGCGGAGGAGCACCGTCTTGTTGAAAACGCATTTCGTCCTCAGAAAGAGTTGGATCGTTCTGTAAAATTTCTGTCAATCTAGGATGTATGTGTTCCTCTAACAACTGTAGGTAGCCATTTCCATTCAGATTACCCTCAATAAAGAAAGGCCCAACTAGATGATTGCCAAAAATTCCTGCCCAAACGTTCAACTTCTGAGGCCTTTGCGTGTGGGCCTCTCTAAACCAATGAGGATTCTGTGTGTCCCAATATCGACAATTATGTCTATTCACTTCACCACTGAGCATAAAGGTGCTTTCATCAGAAAAACAGATGTTATTCAGAAAATTTGGATTAGCGTTTAGGTTTTCACTTAGATTTTCACAAAACTGTAAACGACGATCTGGATCATCTTCGTTTATTTCATGCACTAATTTTACCTTGTAGGGTGAAATTTGTGATGTTTCACGATTCTATGGACAGTTGTAGCTGATACACCAGTCAGACGAGATAGTTTTCTGATCGAAGTAGTATTCTCCATTTGTAGATGACCCACTACTGCCACTTCCGTTGCCTCATTTCTGACAGGACATGCCACTTCATGTTTTTGTTTGCCACCGAACCCGTAGCTAGGAATTTGTCAACCAAATATTTAACGTACTGGTGACTGACTCCCTTTCTCTTTCAGGATGGTTCCTATCGAATATCCTTGCCGTTTCTTTGGCACAACTGTTATTTCGAAAATACGTCGATACAATTTCGACCCTTTCCTCAGTGGAATAAACCATTTTCAGATTAATTTCAACTGACGAACAACAACAATAATGAGGAACTGATCTGAATAATAATAATATTTCATTGCAAAATGAGAAATAACAGATGACTGCACGCCAGATGGAAATGAAAAAATGTGAACATTTTCAATGCAGAAATCAGCTTTATTTCTTCGTAATTGATGCTCAACACATCGTACCCCAATACTTTTAACAGTTTCGAATTAATTTTAGTTGATAATTTCAAATGACGATATTGAATTTTTCGAAAGCGACATCCTGTATGGAGAGCCGAACTGAATGAAATGCTTTAATCATTCTGGAATTCAAAAACCTTTCTGAAGATATGCCACTTGAATTATTTGTATGATTTTCAAGTTGGGGATGCTGAATGGAAGGGGTTGATTGCAAAATTCTATAACCACACAAGAAAGTCCTATTCTCGGATCAAACATGTTCTCGTATACCGAAATGAACCAGTTTCAAAAAGTTATTTGGATTTTCAATGTTCCTGCTTCGGGACACCCTGTATGATGATTCTGAATTTCGAAAATACCAAATTCGAAGAGAAAATTGCAGTACCTTTCCAACGAGGTGCCACTTGACCTATTATCGATCGAATGATTTTTGAGTTGGGGATGCTGGAAATAGGGGTTGATTGCACCAACTCCAAATTCACAAGTGTAGGTCGTTTTTCTAGACCGAGCATAAACCTGCGCTTGCATTATGCCAAAATAAATCTATTTCATTTAGTATTTGGGATTTCCAGGAATTCAACTTCACCCTTGGTTGGGACACCCTGTATGTTAATTTAAAATTCTAAAAATGACAAATCAAGGTGGAGAATTGACAGACCTTTTCAGTAAGGTGCCACTCGACCCTTATTCCCTATGATGAATTTCAAAGTTAGGGTTGCTGGGGGTAGGGGGTTGATCTGAGAAGTTTCGAATTATTTCGAAAAATGCTCCCTCTCGAAACAAAAATCGACGTGTCTTGGTGTTTTTCGCTAATGTTACTCATTTCGGAGTTATAGGGGGGGTCAAATTTTCGTTGGAACACACTGTATACACAGAAACCGCGTTCTCATCTACTTATTACTTATTTTTCAGTGAACACTTTGAAAGCCAGTCTATATACCCTTGAACAAAGATAAAATAAACAGTACTTGAAAAAATCAGTTCCGACTCAAATATTTTTTGGTCTTCTCATATAGCATCCTCAACTCAGACATATCTTTCACACTTGAACATTCATAAGATAGGATTATTTCTATGCTTCATTCATGAAAGTCGCAAGCCTACGTGAAATCATCGTCAATTCAATGCGAATCTCAACTGTTTAATTACCCATAATTATTTATAGGAGTGACAGAATCCATATTCCCAAGTTTTATAAGACTTGAAAGACTTTTCTACAGAACCCAGTTCTAGGATTTGAATAAGCATAGGTACTTTCTCAGATGTGTCAATTATGTCAGAATGTTCAAGCTCTTTGTACACTCTGGTCCAGCTATAAAATTGGAATTCATACCTCTTACTACTGAATATGCCTGGGTGTCAAACTTTTCTTTAATGGAAGTTATTATCCTGAATTTGAAAGTTTTCGTTCTCCGTTATTGAACCTTCATATCTCAAAAGAAAAAATTTCTAATGAAATTCCCGACAGCCTTCCTCATGAGATTCCCAAAATTTTAATATTTATAGAAGTTGAACAGTCTGATAACGCTCAATTGGTCGTCATGCATAAGGAACTCCTCAATAGTAGTTTTCTTCAAAAAAGAAGTACTTTACAACTGATTGAGCCCGGTGTTAGTCTGTTTGACCACTCTCTCCAAACGAAACTGTCCCTGTCACCAGTTTCCATCCTTTGATTTGAAACAGTTGGAACAATTCATCTGAAACATTGTTTGCCTCTTCTTCTGATGGCAAACTAGGCACTTTCTTCGGCATTCTTTATTCCCCCATTCTATGTATATGTCCGAACTAACGGATATATTGTGTAAAAGTGTAGATTTAGAAATTTGAACACTTTGAAAATATATATACAGAAAAAATTGGTTTTTTCTTCCAAACTCCTGCAGTTTTTGAGATATTCAGCCCAAATTTGGAATGCAATCTTTTTTTTACAGCCTCCATCATCACACTTCCTAAATTGTATCTAGAATCCACAAGGTGTTTTCTTTTCAGAAGCCATCTTTTGCCCTTTTTTGCAGAACGCCACTGATCAGCGTACAATTAATTTTCGTCATCTTCGTTCAGTTTAGAAACTTCTTTAAAACTCGTAATTTTTTCGTATCTCCAACCATTCTCGAGCAAAAATTATTAAACGATTGTATGCATTTGCTGAATTGAAAGCACTTCTAAATAAAAAAATTACTAGTAGGCTCTGAATTTTTTAATTTATTTATTTATTTTGACAGTTGCTAAAGTTGAACCAGTGTCTGCTCGAATTGTTCATTAAATTACAGATTGGTTTTGAGAATTTTGAAGTTATTGCTTTAAGAAAAAATGGCTAATTTTACTAACGCCGAATTGGCTGATATTCATTACATGTACGGCCTGGCTGCCGGAAACACAACAGAGGCTAGGCGATTATATCAGGTGCGCTTTCCAAACGGAGTAGCACCATTTTTAAATTTCCACGGAAGGTTGAGGTAAACTGGTACTTTTATTGCAAATAATCATTTAAAAGGTGCAACTCAAAGATATTGAGGAAACAGTTTTGAATTGTATTGATTTGGATCCTCATGTGAGTACAAAAAAAATTGGAAATCAGTTAAATATTTCACACGTTCTAGTTTGAAGGATTCTCCACGACTTTTTATTGTACCCGTTTCATATTCAACGTGTCCAAACTCTACTTCCTCGAGATTTTCCTTCAAGACTAAATTTCTGCCTTAGGGTCTCAGATAAAATGAGAGAAAATGCTCATTCTGATAGTGAAATAATGTTCACAGACGAAGCTAACTTTTCGAGAACTGCTATCACAAATTTTCACAATAATCATTATTGGGCTGAGGAATACATTTGATTGAAGAATCTCATCATCAAGAGCAATTCTCACTAAATATCAAATAATTGGAAATTATTTGATTGGGCCACTTTTTTTGCCTAGCAGACTAAACGGTCCCGTTATCGCCAATTTCTTGAGGTGGAGTTACCTTTATTGCTTGAAGGTGTGCCACATTTGGTGAGAAACATAATGTGGTTCATGCATGACGGGGCACCAGCACATTCAAGTGGAGAAGCTGGGGAATTCTTGAATAATACATTCAACAACCGATGGATAGGTCGGGATGGGCCAGCACCATGGCCTCCAAGGTGCCCAGACTTAAACAGTTTAGACTTTTTCTTATGGGGATATCTCAAAAGTTTAGTTTATACCACTCCAGTGAACACTATAGAAGAATTGAGAAATCGAATAATAACCTCCTGTGACACGATAAGAAATACCCCTGGAATATTTCAAAGAGTGCGTGATAATATGCGAAGAAGGACAGAGGCCTGTATTCTTGCAGGTGGGGGACACTTCCAGCAATTTATTTAAGTTTTAATTGTTCTTTTTTTAAGTTTGATATTGCATAAGTATAAGTTGAGTCTCCGAAGACGAGCTATCAAAATCAAAGCTAATTTTGGGTATAACTATCGAATATTTCTATTGTGTTTTTTCATTTAGTGAATAACATTCAATTCAAATAATTCAAATTTAATGATATTTCACTCGAAAACGGTTGGAGATACGAAAAAATTACAGGTTTCAGAATAGTTTCTAAATTGAACGAAGATGAGGAAGATTGATTGTACGCTGATCAGTGGCGTACTGTAACAAAATTTGAAAGGGCAAAAGGAGACATGGTCTCGGAAAAGAAAACACCTTGTGAATTTCAGTTAAAATCTAAAAGGCGTAATGTTAGAGGCTGTAAAAAAAACTTGCCTTCCGAAGTTGGGCTGAATATCTAAAAAACTGCAGGATTTTTTAAGAAAAAACCAATTTTTCCCGGAAATTTCAACACCCTGTAGCTCCGTAACGAAGCTTCTGCGGACCTATGTTTATATAAACTTTTTTTTTTAATTGCGCGTAGATTTACCCCCTCAAGTTGTGACGTACTATTATGTACCACCCTGAATATTTCGGAAAGACGTTGCAATTCATCAAGACGGGAAGGTGTAATTTGAATCGTCTCCCCTTCCGGTCTCTCTCTCCTCTAATAACCCCACAACTAACCGAAATCCTGCATAGAAACAAAATTGTAAGTATGGAATGAAAAAGTTAACTGAAGAACTTCAATCATTTAGTAAGAATTAGCATGTACAAATCGCCCTTTAAACTAATCCAAATATTCGAGTCTGTTATTCGAGTAATAACACTAAATTTATTATTCGTCCAGAACTTCACTAAATTAAAAAAATCATAATCGCAAGACATAAAAATCGAAAATGATTATAGCGTTTTCAATCTTCATCGAAATTTTATGGGTAAATAAATTCATCCTGCTAATTTGTAGAAAACTCCAGCAGTTAACTAAGTTGTAGTAGTAAATTTACCGGGAAAGAATCTGACACTTGTGGTTAAGCAGATATAATTAATTCATGTTCAGAAATGAATTCGTGTGTGTTCCAGCGTCGTTCTAACGCTATTTTATGATTGGATTTAACATCCTATTCTTTAATCTCAGTTTTAACATATGTGACAGACGATTTTTCATGGTTATATCCATGATAGACCAGGAATTCGTCCACTGACGCAAGCTACAGGTATCCCTTCTGAATAATTAAAATCCATGTTCACCTGAACATTGAATTATATTAGGATTTTAGCGACGTGTACATATAGGTAACATATACAGGGCAAACTATGAACGAAAATTTGATCATACAACTTCATTTTATTGATCAATTTCAGTAAATATAAAATTTTGGTGATATTTTTTGATTAAGATCAGTTTATCTTAGAAATTCTTATTTATTGATTAAACAAAACTTTGTTCTGAACAAAGATTAATCATTTGAAGAACATAATGGGTATATCAACCCATGTTCTGCGATAACAACAATCTCATCAAGGACTTAGCTATGGAATTTTGCTTATTTCGCCAAATTCTGTGAGCTACATTTATTCATTTCAGCCGCATAAACTTTTTTATGTACAGGGGTCCCATTATGGAGTTTGAGTACGGCAACCAATTGAAATACTGCAAATACAGTAAAATGATCCCCCATCTTCGTCCAAAATTATCCAGAAAAATTCAATAGTGATAACTGATCGCAGCTATTATTCTTTGAATTCGTGCTATTCTGCATTTCTAGGTTTTCCGGGATTTCGGATTGGTTGGTATCAAAGATAGGGGAAAACAATTTAGAGATTCTACTGCAATTTCTAAGACATAATGTAGGAATATAAACAGATTATATATATTTTTAATGTTTTTCGACTCATGAGTTTCGAAGTGATACCATTTCCGGTTATACCGGAAGTGGGTCATCATTTTGTTATTTCAAATGGCAATCTACCTTTTTTATTATACATCTAGAGCCGACATTTGAGCAAGGCATAAAATACCCAAGTTGTTGGCACTTATCTGTCAAAACTTTTGACAGATTTGATTATTTTTGATATAAACTCGATTTTCGAGGAACATTCTAAAAAATTGTAACTCGTAGATCTTTTGCACTACAGACACAATTTTTGCTTGGGTGGATAGAAGAAGGATCAAGAAATTTTTAAGCAATCCACACATGTCAAATGTTTATTGCGTTGTTTTGTATGATTTTTTCCATTTGGCCTTTTTCAAACAACAATAACTCAATTTTTTCAAATAGCACGTGCCAATTTTTATATCCCATCAGATGAAGCGTCAAATTTCGAATGGAATTGTATAAGCATGTACTATACTCATCCCTTATAGTTCCGAAATAATTTCGGAATATATTGAATTTTGATGATTTTGCAAGAACTAACAGAGAATGCTTTGAAATATTTGAATCAAGTAGCTGAACTGGCTACGCTCACCTGACAGGTGCCTAAAATTAATGTACTTTTCACTTCGTTCATTCGAATTTGATATTTCAACAAGAAATGTTGGTAATTTGAAGTGAAAATTTTTGAAAACACCAGATTGATAATAAAATGGCTGATTATTCAAACGAGGATATGTTTAATCTCTTTTTAATTCATGGCGAATGTCAAAAAGTGGTGGATAGAACTTGTAGGCAATTCAATAACCAATTTCCAAATTTGGCGCCTATGAGTTTAAAACAAAATTTCGAAGGATTAAGAGCAATTTTATGCAATTTGGAGGAACAAAATACATGGAAACTAGAAGAAAACCAATTCTCGAGGACGACGACAATCAAATTATTACGCTAGCGTATTTTCGTGCCAATCCACATGCGTCCATTAAGTCAGCATCAATGGATATTGGATTGAGTTATTCTTCCATTCAAAGGATCCTCAAGAAACATAACATGCACCCGTATTCTTTTATCAGACTACAAAAATTGAAACCAACTGACCTTCCCTAGCGGCTAAATTTCTGTGAAAATTCATTAATTCGGCTTCAAGAAGATGAGACAATTCTGCAAAAAATTATATGGTCTGATGAAGCCAAGTTCAATGAAAGTAAAATAACCAACAGGGGAAATCGACATTTTTGGGCCACAGAAAGTCCACATTACATTGAGGTTATTGATTTCCACAATAAATTCAGCGTGAACTTTTTTGCAATTTTAATGAATGATTTGTTGGCTTATCACATTTATGAGGAAAATCTTAATGGACAAAGATACCTGGAAATTTTGAGAGGAACATTAGCAAATTTTTTAGATGGATTACCCCGTTAACATTCTGAGTGATTGATGTTACCAAATGGATGGTGCACCAGCACATAAAACACGAGCTGTAGATCGGCAGCTAACAGAAATGTTCGAGGATAGATGGTGGGGTAATCAAGGACCAAATTTATGGCCTCCGCGTTTTCCGGACCTGACGGCCCCTTGATTTTTATTTATGGGGCAAAATCAAGAGTGAAGAGTATCTTATTCCTGTAAGAAATAGAGAAGAGTTACTAGAGCGCATTCATAATGCTTTTCGTAATATTGATCCTGAGGAAACTAGGAGGGCAACTCATCATGTTCGTATACGAGCTGTCAAGTGTATCGAGCAAAATGAGGCCCATATTGAACATTTATTGAGATCGTAAATTAGTTTTCTCCTATGATGTTTGCTATTATTTATTCGTATTAATGTAATTATCTTCGGTGATTGGTTTTCGCTTAGTTCCTACAATTTTCATTCGAATTATAGAAAATTGCTTCTAATGCTTCGAAATTTTATTTTACTCATAGACGGTAAATTTGGAAATTGGTTATTGAATTGCCCGCAATTTCTACCCACTAGTTTTTGACATTCTAATATGAATTAAAAAAAGATTAAATATATTTAAGTTTGAATAACCAGTGGTTTTATTCCAAATGTGTTGTATGTTTTGGATATTTACAATCTGAAATAACGATAATTCTTGTTGAAATATCAAATCGAATGAACGAAGTGACAAGTACATTAATTTTAGGCACCTGTCAGGTGAGCGTAGCCAGTTCAGCTACTTGATTCAAATATTTCAAAGCATTCTCTGTTAGTTCTTGCAAAATCATCAAAATTCAATATATTCCCAAATTATTTCGGAACTATAAGAGATGAGTATAGTACATGCTTATACAATTCCATCTGAAATTTGACGCTTCATCTGATGGCGATATAAAAATTGGCAAGTGCTATTTGAAAAAATTGAGTTATTTCTGTTTGAAGAAGGCCAAATTTAAAAAATCATACAAAACAACGCAATAAACATTTGACATGTGTAGACTGCTTAAAAAATTCCTTGATCCTTCTTCTATCCACCCAAGCAAAAATTGTGTCTGTAGTGCAAAAGATCTACGAGCTACATTTTTTTTTTCAAATGTCGAGTTTATAACAAAAATAATTAAATCTGTCAAAAGTTTTGACAGATAAGTGCCAGCAACTATTTTATGCCTTGCTCAAATGTCGGTTCTAGATGCATAATAAAAAAGTTAGATTGCCATTTGAAATATCAAACTGATGACCCACTTGCGGTATAACCGGAAATGGTATCACTTCGAAAATATTCCACTCCAATTGGAAATCGCTAGTTATGGCCGTGTATAAAATTTCCGCTTGATATTGTAATAGGATCTTGAAAAGTTTATAACGGACGGTCCCGGTGGATATCCCTGTATAGATACAAGCCTAACTTTATTTTAAGTAGTGGAGAGCTATTAATGTCTAGCTGGCTACTAAGGGTGATTTTACTTCGGTTTCACAAGGTTTATTGATTTCCAAACATTATAACAGATTAATTTTTTTTCCTTTGTGGCAATTATGAAGAATTTTGATGTTAAATAATCTGATCGAAAATTTTGTGATGCTTTTAAATATTCTCATATTGGAGAATTATTGTCAGAGGACGAACGTTCTTTGAATGTGTTTTCGAAATTCCTACCTGTCTGCTCAACATAAGCTACCGTTCCCTCATTGCAAACAATTTTGTGAAGAAGGGGTTCAAATGGGGTAGTGGATGCGCACCGCACGACGCATCCTATCGATAGCGTCGCATAGCCTCTCCCACACAATTCCGACTCTCATCTTCAAGTGATGAACCCTGATAACCTGAGCAACCCTCTCTATGAAGTCTGGGTAGGAACAGGAGTGGTCGAAAAGAGCTCACACAACATATATTACAGCTGCAGAAACGAACATAAAGTGTAATAGAACAGGTGAAAGGATGCAAAGCAATAAATCATAGACTCTGCAGCATAAGAATACGGGCGAAATTTTTCAAATACTCTTTCATTAATGTTCATTAAACCAACAGAAGAGAAACCAGACGAAGAAAAAGACAGATTCTATGAAGAACTTGAAAGGGCTTACCGTCAATGCCCCCGAAACGATATCAAAGTAATGCTGGGAGATATGAATGCGAAGGTGGTTAAAGAGCCCTTTTTCTATCCAACAATTGGAAAATATAGTGCCCATGATATTTGCGACGACAACGGGGAGCGTATAGTCAACTTCGCAGCAACACTCAGCCTCACTGTGGAGAGCACGTGGTTCCAACATAAAAATATCCACAAGGTTACATGGGCATCCTCATACGGATTGGCGCAAAACCAAATTGACCATGTCGTGATAGACTTCCGACATGGAACGGATATAATGGACTGTAGAAGCTGTAGAGTGATTAATATTGACTCAGACCATTATTTAGTGACATCTACCTTTAGAGCCCGTATATCGAATTCCAAGAACCTAAGTAAAACAGAAGGGAAGAAATATAACATGACAAGTTTGGAGAACCCACAGATAAGGGCTGATTTCAAAAAGAAAATGAACACCAAAATACAAAGTACCGATGAGAACACGAATAAGACATCACCACATGTGAATACCTACTATAAAGAAATCAGAGACACAATCAAGTCGGTGACGGAAGAAACAGTGGGTTCGACGAAGATTGCCAGATAGTAACAGAGAGGAAGAATGAGGCTTGGAAGAAGATGCAAACGCGAAAAACGAGAATAACGACAGAAAGATATAGGGACATGCGAAGAGAGGTGAAACTAGTACATAAATAGAAAAACAGAGAATAACTCAATAGACGATTCGATGACATAGAAAAAACTAACAGAGAGCAAGAATTCAGGACATTTTATGAGAAATTCAATATAGCAAGAAAAAGTTATAAGCCCCAAATGAGCCAATATAGAAACAAGAATGGAGACTTACTCACCTCCAAAAAGGACGTCTTACAAAGATGGGTAGAGTCTTTTCAAGGCATATTTGGCTCGGGGCAGCCAACCACCGGTGATGAAGAGAAAGACAGGACAGAAGGAAATCATGAAGAGGGGGATCAATTGGATCTTACTTCTCTGCAAGAAGTGGGAGAGGCCATCAAAAATTTGCCAAACAATAAAAGCCCAGGAAGCGACAGCCTACCTTCAGAAGTGTTCAAATCTGAAGAAGAGGAACTGATTCAGTCAGTGCACAAGCTGATAGTGAAAATTTAAAAGAAGAGAGAACTGCCCGATGAATTGAGCCTAGGAATCAGGATTGGTATAAATAAAATTATTTATTATCGTGGACTTATTCACTATCTCAGCTGTTAGCTGGATATAATTTACCTTTCCCAGATTCAGCAATCAAATGGAATAGGCTCGATTACAATATACTTGACATTTCCTAACTATCCTACATGTATTAAGAATTACAGCTTTTTGCGTTTCTATATAGGTATTTTTATGCAATTTTAATTTCTTAAGGCTATCATACAAAGTTTTGGATATTAACCCAGTCGAGGATACGATGACGGAACAATATCTATTTTCGCGAGGTGCCACATCTGCTTGATCTCAATCGTACGGTCTGTGTATTTGGACATTTTCTCCTGGAACTTAATCAGCATGTTGTTATTATTCGGTATGGCGATATCCACTAGCATTGCTGTTCTGGCTCTCTGATCATACACCACTATGTCCGGCCTTTTATTCGTCACTATTCTGTCAGTGATAACAGATGTATCGTAGTATAATCTGATAGTCATTTTCCAATACTGGCGCCGGTTGATACTTGTAATATGGCTGGAAGGTATTCAGGAGTCCGTGTGCCAGTTTCTGATGGATAATGAATCACACTTGATTATGCCTGTGAAGATAGATATTCCTTATTGACCAGTTGTTCGCAGCCGGACGTAATAGTCTGTATAGTCTCCGATCTTATATTGCAGTTGCAATTTTTTGTAGTTGGTTGTAGCTATCACTTGGTCTTGAATGGCCATGAGGAATCCTTCCTTTTCCGCTAATAATTCTCCTCTCATCAACCATTTGTTGGAGGCTTCTTTGTCGATGTGTGGTGATTAATCTCATGGTGATGTCGTGCATGCAATTCCTTTCTTGACCATTGCTCTTGTTTTTCAGTATCTGATATGAACGGTAGATTCAGCAGGTCATCTCTGGTAGCAAGGTTTAGAGGTGTATATCCCTTATCAGCCAAATTATTATTATTATTATTATTGTAACTTTATTCTCTGAGTGCTATGTTTGTTTGTTTGTTTTTCCTTTAACGTGCTCTATTTCTGCCTTTCGGCTAATGACACGCCGGGGAATTTTGTCACCTCACTAACCCGGGAATTTTGCCGAACCCCTCTCGTGTCGAGGGAAGGGATCTTTAATGTCCAACACATCTCTGTTAGACAGGACCGACAGCTTTACATCTCCTCCGAAAGATGGACACTCAAGCGATTCCCAGAATCCGAAAAATCGCACCGACTTTGTGGGGATTGAACCCAGGTAACTCTGCGTAGAAGTGTTATGTAAGTACCAGTGTTTATGAGTTACTGTTTGAATCTTCATTTCACACAAGCTTGGTACCGCCAAAGTCACAGATTAGATTTGACTTCTGAATGTACAATAAAATAGTTGAGAATATCATAAAACGCAACTTTTTGTTTGGGGAAATCTAACAACGGTTTTAGTATTTCATTATATTAACTTTACTTTATTTCTAGTATATTACGTCTTTTACTACCCAATTTAAAATTAAAATTTACTAAATGAAAATTATTTATAGCTATTTTATTAGCTCAGAAAATATCTGACCCCGTAACTATATTCTCGGAAACAGGAAAAATATGAATAACAAATATTATCCATTTTATTCTTAGTTTTCAGTATGAGAATACTATGTCATCTTAAAGACATAAAGTTCAATTCCAATAATCCCAGGTTGAATCATCGCAGGGAAACCTTAATTATAGCTACTGAAAAACCATGAAATCGATATAATTAACATAATCCCAGGTACTCATGAAAAATTCTTTTCGTGAATCAAAAACTGTGAATCATTTCCGTTTATTTCGACTCCGGCAACAGACATATTTCATCAATTCATCGAAGCTTTCGTAAAACATCTTGCCATGACTCGCTACAAGAGAACTACATGAAGACGTAGTAGGCGTAGCATCCAGAGAATCATTAGTCATAGAGCACCCTGTGGGTATACAACTTTATCCGTGATCTGCCAGCTAATAACTAAGATATGATCGTATCTAATCAATGCAGAGTTGCCAGATACATCCGATAATATCAGAGACCTGAAAGGGAATTTACTTAAAAAATCTGTGGGAGTAGGACTAGCGTACTGTGGATTTCGTGAAACTTTTAGTTTGTTCTCACTTTCTCAGACATATTTTTGAAAATCAACTCAAACCGAAATCGAAAATTAAAGTCACATTATTGTTCAGTATCCAACGTTTTAACCAGTTTCACATAGAAACAATCAAATAGGTATCAAATTATGGAATTAATAAATACACACACCACAAAAATTGTCGCATCACCTGGTATTCTGAATTCCACAATCGATTAAGCAGCTCGATCGCAGTTTCTTAGTCAATATATGTTTCCCGATAAATGAGGGAAGAAAAATCTTATCTATGTAGTAACATTTGTTTCCATATAATCTCAAACACGTCTGAAACAAGAAGAGTTCATTTGACTATCAGTATTCATTCAATTTCTCTTCAGTTTTCACGCTAAATTAATGCAAGTTTTCTGTATTTCTTGTTGATTCTCGAATCTTTGAATTTACTGTAATGGCTGCTGAACGTCCTGGACGCTATTTGAGTGATCATGAAGTGGTAAGAATTGTAACACTTCTTGAGGAGGGGCGAAACCAACGTTACGTGGCTAACTTGTTGAATATTAACCAAAGCACTATTTCAAGAGCAATTAATCGGTAGCACGAAACAGGGACATATTAAAGAAGGGCCAGACAGGGAAGCAATTGGATAATAACACCAGTTGATGATCGTTGGCTTCGTTTAACTACAAAAGTTCGGCACTGTTTGGCTAGAATGCTACAAAATGAACTTGCACTTTCCAAAAATGTGCATATTTCATTGCAAACGTTTAGGAACAGGCTCAAAGAGGACGATATCAGACCAAGGATGGCTTTTACCGTCGCGCGTCTCACCAGAGTTGCAAGACTTCATTTTGCCATTGAACAAGCAAATTGGGGTATTCCAGAATGGTCGAATGTTCTCTTTTCCGACGAGTCCAGGTTCTGTCTAGTAGCAAATGATAGACGCATGCTTGTATACAGACGATCTGGGGAACGGTATCAGCAATGCAATATCCGGCAAACCGAAAACTTCAGAATGGGCTCAGTAATGGTGTGGGGAGGAATTTCTTTCCATGGTCGAACTGAGTTAGTCCTAGTGAATAATGGAAGAATGACACCGGCCAGATACATCGCAGATATCCTTGAACCCCATGTTGTACTCTTTGGCCCATTGATTGGCAAAAACTTCATTTATATGCATGGTAATGCTCGGCCTCATGCAGCTAGAGTAGTTACAGAATTTCTGCAAAATGCCGAAATTGATATTTTAAGATGGATAGCCAGAAGTCCCGACTTGAATCCCATAGAACATGTTTGGGACAACATGGAGTGGCAAATTCAGCAACGTAGGATGCCTTGTAGAACACTCCAACAACTAGAAAATCTGCTTCCTGAAATTTGGAACTCAGTGACACAAGAGTACATGCAAAATTTATTTGAGGGGCTTCAGAGACGTATACTAGCAGTAACTCTAATGTATTTGTTTTCTAGTGATTGCAGTCAGCTTATGTAATTTGGAGCTGCATGTCCCTTAGCGATATAGGCGTGCAGTCATTCGAGTTATATATATTCCTGTTCCTGCAATATCGCTCTGTCGCAGCTGATGTGGTGTCAGTGAAAGAGAAGCGGAGATGCGCAGAATCCCACCTTTTGGCATGTGCTGAATCTCTTGAGTTTTAGTGATAAAGATAGGATTATTGTCAAGGAGATTCCAACGTAAAGTTCGCATCAAATGATTTTTTCTGCTGAATTTCTTCGGACTCATGGACGTATATCTCTTATTTTAGTTATCACAGATTACCAATCATTGACCACGTAAAGATCAAATGAACAGAATGTTGTTTATGCAGATTTTGTATAATTGTTTTTATTTTTAGCTGTTGTTTCTTTCTGTATCTCTCTCATAAAATAAAGATATTAGTTCAAAATATTGTTAGGTAACACAACACTCTAATGATACCAGATAAACTATCTTGAATACTGATTTTAATGGTACCTAGTACCTAGTTACATTGAGTCGCCACAGTAGGAAGTTAATTTAAATACCCACTACATAATCACAATCATGTTATGAGTTGCTTAAATTACGAAGAACTAACTTGTATGTATTTCATTGCGATTGAAAAATAAATATTGAAAATTTTATTATCAATTCGAATCTTAGGAATACACTCAATGCACTTTATTGGAGTTGATGTTTTATCAAAGTTAGATTCGTTTCTAATATCTTCTTTGTCTAAAAATGTAACATAGTTACTTGTGACTATCTGACAACATCGCTCTCACTCTTCGGTACATCTATTGTAACAATATCGTCAATTGTTTTCTAATCGTGATACAATGCTCACTTAGTTACACTCCTTCTTGTGCGGTATTAAATCAAGACTGGTTTGGTGTATTACTAAAGAATTTCTTCTCGATTTGAATTCAACCTCTAAATATATTTAATTAAGAACTTTTCATGCTCGGAAAGATGATCTAGAAAATTTAGAAATTAATGTTAATATTCCTAAACAAATTACAGGAACAAATTCTGATAATTGATATTATGTTCAGATTTTAACCTTCAGTAGCATATATATATATATATATATATATATATATATATATATATATATATATATATATATATATATATATACACTTCGCCAAGAAATTAACGCACAAAGTCGAAAATTCAAATTTATTCAGAAGAGGTCTCAATATGTTGAAGAATTACTTTTCCAGTAATCCAACTAGCTTTAAGGAATGCTTAAGAACAATCGAATGGTACTCATAGGAATTGAAATAAAACTGACATTGAAATATGTGAGACTTTTGGAAAAAGTCCTGTTAATATCGGATATTTTCACCCTTCCCCAAAATTACTACATGACATCTACGACTCGTACTCGCAATCAATGATCTTATAGTATAGTATATATATTTAATTTTGACTTGTGCATATATTCTGTATTACATATGTAGCACCAATAAACTAAACATAATAACATAAACATAATGTTATTATTAAATATAAACATAATGTTATAAACATAATGTTATTCTGATTGATTTCGTTCAAAATTTCGATCAGTCTGTTCGAACCTCATTTACGGTATTTAGCTGGATTGCTGCTTTCTCAAAAAATCTATTCTGAATACACTTATGTTCGATTGGATTAGGTCTGGAATGATCTGATATATATATATATTATATATATATATATATATATATATATATATATATATATATATATATATATATATTGATACAGCTTCAGTGTACTGCCTCATCGATAAATAAAAACCTAATCTTTTGTATAAAATGATTTTAAAACAAACAAATCGAATCCGATAAAAAGCATTTATTGAATAAAGCATGAATTATTATATTATATTTTCGATACATCATGTTGCTTACTTACAAAACAAGTTTTCCTGAAATACTGGCTATTTATAAGGTTTAAATTTGATATTCACAGACACACACTGTTTTACAGTCTGTTAATTAATTTAAAGCTTTCTCATAAACTATATTTTTGTTTTGTTTTGTGGTGCGTAAATAAACAAAGAAGACGGTTTTCCGACGCGCGAACACGCGACGTATAATTGTCCATGCGCGAAACAGGAAACTCCAAGTTGATTCCACAAACTTCTAACGACTGTCCTTGCGATTTATTTATCATCGCAAAGGCCAGACGCACTGAAATTGTAACCGTTTAAAATCGAATGGTAAGTCCGTTGGAATCATCGGTATCCGCAGGATCAAGACATCCTCTCCTTTGTATTTTCCTTTATGATTGTCGCCTTGACGTTATTCATCAGTCTTTTCACAGCCAGTCTTGTTCCATTGCATAGTCGAGGTTGATTAATGTTACGCAGCATGATGACAACTGATCCACTTTTAACTGCAAATTGTGAGGTGGTAATCCAGGCAATTCCAGTGAATTTAAAACTCAGTGGGATAGTTGACTACGTCATCCTGGTTCATTACGGTGTCGACTGATTTGAAGGAAACCAACTTTGGTCGCATTAAGATCCTCGACATCTTTATTTTCGCTGCTAATATTGCTCGTTCACCCAGCCAATTATGGTTATTGAACTTTTGCGCTATATCTGGGAAAACTCGCTGAATAAGCTCCACTTTTGAGTCTGTGATGTGACAGAAATCTGTAGGTAATGTGATGAATCCGGTCGAGGTGTCCACTGCAACTTTATTATTTCCAATGTCTAACAACTGCTTCTGCAAACACATTTGCAGTTTCATCTTGTTGCAAAAATACTCGCATGTTAGTTGTTAAGTGGAGTGTCTTTACGTACTGCCACAAATTTGATGATTTTAGGCATGCATTTAGTTCATCAGCAACAGTTGATCGGGGAATAACTGGAAGAGTCTGACGAAAATCACCTGACAACAGAATCATGGCCCCACCAAAAATATTTTGGTTGTCACGAAGATCTTTCAACGTTCTGTCCAGTGCCTCCAGTGACCTCTTATGGGCCATTGTGCATTCATCCCAAACAATCAATTTGCATACCTGTAGGATCTTGGCCATTGCGCTATTTTTGGCGATGTTGCAAATTGGTGTTTCGGTGATTTGCATGTTTAGTGGTAATTTCAAGGCAGAATGTGCAGTCCGCCCGCCTTCTAGCAGAGTTGCAGCTATTCAGATGAAGCCAACGCTAGAGCAACATCATTTCGCGATCTGATCCTCGCCAAAAGCAATGAAATTAAAAACGTTTTTCCGGTTCCTCCGGGAGCATCAAGAAATAAATTCCACCAGATCCACTGTTCACAGATTCTATCAAAGTGTCGTACGCAATTCTTTGTTGTTGATTTAATTGTGGAACATTTGTACGAACTGTTTCGGCCAATGCTTCAATGTCGTACTGATGTTCTCTTTGCAACTCGTGGTTTAATGCATCGTGCATATGACGAAAATTTGCCATCAATAAACACATATCTTCTATCATGATCAATGTGTCATTGTAAATTTCTTCAGTCATTTGTAGTGTATGATTCAAGTTTGACGGCGCACACGATGCAAAACATCCTCAGACATGTCATCTCTATACTTAACCCACAAATCTTTTGGATTCGAGGAAACATGTCGATATGATAATCGCAAACAATGTACGAATTTGATGCGGCGATGAAGATATTACGGAATCCTTGAGCGTATCATCCCAGTGCGAATCATTCTCAAGTAAATGTAATAGTTGACCGGTAAGTCGCACACAGCTGTCCATTAACTGTTCTCAGTTGTTGAAACGATGTCGGACCACGAACATTCACCAACAACAACCGCAAATAATAACATTCATCGTTATTTGGATGTACTGTGTAGATGCGACCCAGAGCATCTGAAGCAAATACATTTGGATGTCCTTCAACTGGTGTTCCTTGTTTTCGACGCTGAAACGATTTCGATGATGCGTTCCATGTGTAATAGCGTGGCATGTCAGCATACAGCAAAGTGCGAGCAAAATCATCAGTTTGACAGACTGTGAAGAAACTTGTTAATGTTGTCGACGGTGGATGTGCCGCCCTGTCTGCCGCGTTAGATGCATTAAAATAAACTCGTTGACCATTTTCTAAATGGACTGCCAAATGGACTACTGTAGGGTGTCTTTCATGGATCGCAAATGAAAAGATTCGCCAAATATCATTGCTACTTACATAGCGACCCATCTGGTACTGTGATATTTCATCATTTGCATTGGTTACACCGAAGACAGCCATATATATATATATATATATATATATATATATATATATATATATATTGTATATATATATATACTAGCTGACCAGGCAGACTTCGTACTGCCTCATCGATAAATAAAAGACCTAATCTTTTGTATAAAATGATTTTAAAACAAACAAATCGAATCCGTATTTAATAAAAAGCATTTATTGAATAAAGCATGAATTATTATATTATATTATTTTCGATACATCATGTTGCTTACTTACAAAACAGAGTTTTCCTGAAATACTGGCTATTTATAAGGTTTAAATTTGATATTCACAGACACACACTGTTAAAATACAGTCTGTTAATTAATTTAAAGCTTTCTCATAAACTATATTTTTGTTTTGTTTTGTGGTGCGTAAATAAACAAAGAAGACGGTTTTCCGACGCGCGAACACGCGACGTATAATTGTCCATGCGCGAAACAGGAAACTCCAAGTTGATTCCAAACTTCTAACGACTGTCCTTGCGATTTATTTATGGTCATCGCAAAGGCCAGACGCACTGGAAATTGTAACCGTTTAAAATCGAATGGTAAGTCCGTTGGAATCATCGGTATCCGCGGGATCAAGACATCCTCTCCTTTGTATTTTCCTTTTATGATTGTCGCCTCAATGACGTTATTCATCAGTCTTTTCACAGCCAGTCTTGTTCCATTGCATAGTCGAGGTTGATTAATGTTACGCAGCATGATGACAACTGATCCCACTTTTAACTGCAAATTGTGAGGTGGTAATCCAGGCAATTCCAGTGAATTTAAAACTCAGTGGGATAGTTGACTACGTCATCCTGGTTCATTACGGTGTCGACTGATTTGAAGGAAACCAACTGTCCTGGAAGAAAATTCTGAATGGTCGCATTAAGATCCTCGACATCTTTACTGCTAATATTGCTCGTTCACCCAGCCAATTATGGTTATTGAACTTTTGCGCTATATCTGGGAAAACTCGCTGAATAAGCTCCACTTTTGAGTCTGTGATGTGACAGAAATCTGTAGGTAATGTGATGAATCCGGTCGAGGTGTCCACTGCAACTTTATTATTTCCAATGTCTAACAAGCAAACACATTTGCAGTTTCATCTTGTTGCAAAAATACTCGCATGTTAGTTGTTAAGTGGAGGTCTTTACGTACTGCCACAAATTTGATGATTTTAGGCATGCATTTAGTTCATCAGCAACAGTTGATCTAGTCTGACGAAAATCTGACAACAGAATCATGGCCCCACCAAAAATATTTTGGTTGTCACGAAGATCTTTCAACGTTCTGTCCAGTGCCTCCAGTGACCTCTTATGGGCCATTGTGCATTCATCCCAAACAATCAATTTGCATACCTGTAGGATCTTGGCCATTGCGCTATTTTTGGCGATGTTGCAAATTGGTGTTTCGGTGATTTGCATGTTTAGTGGTAATTTCAAGGCATGCAGTCCGCCCGCCTTCTAGCAGAGTTGCAGCTATTCCAGATGAAGCCAACGCTAGAGCAACATCATTTCGCGATCTGATCCTCGCCAAAAGCAATGAAATTAAAAACGTTTTTCCGGTTCCTCCGGGAGGGAAATAAATTCCACCAGATCCACTGTTCACAGATTCTATCAAAGTGTCGTACGCAATTCTTTGTTGTTGATTTAATTGTGGAACATTTGTACGAACTGTTTCGGCCAATGCTTCAATGTCGTACTGATGTTCTCTTTGCAACTCGTGGTTTAATGCATCGTGCATATGACGATTGGTTGCTGTCATTCCCAAACACGACAATACTTTTTTGCCATCAATAAACACATATCTTCTATCATGATCAATGTGTCTAAATTTCTTCAGTCATTTGTAGTGATTCAAAGTTTAAACGATGCAAAACATCCTCAGACATGTCATCTCTATACTTAACCCACAAATGATTGAAACATGTCGATATGATAATCGCAAACAATGTACGAATTTGATGCGGCGATGAAGATATTACGGAATCCTTGAGCGTATCATCCCAGTGCGAATCATTCTCAAGTAAATGTAATAGTTGACATGCCTACGGTAAGTCGCACAAGCTGTCCATTAACTGTTCTCAGTTGTTGAAACGATGTCGGACCACGAACATTCACCAACAACAACCGCAAATAATAACATTCATCGTTATTTGGATGTACTTAGATGCGACCCAGAGCATCTGAAGCAAATACATTTGGATGTCCTTCAACTGGTGTTCCTTGTTTTCGACGCTGAAACGATTTCGATGATGCGTTCCATGTGTAATAGCGTGGCATGTCAGCATACAGCAAAGTGCGAGCAAAATCATCAGTTTGACAGACTGTGAAGAAACTTGTTAATGTTGTCGACGGTGGATGTGCCGCCCTGTCTGCCGCGTTAGATGCATTAAAATAAACTCGTTGACCATTTTCTAAATGGACTGCCAAATGGACTACATGTCTTTCATGGATCGCAAATGAAAAGATTCGCCAAATAGCTTCATTGCTACTTACATAGCGACCCATCTGGTACTGTGATATTTCATCATTTGCATTGGTTACACCGAAGACAGCCATATCACTACCTTTATTAACATATTTACCTTTATCGACTTCACAGAATTACAATATTCATTGATGTGAGTCTCAAAAGCTTTGGACAATATTGGCGAGTATGGCACAATCCAACGATTGTCTACATCAACATTTTGTCCTCTTACCTTCACAACTACCGATCGCCCACTGTCTGCAACTGATCGCCGACGATACAATGGGTATCCATCATTTCGTTATGGTTTCAGCAAGCAGGTCTCTTGGGTATACCTACCGTCGACCATACAGTGTGAATTGTAGTTGAAATGTAAGGTCCATGTATCATGTGTTTGGTAACTACTGCATGCAATTTTGGGTCAACTATTTCATCTGGAATTTCAGCTGAAATTATGGAATCAATCTCATCTGGCCTTATTTTGTCCACTAACCAGACTAAAATGTGCGCATGTGGCAATCCACGCTTTTGCCATTCTACAGAGTACATGGGCATACACACAATGCTTTATTAAAAATTCATGAGAGATTTTAATTTTTGTTTAAAAACTCTGGCGGTTATGTCATGTCTATCAACTGGTGTTTGGCTATGTAGTAATTCCTTCTTGATTTCGGACCATTTTGGGTTCATGTGAATGTAACAAATAATTGGACAGCCATAATGCCTAACATATGACATAGCATCCTGAGCATATTCATGCATGTGGCGTGGGCTTCCTATATAAGTAGCTGGCAAAATTGTCATTCTTCCTACATTATTCACATTGCCATCAGCATTTATAGCATCGCGGAGATGAATGTATTCCTCTGACCGTAGCCGTCGTTGGTTCAAACGGATGTATGTCAATCGTTCAGTCTCAATTTTGACATACATATCAACTGCAAACTGATGAAAAAGTCGTTGACACATCAAAATATGATTTACTTCACCTTGACGGATCATGAGTCTGTATGAATAGAAATTCATAGCACTAACTTTTTTGTTGGTTTCAGCACCTGCAATCAAAAATGATAAATGTTTAAATTGTTACTTCGATGAATTGAATTTAAAAATATTATTTAATCTTGTTCAATTCATTTACCTGTTACTTGATTTACCATTTTGATATTAAAATGGTATCCATCTTCCCCCTGCCAGAAGATCAAAGGATATTGTAGTGCATCATAACTCCTGTGTGTTTCAGATACACGTTTTAAATCACTATTCCGACGATGAAGCACAATATCTCTAGATTGTAAATTTTCTCCCACAATGACAACAGCCACTTCATCAATGGTAGGTGAATTGAACCTCCTTGTGTGTTCACCGGCAGGTGTTTTGTCAGCTCGAATAATAATGTTATGGCTATCAGATGGCATCCGATCCAATGCTATTTTGAACATGTTTACTAAATTGTTATTCTGATGAAGAAACATTTGTAATTGTTGGACAATGGTTCTCTTCACTGTTGGATTGTGAGCACAACGATTATTAATTTCGCATCTGAATTGCCCATAAAATAAATTTGTAAAATTGATGATCTGCATCAGGTAGTGGTAACAGAGTTCCCAGTAAGTGATAAATTTGTCCTTGTATCTGTAATTTTTAAAATTTATCCATTAATTATTTCCGATATATATTTATTTTAGTACAAACTTGAATAATATAAAAAATATTCTTATATAATACCTTGAAAGTGGGCATGAAATTGTCTTGTATAATATGTGTAGCACCAAATGATGTCATCTGGAAACAGTTGTTATATTTCTGAATGTTTATAGTATAGTATATATATTTAATTTTGACTTGTGCATATATTCTGTATTACATATGAAGCACCAATAAACTAAACATAATAACATAAACATAATGTTATTATTAAATATAAACATAATGTTATTCTGATCGATTTCGTTCAAAATTTCGATCAGTCTGTTCGCGAACTTCACTGAATATCCATGCGAATTTGAACTTTATACAGCGGTAATAAATTACTTATGTTCGATTGGATTGAGGTCTGAATAATATATATATATGATATATATATATATATATATATATATATATATATATATATATATATATATATATATATATATATATATATTGTCCTTGAAATCCTATAAGGAGCATAGGGCCTCCATAAAAGTTTTCCATTTCGGTATTTTTTTGGCCAGCCCTTTCATTTGGTTCCAGGACTTGCCACTTGGTCCCATTTCTGCGAGAATTGTTCTTCTCCAAGTGTTTCGAGGATTTCCGCGTTGTCTTGTCCCCTGTGGGTTCCATTCTAGTGAGAAGTTCAAAAGAAGAACGCCTGCCAATTCTTATTTCATTTGGAGAAAAAGAAAAACTTCTGGCGGTGTCAAAGTTGGAGAGCTCTTCCGGTCGAGAGCAAGCTCAAGCAGTGTCAAACGCACTTTACGACTGGAACCTCGATAATAAAGTCCAAATAATGTGCGGTGACACAACTGCTTCTGATACCGGACAACTGAATGGAGCGTGTGTTCTTCTGGAACAAAAACTAGACAGGGAATTACTACTCACGTCTACGAACTGATTTTGAAATCTGTATTTGAAACAAAAACCCATCAAGTCACGAGCAGCCCCAATATCCCGACGTTCAAAAGTTTTAGAGACAACTGGAAAACCATTGATCCTTCTGCTATCGAATTCAACACCGACTTTATCAAACAACATTTCAGTAAAACAATAGTACAAGAATTGCTGATATTTTATAATCAAAAACTACAAAAATCTATTGTGCGTGACGAGAATCGGAAGCTGATTGAACTATCTATTGTATTTTTAGGAGGAGATATTGCGAAAAAAATTAAAATCAGACCTCCTGGAGCGATGCACACGGCAAGATGGATGACAAGAGCTATTTATACGCTGAAAATATCCTTATTGCAATCGCAATTCAAATTAGCGCTAAGGATGAACGAGACATTTGTTTATTCATTGCAATTTTATACTTAAAACCATGGCTTCAATGTAGTTTGGTGGTGAAGGCACCAAATCAAGATTTATGCTTTTTAAAAAGGCTTAAGGAATATGAAACTGTCGACAAATTGATTTCTAAAGCAGCTCTCATCAAGTTTAGGCAATATCTTTGGTACTTATCGGAAGAAATTGTCGTTCTATCACTCTTTGACGATGAAGTTAATGAACCAACCAAGGCAAACATGATAACAAACTTGCAAAGAGTTTGTCTGATACTGGGAAGAGGTACATTCCGTAAAAAGAAGATATGTCTCATCATTTGTATGGTAAGTGAAAATGTTTAAGTAAATTAAATTGTTTTATTTAATGTTTTTTACTGAACGAATAATTAATTCTGCTTATTTGTTGTTTCAGAAAAATCATTAAGCGATTTTGTATCAATCAAGAGCACTAATTTATTTTCACGATTAAGAATCTATAAGAACTTCCTTCAGAAACCAATTTCTACCTGGGAATAAGATGTTGCCTATTTAGAGGAAAAAAGAAAGGTTCTAGCTTTGAGAGCAGTTAATGATACAGCTGAAAGAGCTGTCAAACTAATGCAAAATTTTCATGGTTTAATTACGGGAAAGGTAGAGCAAAAGCAATATTTGCTACGCTGCGTGCAAAAACACAGAAATATATATCCAGACTGTAAAGAAGACACTCTCAACAGAAAATATCAGGAATAATTATTTACAATTATGTGACCTTATGTTTGTGACTTCATCTTCTTAAAATAAATAAACATGTAAAATAACTTTGTTTTAATTATAAATTAAAAAAAGTAATATTATTTGATTTAGTTCCATAATACCATATTAAGTTAAAGACTGCAAATTCTTGAAACTTTGAAACTCTGTCGGCACGGGTTAATGGTGGCGTAGAAAGATAAAATTTATAGATAAGTCTAGGTGGATGTAAAGAAGTTAGACAGTATGCATTCCGATTTTCAAAAAAAAAAATTTCTCCCATATAAGGGACACCCTAGTGTAGATATACTTCTATTCACACATAAGAAAGAACAGAAGTACACAGGAAAAATCAGATATGTGATACTAAAATCCCCACTGAATAGGGGAAAACCCACACATTAGAAAAATGTACCAATGGGTACATCTATAAAAGGCTTATTTGAGGAAAACAAGCCCAAATATTGAATGAAAATAAATAATAATGAAAACGAGAAATACATGGTAATCATTAAAAGAATAATTGAAAATTATTACCTTTAAACCACATTTCTCTAAAAACTTATTTCCATTCAATAATAACTTCTGTATGATCACAAGTAAACGAAAATAAATATATTCTTACTCTTGTTCTTCATCGAATGATCCTTCTGTTGTTCTGATATGCAAATCAAAAAGTATATCGAAGTCAACTCATCTGAGACTCCTATTATTAAAGAAAGATAAGCCGTTCACCATGAGAATGAAAAAATGGGGGTTGAAATTTGAGAAAAGGGTCGACGACGTCATACGTTGAAAACGTTAAAAAAAGAATTTTTATCATCACCCCGAAATTTCGACGAAACTATAAGAATTGACTTATCCTAACAATTTTCACTTAACCGAAAATGAAAGGAATTATGAATTTCATAGATTATTTTACACTCGCTTGGTATGCAGAAAGATGAATTATGCTAAATATTTATTTGAGCTCAAAATCATTTACGGTAATGAAATCTTAACCCGTCAAATATGTAATATCTGCGAATGTTCTTGACAAAAATAAAACTAAGAAGCTATCTTTTCTATTACTAAGGCATGATATGGCCAAAGTATCCCTATTGTCATGTCATGCCTACAAAGACAACCGGATGCATTTCCCAACGCTTCGTTGCCTTTTGTTAAATGTTTGTGAGTTTTGTAGCTAATCGGACAGACCCTGAACATCTTTTGAAACTCACTCCATACCATCTTCAGATCTTTGTAACCTTTATTTGTACCTCTCAATTCACAGGATTTTCAATGGATCCATTCAACAGTTTAATTCGATGATTAGGTGTAATTTTTAGACTTTTGTATACTGTATCTCTTTCAACTTAAGACTTGATCTCCTGTGAAAAAGGATCAATGAATATCTGTTTCAAATAATAGATACTTCAGGAAATGCTTATTTGGAATGTTTTTGTTCATTTCTGATCTGGTTGCTCATCTAACTAGAAACTATTCGACTTTCAAAATATAACAGAAATGGTATGAAGTAAAAATAATAGACATTAGATTTTAGCTCGATGATGTATTGCATGTTAAAATAAAAACAATCACATCGTTCATTGCAGAAGAAAACAAAATACCGACAGCTAAGTCTACCTCCTTTCGAAAAACGCATTTTTTTCTGTTACAGGAAAAACGACAATTTAATATTGAAAAAATATTACTACAATAACTCATCAGTGCTGTTACGGCCTCAGTGATGTAATCCTTCAGTCCTTATGTTGTTGAAAACAGATACGTATGCTACAGGACCTGATGGAGTTCGGTCCTGAAAAATTGTGCACATCATCCACTTTCTATCATCTTTTCTGAATCACTTCGTTCTCTCTTCCTTCCAAGCAATGGGTTACTTGAAACACCCGTCTACCACAAAGTAAGAGAAGAAATCATTTTCGAGAGATTTGCTTAAACGAATGAACTGATTCCTGAAACACAACACGGAAATCTACTAGGGCGATCGGTATTCACGAATCTTCTCCATTGTGTGAGTGACTGGTCCAAGGCGTTTGATCTCGGTTTCAAGTTGACATAATTTATTTGTATTTTTTCATGCTTTGGATCGTGAACCTATAAAACGCTTATTGACTAAACTATAGCATATTCGTATCAGTGGTAACCTCTTGAGTTTGAAAGAAGGTTTTCTGTCTAGAAGGCAATTTAATATTAAAGTCGGAAACTCACGATCTTCTCATCGATCTGTCACCAGTGGTGTTCCACATGGGTCTGTGCTGGGTTTCCTGCTTTTTCTTCTATATACTGCCGCTCTTCGTGTTTCAATTAAGTCTAATTACTCAATGTTTACAGATGACACTAAGCTTTGCAATACTCCTTTCGATAATGCTAATCCTCTCCTACGGCATATTGACCCCATCAGGCAGTGGTTTATCGACTGGTCATTGTTTTGTTTGCATGAATGTAGGGTTCTTCACATGGATAAGAGCTACCCTTTCGCTTGATATACTTTCGATGGCACAACTATAACTAGTACTACTTCTCATCGCGAACTGGGGTCTTAATTAACAAGGCCTTAATGTGATCCGATCACATCCAAAATGTGGTGAATGCAGCATCAAAAGGTGTACATATACTCAGGAGAACTTTCAAGAACTGTCATCCTAGGACTTGCTGTCTGCTCTACATGTTAGGTCAGTTATGGAGTTTGCGTGTCCAATGTGGCATCTTACCCTGAAACGCGACATGGATCTTTATTTTCTATGCTTACCATAGTATATCTCCAAATTAATCCATTATTCAATTCACATTTTGATTTGCAAATAATTAGCTAAAATCTTTTCGATCCTTTGACCTTTTGCTTAAGAATGATACGTACAAAAATTTGACGTAAGAATGATACGTACAGAATGGGTATGATTGTGAACAATGCAGCTTTAAGAAATTATTGGCTTAGCTACATCTGAAAACTAAGAAGAATGCTGAAAAATATAATGCTCTATAATTTTAACTTGCAAAATTAACACAGCCAAGAAAAGAGCGATCGCTTCGATAATTATTTGAATGCTCGGGAACGAAATAGTTACATAAATGATGTTACAATTTAACTGCTGGGCTGTAATGTCTGCAATAGCCTGTCTCAAATTTCATGTAGGCAACTAGAAACAGGAAGAAATCTAATACTCAAAGTCTAAGGTTCAGATAAAATGATTTCGTCGAGATACCACAACCTCCCTTGTGTTGTGAGAGGTGCACCATCTCGTTGAAAATATATTTCATTGACAACAACTAATGGCAACTCGTTCAATAATCTTGTATTTGGGTATTTGGGTCCTGAAAATTTCCAAATATCTTTCCCCTGTCAATGAACCTTCGAAAATTATAGGCCCTATTAAATATCTTCCAATCATCCCCATCCAGACATTGAACCCAAAACGTTCTTGAAAGTTTCCATCTTGATATCTGTGCTCATTTTGTTGCGACCAGTACCTGGTATTTTGCTCATTAAACTTCCCATTGTTCGTGAAACGTGAATCGTCACTGAATAAAATCTTTATGGGATCTTGTGGATCACCCTCCATTTTCCTAAGGTGCTCTTCACAGTACTGGAGTCGTCTAACACTATTGTTAACGTAAGGTGTTGGTGTAGTAGATATTTAAATGAGCGGTACTTGTTTTCTCAAAATTCTTTGGTGGCTAATTTCAAGCTCCTCAGCAATTTCCCTTATTGATGTGGTTGGATTAATATCACACGTTATAAGTATGAACAAAAATGTTGCATCGCCAACGTAGTTATTGTTATTAACGAATGGAGAAACTCTGCAAAAATTGCCTAGGTATTTTCCCCTAGAACTCCAGAACCGTTAGGAATAGAGTAACGTGAGTGGTATAAAAAAAATATAAAAAATACTGCTTCCGTAATACCGTGACCCGATATGGTTGTCTCAGATGAAAACCTATTCTTTGAGGAAAAACTGAAATTTAAGTGTTTGACTCCCCGTAAAAAATGAGCAACTACAGTTTTAGATACAATATTGTATTTTCGTGATAGGAGATGTTGAGCTCAGCCAATTGTCACTGTTCATGGCCTTCTAGAACCAAAGATGAAAATTGCAAAAAAAATAAGATAGTGTTTTGTTTTTCTTGCAAAGCTATGTCAAAAGGTTGTAGGATGAGACGAACAATTAAAATAAGCAAAAATATTCAGGGTATCCTATCTGAACATCGAAAGTTATCAAATTCAAAATGTTGTCATCTATCCGATTCCCAAATTTCATCAAAATATTCTACATAGAAAAAAAGTTACAGGGTGGCCCTAGTTTCAGTTAAATGTTGTATATCCGGGACAAAAACTTACTTTTTTTAGGAAAACAGTAATTTCACAAAACGATATATTTTACTATCAACAGTGATAAAATGTCAAAGGTACACAGAAATAAATATTTTTCCACACTTCCTAGATAATGCAATTTTCTGTGACTCAACATATTGTTTATGTATGGTTTAACCTAAAAATATAATATTCTGGATAATTGAAATTCGAAATTCAGAAATATGATTTCATTGAACTAAAAAGAAGAAACTAATTGAATATATCTAGAACAGCCGTTAAGAAAGGTTTCATAACGAATTGAGAATTTCGTAGTATTAACTCCACAAAATTCCCAAGATACTCAATTAATTTAACCCTTATTTCGTAGAATAATTGAGTCAAACGCCTGCGGTTCGAAAATGCAAATACCCGCCAAACCAGATCCTTTTGTTAATCAATAATAATGTTCGATATGAAGTTCCGGGCTGTGAACTAAGCATGCCTCTCCATATTTCAACCCTCTTCACCGGGCTGTCAGACCGTTGGAATTGTTTTACATTGTTGTTGATTATTAAATTAGAGCGGGCCAAGATCGCCACACAGAGCGGTGTAGCTAATCTGGAATGCACGGGGGAGAAGCTGATACGGTTCATATGGAGAGAGAAGGAACGGAATATTCTGATTATGAAAGTTTTTACTAAAGAGTTCTCTCAACATATTTTGAAGAATTTTAATTTCTGGAACATTTCTGACATTCGAAAGACTTTCAGGAAGTATAAGACGAACTTCGTTGACTTATCTTCATAATGAAAGAAACATTTTATATAATTCAAGACTAATTTACCTCTTTTATCAATATAACTCAAATATACAGGGTGTCCGCTCTGAAAGACCCGTTAGAAAAATCTGTGGAAGCGGGTTTATCGATCAATTTCAATTTGCAACTTTTTTCATCACGGTCCAACTTCCGGTTCAACTGGCATGGTTTCCTTTTTTTCATTAAAGGGCATCCTTTTTCAAGCATCTTTCGTTCAACATTCGTTTTATCTAAAATTAACCCCCATTGAGCGATGACTTTTTTATTACAGCGGCAGAAGTGATAAGCGTTGTCTCGAGTATGCATAACAAAACTACATGTGATATATACGGAATGAGGGTCTCATTGATGAAGAAAATTATTGATGTTATGGCGTCGCCTTTGAGTGATATTATTAATATATGTTTGAGCAAGGGGTTTTCCCGAAGTGTCTGAAAGTTGCCAAAGTTATACCTATCTACAAAAAAGGTAACAAACTGGAATTCGGAAACTACCGTCCGATTTCAATTTTACCAGTGTTCTCGAAAATCTTTGAGGCCCAGTTGAAAAAACGAATAATGGCATACATTCACAAAACAGCAATTTTAAGCGAACAACAACATTGTTTTAGCGAAGAGAGAACTACAATGACAGCAATGATCGAAATAATCAATTTTCTATTAAAAGCTCTTGGAAATAGAGAACAAGCGAGCGTAAAATGCTGCGACCTAGGGAAAGCTTTCGATTGCATGAATAGATCTATCCATCTGTCTAAAATTAAGAAATGTGGTTTCAGAGGCCTCATAAATGATATTTTGTCTTCCTATCTTCGAGACAGGCATCAGTCTGTCCAATGGAACAATTGTTTGAGCCCTCTAGAGGAAGTTGAAACCGGAGTGCCTCAAGGCTCGATCCTCGATCCCATACTCTCTATCCTGTACATCAACGACCTACTTTTGAATGTAGACTCGGATGGACTATACATTTTTGCTGATGACACAACGACTATGAATAAAGACTCTAACGAACAACAGTTGCAAAAGAAAACCGAAGGTTCTATGGAAAGAGCTCAGGAGTGGTTCGAAGCCAATGCTTTACGTTTAAATTTAGATAAACGCAGAATTAAATAGTCTCGACAAGTAAGAATGTCCAAGCTGATAACTCGATAGAGGTAGTTGATTTTATTGTTGACAATTCACTCTCAACTGAAAATTACATTTAGAAGGGATGGAAAAGAGACTCTCAGCTGCGATTTACGCGATTGGTAGGAAAAGAACATCTGTTAGTGAAGAGGCTACAATACTTACATATCATGCGAAGTTTCACTCGATTGCGATTTATGGAATCCTTTTGTGAGGTGGTGCGTCTGACGCGCCTAACGTTTTCCTAAAAAAAAAAGCTCTGAGAGCACTGGCCAGAGTTCCACAACATGTAAGCTGCAGAGGTCTATTCTCTAGGTATCGCGTACTAACCTTACCCTCGTGTTTTATTTTGTCATGCTTGGTGTATGTTCATTCGTCGCAATTCATTCGGACTACAATCTCAAAATCACACCCACAACACTCGGAACAAAAATTATTTAATAGGGCCTCAACATAGACTATCCCTATTCAACGCCCTACCAATGGCAGTGCGGGATGCCAACGCGAGGATTTTCAAGAAAACTATCCGGAGTTTTCTTCTTAACAGTGTCTGTTACTCTCTTGATGAATTTCTCAAAAGATGTGATAAATCGATTGAGTACTTACCTGTTGTTAGCCTCTGATATTTCTATGAATTATCTGTTTGTGAAGAATTGTCACGTGTCACGTACATATAATTATATATCTTGAAATGAGAAGTCATGTATATTGTTATGAGGAAATAAATTTATTTATTATTATTAACATTTTGAAATTATAGCTTCATCTTCTTCTTCCGAAAAATTGATCCTGATTTGAGTAAGATCATAACTTTCTATTAGTTCACGTTTGAGTATTTATTTGCGAATTCATTAAAAAAAACTATACACAAACAAAATTTGTGGTACTGCTATTTTCAAATAACTTCCACACGTAAAACTGAGGCCGAAATTGATAAAACCCTACATATAGTATTGTGGGACATAGACACTGACATCGGATTTAAATCCTTCCGCTCTATTTCTATGTTCTACGGCAGAGTGATTCAGTTTTCCGGAGGAATTGCAGGTTTTTGATAGAATCGCGAATAAAATGAAAACGAGCCATTTTAGGTATAGAAAAACCTAATACCAATAATAATCAATACTGAGTATAAGTAGGTAGTCGTATTGAAAAAACGTTTTGTTTACAATAAAGTTATTTTTGGGCACCCTATATATAAAATAGCATCAGAAAGTACGTTGTCCCCAAGAATAACTTTTTTCTCCTTAAACCGAAAAGAAAGTTTTAATCTTACTCAAATGACTGAATTTTTTTGGCAATAAAGATGACACTATAATTCCGAAAAATTTTGATAAGAAAAATCTTATCAACAGATGCTTGAAAAAGAATGCCATTCAATGAAAAAAGTTGTAGTCGATGTCTGGTATAACTGGAGGCTCTGAAAACATATGCAAATTGTAGAACATTAACTATTTACCTTAATCTCAAAATTTGAAATTGATCAATACTCCTAATGGCTCCTTTAGCGCAGACTCCTTGTACACGTTTCTCGAAATCAAATGTTGAATTTTTTGGTAATTTTTGACCCACCGTATTTTAGTAAAAAATGGTCGTACAGCAAACAGAAAATTGCCTGTTGTTACTCTAAGACCCTACTTCTTAAATTTTTGATATGAAATTTTTTCGAGAAAAGAAAATTTTCCTCGCTTTTGTTCATTCTATGGACTAGAAAAATTTAGTTAAGACATTGTATAGACTAATTTATTAGCTCAGCTTTCAGTGGCAATCTTTTGTTCTGCGTTCATTGTTCGCGGAGAAATCGAAAGTGAAAAGGATCCTTTTATCTTTATCTAAGAATATCCCAGCAAGTAATGGACGTATATCAATTCATTCATTCATTAATGAGTAATTCTGAAATGTTGAATAAATTTCGTAAAGTTAATTTCATGGTTTTCTAAGAAAAATTTTGTCTATATTTCATTCAAAAGTATTGAAGAAAGTATATTTTACCTTTATTGATAAATCCACCATATCTTTATGGTTTTGATGAAACCACTAATATTTTCAGGTTTTTTACGACAATGCACTTTAAATAGACCTGTGACGTTCTCCGTTGATCCAGTAAACGATTTTTCCGGATCAATTATTCCCTTGAAAGATTACTTCGTTGTTTGTCTGTCTGTCTGTCAACGCAATTGAAAGATATGGCCACTTACATTGCATTTTTCGGTATTCTGAATCTCGTAGTGGAATCAATGTTCGTTCGCCCTATTATCAGGGATTCTTTAAAAAAACATTCTGTCGAGAAGTACCGGAAATTGATTACTTAAAAAATCTGCACAACATGATTGTCAAAGTTTCTGTTGTTGCTAAGTTGGTACATCTGCTTTCTTTAGTGACGCGGATTTTGAACGCGATGTGTCAAATTTTGTACTGCAAATAGAATTTGTTGAAAATGTTACAGAAGGCTTACAGTGGATTGAATTTATCAAAAACAAGTGCATATGAGTGGTGTAGTGTATTGAACAACGGCCGAGATATGGTGGAAGATTTGCCTCGCTCTGGTCGGCCATCAACATCTTCAACTGAATTTAACATCTATAAAGTGAAGGAAATGGTAATTGAAAATCGACATTTATGTTCGAGGGAGATAGGCAATGAACTTTATCTGTCTCACGAATCGATTCTAATCATTTTGAATGATTGTTTGGGCATGAAAAGTGTTGCTGCTCGGCTAGTTTGTTGAGACCTAAATTTTCTTCAAAGACTCACGTGAAGGTCGCTGAAGACACGCTAGAACGAGTCAGTTCCGACCCCACATTAATAATACGCATTGTAACCGGTGATGAGACGAGTTTATGAGTTTGACATGCGAACCAGTCAACATGCTTCGGAATGGTACCTTTCAACTGAATCGAAACCGAATAAACCACGTCGAATTCGATGAAAAGTCGAGGTGATGTTGACTGTTTTCTTTGATTATCGCTGTGTTGTGCACTCAGAATTCTTGCCTACAGGTAGGACGGTGAATAAAGAAAATTACCTGAGCTTTATGCGGCGTTTGAGAAAGCAAATTCGTTGAAAAAGTCCAGATTATTGGAAAGGAAACTACGAGAATGCAACATCTTACAAAGCTATCATTGTGAACGAATTTCTGTCCAAAGACGCAACAAATACCATCGAACAACCACCGTATTTACCTGATATGGCTCCAGCATTTTTTTCATCAACTCAAATTTCCACTTCAAGGTACCCGTTTTGAAACGATAGAAGACATTAGAGTGAATTCGCGGGGAGAGTCGATTCCTATTTTGAACGCCATATAATGAATTTGGTCGAAAAGGAAGAAGTCTTCAAGATCATATATTCAGCATAAATATATTGATGGAAAAAGCTAACAGGATGAAGAAGAAAATATACCTAGCGTTCATGGATTTGGAAAAAGCTTTTGATAGGGTGAAAAAACTACGTAGAAGAGAAATCAAAGCAAAAATTATGAAACTGATAATAAATATATATGAAAGTAATATAAATTGTATTATAAGCGGATACAGGAGATCGGAGTATTTCAAGACAACGGAGGGACTTAGATAGGGGGTGGGCTTAGTCCTCTGTTGTTTATAATCTTTATGGATGAAATAATAAAAAATTCCTCGACAAAAGTGAGGAAAATCCAGATTGGATATAGAAACTTACAGCAAGTAGAAGTATCAGAAGGGGCATACGCAGATGATATAATGATAATGGCCAGTAATGAAAAACTTGAATATATGGATCAGAGAATTGGAGAAGAGTGGTATGAAAATGAACAACGAAAAAACTAAGGTAATGGTGATTGGAACAGGAAAGGAAGACATAAAAAAAAACAGATAGAGGAGACAAAAATAGAACAAGTGAAAAAATATAAGGAGTTGAACTGCTGAAATCAATGATAGGATCAAAAAGATCATGAAGGCATATTATGCAACAATTTCATAAATAAGAAAGAAGTGTCAAGAGCCACAAAAATGAAAATATTCACATCTATCTATAGGCTAATACTGACATTTGGATGTGAGTCATAGGTTCTAGATAAAAACCAAAAAAGTAAAATTCAAGCTGTCGAGATGAAATATCTCAGGAGGATAAGGGAGTCACAAAGAGAGATAAGCTAAAGAACATTGACATACGAAAGGAATTAGGAATTGAATCAACTTTGAAATTTATAGAGAAAAGGCAGCTCAGCTGGTGGGGACATCTTCAGAGAATGGATAATACACAGCAAGTCGAACGTATATGGGAGACAAGACGGAAAGATGAAAAGAGGTAGACCACGACAAACGTGGGTTGGAGTAGTTGCGGAAATATTGGGACAACAGGGCAAAAATTGGACAGAGGCTAAAACAATCGCAAGGCAGAAAAATGGAGAAATTTCATATATGAACAATATTGTTGATATATCGAATTTTCATGAAATGTTAATATATTGTAGACCCTACACAATTTCAGATGGTAAAAGGGATTTTGATAATATATACAATGAATTTGGATGCAAAATAAATATTTTGTGTTTTATTGACCAATTCTCAGTACTTTTTTTACAGAATGTATTTCGCTGAAAAGACCGTAGGAACCTCTGTATCGATTGCGAATGGAAAAATATTGATTTTTCAAGAAAAAATATCAATTATAATTTGAAAACGTTTTCCGCTCGTGAAATTTGACGGAAGAATCGGTACGATTCAACAGTATCGTTCATATTTAGTCGTTATTGAAGAAAAGTAACAGGTATCGAACAGATCCAACCAGTTTTCTCCCATGTTGAATTAAATATGGTGTATATTCGCTCAATGTGAAGCAAAATGTCGAAACATTCATAAAACCCTTTCGCTATATTAAGAACGATATAAACTTTTTGATTGAACCAATCAAAAACCTTGTTTCCGACTTCGAAAGAACTTAATGCGAATCAAAAATGGGATTTAAAACAAAGGGAAAATTCTTGAATGAATTCCTTTTTCGGTTATTAAATTGAAGGCTTTTATACAACACCAATTATCCGTACAGCTTTTGATTCATTTATATCCAAGCTTTATCAGATTATTATTCGTTATAGAAACTAATTCGCTGGATTATCGGCACTTAAAAACACTGAATTGAAACAACTCATTCGATTGTTCAGATCTGAACATACAACTGAAATTATTTCAAAACAGTTTTCGAAAATTACATATTTCAAAGTTGAAATACCAATATTACCAATTACATTCATTATTGAATACTTTAAACAAAGGTTTCCGAATTCCTTTATCTCACTGACACAATTACAGACATCTTTTTCTGCCTTTTTACTCAATTAGGGTAGGTAAATGGGCCAAAGGGGGGTGTCAAAAAGCCCTCAAGTATTGTGTAAGGTAGTTCTGGTCCGTGCCAGGTGGGGGCGCGCCCGATACGGACCACACGCATCTTTACGCCAACACATTAATAAAGTTGTGCCGTTATTAATACTTATATAGTTTTTCATACTTCCATCCTGCGGCTACAATCGCTCAGGCGAGTACTGCAAATGATGTCAGTTCGAAATTTTTATGTTAAGTGTATAAGGCTATGATGCATTGGGTTATGAACACCAATTTGTAAACTTACGATTTTTTGACAAAAAATTTTCAGCTATTCAGCTATCAGTGTATATGTTCTGAATTTTGATTGAGAAACTGAAAGATAAATGTTTGATTCTCCACTGCAATAAAATATTTTCAAATTTTTGTTTACCATTTCATAGTCAAAAATGGTCAAAAGGAACTGATTAGGTGTGATCAAGAAAATTAAAAAGAAAAATCTATACAATCTATACTAAATGCAGATAAGGACACTATATTTCTTTCGATAGTGTATATAACATAAACTGCGAAAATTATAAGTTTTTCTCTATCGCATTAATAATGTCTCTTAAATAAATTAATAAGAATAAATATATTTCATTCTGGTTATCACGTAAAAGAAAATATCTATTACACTGTGTCTGCTCCACCTAAATGTTCTGACGTTAGATAAAACAATGGGATTTGAGTGAATGGTTTTCTGTTATTTTGATGAAAGTATAGAATATTAGTGAATATTTGTCCGCTTTTATATACGAGGTATGTCAATTAACTTCGCGGAAGTTGGAAACATTGCGGCAATTGGTAACTCTGCAGCGTTCGTATTGGTTTCATTCGAAACAGAATGCATTTGTGCATCAGCCTGTGCAAGTTTCGTGTTGATCGGTTGTATACTTCGTGTTTTATTGTCCTTTGAACATCGACCTGTTTTGACCCACCGTCGTCAAGATGGGTGATAAAATAACAGCATAGAATAGTCATTAAATTTTTGGTGAAACGCGGCGAAACTTCCGTGGAAATTATGAAACAGTTGACCGACTTGTATAAGAAAGATTGTCTGAAAAACTCATTTATCTACGATTGGGCAAAACGGTTCAGAAGCGGCATAGAGTCAGTGGAGGATGATCCGCGCGAGGGAGCTACCTCCACCTGTCGAAAAGCACAAAACATCGATCGGCTGCGCTGGCGAGTGCTCGGAGACCGTCAGGTAATCCTTAGAATGTTGGAAGACGAATTGGGCACCAACAAGGAGACGATCCGGCAGATGCTACACGAAGACTTAGGGATGCGTAAGCTGTGTGCCAAAATGGTTCCCAAAGTGATCATAGTTGAGCAGAAATAGCTCCGATTGTTCATCTGTCAAGACATGATTTCTCAAATTGACGAATGTTATCACTGGTGACAAATACGACCCTGAGACCAAAAGGCAGAGCATGCAGTGGGTACAGAAGGGGGGTAAGCGCCCCACGAAAGCCAGAACGTCTATATTAATGGAATTGTACACTACGAATACGTTTCATCAGGTCAGACAGTCAACGCAGTATTCTACGTCTGAAGGCCCGTGTGTTTCGTGTTCCACCCGAATTGGCGGAGCGCGGATTGGTGCTTCATCATGACAATGCTCCGGCCTACTCTTCATTCGCAGTTCGTGATTTTTTAACCAAAAACGGCATTTCAACACTTTCACACCCTCCCTACAGTCCAGATCTGGACCCCTGTGACTTCCATCTGTTCCCACAGTTGAAGTTATACCTCAAAGGAGTCTCGAGGGAGACTATTGCGAATGAATATAAAGTATTTTCAAAAATTTATTTACTTTCCGGGCCTTTCGAGCACTCTTCCGCGAACTTAATTGACATACCTCGTCTAAAGGATCTATTAAAAGAAATAGCCCAAGTTCGACGAAATGGATATACCGATGGTGGAAGGATACTTAGCAACCGATTACAATTTCTATGCATCAAAGTTTGACAATGTTGAAACATCTATGTACGTAAACTATTTCAACGCAAACAACATTAAACTAGCTCATTTAGTTTCACGCATATGTATATTTCGACAAATATTTTATTCATGTCTTCTTATTCATTCAATTCAATATCATTATTATTATAGAGGTTAACCTAAAACAATCTAAGGGAAAGTGACACACGCTATTCTATCAGCGTGTAAACTCCCACACTTTATTAGATAGATATATAGATTATGAGTCAGGGCTGCCTAGCAGCCCAGCACACTATGTCCTAAATTTCACCCACAAGTTCCATCCTTCTTGTAAAGGAGATGAGTTTTGTGGGGTAGAGCTCAATGAGCTCAGTTAGCTTCAGTTTATTAGATCCAAGTTCATCCATCCTGACTCTGTTCCCAGCTGGGCACTCGCACATAAAATGTTCCATTGATTCTATCTGTTCTTCACATAGTCAATCCTTAATCAATCCTAACTTGTTCAAGTGATTTCTGAGGCAACAATGCCTCGTTAGTATGGCAGGTAGAACTCTCAGGTCCAGTCTGGAGAGTTTACGCCAAACCTTGGCTCTCGCAGTGGAAGGTCCACTGATGGTCGATAGTGTCTGAGATCTGAGAGACTTATCCAGTACTCCCGTGCCTTCAGGCCCAACCATTGGTTATTTTCCATCCATGCAGTCTCCAGGGAAATTCCGAGCGTAGGCTCGGGTCCGATGAATCCCAGGCCTGTTCCTTGAGCAGCCAATGAGTCCGCCTTCTCATTGCCCTCAATGCCCGAGTTTCCTGGTATCCACATCAGACGGAGAGACATATCTGCAGCATAAATGACGTACAGGTATCCGGTGCCAATGCCTCCAGTACCGTATTTGGCTGTCGGTGATGATTTCTATTGACCTATTTGTTAGTCCCCCCACAAGCAACAGGTTAGCACAATGGTCAATGGCGAATATGAAATTGAAAAACAGCCGCAAGCCCGCAAAAATAACTGTTTCTTGGCCCCACCTCGACTCCAACACCTTTTGCAGTTTTTGAGCCGTCGGTGTACCAACAGGGACACTCAAGTAGACGGTCCTTGGAGCTGGTCCATTCCTGCCTGCTAGGATTGTTAATCTGGAATGGCTGCTCCATGTTAATTTTAGGTATTGCTATGTCAGACTTCATACTCAGCATCTCGTGTCCTCGATTTTAGACTGTAAAGCGCCATGTTAGATTACGAAGCCGAACATACCCGTTCCATTTCGAGAAAGGTAATGGAATCTGTAGCTGCTCCTTTAATCACGTGAAGTGGGGCAAGACCCAATATCAGCTCCATGGCTGCAGTGGATGTAGAGCAAAAAGCTCCAGTAATCATCATACAGACCGTTCTCTACAATTTAGAGAGCTTGAGTTCCCACACTTTATCACTTTCATCACTTTTATGAAGTGCCAGAACTTTATAAAGTGTCAAAATATAATTTTGGTCTTTATCTCCTCAATTCCTCAATGAAATATTTTCTTTGCTTTGCGTTTATTTATGAGAAATTAACGTTTTCTATCGCATTGATGGTGGAATTTAATTGGAAAGCATTGCATACTTGAGACAATGACCCTAAGTAATATTATACCATATAATGTCATTTCATAAAACATGATGATGCATTTTACCTATAAATATGTATATTCATCAATGCTGAAGGCACAATATATTTGTAGTTTGAGTAAGAATACATTTTAGATACTGCAACGGTGGTTTATGACTTCTAGTAATTCGAAACCACTGTTTTTGAATTTTTTTGGTATTTGTAAGTATGCCAACTGATTTGGCTGCTGTACTTAAACAGAAATAGAACTGGTAATTAATTTTTGTTCATTTCACAGTATGCTTAGAAAAAAACAATGAATAGCGTTTCCATAAACGAATCAACAGTGTTATTTAGGATTTCGTGACGTCAGAACAATACTTTGTTAGAACTTTAAAAGCGAAAATTATTGAATGGTATTCATGTTGAAATACTAATATAATTTCTTTTCGAAATTCTTTTAGGAATAATGAATTTATCTATATAGCTCTAAGGAATCGTCTACACTCATATTTAGAATGTATGAATGAATGTATATATATATATATATATATATATATATATATATATATATATATATATATATTCTTATATGATTTCGATCGGACTTTTTATAATGTTAATCAATAAGTTTTTATACGGTAATTTGAAGAAAGGACTGAATCCGAATTTTTTGGTTCAATTAATTTATAAATATTATTATTATTAGTCGATAAACATATGTAACAGCTATATTTAGATAAACCATCAGAATTGTGCAGATAGTCTTCCATGACGGAGTTGAATATGCTGCCATATTGTCGTAAATCTTGGTGTTCAAATTGTTTTAATTTAGCCTTGACAGCCAATTCTGGATTTTTTTAGAAGTCACTTTTGTTTTGAAGTAATCCTTTTATTCAATCATCTGTCTTCAAGATATAATTCTCACTTTTATGAAATTGTTCTTGGTACTTTTTGTTGTTGCTGAAGTTGTAGAAAATTTTAACAAAAATAAATTTAGAACCAAAGAAAAATTAATTCGATTATTAAAAGTATACAAAGAATACACATATCCTTGGTCAACAAGAAACTTGAATAAAAGACATTAATTATAACCAATATTTTTGTGAAATATTTATTTCAAGCTGTTGAACAGAAGTTAATTCCCAAAAAAATTTATTGAGTGAATGGTATGATTGACGTCATATAATGTCATGATACACCATTAGAAATTGAAATATAGCAGAATACTCTTTCGGAATTCAACTATTGTATTACAGGAGATTACTCGAAAAAGTTTACCGTGATCGTTTTCAAACTGAGTAAATGCTATTGAAAACTGTACAGATGATACCGAATTGTTTGGTCGACTGTTAGCCGGAGTAGACTCGACCTTTTTTGACGTTGATTAATATTTGGGCCGGACTGGTTCGCTCCTGCCTACCACAGTACAATAGCGTCAAAACAAAGCTTTTTTCGGTACCTGCCTGGTCGCGCATCTACAGAATTATAAGCCAAAATTATTATTTATTTACCATCGACGGATTTTATTAAGTTGTATTTCAAAATGTGACATTAATAGCCCTTACCATAACGCTGAAAAACCACTCAAGTGTTTTCAAGAGTTGGGTAATAGGCTGCCATTTCTGACGGCTTATGTTACTGAACAACAGGCGTCATAAAGATGGGACCTTTCAGAAGAATTCTTTAGAGAATGTGAACCAATGGGAGCCAGTCTTGGCATCATTTGGCAAAAGACATATGCTAAGAAGATTAACACCTATAGCCATTTTGTAAGGAATGATATTTTGCGTTTCAACTTTATTCAGTCATAGAATCGCACGTATGGAATTGAAAAAATATGAATTTTGAATATTCAAATATTATTCAATAATATTATTAATAAAGAAATTTAATTAGGATGAATCATCAATGTGAATTAGAAGAGTTTTGATTTTTCTATAACAAAGTTGATTAATTACACAGGGTGTAATTCTCATTCAAAAACATGAAAATGATGCCCTTGAACATATGCCGCAAAGTGCTACCTTCGCGATATACAGTGTTTAGAATTTCATAATATGAAATTAAACTATGTAGTATACTATCACAAGAGTTTATTGAAATTCAGAAAAGCAATTTCGGTCTCTCGACCATCTTCAGCTGACAACAAGTATTGAACTATAGTTGATAATACTTACATATATAAACTGGTAGAGACAAAAATAATAAGGTTGCAAACAAGAGGTGATGAACGAATAATGTTAAAAACAGGTACTATTTAAATGTATCAAATATGGACGAATAAGCCGGACCTTTCTGCTTGTTCAGAAGATTATCTCTATGGGGAGATTGTTGCAGTTCGAAAATTTCGAAGGATTCTAAGAAATTTAACCTTTTTTCCTTAATAATTTGAAGTTGATCTACGGGTGGAAAATGATGGCCAATGTGAAACGAAAGTAGATTCGTCGGTTGTCTGGTTATTACAATCTGATTGATACTTCTTGTATCTAGTTTTGAGTGATAATCAAGTCTGACCTATATAAATTCCTTCACAATCTATATAGGACAATTTGTAAACTCCAGTATTGTCAAATCTATCAGTTTTATCTTTATTATTGGAAAATTCTTGGAATAGTTTCATGTAGGTTTTAGAACTACTTTTTTATTCTATTTTGAAATGGCATTTGCCATCCAGTATTAGTTGATTCTATACTATTCTATATATGCATCTCTGAGATATTTGGGAAATATCCTGATCTTTTTCCTAATGACCCTTTTGTCCGAAATTTTTCTCAAGATCATAGATTGTACTTCTTTTGTAATTAGGGGCTGGAAATTGGCGTAATATTTGCCTAGCAGTATAGCCACGCGCAAATAAACATTCAGTTTATCCTCATTGTTAAAAGTTTCAATCGTCAAAAACAAGCAACACTAAGATAAAATTCGAGTTCAAACCAGATTTCGTTTGAAACTCGATGACATTTCATTAATTTTTGTTTATCATAGAGTTAATGCATGCAGTCTATGTTCAGAGGTTTCACAACGGGATGTCCATATGATGGTGAAGAAGAAAAACATTATTGACGACAATTGGCACAATTCTGGATTAATATTCGAGTTCGGGCCCCTCAAAATAATGGGAAAGGTTCAATCTAATGATTGAATTACGCAGTTGATTCATTACGACCGCGAAAAATTTTTTAATGCCAGGAAAATTGTTAATATTTGACGAAGTCGGTCATTTTAAATTCGAACGGAAATCAAATTTTGGGTTGGTTTCAGTAAAATATGGTTCTTTGTCTTTTTAGAACATCCATGAAAAACACAACAACTTCAGGAACTTGAACTGAGGTGAAAAAGTATTTCGATTTCGGCTGAAAATCAGAATGAAAAAATTCTTCATTCTACTCTTTCATCAATTCTTGGAATATTTTGAGATCAATATGTCAAATCGTTCAGGAAAGACTGAATTATGGACTGAATGCCACATTCGAATTTTTATTGAAAAAAAACCAGCGATCTTGAAATATTACTCCTTTTCGTATGAGTCGGCCATATAGGATTTCACAGGAAATGAAATTTCGATACATTTTCTGAAAAGCCTAGTGCCATGGCTTTCCAATGAAGTAAAAACGAATGATCTTGCTCTAAAATTGCGGAAGTTATAACGGAAAAAATATTGTCCGGTTTTCTTAGGCGCACTCTATACATTGCTTTCGTTAAAATGACTACTGCGTTTGATTTATCTGCTTTGGTTCAAACTAAATCGTTGCTTTGTTTTAAAGTTAATATGGTATCTGTGTTTTTTTATTTGCTTTCTGGTTAAAATCTCGTCATTTGTCGAAATGCAATTCTGCCTGAATTTTGATGAACTCTAGTGATAGTATAATACATAGTTTAATTTTTATTTTCATCAGATTGACTACCATGTACTAACGGCGTAATCATATATATATATATATATATATATATATATATATATATATATATATATATATATATATATATATATATATATATATATATATATATATATATATATATATATATATATATATATATATATAATATATATATATATATATATATATATATATATTATATATATATGTTCAAAATAAATTTTCTTCAGACATGAAATCTCAATTCGTATTTTTTCGAGAGAAATAATATATATATATATATATATATATATATATATATATATATATATTTATTCGCCTCCCATTTTTGAGATTTTAGGTCTGAAGAAAACTTTATCTGAACAGTTACAGAAGATATATTTTCTTTCCAAAAGAAATAATGTGGTAGAGTCATAGGTTTATAACTTTCTTAATTTAGTATATATATATATATATATATATATCTTTAGTTTATACAACTTAGGATCTTATATATTAATTTATATATATATATATATATATATATATATATATATATATATATATATATATATATATATATATATATATATATATATATATATATATATAATTAGCTGACAATTTTATCAATTATATTCATAATAGTATCATATTCGATCGTTCATCAATTCACACAAAGAAAACTATGAATGAATAACATTCAGTGTTACTTGACTAAGTCAAGTACTGCACTGAATTTTTCCTAGGAGAATGCATCTGATACTACTCGTTGGTACATTGATGTCATTGGCTGATAATGCTATAGTTTGTATATATTCTGGTAGATTGATATATTTTAATAACATTTAACGTTATACTAATATATAATAATTCCAGGATATGTTTTGATCATGATGATTGCCTGGCAGTGGTATTAATTACTGGGTGGTGGATTTATATTTTTCTTGAAATCGGTTTGGTTGAATGAACAGATATATGGGCAACTCGTGGGTTAAATCCCTTTTTTAGGGTGGTGGAAAAAGGACACTGTTAAATGTTGGTTGAAATTCACTATTTTTATGACTAATTCAAATTTGTTGTCTACTGGCTCTAGTAAAGGCCATTGGATTGAAATGAAAAAAATACCAATAACAAACGACCTGCTTGATTTTGCCACACTCCTCAATTGTTTCTTAGGAATACATATAATTGAAATATTTTAATTTCCTCTTTTATAAAATGGGACAAGACCCGGAACATATGTCAAATATATTTTAATGCATTATAATTTGTGAACTGAAGCCTAGTGATTTTTCTTCAGCTGTGTTATTATTTAATAATGAGTATTAGTATAACGAGATGCAATAATGAATTAACTGAAATTCTTTTTTTTTTCAAAACGAGTTCTTCTTAATATAATTTCATTAACGAAATGAAGAAATTTGAAATCATTCATATTATTAATTATAGGCATTTGAAAGAGGAAAATATCGATTAAATCACTATTTCAAATAAATTCGACACAAACTCTGAATGCTTTGATTCAATCCTGATATTTCAACCGAAAGCGTCGGTGTAGATAGGTCTTTGGTAGTGCCCGAGTGTCAATATTTAACGCCCTGTTGACAGAAGAAATCTTTATGTCAACTGAGTAAAACGGCCAACTAGTCCATTGTCAATATTGTATCCTCAACAAATATATGCTTTCCGGATAGTTGTGTTTTATTCTGTTTACTAAATGTCACTTTGAACTGTAAAGTTAGCAAACATCGATGACCAACATTATGTCTTCCTTTTGTTTAGCTCTACTCTACCTTTGTTATTGCACTGCTGCAAAGAAAAATCAGGCTAAGAAATACGGTAATACGAAACGACACTAATGGTTTCGAGTTCAGAACAAATTTAAAAATCGAAAGCAACGCTTATATGAAGGAAAAAATATTACAAAGACAATTCATCCTAATTTATTTCATTAGAAATCAGAAATTCCTGGTATTCCTCATTGATCTCCCTTTTCAGAGTTTTCAGTTTTCCGAATGAACCGTATTTGCATAAGTTTTTTTCGACTATGAAAAACTTGCGGCTCTCTGGTCAGTCACGATCTGGTAATCGTTCTCGATAGAGTCGAAATGCTCGAGAACTATTTCTGTTAGATTGAAAATAAGTTGTATGATGTCTGTATTCATTTGATTTTCATCTTCAATACCTATTAATTTTACCAATGATAGACAAGATTCGAAACAATATCAAGAATTAGCGGGTAGTATCTACTTTGTCATAATCTGGAATGACATCCATTATAATTCTGTGTGGATTAATCCGTGATTTTCAATGGTATTTCGCCTGAAAGCCAACGTCACGATTAATTAAGATTTTCTATTACGTTTTGAGTCTTTTTTAAACCAAAATACGAAATAGAGAAAGCTATCTGAACTCAAATAGAGACTAAAACACTTTCTACAGCAGAAAATGATATCACAATGTTAAATAGGCTCCCATTTCACGAACTACATCGATGATTTGGAAAGTTTTCTTCCAAATTTTTTTCGAAAGGTATTCAAAATTGAATGAATTTTATCATCAAAAGTAAATTGGAAAATTAAAGACTGGTAATATTGTCGCTTCACGTTGTCCTACCATAGCACCTGAATCTCTGGAATTCAAAACATAACGGTAAAATATCCACAATATCCGTTTCTGCTGTTCGTACCTATTAAGTAAATAAAAATAAAACACTTCTAGTCTCTTATGCCTGCACCCTACAACAGATACTTTAAATAGCCTGTCATCTTTATCTAATCTCCTATAATATACGGGGTGTATCCCATTCTATTATCACTAATTAAGCGACTGATGAGTCCGACACAAAGACCGGTTAGAAAAGAGCTGATATCTACTAAACGGAGACCACCCCTTGACAATAGTTTTCTATGAGCATAAAGCATACTTAGAACGTCTCAATACATTTTACCAGTTTTCTTTCACGGCTACAATGCAACAAAGTAATATTCTAATCGGTGTTAATGTTTTTCGGTATGTTTTCATTGTGGGTGTCTTTCAAGCTGAACAGTAGCTTAATGTCAATCCCTGAGTCTCGGTTAGGAGCTGCTTAAGTATTATGTTCCGGGAAGCATTTTACAAGTATATTACATTAGAGTTTGTGTTCTTCAGATTTATTTTCATTCCATGGACGAAAGATATACAATATCTTTAATAACTTTATCCTGGTCAGCTTTATTAGATAATCATCTTATTTTGAACTACTTATACCTGTTTCAAAAATGAGATTTTGCAAGTCATGCATATGAATATTGTTAATTTCATTGTATTCCTTTATTTTAATGTAATGAATGATGTGCTATTCATGAAGAAACTTTGAGTTTTCTTGAAAATACCAGTTTGATAAATATTTTAGAATATTTTCAACTATTTTTTTCACCACAGTTGAATTACCTGATTTCAAAAATGTGCCACTTGATACGAATGAACTGTACGAATTTGAAAATACTTTACTTTTTGTGAAAAGAATTGATCTTGACGTGGCGCAGTTGAAGTATCATAACTTGAAAATTAATTAAGATGAAAGAAAAGTTAGGGCATTTTCAGAGAGAAAAATATGGGCGTTATGAATGCATTTGCCAATGAACTTGAAAGTATACAGATTATGTCAAAATCCTATTGTGACACAATATCTCGGAAGAATAAAATGCAGCGATAAGTCGAAATTTTCAAGAAACGAGGTTAGAAGACTTGGGAAGCCGGACATTAGAACCGATTCATCTTTAATGTATTTGCTTTAATGATAGATGATCAAATACATACATTTCATTTATAACGAACATTTGACATGTGTAGAACCGTTCGTATTAATTTGCCTCTGGCTATGTAGCAAAAGTTTTTGTTCCAAATCTTGCGCATTCAACAAAACAAATTGCAGCAGAATGGACAAGGATTTTCGAAGACAGGTGATTTCGTATAAACGGAACTTGAAATTTACAATAATTAAAGAGATGCTTCATAAACCTTCTGTGAATACTAGATGGAGTTGGAGAATTGCATAATTGAAGCACTTGCCAACCTCAGTCCTAAAATAATCAGGAAAGCGTAACTGCTATTGAGCTCAGAAATTTAAAGTGTTGGGAACATTTGCCTTAAACAAGTGGTGTTAACAATTTTCGTTTTTATCAAACGCGCAATCTATTTAGGAGAATTTCATCGAACTAGCTTCACTCGCCATTGGAAGAATAGAAATTATTTTATTTCTTATTTTTCGGATTTTAAGATATTTTTTTCTGTATTCCTTTCTTCCACACAAGAAACTACGGCGTTCTTTACCAAGTGAAACTTTCGGATTTTCAGTTTTCTCGTTATAACTCCGACTGGATTGAAATTTAGGTGTAGACAATGTTTCTGAGATGTACCTATTTTTTGAAGTGAAATCCACTTGATCAACAAACAACTTACCTTCTTGTTTAAAAAACAGAGTTTTTCCGTTCAATTTTCTCTATTGATTTGGCACATCCTGTATATTTTCAAGATTTGTACCGAGAATGAATCCATAACGTCTATATTCTTTTTTCTGAAAGACTTTCATCTTGTTTAATTTTCAAGTTATGCTACTTCAAGTCAAGATCAATTTTATTGACAAAAATGTGAAATATATTCAAAACCGTACTATTTATTCTTATGAAGTGGTACATTTTTGATATCAGCTTTCACTGGACATTTCAATTGTGTTCCATTCAGAATATGGGTTCATTGCAACTTCCACTCTAACTGGAAAAGGCAAGAAGTTTGAAATATTTTTAAAATGTAGTATGTTGTAGTAAATAACTTCTGATTGGCCATCTAACTATATACAGGATTGTCCACGCTATACGGCACAGAAAATAACGACCTAAATACGGGACTATAATATTATGTTCTTTTGGGATATGTGAGGCGATGTTATAGGTACTTTTTAACATCATTTTCACATAAAAAAGCCTTAAAATTAAAAGTTGTGCTTTTTTTCAAATAGAACACATTATTTACAGAGTGTTACATAATAGTATGTCGCAACTTGAGGGGGTAAATCTAAGTGCAATTTTTAGAAAAAAGTTCATATAAACATATGTCCACAAAAGCTTTGTTACAGAGCTACAGGGTGTTGAAATTTCTGGAAAAAACTGGTTTTTTCTTCAAAACTCCTGCAGTTTTTAAGATATTCAGCCCAAATTTGGAATGCAGGCTATTTTTACAGCCTCCATCCTAACACGTCCTAACTTTCAACTGGAACCTACAAGGTGTTTTCTGTTATGGAGCCATGTCTTGTTTTGCCCTTTCAAACATTTTTGCAGTACGCCACTGATCAGCATATAATCAATTTTCGTCATCTTCGTTCAATTTATAAATTATTTTGACACCTGTAATTTTTTCGCATCTCCAACCGTTCTCGAGCAAAAAATGATTAAACCATTGTATGCATTCCTTGAATTGAAAGCACTTCTAATTAAACAAATGACTAGTAGGCTTTGATTTTCTTCATTCATTCATTTACTTTGACAGTTGCTAAAGTTGAACAAGTGTCTGCTTGAACTGTTTATTAAATTAACTATTATAAGGTATTATTAATATAAGCTGTTTCCTTTTCTGAGGCCATGTCTCCTTTTGCTCTTTCAAACTTTTTTGCAGTACGCCACTGATCAGCGTACAATCAATTTTCGTCATCTTCCTTCAGTTTAGAAACTTTTTAACACCTTACATTTTTTCGTATCTCCAACCGTTTTCGAGTGAAAAATTATTGAATTTAAATTGTTTGAGTTGTATGTTATCAGTTGAATAAAAAGAATAATAGAAATACTCGATAGGTATGCCCAAACTTTGCTTTCATTTTGATAGCTCGTCATCTGAGACTCAACTTATACTTATTCAATATCAAACTAAAAAAGAAGAACAATTACAAACTAAATAAATTGCTGGATGTGTCCTCCACGAGCAAAAATACAGGCCTCTGTCCTTAGCATATTATTACGCACTCTTTGAATTATTCCTGGGGTATTTCTTATCGTGTCACAAGAGGTTATTATTCGATTCCTCAATTCTTCTACAGTGTTCACTGGAGTGATATAAACTAAACTTATGAGACATCACCATAAGAAAAAGGCTAAACTATTTAAGTCTGGGGGACCTAGGAGGCCATGGCCCTGGCCCACGCCGACCTATCCATCGATTGTTGAATGTATTATTCAAGAATTTCTTAGCTTTTCCACTAAAATGTGCAGGTGCCTCGTCATGCATGAACCACATTATTTTTCTCGCCAAAAGTGGCACATCCTCGAGCAATAAAGATAACTCCTCCTCAAGAAATTGCCGATAAGCGGGACCGTTTAGTCTGTTATGCAAAAAGAATGGCCCAATAAAATAATTTCCAATTATTTCGATCCAGACATTTAGTGAGAATTGTTCTTGATGATTATATTCTTCAATCAAATGGGGGTTTTCTTCAGCCCACTAACGATTATTGTGAAAATTTGTGATAGCAGATCTCCGAAAGTTAGCTCGTCTGTGAACATTATTTCACTATCAAAATGAGCATTTGCTCTAATTTTATCTAAGAACCATCGGCAGAAATTCAGTCTTGAAGGTAAATCTCGAGGAAGTAGAGTTTGGACGCGTTAAATATGAAACGAGTACAATAAAAATTCATGGAGAATCCTCCAAACTAGAACATGTGAAATATTCAACTCATTTCCAATTTTTCTCGTACTCACATGAGGATTCAAATCAATACAATTCAAAACTGCATCCTCAATTTCTGGAGTTCTCATAGTTTGAGTTGCACCTTTAAAATGGTTATTTGCAGTAAAGGTACTAGTTTCCCCTCAACCTACTATGGATATTTGAAATTGTTCGCCCGTCTGGTGTTACTCGATTTGTAAAGTGCATCTGATATAATCGCCTAGCTTCTGTTGTGTTTCCGTCAGCCATGTACATGTAATAGATATCAGCCAATTCGGCGTTAGTAAAATTAGCCATTTTTGCTTACAGCAATAACTTCAAAAGTCTTAAAGCTAATCGTTAATTGAATAAACAATTCGATCAGACACTGGTTCAACTTTAGCAACTGTCAAAATAAATAAATAAATAAAAAAAATCAAAGCCTACTAGTGATTTTTTAATTAGAAGTGCTTTCAATTCAGCGAATGCATACAATCGTTTAATCATTTTATGCTCGAGAACGGTTGGAGGTACGAAAATATTACAAGTGTCAAAAAAGTTTCTGAATAGAACGAAGATGACGAAAATTGATTATATGCTGATCAGTGGCGTACTGCAAAAATGTTTGAAAGGGCAAAACAAGACATGGCTCCGGAAAAGAAAACACCTTGTAGATTCTAGTTAAAATTTAGAACGTGTAATGATGGGGGCTGTAAAAAATATCGTTAATTACAAATTTGGGCTGAATATCTCAAAAACTGCAGGAGCTTTGAAGAAAAAACAGTTTTTTCCGGAAATTTCAAAACCCTGTAGTCCCGTAACGGAGCTTTTGCGGACCTATGTTTATATGAACATATTTTCTTAAAATTGCAAGTAGATTCATCCCCTCAAGTTGCGTCATACTACTATGTAACACCCTGTATACAACAGATTCTAACTCAAAGTATTGATGGGCCGAAATTCCCATGAATTTTTTCAGTTCGCGACTTTCCGAATCGGAACAACAATACTAGATTTTAACTTATCAGGAAATACCCCATATTCCAAAGAGCTATTTATAACATGAAGTAGAACATTTCCGATCACACCAAATGCCCATTTGATAATTTCACTTCCTCAGAAGATTTACATATTCATTCCGTATCCTCTTAAAATTGGTCCAATTATTTTGCCCACCCCTAGTTCTAAATATAGCATATGCCCTATCCCTCTGTAATTGTAAATAATAAGATCAAATAGAGTTCAATGAAATATTCATATCCTTTAAAAAATCATTCTATTTTCTATTCAATTTAGTATGAACGCAATAGTTTGATGCATTATTGCCTTCAAAATTTTAAAACAGAAAGAAATCCAACAATTAATATTTCCCACTCATTCTAATTGTGTTATGTTAATTATTTTATGTATAAATATGGTTGCCAGGTCTCAGTCATTAGATCTTTGAGCATGAGACATCTAAGCAAATAATAATATGGGATGGTTAGAGGACAGGATATTGCAATTTACTCTCAGTTTTGCAAAGCTTCGAACAATTATTTGAGTCAGTATGATTTGTACAAGAATAGTGATAATGTTTTTCTTCTCAACTGTAGTTTCCTATGGCATCAGTAATAAGTGAGTGGCTATATGTTTTCTGTGGTCAAGAAAATTAACACTTGAATAACTGAAAAAATTGAACAGCTTTCTATGTTGCAAGTTCATGATAGAATAGAAAAATTTATCAGAATTTCTTAGAACCGATCAAAATATTTGTGACTTTCAATTATTGTTCCGGGATGGTCTATGATTCAGAAATTTCTTTAGTTCAAAACTTGCAGTTTGTATTACGAAGAAAATTAATTGTTTGTGGTTGAAAAAATCCAGATTCGTCTTTTGCTTATTATTGACCAATATATTCCCTGTGCAATGTTTACTTATATTCGGAACACATTTAAACTTTATATACGAATGAATTAGTTAAAACATTGAATTATATAAACATTGGAACACAAAATCGTACTGGTTCATTTAATTTTCATCTTTGACTCTTCATTGAAATTCGTGGTAATATATTTTTGAATACTTTATATGCTCTTCTTGGACGAATTAATCATTTTTCGATACTTTCTTCTTATTTTCTTTGAGGATTTTTCAATTTTTATATTTATGTCTTGTGCTTGCTATTGTAGTAACTAGAAAATGTTGAATCAAATTTAAACCACAAATATTTCTCATCCAAAAAATTGAACCATCACTGATATAATTTGTAAGGTTTACAAAGAATTTTATAGGTTGACATTCCAAAATTCTTCACGAAATATCAAGCACCAATTATAATGATATATCGCAAAATTTTCCGACGACATTCAAACTTGAGATTCTGAATTTGATTTGATATTGATAAATTTGAATATTCGAAATTATAGCATCTTTATTGCATTTCCATAGCCTATCTTTTTTCGTCATACCTATTAAGGTTTGGTAGCAGAAATGAAACGCAAAATGGATTTCACTGGATAACATTGTTAAGGCCCAAACTGTGTTATTTATTAATTTGATTGAGGAGGTCTTTACTTGATGAAAATCGATATACATATTCTCAATGAAATAAAACTAAAGTATTTAGATTTTCACTATATTAACAGAACTATGACCGGTTTCACCACACTGTGGCTTCATCAGATAGATACAAACTACTGAACAGAGTTATTCCTTATATATTAGTCTTATTTCCTACTTAATATTACAATAGGTATAAGTACAGAAATAGCCCTGAATTATTCACCACAAGCCAAACAAACACCTAAAACACTCTTCAGCATTACTACTTCAAAAAGAGTTCAATAGTTTTCAACCTAAGAAATTCGAAAATACAACTTTAAAGTCCATTTAATCTAAGTCCGCATCTGAAGATATTATATTCACCAAAGCAGACAAATGTCAGTCATGGCCTTAAATAAAGCAGATTATTTATTGAAAACCCAAAATTTCATTGAATCAGGTTGTTATGAAGAAATTGATAGAGATCCAACTAATGAATTTCAATCCATAGTAAAAAACGCTTAAGAGTATGCCAAGTCTATAATACCTACCAACCAAAATAATAAGCTTTCACGCTTTCTCATAGACATCATTCAACAGTACGCTAATTTTGAACCTAAATTCTCAATAAAAAACTCTTCAGTCCTAATAAATAAAATTCTGCACACGATACTACCACCGAACGCTAAACTTGTCATGGGATGTAGTAAATCTCTTCCGTAGTGTTCCACCTAGTGATACAGTGAAACTCATCGACAACGCTCTTCAAATTAATAAAGTCAATCCGATAATTCAATCAGAAATCTTACACCTTTTAGAAATTTGCTTAGAACAAAATTATTTTAACTTCAATGGAGTATTGTATAATAGTAAAAAAGGTTTAATCATGGGTAATCCTCTGAGCCCTCTGCCCGCTGAAATTTTCATGGATAATATTGAAAAAACTATCCAAGAACATCCGTTATTCAAACACTTTATTTATTGGCTTAGATATGTCGACGATATCATTTGTTGTTTCACTGGTACAAACAGACAATTAGAGTAATTCAAAACAATCATTAACAAAATTCACGATAATATTAATTTCACGTTAGAGATAGAAACAGAAAACTTACCTTTCTGGATTTAACTTTTACTAAAATTAACGGCAAACATGGTTTTTCTATTCTTCATAAGCCATCTCATACAGATATTACTATTCACAGCTCATCTACACATCCTTATCCACATAAATTAGCAGCTTACAATAGTATGGTACATAGACTCATTAATATCCCAATATCACAAAATAATCTTATAAAAGAGCTAAATATAATTTAACAAATAGCAGTCAATAACGGTTACAGTCCAACTATGATTGAGAACATGATTTCACTCAAAAAATTCAAAAAGCAATCCAGGAAGTATTTCCCAGTATAAAAAGTTCTAACACAAAATACAACAGGTTAACTTATATTGGTAGTCCTAGTCTAAAATTAAAATCATTCCTCTCGCATTATAATTTCAATAAAGCATTCCATACTGATAATTCTTTAGGCCGACATATCAAAAACTGCAAATCTTAAATTGATAAAGGTAATAAATCCGCTGTTTATAAACTATATTGTGGGGATTGTAATAAAATTTATATTGGTAGAACTTTCAGAAATTTCAAATTTAGATTATCCTAGCACAAACATAGTTTTAATTATCATAGGTCAGATTCCCATTGTAATCACTTACTCGAAGAAAACCATAACTTTAATAATAATTTCAAAATTTTACACAATGAAAATAATAGACAAAAACTCAATCTATTAGAAATTTTAGAGATCAACAAAGAAAAGAATTCAGGTAGGCTACTTAATAGTCAATTAGATCTAAATCCTTCTACTTTACTCAATCTTTTCAATTCATAAAGTAAGCACTCTGATGGGTTTTCCAACATTTACCATGTACTTGTACCTATTGTAATATTAAGTAGGAAATAAGACTTATATATAGGAATAACCCTGTTCATTAGTTTGTATCTATCTGATGAAGCCACAGTGTGGTGAAACCAGCCATAATTCTGTTAATATAGTGAAAATCTAAATACTTTAGTTTTATTTCATTGAAAAAAATGTGTTATTTATTGTTCATACACTGTTTGTCACTTTATATGACAGTTGATAATTCCGTTATTTGAAGATATATAACAAGGGCTTTGAAGAAAAAATTATCAGAATCACAAATAGGATTACTCCATCAAAATATTTGTAATAGAATCATTCTATACCGTTCTTGACAAATTCGCATTGCTACTCAAAATTTTCTAGTAATTCTCCAAAGATGAGCATTATGCCACTTCATAGCAGAATTTGAAACAGATATTCTAGATTTAGCTTCAGAGGACAGTGTTCCTCGACATCGATGCGAATGTTAACTATAGTCATATCGATACTCTATTTTTTGTTCATACCTCCAATACTACTGTGACAAGAAAGTATCCGGAAATTCCCATTTAATATGTTCGCGTTGAGTATTTTAAGTTTCCGTATGTTGGTAGGACTATCTTTAATTACTATGATAAACATGAGCCCGATCTGTCAATTAGTTTATTTACGACAGCTGTTGAAACCAGTCTGCGAATTTTACGATGGAAAATAATATTGAGTCAAGGGTTAGTCTCAAATGTGTCATTTGAACGAAATTCCGTTCGCTGAATGATTGCGATTGCTGGAAAAGGCAAACAAAGACACTGTTCTATCGAAAACTCAAGTGTGCGAGTGCTACAGAGCTCTTAAAGACGGTCGGGAGTACGTCGAAGATTTGCCTCGTTCTGGACGACCTTCGACCTCTTCAACCGACGTTAACATCCAAAAATTAAGGGAATGGTGCTCGAAAATCGTCATACCAGTGTTAGAGAGATAGCTCGTGATCTCAACATCTCTCGTGAAACCGCTTGTTTGATTTTGGTGAACCAATTAGGCATGCGGCGCGTCGTCGCTCGGCTCGTTCTGATGGAGCTGAATCTTCTTCAATAACAGTACCGGATGCAGGTAGCTCCAGACATGCTAGATCGGGCAAATTCTTATCCCACGTTCATAGGACTGATCATAACTGGTGACGAGACATGGGTCTATGAATACGACACACTAGCGGAATGAGTGGGAGAAAATGTTTTTTTCGATATTCCTGAAGTGGTTCATCATGATTTCGTTCCTCAAAGTCAAACGGTCAATGAGGACTTCTATCGAACGGTTTTTAAACGTCTGCGTGAAAATATTAACACTCGATAAATACCATCGTGCACCCACCTGATCTAGATTCGTGTGACTTTTTCTTTTCTCCAGACTGAAATTGCTGCTCCGGTGAACCAGATTTGATTCCATAAACATCATAAAATAAAGTTCGCAGAAGTAGCTGAAGGCCATCCGTGAAAGCGCCTATTAAAATGTTTCGATGATTGGGAATAACGTTGGCACATGTACATCGCTTTAAAAGGTGCATATTTTGAAGGAGATTCAATGAATTTTGAAATAGATTGAGATTTTTGTGTTTTATTTCAAATTCCCGAATTTTTTTGTCACAGTGTAGATGACGAAAATTCATATTGCAAAATCGGTAATGAGATAATGATAAGATAATGCAGTTTTGCATTTACCTGAAAGTTTATTGACCATACTTCACTCCTGATTAAATTGAAAAAACGCAGTTGATGAGAAAAAATTGCTCCTGATATATGAGAGGAATGAAAACACTTTTCATAAAAATATATTAGCTGTGCTCAAAAAACTCAGTTGATTGAATGAGAAAATCTTGCTCCTGAATGAATGAAAACACTTTTCATAGAAAATATATTACCTGTGATGAAAAACTTAGTTGATTGAATGAGAAAATCTTGCTCCTGAGATATAAGATGAATGAAAAACACTTTTCATAGAAAATATATTACCTGTGATGAAAAACTTAGTTGATTGAATGAGAAAATCTTGCTCCTGAGATATAAGATGAATGAAAAACACTTTTCATAGAAAATATATTACCTGTGATGAAAAAACTTAGTTGATTGAATGAGAAAATATTGCTCTTGAGATATGAGATAAATAAAAAACTCTTTTCATGAAAAATATATTAGTTGTGCTATAAAAGAGTTTTTAATTTATATTGAGACGCTTTATGATGATATAATGATATTATGAAGTAGGCTAATTAGATCTCCATAATCCCTGATGCCCCCTTCTCATATCTCTACAACGAAGTTATCGGCTTTCACGTCACACAAAAAAATCGAAAACACCCGGTATACATTCGGTCAAAAAAGTACCGGGAAATGGTCAATGAAACTCAAAATACTTATTTTTCATCCAAATTAATTGCATCGCCTTCAAAGTAGGTTCCTTCGAAATATTACATTTACGCCAACAATAATCCAATCATCTTTCAAACGTTTTTTTTCCGGAATCGACTTCAGTTGTCGTCGCGAATTCCGTTTTATCGATTCACAATGGATACCCCGAAATGTAGTAATTCGAGTTTTGGAAAAAGAAAAAAAGTCGGCTGGAGTAATATTAGAAGAATAAGGTGGTTGTTCGATGATATCTGTTGAGTTTTTGATCAGAAATTCATTCACAATGATAGCCTTGTGAAATGGTGTGTTATAGTGTTACAAAATCAATGAATTTTCTTTTCACAAATCTGGTCTTTTTCGTCGAATTTGCTTTCTCAAACACCGCATAACGCTCAGGTAATATTATTTATTGACCGTCTGACCTTTTGGTAAGAATTCCGAGTGCACAACACCGTGATAATCAAAGGAAACAGTCAAGATTTACTTGACTTTTGATCGACTTTGACGTGATTTTTTCGTTTTCGGTTCAGTTGGTAAGCGCCATTCCGAAGCTTCTTGGCTTGTTAGCATATCAAACTCATAAACCCACGTCTCATCACCAGATACAATGCGTTTTATGAATGTGAGTTAGTAATTGACTCGTTCAAGCATGCCTTCGTCGACCATCCCTCGATTCAATTTTTGGATAAAATTCAGGTCTTTTGGAACAAGTCGAGCGGCAACGCGTTTAATGCCCAAACAATCGTTTAAAAAGGGAAGAATTAATTTTTGAGACACAGTACGTTGAAATACTACGTTTGAGTTTCGCGGCTAGTATTACTAAAACACAGAATCAAGACAGCGGCGAAACAGATTAACATCGCCGTAATCTCATCTTATTTGCTGAAAAGCGCGAGTGCGAAATGGCGTATTTCTAGTACCGCCTACTTGAAAATTATGTAGGAAAATCGATTTATTCAAACCGTGACGGTAGAAGACTCCCTTGAGTGAATTGTTTATTCTAAGCAGAAAATCACTATTCTTGGTTCAAGTCAAGTTAGAGGTTTGGTTTCAATAATGTAAATTGAGTAAATGTTATGTATCAACATGCACTTCGTTACCAACAATTTAACCTTACCAAAATTTGCTCGCACATAATAGTTTATAAGTTAAGCCTAGCTGATGTCCACAAAGGGGAGTACAATCTCCTCTTATTTGGAACCTCGTGTTGGATGGGCTCCTGGCGGCCCTTGCAGATGCTGGGCACTTTGCGGTAGGTTATGCCGACGATCTCGTTCTCCTTGTTCGTGGAAAAAACCTCAGCACCATATGTGAAGTTGCGCAGAACGCTCAGCAAATGACCAAATAATGGTGCAAAGAGAACGACCTGTCTGTTAATCCGAACAAAACAAACATGATTCTGTTCACTCGAAAAATAAAACTACCGCCTTTCAAAGCACCCATTCTTTTCATGGAACTAACACTAGTTAAACAAGTTAAATATGTAGGTGTGATGCTTGACGCCTTACTAAATTGTTACAGTCACATCGAAAGACAAGCGCAAAGAGCACAAAACACACTCTGGGCTTGCCGGAGTTTATTCGGCCCCAGATGGGGACTCAAACCAAACATAATATATTGGCTGTACACAACAGTGATAAGACCGCCCCTTACCTATGTGGTCATCGTGTGGTGGCCTGCACTAAATAAAGAGATAAAACGGAACAAAACCAACAATATTCAAGCATGTCTAGCAGTCACGGGAGCCTCGAGATCCACACACACGGCTTCTATGGAGTGTCTTCTGTGCATCCCTGCGCTACACATGGTGGTGGAGGAGGTGGCCATGAGGACCTCTTTGAGACTGTCGGAGGGAGGTATGTGGAGGGACAGAATCCAATTTTGAGACACTGCACATCCCTGAACAAAATCTGAGAACTTCGACCTGACCTTCTCAGAAGACGGATTCAAATGAGAGCCACCTACTATTTCGACGAACCCTTTTAGGGTCGTCATTCCCCCAGAAGAAATTTGGACCACACCCCACGCTTTACTCACCACACAGGGCCCCACCTGGTTTACGGACGGTTCCAAAATCGGGATGGTTACAGGCATCGGCGTTCACGGCCCGACGGCAAACATTACGATTGCTCTGGGAGACCACGTCACCGTAACTCACGCAGACATATTTGCTGTTCTCTGGTGTGTACAGGAAAACCTACACGGGAACTATAGAGACGCACACATCTACATATGCTCTGATAGCCAAAACGCTCTTGGACACGAAGGTTACATCCAAACTAGTTGACGAATGCAGAACATCTCTTCGACAACTCAGTGCTGCAAACAGAGTTACTCTGATTTGGTGCCCGGCCCATCAGGGCATTGAAGGAAACGAGATAGCAGACAGCCTTGCTAAAAAGGCAACAGCTGTCAGGCCGATGGGACCAGAACCAATTCTGACCATCCTATGGACCCATGTGCTCTCTTCATTGCAAAATTTTTTTGGCAAAATTGGAACACCAATAGACTCAGAACTATTGGCAGGCATCTCGGGACTGAGACAGTCAAAAAGGCTTATAACGGGGCCACAATCAAAAAAGAGGTACATGAACTATTGTCCCTCGATAAAAAATCTGTTGGGGTGGTAAGGCCTACTTAAGGGACACCAACTCAACAAACACCTACACGTCATTAAACTATCGGAAAATGACGAAAGAACGGAACACATACTCTTCGAAAGTCCTGCTCATAAGGAAACCAGATTGAACACCTTAGGCACTGAAACACCTAATGCCCGGATGATCCAGGAGACCACCTGAAACAGTCTTGCAAGCTTCATCAGGAAGTTTTTACAAGACAAATAACAACACAACCCAACGCGGCAAGCACAATGGGCCAATTGGCCTGAGTGCTGCTCACAAAGGCGCCGTGCAAGAAGAAGAAGAAGCCTAGCAGAATTGAAAGTACAATGAAATAATACGTATTTCAAAACACCAATAGATGATGTTGCATCCATTATGAAAAGGAGAATTAAATTGTAATATCTTCTATAAGGTTACAAGATAATTACCATAAATGTAAATCATAATCAGTATACAAAATTCAAGAAAACAAATTTCATTTATGTAGATAGTGATATATGATCCAACAAATATAAAAATTCTTCAATGTCTTTTTCAATACTAAGATTCTCTAAACGACAATATACTTTCAGTTTATCTTATTCAAAATCATACTACGTAAACGACTTGACCGTAAATTCTCCTTCAAAATTATCTCAAAATTTTTTTCAGATCTTTGTCAAATACGAGTTGCAGAAAACCATATTACCAAATGGTGTTCATGAATAAAGGAAAGTTGAACATGATAGAGCAAGGGAACATAAGTAGATCTTGTAATTGGTTAAATGGTTGCAAGAGAGAAAGAAAACTGTGTTGGAAAAAACGAGGTCTTGCTCAAGTGTTGTGGAATGCTAGAAAACTAGCTCTCGAGTATTGCAAATCCCAATTCAGGTAAGCTTTTAGATCTGTTAAAAGTTTTGGAACTTTATACATAAGTTTTGAGCGGAGGAGGGTCGGTTTAATGACTTAATTGTAGTAAGCATATCAGAATATATTAATTAATACTTCACGCTGAACAGACGGTCATCCTACAGCCTAATTTTCTCTTTCGAATGTATGTTGATTATTGGTTTCCTGTGACGAAGTCATTCGAATCTAGGGTTATATCATATTCTCACAGAACGGATAGCCATTATCAAAAAGGATAAGAAAGGTACAAGTCGACAAGAATATCTGTGCGGTTGAGATTCTTGTTAGATGCGCGAAGAACAAAAGAGATAGCACGCGGAAGAAGTAAGATGAATAATACGTTCTGCAATGTTATGTCGAATAGGTATCAAGGTAGGCGTAAGAGCTTCTTAGGCATTTCAAGGTACTCGATCATTTTAATTTCTATTACAAAGAAGTGAGTCACAGACGCATCACCAGTAAGAATACAGGAAAATTTCGAGGCAAGGGTTTTCCTAACTGAACCTTCATAATAAGTACCATTGTATTCTCCTTATAATTCAAGTTTTCAAGAATACCTGGAATTTGTACAATAGGATGAAATATAGTAAATGCCAAAATTGAACTTCTCTGGCTAAAGGAAGAAATTAAAAAGTGGTATAAGGTACGTGATAATATAAAACTTCACATTAAATCAGTTCAGGACGAATTATTTTATATTTTACATAATATTGAATTTGAGTGCCTTGAATATAAAATCAATATGAAAATAATTGAGATTTCAAAAGAAAATTACTAAAACCTGCATAAAAACTCTTAACCTTAGAAAACAAAAAAGAACAACAGAAGCCTCAGCAACCTATTATCGAAACAGATGTTATCGAACGATCAGGTATCACCTTTTATCCTAGATCCATAAATCTATCGAACAAATTATTTGATGAAGTTCAAACGGATCTGCTGAACAAAGGACCAAAATTCACCCCGGAAAACGGCAAATTCAAAACAGACAAGGAAATAACCGGAGTGCAAGCAGAGCTGGCCATCCAAAAACATAAAGATATCATCACCAAGCCAAGTCTCCATAAACACAAACTCACAGAAATGATCAGAAAATCTGACATAAAAACTAATAATCAGAATCAGTTGAAAATAATGAAGTCCATATCAAGCAAAATCCAAGCCGAAAATCTCATAATGACTAAAGTTAACAAAGGCAATAGTATAGTATGCCTCAATAAAGACCTCCTATACGAAGAAAAGATGCAGGATGTACTGAAAACAATGGATATCACCGATATACCACAAGATCCAACGAAACTTTTCACAAAAGAAATCAAAGGAGAGCTAAGTTTGTCAGAAAACCTAGCACACACAGAATGGGAGACAAGCAAACTGATTCCAATGAATGTTCAAGCTCCAAAAATGTAAGGAAGAAAAATCTGCAAGACTTGTAGTTCAAGCACAATACACATCTCTAATTCTGTAGATCTCATACATAAACTTTCAAATCTCACAATCTCCCAAGATATTAAGTTGGTCTTTTTCGATGTCAAAAATATGTACCCGAACATTCCAACGAATGAGTGTCTTCCCCTTGTTACAGATATCTTATCCGAGTCTAACACACCGCCATATATCACTAATGAATTTAGCAATCTTCTTCAAATATGCCTATCTCAATTTCAATCTAAATTCTTCAAACAAAATTCAGGTCTTTCAATAGGTTCACCTCTTAGCCCTCTACTAGCTGACATTTTAATGAATAATTTAGAGAAAAACTCAATATTAAACACAGATTTCGCTAAAAAACACATTACTTTCTGGTACAGATATGTAGATGACATTGCCGCATCAGCTCCACTTCTGAATTAGAAAATAATAACTCAATCAATTTCCTCGACTTATTCATTACAAATTCAAATAACCAACTCACTTATAAAATTTACAGAAAGGAAACATTCACAGACGCATCGATTCCAATGGACTCGTTCAGTCATTTAAGTCATAAGCTAGCTGCATATAACTCCATGATTCATTGAGCTTACTCTGTTCCCCTTTCGAAAGAAAATTTTCAAACGGAACTTAAAATCATCAGAAAAATTGCCTCAAATAACAACATACCACAACATTTCCTAAATACCATCATTAAACGCAAAGAACAACGTATTACCTACCAATTACTATATAGCATCGTAAAAATCCCAGAAAAAAGATACACTAGTCTCAGATACACCGGCGAACTCTCTAACAAAATCAGTAACTACTTTTCTGAATTGAACATAACTACTTCATTCTCAAGCGGCCCCAACTTAAGCAGATTATTATTCAATGCCAAACAAAAAAACGATAAATTCAAGCAATCAGGAATTTATCAAATCAAATGCAATGAATGTCAGGTGGCCTATTTCGGACAAACAGGGAGAAGTTTTGAAGCTAGATTCAGGGAACATATTTCCTCAGATAAAAATTCGCCAATATTTGAACACATAAAATCAACTAACCACTCGATATCATTGAACAATCTTAAAATCCTTTATAAATGTAACAAAGGGAGAGAGATGAATTTGTTGGAAAGTTTGGAGATTAACAAACTATGTAAAAACTCACAATTAGCCACTCTCAACAGCCAACTAGAGCATAATGGATCCCCACTACTCAATATTTAGGATAAATTTCATTCATTTTCAACTTGTACTTGCCTAGTCATGTATTATATTGCTTACAAAAGTTTCTCATTTCGTTTTACTTTAGTATATGAAGGTTGATATTCAATAGGGAGTTGAGGCAAAGGATTAGTAACTGTATTTCCTAAGTACCTAGTATCTTTGTGATACCTCTATGGGTTCATATAGAATTAACAACATAACAAAGAAAACGGAAATTTTGAAAGATTCAATCGAATTGCGTTATCGTGAGGACGAATGATTCGGATTTATCTGGTTGTCAGTTTAATAATACAAATTCATTAAAAATGGTAAAAACTCTATTTATCTAAATGATTTTCGCAAACAATTCAAATATGAAACACAAAATGAGTTAAATAACGAAAAAATCAGATAGTTCTTCATCAGAACTAGAAGACTCGCTGTTACTATCACTATCGTATGCTTGAAAAATAATTATGAAATAGTCGATAACGTCATCCAGCATAGGTTCTTGCTCCATGAAAGATTGTTCAATTTTCTGCGTATTGTCGCATAATGGTTCCCACTGATAGGGAGAAAACGAAGAGAAAAACTCATCACACAATTTTTCCACATTTCTCATTGAGAAATCAACATTCCTGTCAGCTACATAAGCTTTCATGGCTGCCCAAACTTTTTCAATCGGGTTTAAGTCAGGATGATATGGGGGAAGTCTAATTACAACGTGAATGAAGTGAATGATCAGGACCATTCAGGAATATCAATGGTATACGTTTTATATCTGGGTTTGTGCAATTCAATTAGATTATAAAGTTCTTTGAGGATCCCATCTGCGAAAGCAATATGTTGCAGCCACTCTTTCTTTTCTTCTTTTCGGGAAGCCATGTTCGGGTGTTTTTGGTGTTTTTCTATTTGTACATTGTGAAATGGAGAGTTATCGATTACTAACACACTTGTTGGTGGTAAATCTGGAACAAGTTTTTCTCTCAACCATTTTCAATAATCACCGGTCTTACAATTGGATTTAAAGGCCAGAGATTCGTTTCGTTCGTAGAACTGGCGCTCAAAATTATATAATTGACTTTATTGAACAATTCATGAGGACATGGAAGAGAACAAATTACAATTCATTTCTTTATCACAGGGCGGAGTTCAGTGAGTTGCCATGGGCGCACTCTGCTCTTCCACTCAAACCCTGATGTTAAAAAAAGTTATAATATTACGTATTATTAAGCGAACCCTTTTCGGGAAACCAACTATAATATTTAGAAAAAGAAAATGATTATGACGGAACTGCAATCAGTTAAGGCGCACACACTGTTTTTCGAATAAGATCGTCCAAGCACGAGACTTCAGCGAGGCAACAGATGACGACCTGCAGCATTCAGCTATGAATTCAGTATAGAGTTTATAGATGCCGAACGAGAAAGATCTCACGAAAATGAGAAGTCTGTGCATAGGAGGCGAAATGAGTCCTCTACTTCTGGTGTTCAGACTATGAACATCAGATCTAGAAGTGATTTTCCGGTGCAAATAGGAAGGCTTCCTGGTAATCATTATTTTGTGATATGAAATCAACGCTGCTAAGTGAAATCTATTGGTCATATTGATCACTTTTGAGTCACATTTCCGAAACCCATAAATGAAACGCAAACAGGAGTTTTGAATCTTCTGAATAGTGTACATTGTTTGTTGATCAAGGCAAGAATAATAAACTTGCGAGCAATAATTGAAACTGGATAGCACAAGGGTATTGCATAAGGATATTTTCGATTTCAGAGGCAGTGATTGTCTATGTGGATACAGAAGACGTAGAATACACACAGATTTACGAATACAACTGGCAATTTGTGCGCGATATCTAAATTAATTATCCATAATGAGACACAGGCTACGAACTGCCTTTACAACTGAGATGTACTCCTCATCGATAGATAGCCTCATGATATCTCCCAAATGATTACACTTTACTTCGTTGCCGAATAGAATAGCTTTGATCTTGTTAGGGTTAATATTTAATCCATGAACCTCGGATACTCTAACAATACTATCAAGATCTTCTTGTACCATACTAACGGCGTCTTCAAAATTCTCAGGGCTGAAAGTATGATAAGGTTGCGTGTCATCAGCATAAAAATGAACTTGACAATATTTCAAGTAGCGTTGAAAGCTGTGAGTATAAAGCACAAAGAGCAGAGGACCTAAAATGCTACCCTGGGCTACACCAGCAGTAAGTACTGGATAGACTGTCGCAGATCTTTGTTTGTTGGGTTCTGTTGGACGGTGATCTTTAGTAAACAAGTTGTGCAACTATGACCTGCCCTGAAACCTGATTGAACCTCGAGCATTACGCCGAAACTATTCAAATGTTCCGTCATCTGGTAAAACAAAACTTTCTCAAAAACTTTTGAAAGGGTTGGTAAAATAGAAATCGGACGTAGATCTTTATACTCGCTTAATGAGTGAGATTTAGCGATTGGGCATACTACATACTACATTATTGGTCCTTTTGAAACACGCTGGCGTACGCCGTCGTTTGTCTCCAAGCCTTCTTGTGTATATGGAAGGAATGAATATATGTTTCGTACACGTAAATTATTGGTCTCTTTTCTTGACAGTATTGTTTGATGCTTCTTAAATGATTCAAACGTAGTTGCTGTATTACAGGTTTCGCCATAAATAGCTTTCTATTCGTTTTCGTCTCAATCCAACCAAACCCCATTCTTCTCAAAACTTTTCGAATGCTCTCTCGTGATCCTGCATATTTATTTATTATTATTATTTATTATCAAATTTATACTAGTTTAAGACAATAAAATTACAATTAATATATTATATTTGAGATTTTTTTCGAGACAGTTTCATTATTGGTCTGTAACCTTACCTTTTGTGAAACTGTATCGAAAAAGATCTCAAATCTCAATATATTAATTGTAATTTTAACTATGTGATTTTAACTAATTATGATCCATGTGTTGAGTGAATGTCAGATTGCGTCTTCATATGGTCATTTGTCTTAAACCAAACCAGTATCTGATAGCTTTCCCTGAAGATGATGCAAATTGTGTCGAAACACTGGACTTGCCATAAGAGATGAAACATAGCATTATTCCATAATAGGCTCTTCCTATATATATTATATATAAGGGGTTTTACCCCGACGAGTTGCCCATATATCTGTTCATGCAATCAAACTGGTTTCATGAAGAAATATAAATCCACCACCCGGTAATTAATACCATTGCCAGGCAATGATTATAATAAAACATATCCTGGAATAATTATATATTAGGATAACGTTAAATGTTATGAGAATATATCAATCTACTAGAATATATACATACTATAACATCATCAGACAATGATATCAATGTACCAACGAGTAATGTCAGAGGTTTCTCCCGAAAAATCCAGTGTACGGACCTTAGTCGAGTAACACTGAATGTTACTCATTAATAGTTTCCTTTGTGTGAAGTGGTGAACGATCGAATAGAATACTGCTCTGAATATAAATATCACAAAATTGTCAGTTAATTATATTACATTTATATAAACAAATAAATAAAATATGAAATGAGATTCTGAGCAGTATAAACTAAAGAGAAAACCTATGACTCTACCTCATTATTTTTTCGGAAAGAAACCTACGAAGAATATTACAAGATTTGATGACTGTTATCTTTTGTAACTGTTCAAACAAATTTTCTTCAGACCCAAAATCTCAATACTTCAGTGAAGATTTCTAGGAATAACACCTGTTGTGGAAATAATAATCGGTAGAATAAATATTTTCTTCATTTTCCACATTTTTTAATCTCGTCGCCAAGCATCATATATTTAGAAATTTTTTCATTGTATTTATTTTGTATATTATGTGTCGGGTATAGCAATATCAATTATATATGTTATTTGATTCTGTTTATCATTAAGAATGATATCTGGTCTATTGTGTTTTACAGCTCTGTTGCTAAGAAATGTTTTATCAAAATAAAGTTTATATTTGTCATTTTCATAAATAAACTCAGGTTCATATTTGTGAAATTTTTTCTTTTGGGAACTAGGTCATGTTTAATTCCTAGATTAAAATGAATAATATTAGCGACGGCATTATGTCTATCTAAATAATCTGTTGAAGCAAGGACTGAGCAAGATGATAATATATGAAAACTGTTTCTGAAGAACAGAAACATCTACGGCAAGAATCATCTATATTTTGTTTGATGATGTGTTTTCTATAATTCCTCGTGAAAACAACCTGATCCTGGATCGCAATTGCCAGGCCTTCTGTTTCAGCAAACAATTCTCCAGATACTAACCATTTATTCGATGCGATTTCATCAATATAATCATTTTCAATTTTTAGGGTGCTTTCCGTGTAATTCCTTCTGCATCCAACTTTCTCTTCTAAAATTATCATCAAATATATCAAAATCTACCTTTTGCATTGTCAAGTTCAGAGGTGTGAGATTATAATCTGAAGCAACAACAATATCATGTAATTTAAACGTTCTCTGTTTATCATGAATATGGGAACGTAGATGGAAAATCTGTTTACTATGAAGATTATTCAAATCAGTTAATCCACGACCTCCAAGATGTCTAGGTAGTGTAACTCTCTGAACAGCTGACTTTGGGTGGTGCTTATGATATATATATATATATATATATATATATATATATATATATATATATATATATATATATATATATATATATACATGACGCTACAAAAGAAGAGAGCAGCATTGTTTAATGCTGAATGCATGTGTTGCACAATCAACAGCAGGCTAAAATAAGACACTTGCGTCTAATTACCAGGACCACTATGGGCTATATCTCGCTTAACAAACATAGGTAGTTACAACAGATATAACATTACGTGTAAATAAAATTGACTTGTACCTACCCCTAACGTATAAAGAATATTCAACGGTCACACAACATAAACTATAATAATAAAGAAATCGCAGTCAGGAACATATAAGACTTGGCATGACTTTGTCTAGATTTAATTACTTTTTAGAGATAAACAAGCAGCTCCAACGAGACTTGGCTAGTTTTTTACAAAATGTTTTTGGTGGGATATGTACTTTACCTGTTCTCTTAGCCTATTTCTCTGTACCTATATATATAGGAAAATAGCTAACTTTGCATTTTGGTTTCAAACTCATACTTTTCTGATGATGGGAGAAAGCTCGAATTATCTATAACGTTGAATAAGCTTTTTCGTCTTAAACAGTGATATATTTTACGCAGTAATATTTGCAAATCTAATTATTCCAATTACATATCACATAAAAACGGCTAATGTTTTATAATATATAATAATCTATTTTATTTTAGAATTGAAATACCTTCCATTTGAGATGTCTCCAAAATTTCTAGGGTTAAGACTTACAAAGTTATAAGCCTGGGGAGTTTTACGTAGCGGATCCTGTATATATTTGGAAAGAGAAAAATTACTTCTCCTATCTTATCCAAATTCAACCATGGTTTGCGTTCATAACACTAGTTAATTTTATTAATCGAAAACTTTTCAACAGAAAAAAAATTTGATAACGTCCCTGCATTTTTTCCATGAAGTGCCCGAAGAATGTCAAAATAATTTTCAGGTAACTTTGATAGTAATCGAAAAATTGGAAAAATCGCTTAAGCAATGCATTTTCGTTGAAAATCAAGGACGGAGATGGCTAGATCAGTTTTCTCTATTATCGGTATTTCACATAGTTTCCTAACTAAACCATCAAAAATAGAACACCCTGTACTCATTTCAAGAAAGAAGCAAGGAAATATTACACTTTAATTCTGAACACCTCTTGTTTTCCTCGTAAAAACTATAATTTCTTTTAATCAATGTGTTATCATTATTTTAAAGCTATATACTGAATATCTCGTCAGAAAAAGAGAATTCACCATATCGTGGTCTAGGAATGTGTCTCACCTTGGCCACTTCCTCCAAAAGATCATAAGATTGAGGGGGGAAAATAATAACTTACTAACTCACGGATATCCTTTTAATTTTATTGCCGACGATTTTCTGATGCAGAACAATTAAAAGTGTTGAAAAAAAAGAAATGAAAAAACATTAATGAAACTATGTCAACTCAATATTAATAATAAATATCTTTCATCATATTTACTGCCAATAATTTCAATAATTATATATTTTTACAAGTTGATATGTTATTACCAGTACTTTGAATAAATTGTGAAGCAAATAACAGATTATATTTACGCATATTTTATGGAATATCTTGAGGCGAATAGTGCCGTTAATTGGTATTTATTTGACTTTCAGAGAATACCCAATGATTTAGTTTTCAATTTTATCATTTTTGCTACAACCTGATGTGAAAACCTTATGATCTCCTGAGAAAACTGTTAATGAAGAATATTTAGTAATCGTATTCAGCTGATAAAATATTTCAACTGGAGAAAAATTCATCATTTCTTATATACTGGTTACTCGGGGACATGTAAATTATCTTCCGAATAACTAGGGTCTAAAATGCATAGGTAAATTTGGTCACGAAAATTTTGGGTCTCTTAATCCTCTTGGTAAACTCGGTAACGCGATATAGGCACAAGAAGATGGTTGTTGAATGAAATGCATACTTTGAAAAATTGATAAGGCTAGATTTGAAAATTTGTCGACCTAATAAAAGTTATACAATAATAAAAATTATAAAACTATACTATAATAATATTTTACAATGGAATGATAATCATTAAGTTACATGAAAATGACTAACTGACTGTTTACTATAATTATAAATCATTTCTGAAAAGAATTTTTGGTAATTTTCTAAATTTGTATAATGCATCTTGTTCTTGTGAATCGAAGCGTTGCTCAGCAAGTGCGTGTCCCATCGATGCAAATAAGTGATAATCGGAGGGAGCCAAGTCTGGAGAGTAAGCCGCATTCGGAAGTATTTCCCAACTAAACGTCTCAATCGTTTCCTTGACCTATTTTGCTGTGTGTGATGATGCATTATAATGAAGCAAAATCACATCTTAGATATTCTGGTCGTTTTCATGCAAAGCTCGATTCAAATCAATCATTTCTTGTTGGTAGCGTTCAGTATTTACGGTTTCGCCAGGTTATAGCAGCTCTTAATAGATCACACCCTTCTGATCCCACCAAACACAGGGCATTGTCTTCCGTCCATAGCCATTTGGTCTAGCAGTCGATGTTGTTGGTTCGTCTGGAGTTACCCATGATCTTTTACGTTTGAGATTCTCGAAATATATCTACTTTTCATCGCCAGTCACAATTCGATGAAAAATGACTTTCTTAGTACCTGGCGAGCAACATTTCGCAAATGGTTTTCCGATTTTCCTGCTGTTCCCATCTTCTGGGCCTTTCCCAAAGCTTTCAAATGCATAGAGACGACTTCTCGTGTAACATTCAATAGATCCGCGAGTTATTTTCGAGTTTGAGCATCATCCTCATCCAACAATGCTCGCAATTTGTTATCTTCAAACGTTTTCGGTGGTTTTACTCGTTCTTCGTTTCTCACATCAAAACCGCCATTTTTTGATTTTTTAAACCACTCAAAGCACTGTGAGTTACCAAGAGCATGCCCACCGTAAATTTCGGCAAGCATTTTTCTTCAAATGATAACAGAAAACCAATGTTGTCCGCAAATCGTAGTTTCCAGGCACAAAATTCGACATGTTTAACGCTAATACACACTATGCTGTTGTATGGAACGTGGAATCTTCTGAGTTGAAAATCTTTGTCTGATGTCAAAACAATAAAATGGCGCACATAACGCGGTCTGTGGTAACCACATCGACAGCTAGGGCCATCTAAGGTCAAATTCTGGTTTCATATTCACATACCTGGTATATACGAGTCACATTTTTCAAAAGCCAAATGTTACAGAAGAAAAGCATTATATTGTCCTCTTCACAAGTTATGCATGCAAATGCCTCACCTCTGCTCGTTCGAATGTCTGTTTTGCTTAGCACAGAAAAGGTTTCCTTCATCCTTGCTGGTAAAGGTGGCAGTAATTTTCGTCAAGCGTTATATAAACTTCTTCTAATGTAACTAATATCAGATGTACGAGGGATGTCTTTTTTGTTTTGGATGCTGGGACATAGAGGACACCATCAGTTAACTGTCAGTACTAAAAATGAACCTTTCTGATTTGTTAATATAAAACCAAAATTTCAAGCCGGCTCGGTGACGTAGGGGATATGATGCTCGTTTCCTGCACAGAGTTACCTGGGTTCAATCCCCACAAAGTTGGTGTGAGTTTTCGGATTCTGTGAATCCTTGAGTGTCCATCCTTTGGAGGAGATGTAAAGCGGTCGGTCCTGTTTAACAGAGATGTGTTGGACATTAAAGATCCCTTCCCTCGACACGAGAGGGTTCGGCAAAATTCCCGGGTTAGTGAGGTGACAGAATTTCCCGGCATGTCATTAGCCGAAAGGCAGAAATAGAGCACGTTAAAGGAAAAAACAAACAAACAAACAACAACCAAAATTTCATTCAGGTCTCTGCGAGCTGTGTTCGAGCAACAAGAAACTGTCAAAGTTGACAAAAATGTTCGGCGAGTTGGTTTCTCTTTTCGGCATTGCAGCACCACACCAGTTAACAGTTTTCCGTTGGTATGGAGAATTTAAACGCAAAAGGGTCAGTTTTATCGACGATACAAGGACCCGTCTACCAAACACACTGGTCACTAAAGAAAATGAGGATGCTGTGTGTAAGATTATCCAGACCGAAATGCAACATATTGAGAGATTGAGGTGTCTGTCATTGCGGATTTCGAAGACCTCAATACCAAAAATTTTGCACGAGTTATGTAAGATATACTTCGTGCGATCTGTGCGTCTAAGGTTGAAAACAATTCGAACACACCAGTTTTGAATTTTCTGAACTCGGGCCACACTCTGTTTTGTCAGACATGGGCCATATACGGTATCGCAATAATTGAGGTGAGACAACACCAGCGCTTCACAAAGCATTTTTCTTTGTCGAATATCCAGAAATTCCTTGCAACCATAAATCAATTTGACATTCACGAAAGCTCTTTTAAGTAGCAAGCTTATGTGAGAATCAAACCTCAAGTCGCTATCCATAATCAAACCCAAATTACGACACTCACTAGTCAGAGGAAGAACTGCGCCATTCACAGATATCTTAATTAGATCTTTACATGCCTCTCTCATGACCTTCCTTCCAAATAGCATAACTACAGTTTTTGAAGGGTTAATGCTTAGACACATACTCTCCGACAACTTAAAGATGTTATCCAAATCTATATTAATTTTTTCTAGAGCTTCATCAAGTGAGTCGCGTAAAAACTGTAAATAGAGCTGTGAGTCGTCAGCATATAAATGAGCCGAGCAGAAAATTAAACAACACATGAGCTGAAAGGTATAGATAATAAAAAATATCGGTCCGAGAATGGATCCCTGCGGAACTCCACATGGGATCTCTATAGGATCAGACTTAATTTTTCCGTACAAAACTCTTTGTGTTCTGCCAGTCAAATAGTTTTCAAATAATAAAACCGTATTTTCAGTGAAACGAATATAATGAAAGATTGCCAACAACAAATCGTGATTAATTTTATCGAAAGCCTTCGAATAATCCAGTAGGACGAGCAACAAAAGTTCATTATCGTCTACAGCCTTTATAATGTCATCCACCACTGCGAGCAGGGCAGTGGTACAGCTATGACCCCCCCTGAAACCCGACTGGATATCAGGCAAAATACTCTCCGACTCGAAATACGCTTTTATTTGGACAGCGACAAGTTTTTCAAAAATTTTGAATAATACACTCAAAATACTTATAGGTCGGAGATCCCTGTAATCCTTAGGATCGCGTACTTTTGGAATCGGAATGACATGAGCCATTTTCCACGACTTCGGATAAACTGACTTCTCGATGCAATAATTTATTATGTGACATATGAACTTCAGGATAAAGGGTGAACACAACAAAAGCATCTTGACACTTATACCATCTGAACCCACCGAGGCAGACTTAATGGAAGTTAAAACATCATAAACCTGACTTTCAGTAACCATTGACACTTGAAATGATATAGAATCCTCAGCTTACCGTTACCGTACTTATTCAAAAGTTCCAAGCTTGGAACAGGATTGTCAGCAAAAACGCTGGAAAAATATTTACTCATTTCATTCACGTCACTGATCGGTTCAGGAATTAAACCCTTCTGTCGCACTCCTATTGAGAACTCGTAAATGTTTCCATATACGATTCGTATTGGCCCCAGTTTTAAAACGAAGGTAACCACGCTTTTCATTTCTGATGGCTGTATTAGTGAAATTTCGCAACTGTTTATAATAATCAAAATCTTTAGGGAGTCTCGATTTTTTAAAGTTATTTAAAGCTTTATCTCGAGAGAGATGAGTAATTTCACATTGTCAGTAAGCCACGGGGTTTACGTTTCTTGATAATAATTGTTCTAATTGGCGCATGCTTATCAAAGCGGGATAAGAATAAATTTTCAAAAAATCGACATTTGCTATCAATATTACTATCTCTGATCATAGGGGTAAAATCTATGAGTGCTAAATCCTGCAAAAGCAAATCCCTCCTGAAATTCCTAGAATCACGAAAACTCAGATATTCTGGCTGCTTCACACCCTCATCTACAATTAAACTCAAATGAATCATGTGGTGATCCGTCTTTATGTTTGAATCTGTAACTCGACAATCACTTAAAGTGAGCTCCTCAGAGCAAAGAAATAAATCAATTGTCCTAGCAGAGTTCTTAGTTATTCTCGTCGGCTCGTCAACAGGCTGCACCAATGCAAAAGTTTCCATTATATTAGTAAGATATCTGGCCTGGCAAGTAGAATTGCATGTGAAAATATTTGTTTTCTGTTGGACACCGAAGAACAGTAGGCTTCGAAGGTCAATTGGTGTCAAAAAATTCTGGACCTTTTTTGCATTGCGTATAAACGAGTTTACAACATTATTCGTGGTGGTTTATTCATACAAGCTATGAAAAGAACAATAAACGAAAATCTTATGTTGGGTTGTTCCAACGGGAAGAAAAACCGAAGTGTCTTCAAAAAGATAGTCGTTTGTTTCAAAAATGGATTATGTAGCAGCAATCGCTTCACAAGATCAAAGAAGAAATACTGCTGATTGGTGCACAACAATTTGCTTACCACAACTCGTTAGTAAGCTTCGAAAAGCCAACCCCGAACGGCGATTTATCTTTCACCAAGACAATGCAAGTCGCACACAGTCCGGAAAGGAGTTGAATATTTAACGCAAGAAAACATCGAATCGTTACAACATTCTGCTTATAGTCCGGACCAAAGTACCAAAGATTCTTTCACTTTTCCCAAAATTAAGAACGGACTGAGGGGGTCAAACGTTTCAGTCTTCAGAAGACGCTGTTGATGCCTTCCAAAAGGCAATCGATTGAAATAACTGCTTCCGAATACGGAATATTAATCTTTGCGAAGAATACTTCGAAAAACAATAAAGCATTTGAAGCTCTCAATTGTTCCATTATAACTCTATATGCAAAAGTTCAAAGACATCCCTTGTAGTAATCGGAGAATGCATATCATCATGGCCGACTTTTCGGATAAATCGTGAACATCTTGTCTCTTGTATGTTGAACACGCAATTTGGCGGTTCAAGGATTGTTATTTGGAGTCATGACAATGTTCTGAGATATGTCTTGTCACTGATATATTGGCATCCACTGGCTCCATTGCAAGAATAAATCACTAACAATTCTTATCTACAAGATCCACCGTTGTTCGCAGTTTGTTTTAAAGATATTATGATCTATTATTATTATAAAAAAAATACAGAGTTTAGGATATAAATCCTATATAACTCAGAATTAAATTAAAGATATCCAAAACGAACTTAAAATATTACATGGTAAATTAATTAAATTCAAATTAAGTACTAGAAAAATGGAAAAAAGAACAACGTTAAAGAAACCCATTGCTTGATGGAAGGAGCGCTCACCACATCAGAGTTCAGGCGATTCCAGCAGCTGAAGACTCTGTTACTCAAGAAGTTTTCCCGGCATCTCGCATTTCTCTTGCTAGTTTGAGATTGTGTCCTCGGAGGTGATTTGAATTCGAAGAGAAGAGATGAGACATATCGATGCTGAAAAGAACATGAAGAGCCCTATAGACAGTAATCAAGTCCCCACGAATCCTGCGATCCGCGAAAGATGATAGGTTTATCAGTGAAAGGCCCTCTAGATTGCTTGGCCTTTGACAACCAAAGGGTATTCGAGTGGCGCGTCTCTGCACTGACTCGAGAGCTTGGGAGTCACCGATCAAACACGGATGCCATACAGGACCAGTAAATTCTAAAATAGGCCGGACATACGTTTTGTAGATGGAAGATATGGTCGAAAAATGACAGTTCCTGAAGCATTTATGAATGAGAAATAAGCTTCGTTTGACCTTACTAGTTGTATGCATTATATGAGATGTCCAGGAAAGGTCACTACTGATAACAACACCCAGGTCAACATGTGAAGAACAGCTCTCAACTACACTACCAGCAATGACATATTGACGCTTAGGGTTATTCGAGACTAAGTGCAACACGCGGCACTTGGCAATGTTGAGACGCAACATCCAATCAGCCCACCAAGCTTCCATGAGTTTAAGGTCCTCTTGAAGAGTATTATTGGGATCTGTGGTAACATTCAATAATTTAAGGTCGTCTGCGAAGGCTGCACTTTGGGAGACCAACAAGCTGGGAATGTCAGAGACATACAATACAAACAGAAGAGGGCCCAAAACGGACCCTTGGGGAACACCACTAAGAACTGGCTGTATCGAATAAGTATCGGTACCCACCCTAACAGCGAATTGCCTATCAGTTAGAAATGCTTCTAGCCAATGTAATAATGGACCTTGAACGCCGAAATGTTAAAGTTCATGTAAAATGCGCTTCCTGGGAATCTTATCAAAGGCACGGGTTAAATCCAAATAAACAATGTCTACAGGAACTCTTTTTTCAAGGGACTGGGTCCAATCATTGAGGTATTAAAGCAAGTTGGTGATTATAGATCGACCCGGCACCGAACCTTGCTGTTGGTCAGGAATAACAGAATTGGTGATCATGAATTTGATCAGCTCCTCAGAAATAATTCTTTCGAAAGTTTTAAGGACCGTAGAAGTAGGACTGATAGGTCTATAATTCGAAGGATCGTACTTATCAACCCTTTTAAAAATAGGCTTTACAGAAGCTCTTAAACAAGGAGTGGGGAGGACACCAGATGACAGTGAAAGTTGCATGAGTACTGATAGATGTGGCACATGACTTCAATAACGAGGCTGAAAATCCATCTGGACCAGGTGCAGATGAAGACTTGAGTTTGACAAGTAGACTTTCTTTCTTCAATCACTACATCAGTAATACTCACACCGCATCTCGGTCGACCAATTTGTGGCATCGGGCCATCCGGCTCCTTAGAAAAAGCTTGCGAAAATATTTTTTGAAAAGAATATCCCTAGTTGCTGACAACCACCAACTCCTTTTCCGTTTCACTAAACACAAATTTAACACTCATAGTTTTTCTGCTATCATACATTTGGTACAAGAATGCTGATGTCTTCTTCCAACTTTATTTTAGGCGAAACCGCCTGTTTATTCTTCGGTCGTTTGTCTGTTATGGAACGTTCAAGTTGTCATTCCACCTTTTTGTGGTCGTCCCACGCTTCTGCGCCCCAGTGGAGATCTATCACGGGCGATTTTCACTATTCTTCTGTCATCCATTCTATTTATATGGTCATTCCACTCCTGTTTTCTGTTCAATACCCAGTTGTTAATGTTGTCCACCTTGCACATAATTCTAATATTCTCACTCCTCTCTCTGTTGAGCAGTGTTTTCCCGGCTATCCTGCGAAGGACCTTTATTTCGGTTGTCTCCAGTAGTCGCCTGGTTTTCGTTGTTTCTGGTCTTGTTTCTGCAGTGTATGTCATAATGGGCCTTACAGTTGCTTTGTAGATTCGTGCCTTGGCTTCAATTCCGATATGCTTATTGCGCCATACTGTGTCATTCAGACATCCTGCTACTCTTGTTGCTTTTGTTGCTTGCTCCCTTACCTCCGCCTCGACATCTCCGTAGCCCGAAATCTCTATGCCGAGATATTTAAATTTCATTTCCTGCTGGATAGATTTACCATCAACCTCAAGCTTGCATCTCAATGGTGTTTTCGATGTAGTCATGTATTTTGTTTTAGAGGCATTTTGTTTTAGAGGCTGATGAACAACAAGGATTCAGATCTGGAAGATCTTGCACCGACGCCGTATTTGTCATAAGACAAGTAACAGAAAAGTCGATAGAATATAATAAGCCAGCATTTATGTGTTTTGTTGACTTGCTCAAAGCTTTCGACCGGGTCCAATTATCAGACATTATACATCTGCTCTACAACAGGCAAATCCCACGTAATATAATAAAGACTATCGAAAATATATATACTGCGAACAAAATCCATGCAAGATTAGACGGGAGCTTACCACACAGATACCAGTGAGAAATGGTATTCGTCAAGGAGATTCGTTAAGCCCCTTCTGTTCAACATCATCATGGACGAGATAATCAGAAAAGTAAGAGGAATGAGGGCTACAATGTAAAACTTGAATTCAAATATAAGGGAAATACCGATCTTATAACTAATTGAATCAGTATATTGTACGAGGGCGTAAATACCAAAATTGATTCTTATTGGACCATCATACAAAAGCCATTGCATATCATCGGTTTCAATGAAAAACTTTACAGGGATTTATTCAATTCCAAAGTCCTCAATCCTGAAAAACTCCGGAGTGAATTTACAGGTCCATGGTTGCAATTTGGCATGAACCTTTCTGGTCGCTACCTGAAGGTATCAGATTTACCACCTTCCGGATACTCAGAGTAATCTGAATAGAGATCAATACTAAAGTGTTGGTATAACCAGGTAATGGTTCCGAATGGAATCATCTACTTCAGGGAATATTTGTCATCCCTTCTGCTCTTGTCTATACATTATGTTTCTTAAATTTAGATTTCATCTAATATTCAAAACTCCATGTATCATAAAACTGGCAAATTATTTTAATTTTTATATATTTCAGATATGATCAGTGGAATTGTGCTCTGAAAATGAAATATTTCAAAGACATTTATAGGGAGACCGCATATATGCAAGCGATAGCAGCGGCAAGTTTAATGTATTCAATTGCCGTGGCATGTTCCCAAGGACAGTTGCATGGATGTAAATGTGCAGAGCATGTAAAAAGTCAAGGAGGAACGAAATGGCATTGGGGTGGTTGCAGTCACAATATCAAATTTGCCAGAAAATTTGCAAAACGATTCCTAGGTATCAAGAGCAATGAGAATGGACTCACACGATTGATCAATTTCAACAGCGAGATAGGTTTTAGAAGCATTCAAAATAATATCGAACGAAAATGTTTTCGAGTATCAGGTAAGAAAAAAATTGAAATAAACGATTTAACAAACTTGATAACTCACTATCAAACGATTGTGATAAAAAGTTCGGGTATTAATTCAAAAATTGCAGAACAAATATCAGTATCAAGATACTGTAGAGTAGAATATATCTCTTTTGAATCCTACTGCATAAATAGTACCTTGATCAAAAAGTTCTGGAAATTTATTCATGAAACTCAAAATACGACATTTCCCTCCAAAGTAATCCCTTTTGACGAAGGCACACTTGCGTAAACCTTCGATCCGATTTCCGAAACATTTCAAACTCAGTTTACGTTATGACTATCAGAGCTGTCTTCGATTTTTCCAATATCTCCTATGGGCTGCTGAATCTTGTCCCTCTTAGTGGTTTATTGACTCTATTGAACAGGAAGTCAGGGGGTCAAATCAGTTGAATATGATGGTTTTTGGATGGTGTTCGTTTTGTTTTTGCGTTATCGTTGTGCAACATCCAGGAATTTTCTTTCTTCAAACCTTTTTTCTTTAGGCGAACTGCGTCACGCAACCATTTCCTGGCACTTAAATAATAGTCTTTATGGACTGCCTGACCTGGTAAAAATTTGTGATGCACGATACCTTTGAAATTCATGAAAACCGTGTGCATTTCCTTTTGTTTTTGACTGAAAACGATATGACTTATTTTGGCTTGGCTCATTCAGTCTGTCTGGATTGCATGTCGTACTCATACATCCACGTGTCATTTTCATTAATGATGCGTTTGATAAATGTTGGATTTGAATTCAGGAAGTCATGTCTTCAGAAATGTCCGCGCGGTCTTTTTTTGTTAAAGGAAGTCATATCTTTGGGGACCAACTTCGCTGCAACACGACGCAAACCCAAATCATTGACTACAATGTTTTGAACAGATCCATGGGCAATACTCAAGTCCTCCGTCAGCTTTATTCTAGTTAATTGGTAGTTTTCGACTAACAGCTCCTCCACACTCTCCGTGTTTTCGTCAGTTATTGATTTTGACGGCCTGCCACTACGTTCGTCATTCTTGATGGACTCTCGAACATTTCTAAAAAGTTCATGCCACCGGTAAACATCTTTTTTTTCATAGAATGGTTGTTGAAACAAGTTCCCAACATTTCCAAAGTCTTCCCACCATTAAATCCGTTTTAACACAAAATTTAATACTCGTTGCAAATTTTATTCCATTTTTCAAATTAATAAAAATCTAAAATCGAAAACACGATTTCAGTTAGATGCACTTGAAAGGGCACAGCTTTTACAAAAGTCAAGTTATGACACTGAAATTTGAAGAGAATATCGATGACAAATGTGGCAATGAAACCCTCTTCTAGTTGAGGAAGATTGATACAATTTTTTTCTGGATTTTAAGTAAACTGTGTTGATTCAAGTAAAAATTTTTTTGTTATTCTCATTAGGTAACGAATCAATCAAAAACAAGATCCATTAAATTCAACTGTTGAAGAGGTGATGTTCTGAAACATGATGGGCTAAATTCAAAAGAGCAATTTATTCTTTTGATTTCTTTGGAAGGGAATAAGTGTCTGAGAAACGAAAATATAGGGAGCGCCAGAGAAAACCGCATCTTTTTTTTCTGTTATAACTTTCACAATTTTAGAGCTAGATCATTCATTTTTGCTTCATTCGAAAGTCAAAGAACTAGATTTTCCTGAAATTGTACCCAAATTTCACTTCCGGTGAAATCCAATATGGCTGACTCATTCGAAAATGAGCAATATTTCAAGATGGTTGTGGATACCAATGGAGGTCATATTCCATTCTGATTACTTGATTCTTTTTGTTGAATGTTTTTACTCATGTAATTTGTTAAACAAAATCATGTCGTATTATTATTTTCGCAGATGTTTTTAACAGTTGGCATCTCTAAGACATTTGGGAAACAGTCATCCTGATCTTCTTGCTAATGACCCACCTTGTTGTCCGAAATTTTTCCTCAAGATCATAGATTGTACTACTTTGGTAATTAGGGACTGAAAATTGGCGTAATATATGCCTAGCAGTCTAGCCAGTTACAAATAAGCATTCAATAAAACGCTCCTGATTTGTTCAAACCATTGTTAACAAAATTCGAGTTCAAACCAGATGTCGTCCAAAACTCGATGACATTTCATTATTTTTTGTTAATTATAGAGTTAATGCATGCAGTCTATGTTCAGAGGTTTCACAACGGTAGGTGCATATGATGGTAGAAAAGAGAAACATTATTGACGACAATTGGCACAATTCTGAAACAATATTAGAGTTCGACCCCTCAAAATGATGGAAAAGGTTTAATTTAGTGATTGAATTACGCAGTTGATTAAAAAAAAATTGTTAATATTTGAGGAAGTCGGCCATTTTGAAATCGAACCTAAATCGAATTTAAGATTGGTTTTAGTAAAAAAAGGTTCTTTTTCTAACCTAACCTAGAACATTCATAAATAGAACATTCATGAAAAATACAACTTCAGGGGTGCCAACGCTAAGAGGTGAAAAAAATATTTCGATTTCAGCTGAAAATCAGAATGAAAAAAATTCTTCACGCTAGTTTTTTACCAATTCTTGGAATATTTTTAAGATCAATATGTCAAATTTTTCAAAAAATATTGAATTATTGACTGAATGCCCCATTCGAATTATTCAGTGAAAACAAAACGTTCCATGGATCCTGAAATATTGCTCATTTTCGAATGACTCAGCCATATTGGATTTCACCGGAAGTGAAATTTCGATACAATTTCTGAAAGACCTAGTCCTTTGGCTTTGCAATGAAGCAAGAACGAATGGTCTAGCTCTAAAATTGTGAAAGTTAAGACGGAAAAAAAGTTGTCCGGTTTTCTCTGGCGTTCCCTATATATTTTATCATTGATGTCGTCTATTATTATAATAATTTTTCATTGAGGATACCAAACTGAAAAATCTTTATGAATTGATTAAAACAGTATAAATAATTGTACGAAATTTTTAAGGTATTACCCTAAATTTTTAACTGAACCAGAAGAAATAACATAATATTAGGCAAGCTTCTTTCCAGTGATAAACAAAATTTAAATACTTATAATCAGAAAATGCCCTGAAAAGGGAATTACCTTAATTCAGTTATTTAGCTATCGCCGCTTCGGGCATTGTTTACAACAATAGTGACAAATAAAAATTACTACTTATGACTGTATCAGACTTCAATTTTTCGACTGGGGCTTCAATGATGGGGTTTTATTTCTGGAGATTTCACCTATTTTTTCTAAATCTCTTAATCTTTAGCATCGAGTTTCATTTTCAAATAAGAATGATATGCAATTTAATGTGAAAGAAATATTTCAGCTTCAATAAATTTGTATTCAATTAAAAACATGTCTCTTTCTGTTATAGCATGTTTCAAATTATTTCAGATCAGAAGTTGAAGGCATAAATAAATCAATGTTTCTTTTTCAGATTCATGCTCCGTGGAAACTTGTTGGAAAAGTTTAAAACCATTCGACAGAATATCAGTCGAGCTGAAAAACCAGTATCACACCGCCATCTCCGTGAACACTACGAATACCGTTAATCATTTAAATATAGGAAACTCACTGCATAAACTGATGTATATAAAGCCTACTTTGAACCTTTGTCAATCGACCACTGGGCGGCGCTGTAACAATACAGATAACTGTGCGACACTTTGCTGTGGTAGAGGATTCTTCTCGAAAACTATAGAATTAGTTTACTTTTGTAACTGTGGATGGCGCGACCAAGCAGTATTTACTAGTGACAGTTTAGTTTGTGAGCAATGTAGTAAAAATCAAAATATTTTTGTGTGCAAATAAAACTGGGGGCCAGTGTTGTCTAGCTTTTTCTATCCATTATTATGTAACCACTCATCAACATTTCTAACGTGGTGAAAAAAGACCGATGACATGTCCTTCATTGGAAAGCATTCCGTTTGGCTACGAGAATAATAATGGAAATGGTGTCTGTTCACAAATCCATTCCGATGAAACCAGCATTCTTCAGCGAATAGTATACTAATTCTACGAAAACCAGTTACAAACATTCACTGTATTTTGAAAACTTTGCTGTCTCAGTTCCTAGTGAAGTTGTATGTGAAATGGATCAAATTTATTTACTTTTAGAATACTTTTGAATTTGGGAGGCTTTTACTTGGTAAAATTCCATTATCAATAATAAAAAACAAACAAGTACTGTGTTTTAAGGAATTTTACTTAATAATTGCAATTCGTAACGCGTTTCTCTACACCGTAGCTTCTTCAGACGAATGAATGTGTTTCTTTCGATGTTAAGAATCTATTTCCAACATTCCTCCGAAAGATACGTATTACTTAGTTGAAGCATTATTAGAAAAGAATCATGTCAATACTATCATTAAATCAGATATTCTTTCATTATTACAAATTTGTTTAGATCAAAATTATTTCCATTTCAATAACAAATATTATACTATTGAAGACGGCTTGATTATGGGCAATCCGTTAAGTCCTTTGTTAGCAGAAATATTCATGAATAATTTAGAGAAATTAATTCATAATCATCCACTCAGTAAATATTGTTTATACTGGTATCGCTATGTAGACGATATCATTATTTGCTTCACAGGAACAGATAGACAGTTAAAAATTTTCGAAAATCATATAAATTCATTACATCCAAAAATTGGATTCACAACCGAAATAGAAAGCAATAATTCGATAAATTTCCTAGACGTAACAATTTCGAATGAAAATGGAAAACATGTCTTCGCAATTTACCATAAGCCGTCACATACAGATATTATAATACATAACTCGTCGTGTCATCCGTATCAACATAAAATGTCAGCATTCAATAGTTTTATTCATAGATTGATTGACATCCCGTTATCGCCAGAAAATTTCAACAAAGAATTAAATTTGATTAAACAAATAGCCAAAAATAATGGTTACAATCCCAAACTAATAAATAATATTTTAAATAAAAAACAAAGTAGAATCGCATTGAATGAAGTTTACCCTGTCGATAAATTGAAACAAAAATTCAACACCTTAACCTACGTTGGCATTACAAGTGAGAAACTGAAATCATTCTTGAGTAGCAATAATTTCAACATAGCTTTCCAAACTAATAATGATTTAGGCAAATATATAAAAAATAATAAAACCAAATCAGGTAAAAACAATAAATCAGGTGTTTATAGATTGAATTGCAATGGCTGTGATAATTTCTACATTGGTAGAACACATAGAAATTTTAATATTAGAATATCGGAACATAAACGCAGTTTTTCAAATAAAAAAAACATTCATTCGTCTGAAGAAGCTACGATGTAGTGAAACGCGTTACGAATCGCAATTATTAAGTAAAATTCCTTAAAACACAGTACTTGTTTGTTTTTTATTATTTTAGAATACTCCTTACGGTGGTTTGGCTTATTATTGTCTCATTACTCTGTTGCCGAGTGATTGTGTGACTATTTTCTACAACTGCAGATATCACGTTGAACCTATTTCCTTCGTTCGCAATATCTTTTCTCCATGTGTTTTTGTATATTTCATACAACCAGTTTCTTTAAATAAATGATTCAACAGAAGCCTCCTTCTGTGGTTGATTTTGTTCCAGACATCTCTCATTATATACTTGACAAGTTAACAAAACATTTTTACTACACTCAACAAGAATGTAAACCATATCGATTCTTTCAAGTTGCGGAAAATTACATAATGCTCTCAGTAATTGATAAGAATATCTTATATGAAAGTAATAATTGTATCAAATAATGAAGTGACTCAACAAATTTCGTAGAATAACTATATACAAATGTCATTCTATAATCTATGCTTCGCCCATAGCATTTCAATGAACAGTCATAGATAACAACAATTTATTGATTTCCAAATGGGAGAAACAATATAAATATCAATTTAAAAAATCAACTTAGTCTTGACTGAAGTTATATCAAATTAAATTTATGTTTACGGGCAAAGCTAGTGCTTCATCACATTTTGATTACGTATATAAATAACTTAATTTATAACAGTCGAGAAATTACAATTTCCCTGTCTCATGTGATGTCCCCAATCTCAATTGTTTTCGTAACAGCAGAATTCTGAAAAATAATTAATAAAGCCTGAACCATTCATTTATGTATGAAAATAGATAGGGTGTACCATTCAAAAAATATGAATCATTCTGTATGATAGCGTATAATGCGATAAAATTATTTTCTTACTATTAGCGTCATTCACAAATAACCAAAATTGCGAAAAAAGTTTCGAAAATCCTCTTGGCAAATGCACAATCTTTCTTTTCCGCACAATTGGCTCAACCTGTATGTGGATTGTCCTGCATCTAAGCGATCTTACGGACGGATAGTTTCTCAACTAAAAATGTTCTCGACTATCAAGAAGATATTCAGAAGAATTCATCTTTTGCAAGTCATTTTCAGGAGAATTCCATATCTAGGAATTTGCCAATATGTATACATACAGGGCGATTCAGGAGGAGAGGGAGATATTTTCGGTGGTGGTAGGCAACATTCCTGGTGTGTCAGAATGATACATCTTTTTGACTTACTCGACTTCATTTCGCATATACAGGCTGTTTAGTGGGAACTGGCTAAATTTTCCAGACATCATAACTCTGGAATCGCTGGTCCGATTTGAATGAAAATTTCAGGTTTATCAGTCACCAAGTAGATCAACTATTCGCAGAGAGAACTTGTTCTCTCGTACAGGGCGGGACTGTAGATATTCAAACACAAAACAGCATCCTGTTTATCACAAAATTCTGAATGCATCATCAGAACAAGAAATATTCCATTTGGAATAATGTTACTTTTCAGTCCAATCCTCAGAGACAATTCTGAATACTAGGCGATTAACGTCTGAAATGATGTAAAATACAATTACAGTCTCTCTCTCTCTCTTTCTCTCTTAGCTTAACACACGCGTAGCGTACACATGACGACGTTAGGAGTCATGACTAAATTGTTGAATAATTCTTGTTTTTTTATCGGTTTAATGATAGTAGAGTACAGAAAATACGAAAATAAAATATTTTTTCGATCACTGACAACTTTTTTCACAGCTGTCATTTGTCGGAAATCATTTTTTACGAAAAATTTGTGATCAGAAACCTTAACATACATTTTTTACCAGCTTTCGGTTGAAAATGCATGTAAATAGGATACTTCGTTATTTATTGACAGCGTATTTGACAGCTGCAATGTGTCAAAACTAATTTTTGACATTAAATTAGGAATCAGCGACCTCAAAAACCTTGGTAAACACATTCCTATGACAAAAATTGAAAATTTAAACTTTTTGTTATTTTTGTGTACTGAAAATGCTTAAATAAAAAAAATCAATTTTATTCAAATTTAATTTTCGGACGCTAGAGAACAAAATAATGTCCGCTTGGCGGCATTTTAAAGAGGAAGAGTGTATCTTTAAATGCTATTCAGATGTTTTTTTTAACCTAGCCCGAAATCTCATAGACTTAAAATGGAAAATAACGAATTTTTTCGATTTTTCCACATTTAACCTCGTTTTTTCGTGAAATAACCTCGAAGAAAAAATTCTGGTAGTATTTCTGAACCCCTAAACAAAGTTTTAGTATCGTTGCTAAAATATTAAAATTTATCGTTAAAAAAAATTAAAATCATAGAGAAACGCAATTTTTACGTCTATGGGGTTTCCAAGGGGGGTGGTGGGTTAAAAAAAATGTTAAAAAAATTTTTTTTTGGTCCTCTTTAAGATTTGCAGGTCGATTGTATCAAAATCGGTGGGGGCCGCCAAACCCTTCTTAACCGGCTAACCCCTTTATTTAGTTTCTTGCATGAAATCGTAAATATAACGAAGATCATACATTTTCATGAAAACTTTCATGAAAGCATAGGTGATCAGGGAGAAACTTCCGATAAGGTGGAGATGAATTTGTAAAAATTTTTTTTCAAATGGCACATCGATTATATTTCCAGGAAGATAATCTTGCCGAATTAACGCCAAATTGAATTATTTTCAATTTCATTTGGCGTTAAGTATGAACTCTAAGGAGTTTGGAAGAAAAAAATTACATTACTTCTTTATTCGTTGATGATTTTCATTTGTCTAATACGGATGGCCGAATTCATAAAAAGAAATAAATGGGAAAAATAGGATAAATTCAAACAAACATGATCCCTTCTAAATTCTACTCTCTAAAATACCAATGACTTGCGCACCTCGACCGAAGATTATAATTTCGCGCTTCTATGAATAAATTTCTCAATGATAGTCTTAATATGGCAAATATTCAGTGGATGGACCGGTCATTACTTTGCAACGACGGTATCGTTTATTGTCACAAATGTTATTTTTGGTCAGCAGAATAATTTTCCTGAATTTGGGAGTATAACTTTTGAACAGTTTGAGGTATTTAATAGTGGTTGTTTAAAAAACGAATTCTCGAACTTCATGTATTTAATGAAAACTAAGCTGGGTTAACGTTAACAACAGTTTTCAGAAGATGATCTTCTTGAGTTAATTGAAGCTATACTCATCTCTGACATCAAACAATGGATGCAACCTTATTATAGAAAATATTATAAAAAAGTTTTAATAAAGGATTCGTCGCTTTGGAGTTTCTTCTGATGCAAATGGTGGGGAAAAATTCTAATAATATAAGTCATTAAACTAATAAAAAATTTCTGTTGTATTGTGGAAGATAATTTCTATTTTCTCCTATTTTTTAATTCATGTTTTGATTTTATTTTTGATCAATTACGTAAAAGAACTGAACTGAAATTTTTTCTCGAATTGACTCCTTTACATGAAATCAATCGATGAAAAATTTCGAAAATGATCAGCTGTTTCGGATCTTTACAGTAATGAAAATAGCTGAAGAAACATTGATTCTAAAATAATATAATGGGATGGCCATTTGTAAAAGAATAAAACTAACATCGTTATGAATATTTTTTCAAAAGAAATGTATTATGCCATCAGGTTAGAGTTTCTCTTTCGTATTTCATCTTGCTTACACCGCAGAACTTATATTATAAGACAATGTACCGTTGGAGTTTGTTAATTCCATTTAGAACAACTCATGAATGTTAATCCTCAAAGGACAAAGATATTTGGAAGGATTTGAAGTTGCTGCTCTCCGAATTATGTACTCACCACCACGTAGGCTGTAAAAGACATGCGTGTAGGACCAAATATTGATCAACCCCCACAGATTAAAAATTCTCTCAAAATAGCAGATTCATCAGAATTAGTGAGATCAGTTATGCGATTATTGACAGCCCAATATGAGAGGTTAATCTCGCTATAATTCTTCCGACATATTTCTCACTCACAAATCCCGGAATATTAGATGTAATGTCAAATAGAAGGAAATTTACTACTATAGATTATCTCGTGGGACTTTGGGGAGAAAATTATGGAACAAAAGCTTTTCTCCTAAAACCACATGCTAAAAATTACGACATATTAAAAAATTACTACTAATTTAACTTTTTTCAAATTCTGTTTGTCAGTGTGATAAGCAGTGCCGTAGACAAAACCTAATACTCGATGTGGATGTTAGTTTTTAGATGAACTTATTAATCTCATAAATTGAGATCGAAAGATATTAATATTACAAATACAAGTAAACGATGATTTCTACTAAAATATATTATTAAATGCTCGACGCGTTTCGATACACAGTATCTTTGTCAAGAGCGAATGAATACTACAAATATATCTTACTAACAAATTTTCATATATAACAGGCAATCCACTCAGAGCTATCCGTACTTCAACTAATGTTTAGGAAATAAATTTAATAAGGGTGAGTTATTTATGTCTACTCGATCATTAAGAATTTCCGGTAAATTCCTAAATCTGTTAATTTCAAGTGCTTCCAGAAGGTTGAGTTTTATACCTCTCTTCTCAGAATGTTGGATTTTAAATTCTGAATTGAAAGAGTGACCATTTTCCCTAAAATAATTTGAATAATTTGAATCGGTTCTTCCATTGATGAAACGTTTAGGTTCAGAGCTTCCAACATTAAAATTTCTCCCTGTTCTACCTATATAAAAACAATTGCAATCTGCACAATCCAATCTATAAACACCTGATTTATTTTCTTTATTAATTGGAGATTTATAATTCCTGATAAATGAACCTAAATTTGTTGATGTTTTGAACGCTATATTTAAATTTGAATTTTCAAGATAGGATTTCACATTATTGCTGATATTGCCTATATATGTTAAATTATTGAATTTCTTGTCTTGGTGTTCACCGATTGGATATATATGTTGTAAAGCTAATTTTTGTTTTTCTTATATAATATGCTGTTAACTAAATTTGCATCATAACCATTATTTATTGCGGTCTGTTTTATCAAATTCCATTCTTTGAAATAATTATCATTAGACATCGGTGTGTTCAAGAGTCTATGTATATAGCTGTTGAATGCTGCAACGTTATGTTGGTAAGGATGTGCCGATTTATAATGAATTGTGATATCTGTATGAGAAGGCTTATGATAAATTAAAATTGGTGTTTATTATTTGACCTTGTTATTGTTATGTCTATGAAATTGATCGAATTGTTCTGTTCTATTTCAGAAGTGAATTTTATTTTTGGATGCAGGTTGTTGATTGAATTAATATATCCAATTAATAAAGAAAATAAATCAGGTGTTTATAGATTGGATTGTGCAGATTGCAATTGTTTTTATATAGGTAGAACAGGAAGAAATTTTAATGTTTGAATCTCTGAACATAAACGGTTCATCAATGGAAAAAACGATTCAAATTATTCAAATCACCTTAGGGAAAATGGTCACTCTTTCAAGTCAGAATTTAAAATCCTACATTTTGAGAAGAGAGGTATAAAACTCAACCTTCTGGAAGCACTTGAAATTAACAGATTTAGGAATTCACCGGAAATTGTTAATGATCAGGTAGACATAAATAACTCACCATTATTAAATTTATTTCCTAAACATTTGTTCAAGTACGGATAGCTCTGAGTGGATTGCCTCTTTAGTACATATGTATGTATATATTAGTAAGATATATTTGTAGTATTCATTCGCTCTTGACAAAGATACTGTGTATCGAAACGCGTCGAGCATTTGATAATATATTTTAGTAGAAATCATCGTTTACTTGTATTTGTGAAAATGGATTTTTATCACGTAAAAGCCTCGTCAATTGAATATTGATATTAGTTGATTTGCTATGTTTTGATCTGCCATGTCTATTGGATTATTTGTTTATATCATCACTTTGTATAAGATGTCCCAAATTCGTTGTCTTTGAATGGTCTGAACTAATAGAGATAAAGAATGCGGTTTCCACGATTTTTTTCATTTAGAAATACGTTGCTCTAACTACTAGGGTTATTAGCAACGGTGCAGAAAATTACAAGTCAAAAATTATGTTGAGATACTTTACAGAACAATATGGACTATAAGAGTTTGTCAATTATGATATCACAGTTTATCGAATCAATTTCTCCTATATAACTAAAAATGTTTTCAAAAGAACAATTTTACCCGAGCACTGATTTCAAATCATCGCCAATATTATATTTAAGACGTTGCACTATAAACAATAGAGTTTTTGAGATCGAAGTGTGATACTTCCTCTTGCACTATAATTGCCCTATCGTCCATCGTTTCTCATGCAATTCTGTCGACAGGTTCATTGACAGAGATTTCTACATGTGACGGAACCCACATAAACTGAATCTCCTTGGTCATTTCTGTGGCTGAGAGTATTCGTTCTTTAATTCGTGACCAACGGATGGTCTGAATAGACCTGCTGCATACCCTGTAAAGAGCTGGGTGAATCAGTTACTATCAGGGTTATTTGAATGCCTGCTGCCATGGTAAAATTGATCGCCTGAAAAATTGCAAACAGCTCTCCACTATAGATACTTCAGAAAAGAGACAGTTTAAGGCCTTGTGATGAGTCTTCTGAGAGAGGAGAAGATGAAACTCCTTCGTTCGACTTCGAGGCATCCGTGTAAATATGAGTGAACTCTGGGTAAGCTTCTAGTGATGAGAGAAAAGGCTTTGTGAAAGGACAGGGGTGATTCAGATTTGTAGAAATTGAAATTGCTATGGGGCCATTTGATAACCCATAGAGGTTTTTGTTTTAGGAAGAGATATGTTCAGGTCAGATAAATAAGTGTTGATTCGTTGGTAGAAAGGTTGTGCTAGTCTTCTTCGGGTTCCATTCAAGTCACTAAATCTATTTGATAACGTGTTATTATACACTGGGTGGTTCCTATCACAGGAAACGGTGGATGCATATGAGCGGCTTAAGTACTGTCGTCTGTAGTGCAATGGTAGTTCGCCTGCAGTGAAGCAAGCTCTCAGTGGGTGTCGTTCTAAATGCCCCGAGGGCCAGCCTCATGGCATTGTTATGAATCGCATCGACGCTTTTCAAAACGGATTTAGTAGCTGATACATATAGAATGGAACCATAGTTGAGTTCAGATCTGACCAGAGCTCTGTAGATCAATAAAAGGGTGTGGCTATCAGATCCCCATTTCAGATTGGAGGAGGTTCAGTTCACTCTGACATGATACTTTGAAATGTTCCAGGTGTGCTTTTCAGTTCAACCTTCTGTCCATAATCATTCCCAAACATTTAACCCTTTCTACTACTTGGATATCATGACCCAGTAGTTTCAAAGTGCTTCTTTTTTTTAGAGAAATGGATACAGTTGGTTTTATCTGAGCACATTCTGAAGCCCGTAATGGAGAGCCTGTTTTCTATTTTGTATACTACTCCTTGTATGTTTTTCTGAATTGTTGACAAATTTTTCCCTCGAGAATATATGACTAGGTCGTCTGCATGAAGGCTAGCTTCCATGGGACAACTGATTTCCTGAACAGCTTCATTTATTGTTACGAGGAACAAGGTAACGCTACTTTTAATGAAACGATAGATGCAGTTAACAAAACCTTCATAGCCCTCTTCGTTTTCGAGATAATAATAAATAATAATAATAATAAAGTTTATTACACTTAACTTCAAACATACAGAGTAATAAACAATGGAAAAGCAGCGGCTTGATCATTCCGAAGAATGTCTCGCCTGTTTGCCTATGAGATAGGTATGTTTTGAATTTGGGAGGCTTTTACTTGGTAAAATTCCATTATCAATAATAAAAAAACAAGTACTGTGTTTTAAGAATTTTACTTAATAATTGCGATTCGTAACGCGTTTCACTACACCGTAGCTTCTTCAGACGAATGAATATACAGAAATATACAGAATATACATATTCTCATTTATATTTTTCTGTATATTCATTCGTCTGAAGAAGTTACGGTGTAGTGAAAAGCGTTACGAATCGCAATTATTAAGTAAAATTCTTAAAACACAGTACTTGTTTTTTTTATTATAGGTAAGTTTTGTTAAATTTAAATTTATAACAACTTCATTTGCGTGGAATGTTTTTTTTTCTATTTGAAAGTAAAGTTAGTTTCACAGCGCGTAATTAGGAAACAAAAAGTCACTATGTTTCTTGAATTGTTCGTCACGATAAGCTTATTTTTTTTTTTCACAATCGGGCGTTAGTCAAATCCGGTATTTTAGTCACAATTTAGGGTATTTTAGTCACAGTTTAGGTTTTTTTTCTCACATTTTAGATATTCAGAACCTTCAATTTTAAGGTACCTATCGTATCTCTGTTATTCTTTAACATGGCGCAATGATGCTGCAGATTCTTCAGGAGGAATGCAGAAATGTAAGCTGTACATTTTTCAAGTTATAGAGTAAAACTATAGTTGTTTAATGTAATACTCCCTATATTTTTGCGTGGCAAATTTTCGTTGGAATGCACTATATAGTGTATACCAAGTTGAGTGGCCTATTAGACGTATATGAAGAACTGATAACGCTATCGTTCTGAAATTTTGGTAGTTGATTCAGCTGGTCCGAAACTCTATGTTTAAAATATTGTCACCTCACTGGCACTTCTGGTTATACCGGAACTGCATACCAAATTTGTTATTTAATAAAGAACACCCTGTATATTGATGACTGGTTCGATTAACATTTAAAATAACAATAGTTTGTTATATATGATCAGGAGCCTGTCTATACTCTGGATATGTGGACGCAACTTCAAGTAGGTAAGTAAAATTCGTTTTTCCACCATAACTTGAAAACTTGAAAGCTCAGGGTATGTATCGGAAACTTCATTTGGTTTTTTACGGCAAATCTAATGAATTGAAGAAAGAAATCGGTTGTCTGTACAGTCAGTTTACTGAAGATAGCGAACGTGACAACGTCATAAGATAACCATAATGGAATAGTTGCATATTTCAGAAGAAAATTTTAAAATTATTTGTTGATAGATTTTTTTTACATTTATGTATATATATATATATATATATATATATATATATATATATATATATATATATATATATATATATATATATATATATATATATATATATATATATTCTTTTGAAAAAGAGCGTATTTACAAAATTCGAATAATTGTATTTACAATAGATGATGATATCTATAATTTTGGTGTGTGTCAAAAAAGACACAAGTGTGAGCTCAGGAAAATGTAACAGGGGAACCATACTATCTTGCTTATGATTCAATAAACGAGTGAAAGAACCTGAGGAAAAAACTCGTCTACCTGTCGCTATTGCACTAGCAATAGCTTGTCTGTTTATGTTGTGTTGGTGTCGTGTATACATAAAGAGTACTAAAGATTTTTCTACTTAGCAGCTTCAATTCTCATCTTGCACTCCATGATTTTCAGACGAAGATAACGGTGAAAGGATGGGGTTTGGGACAGGAATCTGTAACAATGGAAAAAGAAAACCAGAAGAAAAATATTTCAACATGACTCTTATATGTCTAAACACACTTGAATTTAAGAGAAGATTTTACATAGCAAGCAAGGCCATAAAAAGGACAAAGGAGATAATCAAAAAAGATGTTCTTCCGTCGCAGTGTGAGTCTCCTGAAACATAATCTCTTCCTTGTTCATGCTTGCCAATTTTGAAGTATAATCGCAAAATCCCTTCAATATTCAAACTCAACAAAACAATTCCCTCTCTGTTTGACCGAGAGAGCCCCGATGGCTAGGTTCGGCCTGTGATGCCGATTATGATCTATTGATGTTCTAGAATCATTATGAACCCAATATATTATTTCTTCGTTGTTCTTGTTTAATTTAAAAAATTTAGCTATGGCAACGTGTGAAGAATGCGCTGGTGTTGTTATCCGATTTCTTCCCTGTACGGCCCTTCTTCCATGTTCCCCTGTTTCGTGGTACCGATTGATTGCTCTTGAAATAGTGCTTTGATTAACATTCAACAATTTAGCCACGAAACGTTGGCTTCGCCCCTCCTCTAGAAATGTTACAATTCTTACCACTTCATGATCACTCAAATAGCGTCCAGGACGTTCAGCGACCATAACAATAAATTCAAAGATTCGAAAATCAACAAGAAACGCAGAAAACTTGCATGAATTTAGCGTGAAAACTGAAGAGAAATTGAATGAATACTGATCGACAAATAAACTCATTCTTGTTTCAGACGTGTTTGAGATCGTATGGAAACAAATGTTACTACATAGATAAGATTTTTAGACAAATGTTACTACTTAGATAAGATTTTTTCCCCTCATATGTCCAAAAACATATGTTGACAAAGAAACTGCGATGGAGCTGCTTAATCGATTAAGGAATTCAGAATACCAGGTGATGCGACAATTTTTGTGGAGTGTGTACATTATCCTAGTAGAATTCTAAATCGTTTGATTAATTTTTATTTGAATAGAATGCCCATAGAGACGATGGCTTGTACTTATCTTCAAGTTCACTAAAATCCGTAAGTATCACATTTTCGTAGAATGAGCTAGTCTTTCTTTTTGTTTGCCAGTTCAAAGAGTTCCGATATACCGAATTATATTTGTCTTTTGACTTGGTCGGTAGTAAATCTTCTGTTACATTAGATGCTAGTTCCGACAATTTGGGCGGTGTACAAGATAAAACTCTTTCTTCGGTCATTTTCTTGATCTGTTTTCCGCCGAAATGATCTTATTTCACAATCTCACACAATTTCCTGACTGAATTCTATGGAAAATAATACTAAACAAGATGACACTTCATAAATTACGTGACAAATAAGAACTGTCATCGCGTTAGGATCACAGAGGAATTGAAACATAACTGGACCACAGAGTTGGCGAGCACATAGAAATTATGCATTGTTGATGTAATTTCGACATATGCATTGTATCAGTAGAAAAACATTTAGTATTGAGTTCAATGCAAACGTCCAACAGATTCAATATTTCTGATTTAATTATGTGGTTACCATGATTCGAATTCAACATGTTTTCGATTAATATTTTGACATCACCTGGAGGAACACTTGGGTATAAATTCTCAACATCAAATAAAATAAGTTTTGCGTTAGGTGGTAGGTTAACGTTTTTTACGTTATTTATCAATTCGAAAGAATTTTTATAGAAAATTTTGATTTGAATGAACAATAATTTTTAATGATACTATAAGGTAGTGCGACAATTTCACGGCTGGGGCTGTAACGTAAGATACGACTGGTCTAACGGGGTAATTTACTTTATGCAATTTAATGAGTGAATACAGTTGAGGTGGTTGAGGGTTTGGTAAAATTAATTTGTATTTATCTATTGCTTTAATTAAAGATTTTGCGTCATTTATTGCAATTTTAATATTTTTCTGGAATGTAATAGTTGGATCTTTGTTTAAAATTGTATAGTTTCCGGACGAAATGAAATTTAGAGTTTTAAATAGGTAGTCATTTTTATTTAACGTAATAACAGTATTACCCTTATCTACTTTTGTAAAATAACTTCATTTAGTTGAGATTTTTGTTTGATGGCCTTTAAAATATTTTGTTCTTTACTCGGTTTAAAGTCAGCTAATGATTCATTTTTATAATGTTAGATGCTAAATATTTAAGGTGAGTGTTATTAGGAATATTTTTCAGAGAAATTTCAGTATCTGTGTTTTAGAATTTTATGCGATTCGTAACGCGTTTCCCGTAGCTTCAAATATTACTCGATGTATCTGTCATTATTACTAAAAATTCAAATGACGTAATTACTAACCGAAAATATTCGATTACTGGTAGGTTGTAGATAAAAGTTTATTAAATGAAGAATTAAGAAATGCTAACTAACCATTTTGTGTGCGATGAAAGGGTTCTATTGGAATATCCTGTGGTGGTACTCTTACTACATATATTCGTCAAATATGTCTTAGTCCCAGACAGAGGATCTACATTGCGTTTTTGACTGATATTTTTATAATTCATATCTACCAGTCCTATGGTTGGGAATAAGAAATATAGTATTTGAAAATAATTGAAATATTGAAGAGCATGACAATGTTTCGATGAACCAAGTGAGAATTTTCTACTTCTTCTATGCAAAGCTTATCCCAAAGTGAATATTGATTGGCAAACTCAATATAAAAGTTGTTATATTTCAACCCTTTCTCAAGACAGATCAAAGCTTTTGGGACAAGTTGTGCTGGTGTATAATGAGATGACATCAAAGGATACCAAAATTACTAGTGTCAACTAGGGGAGCTGGAGACATATCAGACTGACGACTGAATCTATTTGCAATCATGTTATCAGTCCCACGCGTCACTGGCATATTCGTGAGACTCCGCAATCGCCACATAAATCTTGTATACCGTTCGTTATCCAGCGATCCTTTGACCCTAATCCACAATACATAAATAAATGACAAATCACTTTCAAAAATGGGTTAACAGGTATTAGAGTTGTAATAAAAATTAAGCTCAGACATTGCGGTAGAGGCTTAAGATTAACGTTTTTACTGTTTTGTTACCAAATATTGATGAAATTAACACTGTTCTTGACGTTTCGAATGCTCGTTGATCTTCATACAGGTATAAACTATATAAGAAGTAAAATGATAATTATTAGGTTTGTATAAAGTATGGAGTTTCAATGGGTATCTGATGTTATTTAAATTTATCGAATATTTGTGATTTAAACAAATCCGTCTGGTCGTTCACATTTTGAGAATTATCCATATTAAGAATAATACAAATTTCTATAGATTTCAGGTAATTAAGTTTTTTACTGTTCAATAATAATAATTCTCAAGGCAATGTAATAATTTGAGATATTGATAAACATCAATGTTTTGTAGGGATCCCACAATGGTTTCATCACGACCATTTGGTAATGATAAAACAGTCTGACATTTGTCTCTCATTTTTGCAATACATTTAATCACAGTTGTCATTTGTTAGACAAACGTTCAAATTGGTTTACTCAACTGATGAATGGGTCGAAATTGTTTCAATTTGTTGTTGATAGTTGTACCAGAGAAACGACATGGATTCCCATGGGAAGATCCTATTTTTAATAGAGAATATTAAAAGAACTTTCCAAAGATACACATTGCATATGAAGAAGTACAGGGAATTGGTCAATGAAACTCAAAATATTTTATTCATCCAAATTTATTGTATATCCTTCAAAGTAGGACCCTTTCAAATTACACATTTATGCCAACTAATAATCGAATCAACAAATCAACAAATCATTTTTCAAACGCTTTTTCCGAAATCGACTTCAGTTGTCGTCGCGAATGCTCCTTTATGTTTTCTATGGATTCAGAAGGGGTACCTCGAAGTGTTATTTTCAGTTTTGGAAGAAAAAAAAAGTTGCCTGGAGCCATATCAGGTGAATACGGTGGTTGTTCCATGGTATTTGTTGAGTCTTTGGTCAGAAATTCATTCATAATGATAGATGGTGTATTCTCGTTGTGAAAATCCATGAGTTTTCTTCGACAAATCTGTACTTTTTCGACGAATTTGCTCTCTCAAACACCGCATAACGCTCAGGTAATATTCTTCATTTACGTCTGATCTTCTGTCATAAATTTTAAGTGCACAACACTGCAATATTCAGAGAAAACAGTCAACATTAATTTGACTCTTGTTCGACTTCGACTTGGTTTTTTCGGTTTCTGTTCAGTTGGAAGGCGCCATTCCAAAAGCTTGCTGACAGGTTTGCATGCCAAATTCATAAACCCATGTCTCATCACCAGTTACAATGCGTTTTATGATTTTGGGGTCGGAATTGTCTACAGTGGCTTTCAACCAGGTTCTTAGGGATTAGTGAAGAAATTCGTGGTGGTGCGTTGTCATCTGTCCACAGAATGAAGATATGTTTACGTTACCCCAGTGATCCAGGATATCAGAAAGGCATAGGCCAAGGATTTGGAGTGAGTCAAGCTACGGTATATAGCAACGTCAATGACACAATTGACAAAACATATGCACATGCAAATGAATGGATTAAGTTTCCTGCTACCAACAATGAAATAATGCAAGCAGGAAACTTATTGCAAAGCAAATACCAATTTCCAGTACCTATAGGCGTCATAGATTGTACCCACATAGGGATTCTAACACCTAATCTTCATGGGATGAATACATTATTACAGTGCACGACTCAAGAATGGAGAAAATCTTAAATATGCTTACAATTAAGAAATAGGCACAATGTTGTGCTACTTGGGGATGATGGATATGGGATAGAGCCATGCTAATGACTCCATTCAGAAATCCTACTGCAAGAGCTGAGTCAAATTGTAATAAGCTTCTTAAAAAAAAGAGAGGGTAATAATTGAACGATGTTGTGGCCAATTGAAACGCAGGTTTCTTATTTTCCAATACGTCTGAGGTATGAAATTGGAAAATGTACTAACAGTAATAGTGACTTGTCTTGTGCTTCATAATATGACGAAATTTTTGGGAAATCCTGAATTGATACCAGAAGAATATGAGCTGGAAGATGAGGAACATGATGAGGTAATAAATAAAAATGGTGTACCCCCTTCGTCACCAGGGACAGGAAATTAGAAGAAACTTGATGCGTATTTTAAACAATTCTTATGATAATTGAATTCAGTACATAAAATATTAATATTCTATTTAGTTTTTTTAAATTGAAATATGTTTGTTATCCAAATATGTTTGTTGTTACTTTCTCTGCTACAGTTCTAGACCAGCCGAATTGGAACTCGAATTCATGAGGAAGTCATATTCACAAACTGGCCAAGCGACTCAGAATTCTGGTGTGTAAATTCTACAAATTAAAAGAAATTTAAAATAGGTCGGTGCTTGTTTCATTATATAATGCACTGATATAGTCTTTATTAAGATATTGTATTGTTGTCTGGGGAGCATGTCGCCAAAATGCTCTGGTTTCGTTGAGGGTATAGATTATATTCAACCGAAAGGTTGTACCAGGAGTGTAATCTATTAAGCGCGAGTAATCTATATATACTGGGTGATTCACCAGTGGCATGATGATCTGTAGCTCGTAAACCCTTGAAGATTTCATTTTTGTTCGAACGGTATTGTATTTAGAAAGTAAAAATCTACTTCAGCAATTTATTTTGAAGTAAATAAGGTGTTCCAATTTTCTATCAAAAAATATTGGGAGGTTTTTCCAGATTGGAAGACCACTTTTTTGTTGAAAATTCAATAGTGTCCTAAAATCTGCTCTAATGTCTTTAAGTTATGAGTTTTTTTGGTGAGTAGTTTCGTCACAAAATTGTTTCCTCATTCAAAATTCATGAAAATAGTCTCTGACATCATCGCATGCTCCTTCGGCCAGAGAGGATGAATAATATTCTCCTTTCGTTTTCCTATTGCCCAAGGATAGCTTCATTGATGAATTGAAATAGATTATTCTCATTTTATACAGGAGAGACTTAAAAACTTATTGAATTTTGTAATCTTAAAAATATCATATCTTGATTTTTTCAAATGGAACATCCTGTATTTTATTATTCATATCAACGCATAAAATATTATGCCATATTTCTGCAGAAGTAACCTAATCTTTATCTTCGACCATTTTCGAAAAAAAATAAACTAAAATAATAAAATCAGAGGTTGCGAAAGAAGAGTTTATTAGTACATTTCCAAATTCTCCGAGGTAATATTCAAAATATCGGGTGATTCCATATAAATTTGGTTGTGTATATATATACTGGGTGATTTACCAGTGGCGCGGTGCTCTGTAGCTTGTACATTCTTGAAGATTTCATTTTTGTTCGATCGATATTGTATTTAGAAAGTGAAAAACTACTCCAGCAATTTATTTTGAAGTAAACAGGGTGTCCCAATTTTCTATAAAAAAATCTTGGGAGGTTTTTTCAGATTGGGAGACCACTTTTTTGTTGAAGATTCAAGAGCGTCCTAAACTCTGCTATAATGTCTGTAAGTAATAAGTTTTGTTGGTGAGTAATTTCGTCACAATATTTTTTTCCTTAAAAATTCATGAAAATTCATCTTAGCATGATCCTTCAGACAGAGAGGATGGATACTTTTTTCCTTTCATTTTCCTATTGCCCAAGGATAGCATTATTGATGAATTGAAATAGATTATCCTCATTTTATACAGGAGTGACTCAAAAAATTATTGAATATTGTAATTTCAAAAATATCATATCTTGATTTTTTCAGTTGGAACATCCTGTATTTTATTATTCATGTCAACGCATAAAATATCGTGCCATATTTTTGCAGAAGTAACCTTATCTTTATCTTCGACCATTTTAGAAATAAAAAAATATACTGTAATAATAAAATCAGAGGTTGCGGAAGAAGAATTTATTAGTACACATCATTATACTTGATCAGAAAAATGAGGATATTTTAAGGTAGTCATGTATGAAATACGTAATAGATTGGTTTTCGGTGGGATGATCTACAAGGTGTTGAACTATTTCAATAAGTGTTCGAAATGTTGCTCGTTTCTTTGTAGACACAAGTCAATCCTTCTGAGGAAAGACCGTTGAACCCTTGACGACATTCGCGGATTAACTGACTGAAAGGCGTCGACTATTCTTTGTCTCATATCTAACTGTGTTGTAGAAGGAATCTGGTAAACGATGTCCTTAATATAACCCCACAAGAAAAAATCTAGACTTGTAAGTTAGGTCCGGAGACCTAACTGGCCATCTAACAGGACCATCACGTCCTATCCATTTGTTTGGAAATACATGATTTAGATGCTTGCTAACCTGATGTGAGTAATGTGCCGGTGCTCCATCCTGTTGAAACCACAAATCTTGTCTTATCTGCTCTGGTACATCGGCAAGTAAAATTGGTAGATGATTTTGCAGAAAATCTAAATACATTTCACTTTAGATATCCATCTACTATAGCGACCTATAGATTCAAGGACCAACGATGTTGTTGATCTATTTGTCTCATGAGGTGTGGATTTTTCGTGGCGTATTAATGAAAGTTGTGCCTGTTAATAGGCCTATTCTTGTGGAAAGTTGCCTCGTCCGAGAAAAGAACTCTGCTAAACATATTTGGATTTTCCGCTACTATGTCACTTGCCCAAGTGCAAAAATTGATGGATTTTTATAGTCTTGATTGTTCAGTTCCTGTTGCAGCTGTACATGATATGCATGAAATTTATTCACTTTCAAAATTCTTTGGATGGAAGTTTGACTTATATCTGTTAACTGAGAAATCTCTCTTTGGCTTTTATATGGGTCCTCTATCACTGTCACCAAAACTGATAACAGGTTTTCTTCAGCTGTAGCCGTTTTTGGTTTTTCATGTTTTTTGTAAGCGATATAACCCGTTTCGATAAATCTAATTAGAAGTTTTTCAAAGCATCTTGCATCAGGATGCCTCTTATCAGGGAACCTTCGTGCATAAACTTTACTTGCCAACAAAGAATTTCTATCACACTCACCCAGAATAAAAATTATATCAAACATTTCTTCTTCATGGCAGTCAATTGAGAAAATTGGGTTCAAACCTCACTTTAACAATGTTTAACGAAACACTGATAAGTTCACCATGTAAAATGCAGAATATGATATGTCCGAACACCTGAAAGAAGGCACAAATAAAAAAAAATGTCAACACATACATCGATTTACATTTTAATCATCTTGATTTCATCGCTCCTTAAGAAAATTATCTTGATTAAGTTTAATTTTTTACTACTTGAATCATTACAGAAAAAAAACTTCTGTGCGAATAATGATGCATGTTGATGAGTTTGATACGGTTTGTAGAATTTTTTTCAAAACCTCTTGCAAATAATCGAATATTTCGAAAATGATCGAAGATAAAGATATGGTTATTTCTGCAAAAACATAGCACAATATTTTATGCGTTGACATAAATAATAAAATTCAGGGTGTTCCATTTGAAAAATCAAGATATGATAGTTTTAAAATTACAATACTCAATAATTTTTTTGAGTCACACCTGTATGAAATGAGGATAATCTATTTCAATTCATCAACAAAGCAATAAGAAAACGAAAGGAAAAAATGTAGTCATCCTCTCTGGCCGAAGCAGCATGCGATGATGTCAGAGCCTATTTTCATGAATTCTTACGGGAAAAAAATATTGTGACGAAACTACTCACCAAAAAACTTATTACTTAAAGACATTATAGCAGAGTTTAGGCCGCTCTTGAATCTTCAACAAAAAAGTGGTCTTCCAATCTGAAAAAACCACTCACAATAAATTGCTGAAGTAGATTTTTACTTTCTAAATACAATACCGTTCGAACAAAAATGAAATCTTCGAGAGTGTACGAGCTACAGAGCACCGCGCTACTGGTGAATCACCCAGTATATATATATATATATATATATATATATATATATATATATATATATATATATATATATATATATATATATATAGCATACTGAAAATTAAAAAGCGTGTGACGTTAGAAAATAAATTCTACAAAACTAGACAAGCTAACTTTCTCGATCATCCTCTTTTCCACAAGTCACTCACACAAAGATCTTTCTTTTACTTTGCCATAAAATTTTTCAATCATCTATCGCTGAGCTTGGAATCCCTGTTTCTGTCCACCAAAAACTAAACAATCAAAAACTCGTCTAAATCTGAGCTAAAATATGAAAAAAAATTTGAGATTATATCACTTTCCTTTTTCTATCGGTTCTATTCAACTCGTTAAATGAGCTACCCCAGATCATTATTAGTGCGATTTATACATATTGCAAGTGAATATTTTAGTTACCTGCAATCATTTTGGTTTTTTTGGATTGGACAGACAAAACAAATTCTTGATTTAGGTGTCAGATCCGGTGAGCTTCATTTTCATATCTTATTGATCACAATTTTATTTAGTTATAAGTATTGTAAATTAAAGTATTATATTATTGTAGGCGATGATGTGTTATTGTTCTCACATACAAGAATAAAATTGAATTTGAATTTTAATTTGTCCATCAGAAACAATTGTGGCTGTAGAATCCTTAAGTTTCATCATTTCCAACTTCTTTTCATTATATTGCTACCGCACAATACTAGTTTGGTACTGTTGCAAAAGGACCAAGCGTTGCAGTTCTCTGTTAGTCAGTCCCTTCGTTTCATCTGTTTCATACTTCAAAGATGAGATAATTTTATTGGTTGGTAGCGATAAAGATTTACGCGCCGTGGAGCTAGTACCTTGTAGATCGAAATATCCATCGCTCCCTCCTTGCCGGAATGATGCTCCGGGTCCGATGTCTATTAGTTCTTTAGAGTTTTCAGTCCTTTTCAGCTGAATGTTCTCATCTTCGTTCACACCAATTTGAATAGCCTCCTTTATTTTTCCCATCGTTGGATTGCTGTCTCCCTCCATAGCCTTAAGTAATTGTTTTTCCAAATGTAACAGATTTATTGCTTTATTCCCCGTTTTCTTCAGGTCTGTGTTCTTCTTTAATCTGGATTTCATGTTGCTCAGTTTCTTCAAAATACCTTTTGCATCAATGGGTTTGCCAAATGATGCCTCGTATTTCTCTGAGAGTCTATTAATAGCTTCGTCTCATTTGTGGAACCTGAGACTATTCCAAAATAACAAGAGAAACGGTCATCCCCTCTGCGAAGAATTCGAGTTAATTATTCACATTTTTCATAACATCAATTTCACTTTCACTTTCTGAGCATGTAAGAGGCATTTTCACAGTACGAATCGATAAAAAATGTATTCACAACTGAGTACCTACCTAATCCAGTAAAAGAGGGAGCATCACTTCAGACAAGTTTTAACTTGTCACTCAGTGTCAACCTTCTACTTGCTCGAGGAGGATATCCTCTCAAGTATAAAGTAATCATTATGAATATAAAATAATGATATGCTTTTACTTCAACCTTTTACTTTTCATCATAACCTTATACATTCATCTTATATTTCTGAGCAGATCCTTTTTTTCATGAATGCGGCACATTATGTATATATGAGATGAGATCATAATTAATATTCATTTTAATACTCATCTATCCACATGATGTGTAAGAGCGACTAGAATAATTTATGTCTTAATAATATCCTGACAAACAAAAGATACTTATAGGAAATGAGCCATCTGAACCAGAACAAATTCTTGTGAAACATAAAGAGCACAAATTCTTGGCAATTTTACGCTTCGCAACGAGCTTGTAATTGCGCACTTTATTGAAGTATTTCCTAAATTATTAAACAATCCTCCATGATGAACTTATTTCTCGAGTCTGTCAATCAAACCAGCAAGGTATACAGCAGTGGTAGCAAGATTTAATTGGACATCCGAGCATGAATCTCTTTATGATGGGATGTGAAAGGGACTTGTAGAATAATTATGTTTCATGAAGATTCTACCAGGCAGCTTAATAAATAAGTAAATTTATGAATTTTTTAAGTAGTAGTTCTACAGATATCACTGTTACTGTCGACACCTGTTGGTAGACTACTATTAGATTAAAATCCGTTATTTAGTTTCGGTTTGACAGGGGTTGAAAGTAGAAAAATCATGATTTCGAAGAAAATATACAAGATTATTTCGTACTAATCTGCATGAATTATTTTCAGTAACAAAACCAATAAAACTCCCAACATTCAGGGCGACTAAAGGTGTGATTTCCTAGCGAAGTCCGGCGTTCGCAGCCCGCCGCGACGTGCAGTTGTTGACCACTTCTACAAGAAGACAGGCATGAGGGTATACATTCTTGCGAAATTATTGTTGTTTGTACCAATATAAGCGAATAGTAAATAATAGTGAACAAACGCAACTTTAAATTATTTAAAATGTAAACAAACTTTTCATCTGGTGACGATGAAATTCTAATTGATAATTGGCGCGAATTTCCCATCTCATATGTTGGACCACCTCTACATCTAGGTAGATAACTGAGTCCACTCTCCCAACGCATTGACACAAACAATTATCGAACTCTTCGCATATTTCCTCATGAATTTTCAACGAGTTCAAATTCGGCTGGTCTATAACTGTGGCAGAGAAAGTGAGAAACTTAGTTTTTTCACATTGAGACTTAATTAACTCTGATTCAAAAATGAAAAATTTTTTTCATTGAAAGTTCTGCATTTGCGTTAACACCTTTCCACGTCCGATCTTTGATAATTACCACCGTGACGTCTGCATAAGAAATAAGATCACAGCCTACATTGAGACTCCCGAGATGATTAATATATATTAAGAATAATATCGAGCCTAAGACTGTACCCTGTGGCACGCCCATTGTAACGAGTAGAGGAACACTTTGCACACTGTTCTATTCTGACAGACTGCAATCTTTTTTCTAGATAAGAACGGAAAATGTCTAATGGAGTTCTTCGAACTCCGATTGCCTTAAGTCTATCCAATAATATATCAAAGTTAACCGTATAAAATGCTCGTGCCAAATCCAAAAATATGGCAAGACATTTTTCATTTTTATTATTCGAATTAACAACGTGATTCAAGAGTTCTACTGTGGCATTCTCCGTACTCAAGTTTTCCAAGAACCCATACTGGCTCTTGCTTAGAATTTCATATTTGGTCAGAAACGCCATCAGACGAGACTTCAAGCAGTGTTCATATATTTTTGCAGTTATTCACTAGTGTTATTGGCCTATAGTTCAATGGATCTTTTTTATTACCAGACTTATGAATCGGGACTGTTACTTCCCCTTGAATTGTTTTGGCGTAACTCCACTTAAAAAGCAAAATCGCGTGCGCTGGGAAAACTATTGATTATAGAACAAAATGATGTACTATGACTTTACAGAACATATAATTATCTACAATGACAGCTCCGCCACTCCAATAGAACAGATGAAGCAGGAAGACAGGATGAAACTTTGGCAATCAGCCATAATCTTACGCAGCTAGTCGACGAAGCGACAAGAATACCTGATCACCCAACCGACTTCCCGAACACCTTGGATCTCTTTTTGAATTCAGATACAGATGATTTTGGAGTGGAGGTCTCAGCACCGCTAGGCAACTCAGTCCAAATCTTATATCTGCTAACTATTGTGCTGCCGTTAAAACAAGAACCTAAACCACCCAGATGCATTTGGCACTACAACCGTGCTAATTGGGATGAGCTGCGTGAATTTTTTTCGTGCTTCCCATTCAGTGCTGTTTGCCTTTCAGATTCTGACATCAATGTGTGCACTGAATCTGTTACAGAAAACATTAATGCAGGAATGGATCTCTACATCCCTCGTTCCATGAAAAGAACAACACCACAAAAGCCATGGTTCAACAAAGACTGCGAAAGAGCCTCTGCAGTCAAGAGCAGAGCTTACAATTCATGGAAGATGAATCCAACAGAGGAAACAAGAACTACCTTCGTACGAATAATGCACGTATGCAACCTGACAACAGCAAGAGTAAAGGCCAATTTCAACGAAGGGGTAACTAATAAACTCCTTGAACAGGCAAGCGGGACTAGACTATTCTGGTTCATGGCGACGACTATCAGTGCCAATTTCTGCAACAAATCTGAATTTCCGCCTCTTGTCAGAGAAGACGGAAGTATAGCATCATTTCCGAAAGATGAAAGCCGATCTCTTCGATCTCTTGTTCTCAAAGAATTCTGTGCTGGATTCTAACGCAATACCATTGAACATTCCACCTACAAATTCTTCCATGGCAGAAATCAAGTTCAGAGTCCACACTGTGAGACGGGCTCTCGAACAGCTGAACTGCAAGAAGGCAGTTGGTCTAGACGAAATACCGCCAATCGTCCTGGAAAAGTATGCTACCGAACTGGCACCCATTCTTAACCGTCATTTTCAGCTGGAAAATAACGAGAATTTGACCGATCTCAAAGAAAGGAAAGAAGTCCTTACCCCAAAACTACCGCCCTGTTGCACTTTTTCCCATTATGTCCAAAGTGATGGAAAGAGTCATAAATGATGACCTCATCAAATATCTTGTGTTGCAGAGAATCATTAACGACCGCCAGTATGGTTTTCGCAGGCAAAGATCGACAGGAGATCTGCCCGCCTACGTCACTCATGTTTGTAGTTCAACGATGGAAAAACATGGTGAATATAGATCAATAGCCCTCGACATCTCTGAAGCCTTCGATACGGTTTGGCATGCAGCCTCGTTGAATAAACTGCTGCATAGGGGCTTCGGGGTTGGATGAGTAGCTTTCATGCAAATAGATCAATACAAGTTGTAGTCGACAGTATAACATCTGATTGTTTCCAGTTACAAGCAGGAGTACCTCAGGGTCCATTCTCTTGTCAATCTTCGGTTTTGCAGACGATTGTACCGTCTTGCAGTAGTCTGCGGCCGATTACAGCTGCGGAATCTCATCATCAGAAATGTCAACAAATTAATAACTTAGATTCTGACTAACAGAGGATATCTGAGTGAGATCAGTTGAGCCTGGTGAGCTTCAACGCGAGCAAGACGCAAGCAATTTCTAGAAAGGTCCCTGCTGGAGAACCTCCTCTAATAATGCAAGGCCAACAAATTGCATCCAAAGATTAGATGCACCTTCTCGGAAGATATTCTACAAGCAAAACTTGTAGATATACAAGTTTTGCTGGCATGAACATGTATCAGCAATAGTTAAGTCGACATCAGCTAAACTCAGTTTTCTTTTCAGAGGCAAGCGAAACTTCACGTCATCTCAGCTGTTGCTTCTATACAAGGCCCAGATTTGACCAGCTTTGGAGTATTGTTCCCATGTATGGGGATCCGCGCCCATACATTCGTTGCGAATGTTGAATAGTGTGCAAAAACGGGCTGTGCGCCTCATCGATCACCCAGAGGTCACCCGCGATCTCCAACCGTTGGCTCTCAGAAGACAAGTTACTGACATTCCTCTGTTTTACAGATACTTCCACGGAAAATGCTCCAAGTAGCTAAGAGACCTTTTTCCGGGAAAATTCATGTTTTGCCGCAACACTAGACTGGCAAGGAGTTCTCATCATATGGCGGTACATTAACGACCCCTCGAACCTCTCTCTATAAGAATTCCAAAAAAGTCGATGCGTTCGGAGTTGACTTTGGCAGTGGTCTATTAGGAAAATCCCGGGAAAATGCGCCTGTAACCTTTATATGTAATCTGGATATAGCAGAGAAGCAAGATGCTCCAAAAAATTTGATGATTCTTATTTTCACTCTTCTTCTGCTCAAGTCGGAGTAAAATGGGTATAAAATATTCGTTAGAACAGCCTGTATAGTTTGCACCTTGATTCAGTTGAATCATTTGAATTCTTCAAAGATTAAAAAATAATGAACCCTATTGAAGAATTAACAGAATTGAATTTGATTTCTCAGATTTATTAATATCGAGTGTGACCCAGCATAGTCAAAACTAAATTATCTGAGCAAGTAGTAAAATATCTCTCATGTGGTCCAGGTTCTGTGGCACCTGCTGATGTTCTCCAATGGTCATTTCTCCCATCTTAGGTTTCTCAGATCGGGTTGAGACCGGCGGATAATTGTAGAGTTTGAATACGAGCAATATTCTCCGCTCAAAGGACTAGATCTACTCTGTGACACAAAAGTATCCGGAAATTCTCATATAAATTTCCCACGTTAAGAATTTTTAAGTATTTCAACTTTCTGCGTATTGGTAGGACTGTCCTAAATTACTATGCCAAACATGACCGCGATCTATCAACTAGTTTGTTCACGACATGCGAATTTTACAATGGCAAAAATATTGAACAAAGAGTTTGTCTCAAATTTCCGTGTGCTGAAACATTGCGAATGCTGGCAAGGGCTTATGGAGACACTATTCTATCGAAATCCCAAGTGTACGAGTGATACAAAGCCTTTAAAGACGATCGACAAATCAGATTTTACTGCGTTTACTACAAATTTCCGGATACCTTATTGTCACAGTGTACATTTTGTGTAAGATGCAGAGGAGTATTATCGCCATAAAACTCTCTGGTCTATTACCTTCATATAATTACTTACTTTCCCCAATGCTTTGTCAACCCACACCATTATCATACCACCTTGGTAGGGGTGTATTTCTTGAATAGTTCCAATATGTCGTAGGATAACTGTCTTTCGACACCCTCTCTTATCTAGAATCACTAAACAATCCAAGCATTGACTCGTTAGTAAAGAGAGGGGTATTTAATTACTAAGTTCGATGCTGCTTTATTCAAGCAACTCGTGAACGTTTGTGACGATGCGTCAGAGGTACAATGCACATCAGTCTTCTTTGAATTAATCAACCCCTCAGCTAATTTTCTACTCACTACTCTGGATGGAATTCATGTTCTAGTGAAAGCTTCGAACTGTCTTCTAAGAGGAGTACTTATACACATTCAGCATTTTTACCTGGGCACAGTTAAATGAAAGGTTTGTGTCAGCAATCAATCGATAATGGAAAACCTTGACCTCGTCTTCAAGTATGGGTTTACATTTTCTAAGCTTTCTCAAGCGCCTACTGATACTTTGTGATACTCAAAAGCGATTATCTATTTCTCATTCAGGAATACTAAGCAGCTGCTTAATTCTAATGAGGAACTGACTTCTACTTCTGATAGGTGCCTTAGGGGCATTCTACCGATAACGATCGAATTTTTCATCCTAGGACCTAACTTTATACTCAAACGAATCGATTATTATTTTGGATTCAGCACTTTAATTTTTTTTTATTTGTCTACAAAACACATTGCTTTGTTAGGAATCTAAAATATGTGTGGCTCACATTCCTACACAATAATATTAATCTAAATTTTTTTTATGAATATTATGATTTTGTCGCTTTCACTAGCATAATGGCTATACCTTCGGTTTTTAGGTGTGCATTCCATACACATATTCTTACTGCAGTTTCCTTGAATTTTATAGATTTTCGTTTTACTTCATCGCAAAATGGTTGGAAACACTGATGAGCCCATAATTTGTACAGAACTTATTACTTTCCGATCTAACCGATTTCGACAAGAAATTGTACAGTAACGCTTCCGAGGTCACAGATTATAAATATTCAATCGATTTTCGCCTAGCTTGATAGATTTCGCAGATATAAATTTTTTCATGAGAATGCAGCGTCCCGTTAGGCAGAAACGGATACCTGATGTAGTGTCAACGGTCCCGAAAGATCCTGTAGGACAATTTTTTCTGAAACCCGAACACAAATAATTTTCCTGCAAAACCTAAAATTTCAGGTAATCGATTTCGATTTTCGAGGCAACAGATAACGAATATTTTTTGCCTAGCTATAAGGATTTCGCTGATATAATTTCTTTTGTCAGAAGGCTGCGTTCCGACGTTTGCTTGTTTTCAACCCACTGGTAGATCTAACTTAACCTTGTCGTGACTCATTCATAAATTTATTTAAAATGTGTGACCACTTTCTTTCTTTACGCTTGATTAAAAAGTAGCAGAGAAACAAGTAAACAAATTTTCATATTCCTCTAGGATGAAAATACGTGATTTTTTATTGCATAGAGGAGAAACCGTTATTCTTGAACCCTCACAGACAGGGTGAATGAACGTCGGAACTATCCAATTTTCAGGCGAAGGACCTGGATCTACTGAATTATTCAGATTGTAATATAATTTGTTGAGAGGCTGGAGAGATAAGATAATATGATTTGAATTTGTTGTTAGCGGTTCTTTTCTGGTACATTTGGATCTCTGGACTTTCTTATTGTACAGATAGGAGAGTTTTGTCCTAAATATGAGTTGCGGTCAGGCTAAAATATTAGATTATCAATTTCTTTTATCCCTGAATTGATTGGGTATGAATATAACGTTATACTGAGAGCTCCTAGATTATGATTTGAGGCGTTCGTATTATCTCAGATTACAAAAAAAAACGAGATATTACCGATATTGTATATATTTTCGCAAGACTTGCAGATGAAAGATAAATAACTCAATCATGTTTCACGAAATCTGTAACACCTTTCATGATTATCGGGCATTGGGTGGAAATTATACAAAACTACTCCATAGTTACTTATCAAATTTCATGGCTCTAAGCTGAGTAGTTCTGAATGTTTAGCGATCGGTATGGTTTAAACTGGGAACAGAAAATTTCAGGACATTCAAAAGATATGCAAAACAAATTTTCAGACGAAAATGAAGAAAAAGAAATTTTCAAGATCAACTGAAAAATTTTAATTTTGCGTGCTTATGTGCTGTTTCACAAGAAACCGATTTACATCCAGATTTATAAAAAAACAACCACAAATTTATCAAATACTTAACGCAAAATCTAAATGTAACAGGAAATATTTTAATAATAGATCGCTTACCTTACCAATAGACGCTAGAGCTAAGGCTAGGCCTTGGTTTCCCCTAAACACGCTTCTAGGTTCTACTATCCAAGATCCATCCAGAGATTTTCATCACCTTCACATCACCTTCACATCACCTTGGACTTTTCAGCAATATGAGTTGAGGTCTTATTTTACGTTGGATTGTGATTATTTGAGCGGTTTTTATCCTCTTAGCCACTCTGGTATCTTCTAATTTATAAACTTCACTATAAAGGGTGTTATATAATAGTATGCCACAACTTGAGGAGGTAAATTTACGTGCAATTTTAAGAAAAAAAGTTCATATCAACATAGGTCCGCAAAAGCTTCGTTACGGAGCTACAGAATGTTGAAATTTCCGGAAAAAATTGTTTTCTTCTTCAAAACTCCTGCAATTTTAGAGCTCTTCAGCCCAAATCTGGAATGCAAGGTATTTTTTACAGCCTCCATCATTACACGTCCTAGATTTTTACTGAAATTCACAAGGTGTTTTCTTTTCCGGAGCGATGTCTTCTTTTGCCTTTTCAAATTTTTTTACAGTACACCACTAATCAGCGTAAAATCAATCTTCGTCATCTTCATTCATTTTAGAAACTTTTTTGACATCTGTAATTTTTTCGTATCTCCGACCGTTCCTGAGCAAAAATTTATTAAACGTTGTATGCATTCGCTGAATTGAAAGCTCTTCTAATTAAAAAAATGATTAGTAGACTTTGATTTTTTCATTTATGTATTTATTTTCACAGTTGTTTAAGTTGAACCAGTGTCTGCTCAAATTGGTTATTAAATTAACGATTTGTTTCAAGACGTTTGAAGTTTTTGCTGTAAGAAAAATGGCTTATTTTACTAACGCCGAATTGGCTCCATTGCATGTACGGTCTGGCTGACGGAAACTCAACAGAAGCTAGGCGATTATATCAGGTGCGCTTTCCAAATCGAGTAACACCAGACAGGCGAACATTTTCAAATATCCACAGAAGGTTGAGGGAAATCTAACCTAATATACCTAATCTAACCTAACCTACTAACCTAATCATATTGTATAGCAAAGCGCAACCCATTTTCTTTTGCTTTGTAAATTTGTTAATACATTAATTATTGTGAAACAAAGTCAAAATACTTACTCAAAAAATTAGATACAATAATTTTCCAAATTCAATGTTCCACTGGGAATTCTTTGAAATCTTGAGCAATTATTAAAATTTGGCAATTGCGCAACTCTATGACGTATCGATTCGTAGGTACCGAAGATCATCGTTCTATGTTCAATGAAATTTGAAAGATGGATGCTAGTTTATTTTACATAATTTTAGGAGTGGCAAAACAAACACGTATTAACATTAAGTTGTGAATGGAAAAATATAATTTTTCGATAATAGTTTAATTCATTTATCATTAGAAATTAATCGTAATCTTTTGAAGAATTGCTTCAGAAAACCGTGAGTATACCGTTTTTAAAAGCATATAAATGCTAGTCAAAAAGTATCCTTATTCGAAATTACCCCCAAATTTCAAGCAGTAACAAGAACGGATAAACAATGTCGCCGGATAATTAAAAATGATATTGTAGTAAGTAACACCAGAAGAGCTCAGATTTAGCCGGATATTTTTCTATGCTCGTTTTCGAATACTTACGTGCAGGCAATTCAACGAGAACGAGAGCGTAGCTCGAATGATTTTGTCGAGCAGGTCGAGTGGCATTACCGAAAATTATGAGAAAATGAGCTGAGAAAGATATCCTGCCAAATCTGAGCTCGAGTGGTATTTGCTGAGAAAACTTCGTGAATGACAAAACGTACAAAATGAACTTTATTGAGAAATGCACACAAACTCAACGAGAAAATCATAAAGCATTCATTACAAACATGTTTAGTTATTATTAGAATGAGCAATTATTGAAAATGCAATTACTATATACAATTTTTTCACTCCAGGTCGATTCTATATGGGACGATGCTTGAGGAATTATGGAAGATTCAGCATTTGCAGAAGTTTGTCGAAGATTTGAAACAAGATTCAAATGATGCTCATTGTTCAGTTGCAGGTAGGGCTTAATAGAGCTTGCCGTAGGGGGTCCGGTTAGTTTGATCAATTCTTGTTCACTGACACCTGCCTCAGATAGGTTCGAAACACCACTGGATCTATGAGAATGATTTGTGATCTTTTTATTTTTCGTATCCAGCCCAACTTTCTCTGCTGAAATTTTTGTCCATTTGGATATTTCATTTATTCCCAAAGGCATATTTTTGTACCAACCCTTAAAAGTACTGTTTTTCCAAAATTGATTGGAAGCCTGAAATAATCAATCACTTGTATTATGATCGGGTCTTTTCGTCCATATCTCATGAAACAACCTCACAGGACATAAATCTGGGTTTTCCTTATTTTTACTAGCCATTTAGTATCACAGCATTTTTACAAGCCGCCTTGGCAAGTTTTCGAGAATACTGGGTAATATTCAATATGACCAGTCACTTCTTCGTTATTAAATTCTTCCTCTTTGAAAAAGTGTACCTTGCAAGTTGCTGCTTCACCACGCCATACTAATTCATAAGCAACAATATGGAAAAATTTTTTCAACAAACCTTTCGGGGCATTTTCGTCCCAGTACAAAGCCATGCCATCAATTTCAGTTCTTGTTAATACAACGGAACTTTCTTTCCGCTTTTCCACATCCCCTTATAGCATCTTTCTTTTAGAATTGCGAGCTTCACGAGCCTGTCTATCTAAATACTGAATCGGTAAAGGGGTTGAAACTCATGTTGAATTATTCGAAATACATATTCTGCATCATTTTCGCAGTTGTGTTCCACATTGTTTTAACAACGTATTCTTTGTAATCTTGTCCATTCATTTGTTTCATATTGAAACCCCAATCCATAAGAATTTCTGCAATATCTTCCATAGAATGCTGAATATCCAAATCGAACGTTCGTTCCTTGCAGAATATACTGAATTGATTCCAAATCGAGCTGTGCGTTTTTCTTGTATTTTTGGGGATAGAGTTCTGTATAGAACTATTCATTTCTGCGTCACTGGTGCTTCCAAAATGAGACATTTTAATTTATATCGGCAGAAAATTTACTACTAAAATGGCTGTTCTTGACAGTTTTAAGACCGTGCTATTTGTTGTGAAAGTTTCGTTGCTATGGAAACGTAATTTATCCGATAATAAACTCGAATTTCTGTGTTCTTAAATGTGCCTTTTGACACATGAGTGGAATTGTCCATGATATTGTTCTGCAGTCACTTTTTCGTAGAGGTGATCTATGCATTCAAGTTGGAGGCGGTTATTTTGAGCAATTCTTGTAATGATTAATATGATTTTATTTACTTATTATTTTCTTCAGTAGATTTTCATAACATCGAAACATAATGTCTATTCAATATTATTTTTGGACCTTTTTGATTGGAACAATTATAACTAATATGTATTCCATCATCACAGAATCTCTCTAGAATCTTCAGCGATATTCTCTAGCGGTCGTGCAGAAACCGTAAACATTGATAGAATCTGCATATTCTTCATTGATGAAGAATTGCATTCTTGATTCGAAAATTCAAGGTATCAAAATATCGAAAATGATCTATCAAAGAACATATTCTGACATTTATCCGTCAAAAGTAACTCCATATTTTTGATTCATTAAACTATGGTTACTAATGTCACCGCCAGTAAGATACGTATTGCTTTTCATATATGCCAACACAATAAAATCGCGGTCGCAGGTTGGTAATTGTGATTTTAAGAAACGTGAGGATCAAATTTTCTAAGCTGAATATTTCCGAAATTAAAAAGATTCGGACCATGCTGTTCTCACTAATTTGTCTTAGTTTGTATAGAGCTTGCTGCACACTCTGTATGATACACCGATAATGAAGCATCCAAATATAGTGGTTAACATGAAGGCTGGAATGATGCATTTTATTGAAATTAAAGCTCTCTATAAGTGTTTGTTTTTACATCTTTGTGAGGATATAGGTAGAAATTTCAAGTCTGCTATATCATACAAAAAAATAGGGTTTTCGGGAGAAAATGTTCTGAACAAAGCAGTCGATCAAAGGCTTGCAGTATTTTTGTTCCTGTGTATAGGTGATAACTTGAAGTCATTCTCGAATGACGAAATTTGTATCAGGAAATAGTCTATATTGAAAATATTTTCGATAGATTCAATACCCCAAACAAAATTTCTCCAGGCCAAGTCTCATATGAAACAAAGTTTGCAGTTGATTTTATTGCAAAAAAGATTAGATTTCTCACCTCTCAAGTGAGCATAAACGAATTATCTACATTTTCTGTTCAATCAAGCTGGTAGCGAGATGATTGGATTCTGAGTACCGATATTGTCTAAGTTATTTAAAATCATCTGGAAATACAGAATTATGAAGTCCGAAATACTTTTTTGGATTTTGGAGTTAGATCAGAAATCTTTTTTCAAGCTAAGGAATATTAGATCGTTTTAACTAGTGGTGCATTTAGGAAAAGAGTCTCGTGTTTATCTGGTTGGTTATATGTATGTAGGATACTGATATCTACTAAATCCTCCTACTTATATGAACTAATTGTGAGAAGGAATCCGTATCATGGTGTAAATATCCAACTTGACCAGCATGTATCTGCACTTGTGTACAGGAGCTCCAAATTTGAAGAAAGATTTGAATATATGCTTGCTACATGGAGTACAAAAAACGAACAACTCTTTTCAGTCAGACCTATTCTACCACTATCAAGTTGACTTGAAACTGAAGCTGCCATTTTTGACGCTTCTCCAAAGTATCTTAAATCGTAACCATCTTCAACCGGTGAAACCCCTATCAGATTGTGGGAAACAGCCCGGTAACTAACCCATGTTGTTATTGTCTGAAGATCATTCAATCACTAGAGTAGAGAAATTCAGTTCTCTAGTTCACCTTTCATTTATTTAGTTGGAGACACATAATAATTTGTTTATCCATCAAAGGTACTCAAGTACTGAACAACTTTAAGGAAGGCAACTGTAAGATCTCTTATTAAAGTCTAATCACACAGTATTTTGTGAATCTGGACCTCATCTTTCAACCCCGAATATATTGCTCACAAATTTAGTAGCACCCTGTATAGCTGATATTATGTTCCGGCCAATATATCATTGACGTACCCGTACTTAAAAATAGATGAGTGATTCATAAAAATGTCGGCCGGAAGTGGACCCGAAAAAGAGGTCATAACTTCCAATACAAAAGTGGAAGTTATCTTGCTGGTGACATAAATCTAATAAAAGCAAAAACTTGTAGTGCATTAGAAAGGTCTGTATCCGATTGATGAAAAGTATCCGATACCCAGGGGTAAACATCCTTCTTTAGATAAATCAGGTTACTTCCTACATATTGACAACGCCGAATAACTTGGAAGTGACACTGTTTTTAAAATATATGCTCTCTATGAAAACTTGTATTCATATCTGAATGTAAAGTAAAAATTATCTCAATTCGAATTTCAGGGCTTTACTAATGTTTCTTGTGGCTTTATGTAAACAAATTCATTTGTCAAGTATATCGTAAATAACCCGGCAGCTACTAGTAGTTAGTAGTTCATTTCGAGAACGACTGCACAAATGATACCATTTCTATAACATTCTTCAGGAATAAAGCAATAACTGTACTCATTATGAAATAACAGTTTCATCGTGATGCTGGAATACAGTAGGAACATTTACTTCTATATTCAGGGTGTTCCACGGAAAATTTATCTTCCCTCCTAACTCGAAAAAAGGCATTGTCAGTAGAAAACGTTGAAATAGATCATGATCATGAAAAATCAACCCCCTACCCCTACCTAGGTACAAAAAAGTTATAAGGACTATTGGTTGAGTGGTACATCGTTAGAAAGGTCTCGTGAAGCTCTGAGCGAATTTGATCAACACTTTGCCGTATGGGACTATACAGGATATTCAATGCAAGGAGTTCATTCTGTTAGCTAGCTGGGTATATCAGCTAACTAATTCAAATTCAAATATTGTACTCGATAAAAAAGAACTCGAAAAAGGTGTGATCATCAGAAGACAGGATAGAAATTCTTACTACTCTTTTTCGAAACAACAGTTGTTGCCAATCAACGGCAAGAAGATTCAACACAAATCATTCAGAGATACAAATGAGTCTACAATAGTATGATTTTTTATACGTAAGATAGAATACAGGATCAAATAATTCCCAATATAATTTTGATCAGCTTGGAATTGTTGTTGAAATAGCCATGAATTAATCATTGTGATCCAAGAATTTGAAACATTCAGTATCATCATAGATAAAGTAACAGCTTATCCGTCCGCTTCAGACCATATAAACTTGAAAATTCAATCTCAAAATCCACTGCCAATGTGTGAATCAGACAATATTGTATTCACTAAGGCAGATAGAGGTTATACTGTCATAGCTTTGAATAAGGCATATTATTTACTCAAAACATAAAATTTTATTCAATCTGGACATTATCAAAAATATTTTGTTACCAAAACATAATTCTCTCGTCAAAGACCATAAAAAATAATATCCTATCAGACCAGTTGTCTAATACGTCACAGCCCCAGCAGATTTTCTTTCAGTTTATTATATAGACATCATCGAACATTCATGTAATTTTTAGTAACCTTACGATCCCTTTAAGTTGATTGACCAAGCTCTGCAGAAGAAGAGCGTGAATCTCATTATACAATCAAAACTTCTGCATCTTTTGGAAGTATGTTTAAAACAAAATGATTTCAACTTCTATGAAATTTACATTAGCAACAACGGTTTAATCATTTTACTAGCCTAAATTTTCATGGATAATATTGGGAAAATTATTGATAATCATCCGCTGTCGAAACACAGTATTCATTGGTTTAGATATGTTTATGACACAATCTGTTGATTTACAGGCACAAATAGACAATCAAATTATTATAATACCTTTATTATTTGAATTCAACCCAATATAAAGTTCACTTTGAAAATAGAAACTTTGTAAAATTAACTATAACCATCATTGACTACAAGCATGATTTTTCTATTTTCTATGGAATATCTCATTCAGATATTGCCATTTATAATTCTTCCGCACATTCACATCAACATAAAATTGCTGCTTCCAACAGTATGATACATGGACTTACCATGATACCAATGCCAGAATATAATGTCTTGGGAGATTTCCATATTCTAAAACAAATAGTCATCAATAATGGTTATAATACTAGTATCATTGACAGCATGGTTGCTCCCAAACAATTTCAACATGTAATCCATGTCCATATCAAAGGGACTAATCAAAACATATATATATATATATATATATATATATATATATATACAATATAATAATTTATATTGGTAAACCCTGTCTTAATTGAAATCCTCCTTCTCATCGTATAATTTAACTATGAATTTCAGAATGGCCAACTTTCTAGACAGACTACATTGAAAACTTTAAATCCAAAATTCATAAAGATACAAATCCGGTATTTATAAGCTCTTTTGTGGAAGTTGTAATAATATTCATATCGGCAGCACACAAACGCGGTTTTGACAGATAAAACCATATTCTCGCTATATAAATCATCTACTAGAAGAAAACATACAATTAATTATAATTTTAATATTTTACATAATGAAAAGTTCCTATTTTTACCAATATTGTAGATGAGACATATCTTCCTTTCAAATATACTACTTATCTGATGTAGCCACAGTATGGTAAAATACGTCAGAAGTTTGTGAATATAATGATTATCAGCACATCACTGTTTTATTTAACTCAAAAAGATTTATATTATAGGCAACATAAAGGGAATGAATTCGAGTAGATGTAATGGTATCACTTATCATATTTAATTTTTTTAATCAATGATACCTTTGAATATGTTTCAGTTTCTCGTTATTTTCAGGTCATTTCAGTTTTGCGGAATTATTCTTATATACACATTAGGATCGAAACGTGAAAGTTCGGCAAAAAACAAACTTCCGTGAGGAACCTTTGAATTCACTTCGCGATATTCAAACTATCAATGAAACCACTTGTTAAAGTGCGACGCTGCCTCTTGGCCTAATATTGTCGCTAGGAAATATGAGTCTTAATATATTTCTCATCGAATAATGCTCAAGCTTGGTCGTTGCTTCCTATTTCCTTCTCATCTTTCATGAGTATCAATCATTATTTAATTACTCTGCCTCTCCGATAAATCAATTTTTATCACACAAAATATATATAGACATCTTTTTACAGCATTCCTGCTGGTACACTAAGAGAAATATTAAACAATAAATAACAGCAGCTATCATTGATGAAGAACATGAGAAACAATTTCAATAATTAAGTGTCAAAAGACGGTTAATATGAAACCTCAAATATAATATATAATATATAATAATAGAATAATGCTATTTTCATGTTATTAATAGAATTTTCATCAATTTTGGAAAGGCGACCATGTAAAATCGATCGAATCATTGCACACTAATGGAAAATTCTCCCCATTTGTTTATTCATCAGATTTTTTTGGAAAGCAATACATTATACTTTTTTCACATATTCATAAGTTTACTTAGATATAGTAATTGAAAAATAACATAGAGGCCTTTGAATAAGTCATAATCTGTCAGATTTGTATAACTAGAATAATATTCTGTGTTTCGTTATTCGAAAATATGGCCGCGACACAAAATTTCGACTTGAGGGAGAAATATGATATTCTCAGCCTTTCAGGGACTATATTGACAACGTTATCTGTACTTAGAAAGGTAAAGAATCATGGGGTGGTACTTATACTACATTCCTGAACTCAATAATAATCTAATTTCATTTTCAGTTTTCAGAAAAAAGGCAACATTGTACCAAAACATCATTTGGGACACTTTGTCATAAAACTACAGAGAAGCTCAACGAGAGATTGATTGAAGTTCGAGAAATACTCGGCCTATCCAAAACCTTTGTCCATAGAAGATTGAGGAAACATAAATATAAACCATATAAGTTGAAGTTGTCACTGGTGAGGCCTCTACCGAAGGTGAAGGATCCCACTAACTATGGTGATCTTCGTCCCATCAGTATCCTTCCCTCAATGTCCAATGTTCTGGAGGATTCATTGTGGTCCAGATAAAAGATTATTTGTTGGAAAATAAAATTATATCACCGATGCAGTCTGGATTCTGTAGGGGGCACAGCACGGCAACCTTGCTTCTGGATGTGGTTGATGATTTTGTTAGGTCTGTTGATTGTGATATGATCGTGGCACTTGTCCTCTTAGATTTTGCGCAAGCTTTCGATGTGACTGAGTTACAATTATTTGTTTCATATTTGGACAAGCGTTCCCAGGTAGTAGTTATCGAAAATGACCGTTCTCACGTCATTAATGTGACGTCTGGGGTGCTGCAGGGATCTGTGCTGGGGCTCGTACTTTTTCTTCTTTACACTGCAGATATTTAACAGGAAATTGATTCGTGTAAGGCTTGTGCTTTTGCAGATGACACTCAGCTTTTTTACAGTTTTTACGCTTTACATGCTCCCGCTGCTGCAGAAATTATCAATGCCGATTTGTTGAAAATTTTTGAGTACGCCGAGGCACATAGTCACAAATTAAATACTAGTAGGTGTGACCTCATACTGTGTACGAAATCTAGTAGAAAGCTTATTGACTCCGACTTTGTTGTTGAGATCTCGGGGGAATCAATAGTTGTGAAGAGCTCTGTGTAGTACCTCGGTGTAATTTTTTACTATATCCTTCGTTTTCAGGCCTATATTTCTCAGGTGAACAGAAAATGTTATGGAGCCTTAAAGGCATTATACATGAATGCTAGAATTCTTAATTTCAAATTCAGAGAAAAACTAGTTGATACATTAGTGCTACCTATTTTGAGTTATGCTTTGGTTGTCGTCTTTCCTTGATTGGACAAGCTAACGCAGAACAAACTTCAGCCCGTCAAGAATGCATGCTACCGATTCGTCTGCCGTTTGTCAAAATATAACCGAGATAAGAGGGGTAATTCATAATTGAATATCTTGAAAATCACCTATAACTTAAAAACGAAGTTTTTTTGACTTCATCTATTGTTTCATCAAAAAGTAGCATTCCCATAGCTCTATTCTTTTAGTTTTGAACTGACCATTCATTCAACTTGGGACACCCTATACATTTCGAAGGAAGAAAGCATTAATCAATATTTTTACATGTAGAAGCAGACACTTAGGTTAAGATGTGGGGAATATAAATAGGTTTGCTCATCTTGAAAACTGAAAAATTTGAAAATTGAAAACTAGTCAACTATTTCAGAATTCCTGTTCGTATTGAAGAGGCGAAGACAGTTATATCCATGGAAATGAGGTGCTTAGCTCTTTTTCTCAAAAGTTCAAAAATATTGAAATCATTAATATTTCTACTGAATTTCCACTTTTTATGATAAATGTGTTTTGAATAATATGATGGAAATCGCACATGAATTGTTTGTTTGTTTTTCCTTTAACGTGCTCTATTTCTGCCTTTCGGCTAATGACACGCCGGGGAATTCTGTCACCTCACTAACCTGGGAATTTTGCCGAACCCCTCTCGTGTCGAGGGAAGGGATTATTCTCCAACACATCTCTGTTAGACAGGACCGACAACTTTACATCTCCTCCGAAGATGGACACTCAAGCGATTCCCAGAATCTGAAAAATCGCACCGACTTTGTGGGGATTGAACCCAGGTAACTCTGCGTAGGAGAAGAGCATCATATCCTATACGCCACCGAGCCGGCTCCCACATGAATTCTTCGTTTTGGAATATTCTGTAAACTCATTAATTATATTGTAAAATGTTACCACATTTTCATCGACAGACTTTTGGTGACTGAGCAAGAGCTCTTAGTCCAAGCTAGAGATTGCATCATTCACTACACTATAGTCGGCTTTTTTTGTTTTTGAGATAAAAATTTTTCTCAATATTTATCCTCAACAACTTTTGCTCAACGAAACGAACTAAAAACTCAAGCGCAGGATGATGCTTGTCCTCTGCAACGAGAGGGTGATCAGAATGTACTGAACCTGATACACAAAATCAAATCGAGAATTCTTTCATTAGAATTTTTTATGTAATTAAAATGCATAAGCTCACCAAAAGAGAAAGTATCCATCAGATCAGAGTATTTATCCTCGATATTTGTAGGTAAAAATAATTATATGACTCACTCACTCTATAGTAGGACAATTGAAATCACCGCATAGAAAAAAGGACAGTTGATAGATCTCATGTTTTCTTCCAATTTTGATGAAAAAGATTAGTAACAGTAAACCTGTTCTTCTAAAAACCATGTTGTTAATTATACATTTATTCAATTCGTTTGCAGCGTGCAATAAATATTTCAATAGTACTATGACATTCCATGAAATATTTATTCAAATAACAGTATCCAGCCCCACTGTTTTCGAATCACTTCATCTATGAACAAGAACATTTAATCAGTTGAAAATTAAAATTCAATTCGAATATAGTTCAATTGCATATTATATTATTGCATTTTGAGATATAAACCCTGTTCAAATATTTCATGTTGTCCAAGCAATCTACCCCAATGTAGAATTCCACATTTTCGGAAAGATCAATACTTACAGAACTCCGTTATACTCAAATATGAAATTTCCTCAGTCAGACAGCAAGGTCCTGTACGAAAGGACTGGGTCAATATCTTTTCGTGACGCGTCCCTTTGAAATCGCCTTTTTGGAAGATTTTGTCTATCATGCCAATGATACTTAGTGCTAAATTTTGCCAAAATTATTAAACTTTGTAATTATATAAATATACCTCATTCTATACAAATATTTGTGAGACTTTTGGATGTTTTAAGAAGTATATTTATACATACGTTCCCCATCTTTTATGAGAAGATGTTCTATGTAATATAGAAAAATTTGAAGTGATACTAAGCAGAAACTGAACATATTAGACTGTCAAAACAGGTAGGTTCATTAATCTTAGTAGGTTTTTCAATTGCTCAATCTTTATATAATAAAAATGAGAATAACTTTTGTCTTTGTTTTGAAAATATTTTTACTTGGCTAAATAGAAATATTCTCAAAATCGGCTGTGTTAAAGACAATGGGGTATCAATCAAATCTGATAAACTTCCTAATACGTTATATAGAACAACTTGCAACTGTTGCAATGGTTGAAAATTTTCAGCGACATTTCTTCAACCTATCGGGTTATTTCCTCAGAAGTTATTAGATTGCAGAATATATTCTAAGGAATTCAGTAACAAATTTATGTTAAGCATTAACACAATGCCAGTAAACAAATTTCGTAGATTCATATATTACATGAGAATACTCATAACATATCATATGCACATATGAAAAGACATATTAGTCATACCTGTATTAATAAGATATACATGTGTTAGAATATGTTGCTTCGATGTTGTACTCGTTCTATATATATTTCGATGTCCCATTGCAACTTATAACAATAAAGCGACATCTTACTAACATAACAACATATTAAGTATGTAATCTAAATTATTTACGATTATGAAATTACATTCATTCTCTTGTCTGTAAGGGATGTTATCACAGATGAAGTCCACAAGAACTACTCGTTACTATAACGATATCACTGACTGTTAAGCACAAAGAGTAAGGATTTAAGTAAGTATGAGCACGAGCATTAGTGTCGTCTTAGAAAAATCAACATACTTTCTTTGGTTTTACTTTATGATTATTCTGATGTGAAATGTATACACGGTCATAGGGCTCAAAAAAACTGTCCAAGCGGAATTGGTCGCCATTAACTATTATCCTTGTTATGAGTAGGAAAGTATGTGAAAGACTGACTTGTCTTAGGCACTCCCATCGTGCCATATATGAAACTTCCGCTGCGAAAGTGAAGGCTTTCTTAAATTCACAAAATTATACCTAAGTGTTTCAACAGCCATATTAATCAGGCACAATGGTCTTAGAGGTCACTTCAATTAGTAAAGATGAATGTACCGCCATATGATGAGAACTCCTTAACAGCCTAATGCTGCGGCAAAACATAAGTTTTCCCGGAACTAGGTCTTTCAGCTCCTCGGAGCATCTTCCAAGGACGTATCTGTAAAACATAGAAACGTCAGCAACTTGTCCTCTGAGAGCCATCGGTTGGGGATCGCGGGTGATCTCCGCGTGGTCGATGAGGCGCACAGCCCGTTTTTGCACACTGTCCAACATCCGCAACGAATGTTTGGGCGCAGATACCCATACAAGGAAACAATCTTCCAAAGCAGTTCGAATCTGCGCCTTATATAGAAGCAACAGCTGAGATGACGTAAAGGATCGCTTGGCTCTGAAAATAAAACTATGTTTAGCTGATGCCGACTTAGCTATTGCTGATACATATTCATGCCAGCAAAACCCAGCAATTTTGTGTCGAAACTACTCACCAAAAAAACTTATTACTTAAAGACATTAGAGCAGAGTTTAGGACGCTCTTGAATTTTCAACAGAAAAGTGGTCTTCCAGTCCGAAAAAAACTTCCAAGATTCTTCTATAGAAAGTGGAGATACCCTGTCTACTTCAAAATAAATTGCTGAAGTAGATTTTAACTTTCTAAATACAATACCGTTCGAACAAAAATGAAATCTTCAAGGGTGTACGAGCTACAGAGCACCGCGCCTTTGGTGACTCACCCGGTATATATATACACAACCAAATTTATATGGAATCACCCGATATTTTGAATTTTACCTCGGAGAATTTGGAAAATTCGAAGGATTGTTAGAATTGATCCTTTTTGAGATATTTCAATTGAAAAGAGAAATAAATTAAGGTTTATTTTAAGAAAGAAACAAATAAAAAATAAGAGACTCTTTCCGCATGTAGTAGAAAATTCTTTTTCCACGGAGCAGGTGTTATTTTTTCGGACTTCAGTAGCTGTATTATCTCCTCTTGCCCTGATACAAGCCTGAATCCGTCTAGGCATGCTTTGGACTAGGTTTTCGACCACCTATGGGGTGATATTCTGCCACTCTTTTGTGGCGGCTTCGATGCGCTGTTGTAGGGGGTTCTTGGATTATCCTGGCTCTATCTTCTTTTCTTTTGAGATCATTCCATAAGTGCTTAATAGGATTCAGGTCTGTAGAGCCAGCCAGTCCAAAATAGCGATTCCCTCTGTTTTAAGATAATGTCGCGCGAAGTTTCTGGTATGCGGAGGAGTATTATCTTGCATAAAATTTAGATTCTCAGCATGGGTACCTCTCTAAAATCTGTCTATGGGCTCAAGCACTAGGTCCACGTAATTTCTAGCCGTTACACTCGCAGAAAACGAAATCAAGTCTGTTTTGTCCCAGCATAATGCCACCCCAAAACATCACACTGCCCCCTTGGTATTTCGGAATTTGTCTTGCTGTACGGAGTCTAGCTTGTCTTCCACGACCCCTTAAAACCCGAATCCGGTGGTCATCTGATCGAACACCAATTCTGATCTCATCCGAAAAAACAACATTTCGTCAACTAGTGCGACGCACTAGTGCCTCTTCTTGCAATTTGGAACAAAAGTGATGTTCCTATGACTTCTTCTAGGCTTATTTTGCAGACATTGTATAGAATAGGGCGTAGGTTTTTGAAATCACCCATTGTGGCCGCTATATCCCTTTGTGTCACCTCTTCTTCAACGAGAGCAATTATTCGACCCCTCTGCACATCGGACAATCCAACGTAAGGCATTTTCAATTATGATTATAAAATTTCTTAGATTTTGAAATTCACAGTTTCAAATCTCAGTGACGACTGAGTACAACATCCCGAACACATCTTTGATTACTTGTGAAGAATGAAGTTTTTTGTTGTAAAAAACTGGATAGTATGATAAGAAATGTTGAATTATCACCACATGTTCGGGATATTGTACTTTAAAGTAAATGAGATAAAAAACACAAGGTTTAACTTTAATCTACACTTTATTTGAAAAAATTCGACGACGTTTCGCTAACACAGCAGCTTTATCAAGAATGACAAACAGAATGAAGAGTATGGTATTATAAACAAATCGTAGAACAAGTTGGATGAATAACAGGAAAATCCACACAGAGCCATGGTACACTTAGTATGAAAGGTAATAAAAACTAATTAAACAAGTTAAGTAGGGGCGAATAATTCACATCTACCTGCTCATTCAAAAGCTTTTCCGAATGTTTGTATCTATTTATTTCTAATGCTTCTAGGAGATCTAATTTTAAACTTTTCGATTCTATATGTAATATGTCAAAGTTTTTATTGAATGAATGGTTTTCTTTTATTAAGTGGTTTGAATAATTTGAATCAGATTTATTTTTATCGAAGCTACGTTTATGTTCAGATGTTCTTATTCCAAAACTCCTATAGGTCCTACCGATATAAATTTTAACACAAGAACCGCAATTGATTTTCAACACGAGATTCATTATTTTTAATATGTTTACCTAAGTTATTAGAAGTTTTGAAAGTTATATTAAGATTTTGTTTGACGAGAAAGGATTTAATATTTGTACTTGCAGAACCGCAGAATGTTAAACTGTTGAATATTTTATAGTCTTTATGAATAGGATATACTTCATTTATTGCTTTCTGATACAGTTTTTACGAATGATTAGATCTATCATATCTGGATTATATGAATTATTAATGGCTATCTGTTTGATGATATTTAACTCTTTATTATAATCTTCTACTGATAAAGGTAAATTGAGTAACCGATGTACCATGCTGTTTAAAGCTGCAACTTTGTGTTGAATTGGATGTAATGAGTAGTTATGTATAATTGTATCAGTATGTGTTGGTTTACGAAAGACCGAAAAAACATGATTATTATTTCGTTCAGTGATTTTCAAGTCCAAACAATTAATGGAATTGTTCTGTTCAATTTCTATCGTGAATTTAATGTTCAAATGGATGGAATTAATGAAATTAAGAAATAAGTCTAATTGACGAGTAGTTCAATGAAACATACTAAGATGTCGTCAACATATCTATACCAATAAAGAAATGTGGAAATGAGTGGATGTGTATGAATTTTCTGTTCAATATTATTCATAAAATCTCTGCTAAAAGTGAACTCAAAAGGATTTCCCATGATCAAACCATTTTCACTACTGTAATAGATGTTGAAAGAAAAATAATTTTGTGCAATGCAAACGTCCAACAGATTCAATATTTCTGATTTAATTAATAATTAAAATTAAATCAGTAATTGAATCTCTTGAACGTTGCATTGAAATTTCTTTTTTTCAACAAATGAAACAATTATGAAAATTTGAAATAAATTGATTCATACAAATAAGTTTAAATTCTGAATTCTTATAAAGCTGCTTTACTTGTTTCTCATTTATATCATGGATCTACATCAATTCAAACAAATACTTTAAAGTACTTCAGAAAAATACACCATCAAAATAACAGTCGATATAGATATAGATATAGAATACTAACATCTGATTGTTCCATAGAAAATTTGACCCCCTGTAACTCAGAGAAAGGCAGTGTCAGCGAGAAACGCTGACCCTCGATAGTAAACGGTCCAACAAGAAGGTTCCAGTATAAACCTGCCCAAACATTAAATTTTTGTGGGCTTTGTGTATGTATTTCTCTCAAAAAGCGAGGATTCTGTGTACCAGATATATTTCCACATCGTCATTGAGCATGAAACTACTCTCGTCAGAGAAGCAGATATCTTGAAGTAAATTGGGAATGTTATTCAAACTTTCACTCATATTTTCGCAAGAAATAGAAAAAGTTTCTGATGCTTCACTAGTTTATTGTACTTGATACGCCAGTTTGATGGAATAATTTTCTAATGGAGTGTTATTTATTTGTAGATGTCCCAACACCGCAACTTTTACAGCTTCATTTCTCATAGGACGTGCTACTTCATGCTTTTGGTTTGCCACTGAATCATTTGCATGAAACCAGAGATTTGACATATTGGTGATTTATTTCTTTCTCTGGATGATTTGTGTTAAATATGCTTCCTTTTTTTTTGTACAATTGTTGTTTCAAAAATAAAGTGACATGATTTCTAATCTTCTACCCACGAAGATTTTCGTTACAAATGACGTATGACAAAATACATTAACGTGTATCAAACATCAAAACCGAATCTCCAGTTCTCGATGGGGATCGAAATCGGGCCAGTAATATTCATTATTGTGATTGAATAATCCGACACAGGTCACCCTCCATTTGTCTCTTCATCTGGTGTACTGGTAAAATACAGGGATTTTCTTTTGACTTTTGTGGATATCTTCGGCAGAATTCTAACTGTTGTTAATAATTTCCTGGTTGAAGAAACTGAGATTTCCTCCACCTATACGGTTGAAAGTTAACTTTCATGAGGATTTCGGAACCTTAGTTCTTATTGTCATACTCTCTGCTTCAAGAAGAGATTCAAACTAACAGCTCCCAAGATTTCCATTGAAACTTCTTAATTTTTTGTTTATTATGCTTTGAAAAAATGTTTTGTTTGAATCTTCGAAATATAGATTTGCTTCTTTTCAGGAGAAGGAATAAAATAAATTCCTGGAGCTGCATCAGAATCATAGCCATTCTGAACGTTGCGTTGAAAGATGTCGAATGTTTCAAAAATTTCAAAATTCACGGTCGTTCTTCACTTAAAAAATTATCGGTAAATTATAAGTGAATCTGCAATGTGAATTGACTAATAGATGAATATTCGTTGCTGTAAATTCCAACTAGCAATCAGAATGAAACCATAGAATGTCCAACGAACTTTCATTTCTGTAAAAGTTTAAATTATAATTGGAAATTCAACAAAGAAAAATTTGAATGCATTCCTGCATTCAACTGAAAAAAGTGGCCATAGAATGTCAAAATATTTGTAGTTTAACTTTGATAGCAACCGATATATTGCCATAAGCCAAAATCCCGAATAATCGAGAAATCCGGAATAACTCGACAACAAAAGAATATAGCTGCGATCCGTTCTCACCATTGAATTTCGTCGAAAATTGAGGACGGAAATGAATGATCATTTTTACTTTTCGCAGTATTTTACATAGCTGATGCACCAAAGCATTTGAAATTGAATAGCCTATACATTATCTATAGGTTTGTATGAAATAACTAATATAATGAAAAAGTAATGCAATATGTTCTGCCAATCCATTTTAAATAAAGTGTACAGTTTTGTTTTGTGATTTTTTGCAAGAAAAATGATTTGAATAGAGAGGTCCCGTCTTAATTTTCATTTCACAAGATACAGGGATGTCCACTGGCACCGTCCGTTAAAAACTTTTTGAGTTCCAATTACAATATCAAGCTGAAATAATATACGCGGCCATAACTAGCGATTTCCAATTGGAGTGAAATATTTTCGAAGTGATACCATTTCTAGTTATACTGGAAGTGGGTCATCACTTTGTTATTTCAAATGGCAATCTACCTTTTTTATTATACATCCAGAACCGACATTTGAGCAAGGCATAAAATACCCAAGTTGTTGGCACTTATCTGTCAGAACTTTTGACATATTTAATTACTTTTGCTATAAACTCGATTTTTGAGGAACATTTCAAAAATTTTCAAAAAATTGTAGCTCGTAGTTCTTTTGCACTACTGACACAATTTTTGCTTGGGTAGATAGAAGAAGGATCAAGGAATTTTTAAGCAATCTACACATGTCATGATTTTTTCAATTTGGCCTTTTTCAAACAGCAATAACTCAATTTTTTCAAATTGCACGTGCCAATTTTTATATCGCCATCAGATGAAGTGTCAAATTTCAGATGGAATTGTATAAGCATGTACTATACTCATCGCTTATAGTTCCGAAATAATTTGGGAATATATTGAATTCTGATGATTTTGCAAAAACTAACAGAGAATGCTTTGAAATATTTGAATCAAGTAGCTGAACTGACTACGCTCACCTGACAGGTGCCTTAAATTAATGTACTTGTCACTTCGTTCATTCGAATTTGATATTTCAACAAGAATTGTCGTTATTTCAGATTGGAAAAAATACAACACATTTGGAATAAAAGAACTGGTTATTCAAACGAAAATATAATTAATCTTTTTTTAATTCATTTTAGAATGTCAAAAAGTAGTGGGAAGAAATTGCTGGCAATTCAATAACCCATTTCCAAATTTGCCGCCTACGAGTAAAATAAAATTTCGAAACATTAGAAGCAATTTTCTTCCATTCCGATGAATAAAAATTGTAGGAACTAAGCGAAAACCAATCATCGAATATAATTACATTAATACGAATAAATTATAGCAAACATCATAGGAGAAAACTAATTTACGATCTGAATAAATGTTCAATATGGGCCCCATTGTGCTCGATACACTTGACAGTTCTTATACGAACATGATGAGTTGCCCTCCTAGTTTCCTCAGGATCAATATAACGAAAAGCATTATGAATGCGTTCTAGTAACTTTTCTTTACTTCTTACAGGAATAAGGTACACTTCACTCATGATTTTGCCCCATAAATAAAAATCAAGGGGCGTCAGGTATGGAGAACGAAGAGGTCATAAATTTGGTCCTTGATTACCCCACCATCTATCCTGGAATATTTCTGTTAGCTGCCGATCTACAGCTCGTGCTTTATGTACTGGTGCACCATCCATTTGGTAATAGCAAACCCTCAGAATGTTAAGGGGTAATCCATCTAAAAATTTGATAATGTTCCTCTCAAAATTTCTAGGTATCTTTGTCCATTAAGATTTTCCTCATAAATATGATAAGCTAACAAATCATTCATTAAAATTGCAAAAACGTTCACGCTGAATTTATTTTGGAAATCAATAACCTCAATGAAATGTGGATTTTCTGTGGCCCAAAAATGTCGATTTCTCCTGTTGGTTATTCCACTTTCATTGAATTTGGCTTCATCAGACCATATAATTTTTTGCAGAATTGTCTCATCTTCTTGCAGCCGAATTAATAAATTTTCGCAGAAATTTAGCCGCTTGAGAAGGTCAGTTGGTTTCAATTTTTGTAGTCTGATAATAATGGTGCATGTTATGTTTCTTAAGGAACCATTGAATGTAAGTATAACTCAATCCAATATCCATTGATGCTGACTTATAGGACGCATGTGGATTGGCACGAAAATACGCTAGCGTATTAATTTGATTGTCGTCGTCCTAGAGAAATGGTGTTCTTCTTGTTTCTATGTATTTTGTTCCTCCAAATTGCAGAAAATTGCTTCTAATTCTTCGAAATTTTGTTTTACTCATAGGCGATAAATTTGTAAATTGGTTATTGAATTTCCTGCAAGTTATATCCACTTTTTGATATTCGACATGAATTAAAAAGAGATGAAACATATCCTCGTTCGAATAATCAGCCATTTGATTATCAATCTGGTGTTTTTCAAAAATTTTCACTTCAAATTACCAACAATTCCTGTTGAGATATCAAATTCGAATGAACGAAGTGACAAGTACATTAATTTTAGGCACCTGTCAGGTGAGCGTAGCCAGTTCAGCTACTTGATTCAAATATTTCAAAGCATTCTCTGTTAGTTCTTGCAAAATCATCAAAATTCAATATATTCCCAAATTATTTCGGAACTATAAGAGATGGGTATAGTACATGCTCATACAATTCCATCTGAAATTTGACGGTTCATCTGATGGCGATATAAAAATTGGCACGTGCCATTTGAAAGAATTGAGTTATTGCTGTTTGAAAAAGGCCAAATTGAGAAAATCATACAAAACAACGCAATAAACATTTGACATATCTAGGTTAGATTATTGCTGTTTGAAAAAGGCCAAATTGAGAAAATCATACAAAACAACGCAATAAACATTTGACATGTGTAGACTGCTTGAAAAATTTCTTGATCCTTCTTCTATCCACCGAAGCAAAAATTGTGTCTGTAGTTCAAAAGATCTACGAGCAACAATTTTTTTAAATGTTCCCCAAAAATCAAGTTTATAACAAAAAGAATTAAATCTGTCAAAGAACTTGGGTATTTTATGCCTTGCTCAAATGTCGGTTCTAGATGTATAATAAAAAAGGTAGATTGTCATTTGAAATAACAAAGTGATGTTCCACTTTCGGTATAACTGGAAATGGTATCACTTCGAAAATATTTCACTTCAATTCGCTAGTTATGGCCGCGTATGAAATTTCAACTTGATATTGTAATTGGAACTCAAAAAGTTTTTAACGGACCCTGTATATCTATATATGGGTTTCTTCTATTGGCATGTCTAAAATACGACAGCGGTTTTAACAACACCTGTCAATTGGACAAAAAGTCTTAATCTCAAATATTTCGACTCGGAATGGAAAAGTTGGAATTATGTTCCACTTATTCATTGATGATTTAATTCATTTCATGAGAAAATTGCTTTAAACTGAGGAAAACCGACGTCGAGGAAATGGCAAAGGGACGAGCGAGGTAGTGAAGCACCAATCAGACCAAACTGTGGATTTCCCGCAGTTTCTGTCATTTCCATGAAGGGACTAATGAAGACTTCTCTATTTCCGTCGAGGAGTCTGAATCGAATGCCAGTTTATTCCAAAGTAGAAAAATTGAGATATTTCGATATACCGCTGATGACATTTTCTTCACACTGGTTGAGAGAGAAATATAAAATAATCTTCCGACATGCGAATGAAATGTCGAGTGATTTCCATTCAATAGAACTAAACCAGAAGGCAGAGATATCTCTGACGTGGAAAGCCAACGATTGGTTTATTTCATATTTTCAATACTTTTCCGAATTACAAGAGGAAACAATTCTGAATCGAAATCATTTCCTAATATGAGCAATAATGTTTTCTGGGAGTAGAAAGGAATTTCCGCATCAAATAATATGTTCATTTTCGAGGTTGAAAAAATTGGAATATAGAAGGTGTTCACGCTAAGGTCCATTAGAAATATCTGGAAAACGGGTTTATCGAACAAATCTGAATTTTGGCATTATAGTAAATGGATACTGATCTACAATTTGTTACCTTTTTCGGTTATATCGACTACAACTTCGGTATTTCAAATGGCATGGTGTTCTTTTTTTTTGTTATTTGTCAAAGGGTATCCTTTCTCAAACACCTTTTGTTGAGATTTTTTTATATAAAATTAACCACGATTAGATATGGTTTTATCAAAATTTTTGGAACCCTAGTGTCATCTTCTTCACCCAAAATAATTGACTCAGATTTGAATATTATTATGCCTTTCATTTTAGTATAAGGAGAGAAGTGTTATTTTTGAGGGGAAACTACTGGTTGGTGATATTTTATATACATGGTACTCAAAAACCACTTTTCCACTCAACGAAGTCACGAGTACATTAATTTTAGGCACCTGTCAGGTGAGCGTAGCCAGTTCAGCTGCTTGATTCAAATATTTCTAAGCATTCTCTGTTAGTTTTTGCAAAATCATCAAAATTCAATATATTTCCAAATTATTTCGGAACTATATGAGATGGGTATAGTACATGCTTATACAATTCCATCTGAAGTTTGACGCTTCATCTGATGGCGTTATAAAAATTGGCACGTGCCATTTGAAAAAATTGAGTTATTGCTGTTTGAAAAAATCATACAAAACAAGGCAATAAACATTTGACATGTGTAGACTGCTTAAAAAATTCCTTGATCCTTCTTCTATCCACCCAAGCAAAAATTGTGTCTGTAGTTCAAAAGATCTACGAGCCACAATTTTTTAAATGTTCCTCAAAAATCGAGTTTATAACAAAAATAATTGAATATGTCAAAAGTTTCGATTGATAAGTGCCAACAACTTGGGTATTTTATGCCATGCTCAAATGTCGGTTCTAGATGTATAATAAAAAAGGGAGATTGCCATTTGAAATAACAAAGTGATGACCCACTTCCGGTATAACCGATAATGGTATCACTTCAAAAATATTTCACTTCAATTGGAAATTGCTAGTTATAGCCGCGTATAAAATTTCAGCTTGATATTATAATTGGAACTCAAAAAGTTTTCAACGGACGGTCCCGGTGGATATCCCAGTATATCAGTCATAGGCTAGGCCATTCTTTTCACGCAGAAAGAGATTCAAAACAGGTACCCCGAAGTGGTAATTTGAGTTTAGGAGAAGAAAAATTTCGGCCGGAGCCATATCAAATAAATACGGTAGCTGTTCGATGGTATTTGTTTATCATAATGCCTGAAATTCATTCACAATAAATGCCTTGTGATAATAATGGTGCGAAATCCATTCCGAAGCTTGTTGACTGGTTTGCATGTCAAACTCATAAACCCATGTCTCATCACCAGTTACAATGCGTTTCATGAATGCGGGGTCGGAATAGGCTCGTTTTAGCATGTCTTCCGTGACCTTTACGTGATACAATTTTTGAAGAAAAACTAGTTCTTCTGGAACTAGTCGCGTGACAACGTGTTTCAGGTCCAAATAATCGTTCAGAATGGTGAAAATTGATTCATAAGGCAGAGGAATTTTCTTGCCCATCTCTCCGAAACTTAAATGACGATATTAAATTACCATTTTCTTCACTGATGTTGACATCAGTTTAAAATGTTGATGGTCGACCAGAGCGAGGAAAATCTTCCACCACATCTCGGCCCCAGTTGAATTCACCTTAAGCCTTCTGTAACATTTTCATCTATTCGACCCACTAAATTCGATTTTCGATACAGAATTTGAAACAAATCCTTTGTTCTATATTTTTATCCCATTCAAATATCGCAGAACACACTCAGGAAATTACAAAATCGAGAACTGTACACTAACTAAATCGCGGATCCCGTTCAAACTCCGCGTCTGTATGGAATACAATTGTGCCAACTCAGCAACAACAAAAACCTTGACAATCGTTTTGAGCAGATTTTTCAAATAAACAATTCCAGTACTTCTTCGACAGAATATACACGAATCAGTGGGAATCATACGAATGCTCTCTAGGAAACTTCGGCCTGGTATCGAAAGCGAGTGGGTTGGACCATTTCGAGCCTAAAACGAAATCCTTCTATGGTTCATGAAACTGTAGGATCTTAAAGGAATTAATATTATAAATAGTGTGAATACGTCTCTTTATCAGAGTTGACTGCAAGTAGAGATCCACCTCGAACTATGATGTGAAGATTGTCACGTTTTATATTCCCTACTATAACTAATGAACTGATCTAATCAAGTAGCTATGAATTAAATAAACCCAATGTAACGTTCCGCCGCTGGTCAACCTTTTCATTCCTTTTGAATTGTGGAGGCCGTTACTTGATGTAGATCCATGATATAAATGAGATAAAAAACACAAGGTTTAACTTTAATCTACACTTTATTTGAAAAAATTCGACGACGTTTCGCTGACACAGCAGCTTTATCAAGAATGAAAAATAGAATGAAGAGTATGGTATTATAAACAAATCGTAGAACAAGTTGGATGAATAACAGGAAAATCCACACCGAGCCATTGTACAGTTAGTATGAAAGGTAATAAAACTAATTAAACAAGTTAAGTAGGGGTGAGTAATTCAAATCTACCTGTTCATTCAAAAGCTTGTCCGAATGTTTGTATCTATAGATAGTTTTATTACCTTTCATACTAACTGTACAATGGCTCGGTGTGGATTTTCCTGTTATTCATCCAACTTGTTCTACGATTTGTTTATAATACCATACTCTTCATTCTATTCTTCATTCTTGATAAAGCTGCTGTGTCAGCGAAACGTCGTCGAATTTTTTCAAATAAAGTGTAGATTAAAGTTAAACCTTGTGTTTTTATCTCACTTTTCATTCCTTTCGTTAGAATTAAAATTGAAACTCGCATGAATGATGTAAGCTCTAAACGTCTTATTTATGAGTACCTTTCTTGTGCCTACCTCTTCTGATAAGAACAACCTGCTGCAGTAAAGTTGATCGCGGAAATCATTTGCTGGTAGATTTCTTCGACGTGATTATATTATGATTTTCGCTAAGCGGATTTTTTCAAGTTGAAGAAATACATGTGCCTTATGAGAATAGTGCGTTAATTCCTATTTCGTTTGTTCGCCGCCTATTCGAAATACGACGTCGGATTTTGCACAAAAGAGAACCACTCGATTTGCCCGCATATCATCATCTTAGTCAACTCCGCCAACAAAAAAAAAGGAGATCAACTTTTCCCTAATGCACGTGTTCTTATAATTTGCAGAGGGCCTTTATTCGACTCCATTCAACTCTCTACATCTTTCTTTTCTTATATTCATTTTCCTTTGTGATTACGCAATTCATCTGTACGAGTGAATTGTAACTGAAGAAAAATTCAACAAAGCGGAATCGCTGGAATTCATGTGAGACCGATTGGATTGGGAAAACAGGAGACCACCATAACATCTTCACATAAGGTCAGATGAAAATCATTTGTTCTTTATTTCTCCGAGAGGTGAACCCACATATTACACCATCGATTTTGTTCGTTAACGGAATCTACGCCACCCAGCCTTAACTATAGCTGTCATATTTTCTTTGGTTGATATTTCATAAATGCATCAGTTCTCCCACATACCTTCAAATTCGAAATACGTTTTTGTATAAGGATTATTTAACTCTTTTTTTCTAGAAATAACGGCACCGTATTGTAAAATCATAACTGTTTAACCAATGTAAACGCATATACGCGGTCCATGAATAACTTTTTGTGTGAATTTGAATTTGAGTTTAAATCGTTTTCCATATTATTACGACAAAATCCTTACTGTTCATTCATTATCTTATTGAATTGAGTATATTTTTCTTGATTGAGAATTTGCATCGCTTCTTTTTGTAACCTTTTCAAAATTTAGTAATTTGTTTTCTGACAGGTCATATCTGTTTATAGCTAGGTAACATTACTTGGGGCTCAAAGATAATTCTTCTGAACCCACCCCATTCTCCACTGACGGGCTTTCTAGTTATGAAACTGCGCAAATTCAGAGAAAGATTGACCACATCATTACAGTTTTTCTCTCATTCAAAACTACCTATTTTAACTGTAATAATATTTTGGTCACCAAAGACGAGTGGGTTGGACCACTAAAATCCTCAGGCATACGTCGACGATATTCTTTACTGCAAATAAGAACGGGTTATCAATATCTCCCGGTCAGATCGAGTTTGGCTTCCGCAGTTAACTGGACCACTCGGGCCTCAGAAGGAAAAATCGTTTCAATCAATCGTATAATGTGTTAATTCATTGAGCTTCAAAAACTGAATAATCCCGATGTTGCGGTCGTGGCCTTTATATGCGTTGCCTACAAGTCCTAACACACGTGGCCTCATCTGCCATTGGTTCTTAGTTACAATTCACATAAGGCATTTTCATACCAGATAGGGCCGTAGGTCGCGGATACGAAAGGGTATTCAAACTAATGGATATAGCGACAAATTTGTTATCTGAATTTGGCTTCATTCCAACGATCCAGCTGTAAAAATACGTAGTATTCCAATACATTGAGATTTTAAAATAATTTAATAATTGAAAAATTATGGCATATTTTCACTGTAATACACCTATACAATATATTACTTGCAATTGATAATTGAATTCCGTTTGATCAAATATCAAGAAATAAGTAGATGATTTTAACAAACAATCCAAAAAAAACACCCCAGTTCTGTGTCGTTTCACATGTACCATGATATGATTTCATAGCATCAAAAACTCCATCGTCGTTTCATTTTGTTTTTGATTTTTAGTTCAAACAAGTTATGTTCCGTAATTGTTCAGTTTCCTGTTTATTTCACCCACAGTATTTAGCGTTTCAATTCTGTTTTGGAATAATTAATTCGAACCTCCTATAGTTCCTCGTCATGCCGTAATTAATTGAAACACAGCACTTTCATTCCATAACTTTCAAGTATCGCCTGACATTATTAAATTATAAAGATCGTGAAAGTTTCACAGAAAGTTTCAGCGCGTTTGGAAACCCGACACAACTCCCAAAGAGAAGAAACTCACTGAAACAAAATATGATGACCGAATGTTGCGCAACATTTCAGAAGTCTCGAGAGCTTGTTCAAAACCGAGTTTACACGAATAAGAAATCAACTCAATGAATTTCGCTAGTTAATTCAACCCTTATAATCACAAAATTAACTTCAACTCAAAATATGTGAAGTGAATTTTCCGTTAAGGCATGCATACTGAAATTTATTCATTCATTCATTGATTCGAATGACAAAGTTTTTAAGAAATTGGAAGACAACATTAGTGACAAAATGTAATATTTTGATGTGGGTCAAAAATGACAATAGGAAAGCACGAAATTAATATAGATAAACATTCAAAACAACCTATGCCTTCCACGTTCGTTTATAGAGTTTGGTGTTCCTCATGGGTCTATGTTTGGCCCTCCCGTAATTTTCCTCCTTTATATCAACGACGTACATATTAAATGATGCTACCCACACAGGGGTATACTGTTATTACACTTCCGTGATAATCAGTGGTGAGGATGATAGTGCAATTTGTGAAAAGACTGTAGAAGCAACTAGGGAAGTAGGGAAGTAGGGTAAAAAAAAATATTCAACATTGGAAACAAGAAACCACAAGTGATTACACTCTAGACTAAGTTTTCGAAAACACAATGATGAGACCTGTGAAAGGTGGTATGGGGAATGGCTTCACAGAGATTTCATTGATTGAAACGTATGCATCTGCACAGGTCGGACCACGCTGCTGTGGGTCCCATGGATAGTTCTAGCACAAAAAATTTCGCACATTTGGATATATCTCTATATGGGTAAAAGATAACCCAGAAGTCTCGAGTCAACTGGAAGATAAAAATATATTTTCAGCTGACTGAAAGTGTCGAAGTTCTAATTTAAAGTGATGGACAAGATTCTGCGGGGATGTTTTTACCATCGAGGAGTATATTCTGGAATCGTGATTACACTATATCTGTGGCGTCTACTTTGTTTCATCTGCTGAGACTGCTGTTGTTGGTTGGTACCAGTGTGTGTTTGGTCTACGTGATTCATCTTTCAATTTGGTTACCTATTTAATAATGAATACTTTTTTATTTTAACTTCTATGTTTGAAGAGTAAGCCCAAGTAAACGAAAAGAAGCTTTTGAATCAAACGAAATCTTTTGCATGATTCAAGAAAACAGGGAGGAAATAAACCTGAGAACAAACCATATTTAACCTAAACTAACCATATTTCAATTACATCAGTAATATCTAGTCTCTTGTGTTGTAAACAGAATGGGGAATCATAATTATTGTTTTCTTGTTTCATTCTTAATTCTTACCAGATATTCGATTGGTAGAGGCATGGAAGTACTCTGGGAAGAAAGAAACAAAAGCAGCAAAAAACACGATGTAAGTAATTCTAAATGAAATTCAAAATTTCAACAATTTCATCGCAAACAAAAAAGGATTCTGGAATTTATATGTTGGGAATCATGTGAGAATCTAGATTTATAATAATATATAGGACGATCCAGAACTGAATGACTTATAGTTTTTTCAGTCTTATCCCACTTTTCATTTGGATTCTCTAGAAACCTCCACATGAAAAGATTACTATTTAAGAACCCATTACCTGTTCTCAAACGATTTAGAGTACATCAAATCTTTCAACGGTGATCAAAACCAGGAACCTTCTGAATAGGATCTTGTAGGAAGGAATTCCTAGACAATACATTTCATTCGTTCAAATTCAAAGGAGTATCCAAATATCTAGTGACCAAATCGTTTTACAGAATATCAATATCTGAATAGACGGACTCCGAAGTTAGTGAATAATTGGGTGAAGTTCCGGAAAGGATTGATACTTATCCCAACTCTTTTTGAAGCTGAATGTTCGAGTAAACATTCTGTCAAAAGACATTGATTATTTAAAGAATCTGCTAAAGACGATTGTCAAAATTTTTGTTATTGATAAGTTGGCACAACTGTTTTATATCCTGACACGGAGTTTGAACGTGATCTGTCATTTAGCTTGTTTACAGTATAGAAAAATATAGAAAAACTTCAACTTCATTTTCATAAAAGCTGAAGAAAGTGATTTAATTAACCAACTCAATCGGCATCCTCTTGATTGTTTTGGAAGCATTCCGAACACACTAAAGTGGCACGCTCAAGGCACAAGAATATTTTACAACTCTTGCAAACATATCTCGTGGGTCTGTTCTTCACCCTATCGCACACCCCACACCATCCTCGTTGGTTTTCTGTTGGCTCTAGTCGTGCTATTCAGTTGGATTCGTTCCCCAGGTCGTCTGTGTACAGGCATGCGTATACTAGACAGAACCTGGACTCGTCGGAAAAGAGAACAGTCGACCATTCTGGAATACCCCAATTTGCATGTTCCCTCGCAAACTGAAGTCTTGCAACTCGATGCTCTCTGGTGAAATGCGGGCCGGTAGAAGCTACTCTTGGTCTGATATCGTCTTCTCTGAACCTGTTCCTAACAGTTTGCAATGAAATATGCACATTTCTGGAAAGTGCAAGTTCATTTTGTAGCATTATAGCCGTACAGTGCCGAACTCTTAGTGCAGTTAAACGAAGCCAACGATCATCAACTGGTGTTGTTATCCGATTTCTTCCCTGTCCGGCTCTTCTTCCATATTACCCTGTTTCGTGGTACAGATTAATTACTCTTGAAATAATGCTCTGGTTAACATTCAACAAGTTCACGTAATGTTGCCTTTGCCCCTCCTCTAGAAATTTTACAATTCTTACCACTTCATGATCACTCAAATAGCGTCCAGGACGTTCATCAGCCATTACATTAAATTCAAAGATACGAAAATCAACAAGAAACACAGAAAACTTGCATAAATTCAGCGTGAAACTGAAGAGAAGTTGAATGAATACTGATAGTCAAATAAACTCATTCTTGTTTCAGACGTGTTGGAGATCATATGAAAACAAATGTTACTACATAGATAAGATTTTTTTCCCCTCATATGTCCAAAAACGTATGTTGACAAAGAAACTGCGATCGAGCTGCTTAATCGATTGTGGAATTCAGAATACCAGGTGATGCGACAATTTTTGTGGTGTGTGTATCTTCTGAAAATAACAAAAATCACAAAGAGATTTTAATGTTTTATCATGTTTACAATTGAAAAATTAAATCTGACGATTTCAAAGTAGTTATTAAAATTGTTCTCGTTTTATTCCATACAATCTTAACTAAAACTACCTCTAACATGGTTCAGCATATTTAAAGTTTTTTAAGATTAACGAGAAATGTGTAACTTCTTAGCTCAACGTTCTTTCCGATGCTATTTTATATACAGGTTGCTTAAAAATGAATTAACAACATAATGGAACTTAAATGTCAAAAAAAACTTTTCTTTCTCAAATACGAGTACCTTTTTTCTATTACTCTATTAGGAACGTGTTTTGAATTAGTTTCAATCCGTATTAGGATTTCCTATACCTAAAATAGCTCTTTTTTTCCATTTGAGATTTAATCAAGAACCTGCAGTTCGTTCGGAAAATTGAATCACTATAACGTGGAGAAAGAGTGGATTTAATTCCTTAACCAGTTTTTATGTTCCACAAAGTTCTGTGTAATATTCTATGAGTTTTGACTTCAGTTTGACTTTCAGAATGATTTAGAAATATCGGGAATACTAACTTTGTTTTTGTATAGTATCTCTTGTTAACTTGAATGGCAAAGTGGTAGGATAATTTCATTACCAACTATGAAGATATTGCAGTTAGCGTTTTGGGATATTTTTATGCCAATCCGAATGCGTTTGGCGTTGCTATTGTTAATAAAGTTTTGGGAATACCACGTTTATGGATTCATTTTCGACAAAAGAATTTCCATCCTTTTAAATTCTCATTATTATCATCTGTGAAGTCAGTAGACGTGTGGTTGGGATTAATTTCTGAGGAATGTTGATGGTTCGCATTCAAGAAAACCCAGACTTCTTACAACACGAGAAAATGTCTTTTCTATCGGCATAATTCTCGTATCTTGGGTGCCGAAGATCCAGATCTAACACGGAAACGAAATTTCCAACATTATTTTATTTCTAATGCATTAATTCATACAGAATCCAATGTCAAAATTTAATTTATGAAGACTTTTTTCCAAGAAGTTTTTTGACGACCTTCAAATTCGGGAAAGAAGAGTTGAAATTTTTCAAATCGCCATACCTCCGGTAGTAATCAAGATAAGTCTATCCTTAGGCATATTATTAGCAGAAACTTTCGTTTATAACAATTTTCTGATACGACCCTTACCTTTCAAAGTGCTATGTCTCCGGTAATAATTAAGATACATCTTATTCAGGTTCCATAATATCCTCAGGATTATCATTCATTAATACCTTTATTTGAAATGTTTCCTTTCCTTCTTTTCAAGATCATAAAAGTTGAATAATTTACCAAAGTCTATTTAGTTTCGCTAAGCTGATTCCCTAGACTGAAAAACGAAATCTACCTTAGCATGTAGGCTCTGCCGAAAGGAGTTTCGAGTTTTACCCGAGGCATATTTAAAGCTGGTAGCAAGTTAGAAGAAATACAGCGAAAACAAAAAATTGAAATTGAATTGAAACATTTTTTCTACACATGCAACGTTATAATTAAGACTTTTTCTCTTCCAGTTTTTTCTCTTTATCTATTTGCAGAAATATTGTTATAAACAGTATTAGAGGTTCAATGGAAAAACTCTATTTTCTTTGGGATTTTAGCTTTTTACGACCATACTTTTGTTATGTGCTGAAAATTTTGGGAAAAGTAATATTGGGCAGTTACCTATTGATTAGAGTTTCTTCCATCGTAAAACTACCTTTGTGCAAAACGCGTTTTTCCTCATTCATATTTTCAAAGATTTTTGCAACTCAAGTATAATCAATTCTTTGTCTGCTTTCATGAAATTCATAATTTCTCTTTTCTTGATTATGAGTGTCTTCTACGGACAGTTATTTCCTCGATATTTATAAAAGAACTATATATTGTATTGTACTTTGGAACTCCAAACATTAATAAATTTCTGCAATAGTCGAATTGTTTTCTAGACAACTACATAGTGAGCAACGAGTTTATCGTTAGTGCAAGTTTGCCAAAGAGATAAGTTCACAACAAATAAGAACCCACTCGTGAATTTAAATTGCATATTCATCTTCCACGACCTACTTGCTTCATCACGTGTTATGGAAATTAAAATCTTTCTGTAGAATATTCTTGGAATATTTGCATATCACATGACAAAATTTTAGTGCGGACACGCATTCGCTATTCTCTCCTTTGAAAGCGACCTTGTGATTCATCGAATCGCATTGAATTAATTATATTATATAATTTAATATGGAAACTTGTACCTGTTCCAAGCACCAAGAATCAACTATGTGGGTGAGTCACCCATAAAATGTATGCAATTCGTATATACTTGTGTAGTGGATCCAAAGATTTGGCATTTATATATGTTTTTTTACGACCTTTTTTGTGTGCTTTTCCATATACTCATTTCTACCTGCTGTCTTCATCATTTTGAAAGTTTTCGCACAACTCTTCTTGAATTTGAAACAAAATTAAACATAATTCACAGAAGAATATACGATGCAAGCAAATAAGCTACAACTAACAATCACACACTTCTCACAAACCAAGGTGTTCCGCAGATGACAAATGCCTTCAGGAAGTTCGTAAATATTAACTGGTTAAGTTCAGGATCCCCAGAGATTCCTCGGATATTCTAATGCGAAAATATGATTGTTCGGATACTTAGGACAATTCTTGTATAACATTCTCATGTATCAGCCAATCACATAACATAAATTTAGAAACTTTTCAGAAATCGAAAGTTAAATATTCAATTTCATCAATTTTAGTTGTGGCACATGCCTATGTCAATGCATTACATTGCATGCATGAAAAATACTTAGTTAAAAGTAAACACCAACTGTCAAATCGGTTCGTCTCATTCAATCATTCCAGAATATTCAGTCAATGCAGTCAAAGTCGATTTTTTAAATAAATATTCACGTCGCGAAATTTTTTTATGCGCGTTGTCTGTAATTCGTTTCGAAAAAAGACATTAGTACTGGCCAATTTGATAGATTTGTGTGAGTATTATCAGTAACAATAACGCGATCAAGAAGTTCCAATATTTTCCTATGAAGCTATAATGTAATTAGGATATGGAATATTTCGAATCAATTATCAGTTGAAGAACAATAAATTGCACAGGAAGAGCGCCGCGTTGGTATGGTACGAAGTAGGGTTATGTTAGAGAGGAGAAATTGTAGCCTAATCCTTGAATGTTTGAGCTCTCAACTTACACAATTCATATTTTTTTCATGGCCAGAGTTTTACGTGGCATCTTTCTGGTGTCGGCGAATTTTCCGCAATATTTGATATTGCGCCTAGTTGAATTCAATCGCAATTCAAAAATTAATTCTTGCTATGACAACTTGAGTTCTTCAATGTCTTTTCAAACTACAATTATTTTGTGAATATAATATCGTTTGTAATAAAGAAGCGATCATGTCGTACAGAAAGTTTGAACCCATATTGGCCTTGGCGTTGAATATTAATATGGCGATGTGGGTTTACATAGATCACTAATGATCACATTTTTAACATTGAATATTCCTTCATTTCTGATGTGAACTTCATCGTTCTCGATCATTTCTTGGAAAAACTGAGGACGTTCTTCAGATTTTCGCTGAACCAAATGTAGGAATCGAGTCGACGTTCGAATCTCCTGGCTGCAAAACTAGGATATCCTCATTTTATGAGGTTTATATCAAGTTTTCTTGGGAATACAAAGTTCTCGACTTTCAGATAACTCAACTCGCGTGCTGGAAATCGATGGCTTGGCAGTTTCACTACCTATTACATCAATTTTTGCATCTTCTCCATCAACTACTACATATTTTTATTTCCTTGGGACGTTTAATGAATCATGGGTCGAGAAGTTTTCCCTCACTTCATCGAATATACTTCTATGAGGTTGTTGACTCTCAGGAAAACGATCCAAATAATCATCTGCTGCATCTGCATCATAAATATTTTGAATTTAACATTCAATTTTATCAAACTTTTCATGGCCTCTTCGTTATTACAAACGAACTCTTTCTGCATCTATCTTTTTTAATCTGAATATTCTCTTGGAAATCTGATTGTCATAGAATTAAATTTATTAGCACCAACAAGAAAACAGCAGTAGCAAGACTAAATTGTACGACTCAGCGTGAGACCACAAACTACGCGCTGGGGTGTTCAATCAAACTTTATTGTATATATCAGTATTGGCAATCACAAATATTGGCTGTTTATGAAGAAATATTTGCTGATTCATGATTATCGAATATCTTCCTCGATAAAGTTTTTATTGAGAGTATGGACTACAAATGAAATAAATTTAATAAATTCTGGCTGAAGTTTTTATAAAATGTTAACAGACACGTCAAATTCTGTTTTTAGTCAGTTATAATTTGCATGTCACTTTGTTCTTCTAAAATTGTAAAGGAGGTTGCCACAACCCCAGATCAACGATTTATTAAAGGCATGATGTGGAGGTACTTCATTTTATTGTAACAAAATTCTCTTGTGAATTTGGATCCATTGCATCTGGAAACAAAGTGGCTAAAGATAGAATTAAATTTTACCATTGAAAAATGTAATACAGTGAGATTGTCATTGAAGGATTTTGGAACTACTATAAGGTCAATAATTATGCTTGTCCAAAAGTTAACATTTTCTGGATATTGAGTATGAGTTTTATAAACCAGGGAAGATTTTCTTCAGACCAATTTCGACAGTTCTGATGACCGACTTCACCGTTTGATGTAAATCTTGACTCATTCGAGAAAAAATCGGGATGCATTTTTGATTCGTGAATAATCTTCAATACAGTCTTATCGCAAATTCAATTCGAACAATTTGACGGGTATATGTTGTTGGCTTTTCTTGAAGAATAATCAGGGTAAGTTAGGGTCATCAACGGATCCTCATTCCGGATATATTCCTCACATGTCTTAATTTCCAGTAATGTGCCTTAATGTTGCTCGCAGTATCTTGGCTTACTGTAAGTGAATATGGATACGTTTCTCTAAATAACCGAGCCACGTATCATTCCGATTCTGTCAACATAACCAAACATTATCAAATTTTCAATTTGATGTGATTCGGTTAGATACACTATTCACAAGTTAGTTAAAAACTCTTAGCATACAGTTGTGGGTCTTGCTCAAAAATGAGCTTCTGTTTCGAGTTTTAGGGTTGTGTATTTGTATCACGGACAGGTTGCAAAGTGGTTTTTATTTTATATCTCGAAAACTAAAACAGATAACAGATATGTGAAAAACTTACAGAACAAAAAAGTTTCATTTCAAATAGATCAATCTGAAAAAAAAATATAAAAATTGAGAACATTCAGTGGCCTTTTTATCGAAGGTTTTGATTGACCTGACTGCCGGACGCCACTGGAGTCGATGAGTTGAAATAAACGAGAGATCACCTCATAAGAAGAAATCTGAAGGACTCAAATCAGGTGACCGGGCTGGCTACTTAACTTTTCCCCTTTCACCAATTCACCGACCTGGGAAATTAGCATCCAAATATTGTCTCACACGAAGATCGAAATATGCAGGAGCCCAATATTGCTGAAAAAGTATCTCATTCTCTCAGAGAGTTTCATCATTTTCCAGAATTTCTGAGTGCCTCCGATTTTTTATTCTTTCAACGACTGCAAATAAGTGTCTCCATTGAGATTACCTTCGATGAAGAAAGGTGCAACAATATGGTTTTCAATTTCTGATTCGTTTGTGTGCACGCCTGTTAAATCACAGGATTCAGGGTATCCCAATATCCACCATTATGCCTGTCCACATCACCATTGAGAGCAATCTCTCGTCAGAAAAATAAGTTTTATACAGAATATGTGAATTATTGTAAATATTTTCACTCAGAATTACAAGCGGTGCACATGGTCGTATTCCCGCATTTCATGAACTAGTTTCACTGTATAAGGTAGACATTGGAGATGTTTCACGATTCTGTAGGATGCTGAAGTTGATACAGACACACGTGTCAATTTTCTGATGGAAATATTGTTTTCCATTTGTGGGTGGCCCAAAACAACCACTTCAATTGCTTCCATCCGTATAGGCCGATGTTGAACTTCTTGTTAGCCACTAAGCTCGTAGTTAAATATCTATTTATCGTATATGAAACATACTGGTGTCCTACCTGTTTTTCTGGATGGTTCAAATGGAAAATCCTCGCCGTTCCTCGGGCACAACCTTTATTTCTATAATAAATTGAATCAATTTCTACTCGCTCATCAGTTGAGTAAACCATTTTCATTTTTTTTGTCATATTTTTCGAACGACTGTCAAAATTTTTTCGCAAATTTTTCTTTATATTGAACAAGTTCCACGAAGAAATATATGGGCGATGTCAACCCAGATTATTGGGTCCATAATAATTCTAAAACATCTATAGATCATAATCGGCATCACTTGGAAGACTGAACCTGGCCATCGGGCCTCTCTCGGTCAAACAGAGATGGAATTTGAGGAAATATCGCAGGTTATATATTTTTTTCATAATCTCCTTAGTCCCTTTCATGACCTTGCTTGCTATGTAAAATCTTTTCTTAGATTTGTTTAGACATATAAGAAGTTTGATTGTTGAAATATTTTTCTGCTGGTTTTCTTTCTCCATTGTTACAGATTCCTGTCCCAAACCCCCTTCCTTTCACCCTTTTTTTGGAAATCATGGAATGCAAGAGAGAATGAAGCGGCTAAGCAGAAAAATCTCTTTATGTACACACGACACTAACACATCATAAACAGACAAGCTATTGCTAGTGCAATAGCGACAGGAAAACGAGTTTTTTCCTCAGGTTTTTTCACTCGTTTATTGAATCATATACAAGATAGTATGGTTCCCCTGTTAGATTTCCAGAGCTCACACTTGTGTTTTTTGACACACACTAAAATTGTAGATATAAGCATTCATTGTAAATACAATTATACAAAATTTTGTAAATCCTCTATTTTCAAAAGAATAAATATAATATACACTCGGAGGCAAAATAAGCGGAACACTCGAAAATTTAACCAAATTCGAAGTTCGATATTTTTCCTAATTCTCAACCGATTTAGATGATTTGTTCGGCAAGTTATAGATCAACTCTTCTGCTTTGTAGAAATTATAAGAGAAAACAAAATAAATTGAAAAAAATTTTATACGGGGGCAAAACTAAAAGTGTTTTTTTTGTCAAAAATTCGTAACACCCTGTGGAATTTCGTGGTCCGCGTTGAAACGTACAATATCATGGTCTGTCAAGACACATCTTCCTACAGTAACGCCCTTCTTGTTTCATGCGTTTATCTCTATTTTTGCAAAATATATTTAATTTCAAGTGGAAAATCACTATTTTGGAGAAATTCCATTGAATCAAGAAATTGTCATTAAAATTCGTCTATCAATTTGGAATTTTCTTATTATCACTCAGGCGTGTCGAAATTGTCGTTTGCGATTTTTATGTTCGAATTGCATTAGTTATTGATGACAATTTGGTTAATTTGGTGAAAATTAGGAATTTATAGGAGATAACAGTCGGTAGGTATTAAAATACACAACCGAATTCTGGGACCATTGATAAAACTTTTCATTTACACATGTGCACACCTTTTTTTATCAAATATGAAATACAACACACGTTTTTTTGTATATGACCACATTTGCACTTGTTTAAAGAATGAGAGTTTTCCATTCTTTGATTTGATACAAATTCGATCGGTTTCGGTGTTTTGTGATTCTTTTACTGTTTACGATTCGAAACGGTATTTTTCATTCAGAATGAGAGATTTACCACCAACCTCAGTAGCAAGGGCAGTTACATTGATCGAGGAAGGGCGCACCTACCGCTCAGTCGGTACCGTGTTGGGTGTTTCGACGTCGGTTATCCATCGAATCTACCGACGTTACAGGGAAACTGGATTGTACGTGAGGAGGCGAGGACAAGGAAGAAATCGGGCAACCCGCGCTATACATGACCGTTTCATCGTCAATCAAACCATAAGAAATCCTCGTCTTACTGCTGTTCAGGCACGTAACCTTTTACAAGCAGTGGATAACATTAACGTCAGTGTGAGGACAGTCAGAAGACGATTAAATGAAGTTGGTCTGAGACCATACGCGCAAGCAAGAGCACCAAGACTCGATAGAGCCCTTTGGGTAGCAAGATTGGCGTTTGCTAGGGAGCATGTAGCATGGACAATCAATCAGTGGAGACGAGTTTTATTTAGTGATGAAAGCCGATATTGTGTGAATTTCGTGGATGGTAGAGATAGAATATGGAGGCATCGAGGGGAACGGTACAATCAAGCGAACTTCGCAGGAACTGAGCAATACGGTGGAGGGTCAGTTATGATATGGGGTGGCATATGCTTGGGAGTACGAACAGAACTGGAGATTATTGGTAATGGATCACTAAATGCCCATCGGTATATAACAGAAATCTTGGAGCCCCATGTTATGCCTTTTGCTCCTTACATAGGGGAAAATTTCCTTTTTATGCACGATAACGCGCGCCCTCATACTGCGCGCATAGTGATAGAATATCTCAATGAAGTTGGGATCACACGAATGGACTTGCCGTCGCGGTCACCGGATTTAAACCCGATCGAACACGTTTGGGACATTCTTGGAAGAAGGGTTCGACAACGGAATTCAGGCAACGTTGAAGAGCTGACATTGGCTTTGGTGGAAGAGTGGGACATTATACCTCAACAGATGATAGACAACATCATTGGGAGTATGCGAAATCGTATGCGCGCTGTAATAAGAGCTCGGGGGTCATACTTGTTACTAAAATCAAATGTTTTTTTGTGGGTCATCATGAACATTTTTCTCAACATGTTCTTTTCATTTCACGAGTGTATCGCCAGGATACACACCTGCTCTCAATTTTGGACAGGAATTATAATTATTATAGAGTGTCACACAAAAAAATTCAAAAATAAATGTGCAAAATCAACGATTTTTTCAGTGTACTTCGAGTTCTCCCGGAGCGTGAAATTGGCCAGTGAATTTCAAAAATTTTCATTTCTTTAGATTTCCGCTTCTCTAATTTTGATTTTATTTTTTGGCTAACCTCCGATGTTATGCACCTACGCAAGATTAAAAATAAATTCTTAAAATTTGTGACTTTTCGCTTCAAATTGGATATCTCTTGTAAAAACAGAGATAAATGCATAAAACAAGAAGGGCGTTACTGTAGGAAGATGTGTCTTGACAGACCATGATATTGTACGTTTCAACTCGGACCACGAAATTCCACAGGGTGTTACGAATTTTTGACAAAAAAAACACTTTTAGTTTTGCCCCCGTATAAAATTTTTTTCAATTTTTTTGTTTTCTCTTATCATTTCTACAAAGCAGAAGAGTTGATCTATAACTTGCCGAAAAAATCATCTAAATCGGTTGAGAATTAGGAAAAATATCGGACTTCGAATTTGGTTAAATTTTCGAGTGTTAACATTTAACGCTAATTTTGCCTCATGAAATCGCATGTGTATATATATATATATATATATATATATATATATATATATATATATATATATATATATATATATATATATATATATATATATAACGTTTGTGTTTTCGTTTGAAGATAGTTTCGAACAGAGGTGGTTTCGAGGTTTAGAAGTCATGATCGGGAGAGAAAATATTTCCTACGAAATCTACCTAAAATGGAAGAGAGTCATTGAGAATATAAAGTTCTTGTCCCGAATTATTAATCTGCAAGTACCAGTTTGTTGAATTGTATAGTCTAATATGTTTGTCCTAACTTACCATAAGGTTAATAAATTTTGATGAATACTCCTTAACAATAACGACGTTTTCATGAAGTCTTGAAATCGGTTAGAATGCAATTCTGTTCCCCGTTTCCGTACAAGATAAAATAATAAGCTTACTACAGTCGAATTGAAATTAGATTTTTTAATGAAGATAAAAATATGATGATGATTCATTTTAGAAATATAAAAATACTACGAACTTTTTTAAGGATGGATAATAATGAGTTGCAGGACTAGCTGAATTAGCTTTTTTCTTATGTAGATTTCTCAAAGGAGATCCAAATTCAACACAATACAATTCCCATGAATTGCTGAACTGATCTTGACTCGAATCGAAGTCGATCCAACTAAATCCGCATTTCCATCGGGTTCAGTCCTTCATGAAAGCGAAGTAAATATGTACTCCCCACAAATGAGAATTTCAGGGAGTTTGTGAAGACTGCAGTTATCGTCTTGGAAGGAAATAGAAAGAATGAGTTCATTTGCGATCATTTAAGAAAGAATAACAATTAAATTGTCCTCGTTTATAATCAAATTTGTTTGATGGGCTCAACAATAGACATCGAATAGTTGTCCTTTTTTGAACCCTTTCAATTCTCCACTATTGACAGATGCTCCATCATTACTCTGTGTAATGAGTTTATTTAGTGAGTCAGAGAGGATCGATTTTCCCTATTCCAATATTGAAGCTGCAGTATTCACGAAATTGGAAATCTCTCTGCTTGATTTGAATCAACAATATGGCGCAAAATTAGGGCAAGTTGCAATTATATTTCGTCAGTTTAAATGGCAACATAATCGAAAGAATGCATTTCAGTTCTTTAAACAAACTTGTGCTGATTTCACTTCAACCTGGTTTGATTTTTTTGTGAAGTTCTTGAAACAAGTCGATTTTTGATTAGAGTGGGAGATTTTTTGTTACAGGTTTCGTTTTCCCTGTATCAACACCCTGACAGCTTCCACCCAAAGTTTTTTAATAGAGGAAGGGGGTCGTGTGACACCTTTTTGAGAAGGCGATTCCATTTTCTATACGGCCATGTAATTATTTACTTCCTTAAATAACATGTGACGAATAGAAATCGAGAATTGTTTGGAATTTTTTTTGGCTTTCAAGAATCCATTCGATATCTGTTTGAGGAAAACATCCGATCAAAATTGATTTTGTTGAATCGGAAAAATCTCAACGTTTGCATATCCACCTCCTACTCCTATCAACTACCATCCCGAAAATTTTTACAATGAGAAAGGGGTTGTGTGATACTTAATTAGGAAAGTTATCTGATCCTCAATATCAGTCTACTTCTCCAAGTGCTTTTAATTAAAAAGTAACAATGCTTGAACTTCATGATACTCATGAAAATATGATTATATTATATATTATTATGAAATGAATCATATTATTGAGTTTTCAGTTTTTAATCGTGTTACATTCCTATCGCAAATGTATTGTTACAATCGAGGTTCGAATGATTGCAAGTTTGTAACATTTGTTATATTACCTGATTAAACAATCCTTCATGGTAGTTTTTCCAACAATTCGGTTGACGTATAAAAACTTCTGTCTTGAGATAGTACCATAAGAAGAAATCGATAGGCGTAAGATCGGCCGATCTAGCCGGCCATTATATTTCTCTCACTCCTACATTTCTAACGACCTGAGGGTAAAATTGATTCGGTAGATCTTAACAGTAAATGATTAGGATTGCGCAATCGACGATGAATTTGAAGAATGCAGGAAGTGGAACAACGTGTTAAAGATGTATCATACAATTCCTTTATTCTATGAAAATATTCGGGGTGGTAGTAAACGGAAATAGAGGAATGATGCAGAAATGTTCAAATCAAGGAAAAAAAAAATCCTGAAACAACAAACGTTTTTCTCGAACGGAAATCAAACGTATTTATAAAAACAATTCTCGATTTCCATTACATGATCACATACTACTTTAGAAAGTAAACTAGTGAGCCCATTAAGATCGCCTTTTATATCTAAATAGCCAATATACTAAACGCCTAATATACTGAACGCCTTTTCATATCCAAATATATCTATACTGAACGCCTTATTATATTCACTTCATTATTCATATTTTTACTTAATAGTTCTTTATGTTACATGGAAATCTCCCATATATCACCTCAGTCATCCTTAGAGTAACGCAGCTTCCAGTATTGTTTTATGGATACTGACTCATCAACCACACAAATTTCAACACTATTCACTACTATCCCGATTCAAAGCGATACATTCAATTTGAAAATCTCAACTTACTCCAATTGAGCTAGCATAAGATGAAATTGAAAACATTTCAACACTGATTCAAAAACAAATTGTTCAATCACCCTTTAGGCATAGAAATTCAATCCTCAGCAACTCTAATATTAATTCACAATATTCCAAATTTTTAGTTCCAAAAGTATTAAATATATACTTCAAAAGATCAATATATGCAGATCTATAGTTTCAAATTTTTATTTTTACTCAACAGTTCTGATTCGTATTAGATCAGATAAGAATCCAATAAGATTCATGAATTATAATAAACAACAAATATGTTGGGAGTATCCAAAAGACAAAAGCGAGAAATTAGTAATCAAATAAAAGAACACTACTAAATACATAGAAATTTCACCTTATGTGATTGCCTATACGTAACTATTTTGTATAAATTCAAATTGACCAAAATTCACACAATTTGCTTACCAGAAAGAACAAACATCTTCTGAATTGAAGTGTTCTTGTGGAAAGCAGAAATGAGATCCACAAATTTGTAAATTACATTATAGACCCTCATATACAATACAATGATGTTAACTATATATCAGTTTCAGTGGAACTATTTCTTGTAACTATTAATTTCCTAGATCCTTAACTGTCGAGTTGGCAGTTGGTTTCGAGCAGTCTGATTCATATAAAATTGCTCTCTAATAATTGAAATTTCTATTCTTCAATTTTACTTCTCTTCAATTCATTTTCTCGTGGAACTTTATAATATACTATGAAATGAAAAAGAAAGGAAGAAATTGCATCAAAACAACTTCATATTTCCATATTACGTGATTAACATACTCATTTCACACAATTATATAAAATACCTATAGTACAACTACCTATCACAAAAATTGTCAAATTGCATAGCATTCTCCACGTGGTAGTTGAATTTTTCCCAAAATATGATTTACATAAGCTGCAGCATGTTTCCTGTGATTTTCATAAATCTTGGATTGAAACTTGTGGTAGTACAAAATAAAACATCATGTGCAACTTCTACATATTTGAACAAGATGGTTCCCACTACCAGACACCTATAATAGAGAAACTTTCAACTTCAAATCAATGAGGAATTCCTGTCATTCATTCAACAACCTTGATGAAGGTTTCCTGAGAAACAGTAACTATGAGTTATGAATAGAAGGAACTCACAGTTATTAAATTTTGTGCAAATTTGAGATCTTATTTTCTTTGTTTCAAACTTGAACATTGTCAAACACATTGAATCTCATTAACTTTTACATTTGGATAATTGTAGAATAGAAACGTACTTCCTCTTGAATAAACTGAAACGAAAATTCAATTAGAAATGGCACGGTCATATTGACAAATTTGATGTGGAAGCTGCCAAGGTAAGGGGCTTGATAGAAGGAGATGAAACATGAAACAAAAAATGACCCCCTCCGATCAAAAACGGATCTGATTCAGGAAATTCACAGAAAAAATCAAATCAGCCCAGTTATTCAGGGTGCTGTTCTGGAAGCTACTGGAGACAACGCATCATCAGGTAGCTCCGAAGAATAGTACACCGACCCCAAATGTTACTCCAAGTCCCCGTTCCAGCGAGCCACATTTAATTGTTTAAGACAATTTTAATGATTTGGGTGTATCCAAGTAATAGTCAGAACTACTTGTTTTCCGTGTTCTCCTCTTAAGGAATGGAGTTTATTAGACAATGAAACAATTACGAATTTCAGAAGAATGCATGCTCTGTTTCCTGCATTCTACAGTGTGGAAAATTCGTTGTGTTCGTGTTTCGATATTGATAATTTAATGCAGCAACTTGATATTGAGCATTCCCCCTCTGAGTGGCGTTTATTCATAGATTCGTCTAAATACAGTTTGAAAGCTGTGTTATCGCATGATGGAAATTTAAAACCCTCTGAACCAATTGCTCATTCAGTGACGACGAAAGAAAGTTATATGCGCAGTGTTTTAGATAAAATAAATACAACAAGTATAAATGGCAAATATGTGGGGATTTAATAGTTATAGGAACTAAGATTTCACGGAAGATTTACAAAATATTACTGCTTTCTTTGCTTTTGGGACAGTCGTGCTGTAAAACAGCATTATATAACAAAAATTTGGCCTGAAAGGAAGACGTTAAGCTTAGACCTCTTGTAAACCCGAAAAACTCCTTCTGCCTCCTTTTCACATTAACCTTGGGCTGATGAAAAACTTTGCGAAGGATATGAATGGCGATAGCGATGGATTCAAGTACTTGAAAGAAGTCTTTCCCAAGTTAAATGATGCCAAATTGATGGAAGTCATTTTTATAGAACCACAAATCAGAAAGTTTCAGGAAGATGTTAATGTTACAAAAAAAAGCTTACCAGTCAGGAAATCAGAGCATGCAACTCATTTGTTAGTATAGAAAGAGGATTTTTGGGCAACAATATGGATGCAAACTACCAACAGTTATTTGATGAACTTTTACATGCCTACAAATCGCTCGGTTTCCGCATGGCATTAAAACTTAATTTCCTCCATTCACTTTCGTAATTTTTCTTGACAAATTTGGTAGCGGCCAGTGACGACCAGGATGAAAGATTCTACCAAGCACCAATATATTAGTACAATGGAAATTCGCTATCAAGGACGAAGGGATCCAGCCATGACGGGTGATTACTACAGGTTTTTGAAAAAAGAAGATGTGCCCTTCAAGAAAGGGAAAAATAGAATTAGATTAGTATTTTATGTCAATATTTTCAATCTTTGCGTTTTTCTTAAATGGGAAGTACGTTTAGTGGGAGTAAAAGTAAATAAAGTCGATATACAGGGTGTCCGTGAATTGTGTGTACAACGTTGTACCACTGCCTCTTCAGCTCGAAATAAGTCGACTTAGGCCAACTTACCTATATGATGAGTTTCTTCGTTTGGCCGCTAGAGGTCGCCAAATTCAAAGATTTTTTTCTTATTTTGCAAATAATTCGAGAACGGCTCCATCAATAGATACCATATTTGGTGAGCGTAATCGGGTACGTTATTCACGTTTTTAAGTGATCCACTCAATTACCTTGACGTTTTACAAGTGTCTCTAAAAGCTCGAACGTGTTTTTAATCTACCATAATCTTTCAACTGTTTTAAACATTGAGTAGCTAGACTAATTATCAAACTATTTTGTCTTCTGAGAAATTTTGATATGCTGAGCGGTTCAATCACAAAAGACAAAAGTTTTTAATTTCATGATTTCATTTCTTCAACCACCTAGCAAAGTCAAAAATATCACATTTGACCATGTTGGCTTAGGATTTGTTTCTGTGGTCTGGTAGAATGTTATTGGCTTGACAACCAATTGTTGACACAACAGTGTACCTTAAGTTCTTAACTAGGTATTTTGGTGATTTTTTATCACTATTAGGCACGGAGATGTACAGTAACCCTGAAATGGTTGATATGGTTATGGTGTACGGATTTTGTCGAGGCAATGGACGTGAAAGCTGGAGAGTATATGCTGAATGATTTGCAGATCGCATAGTGCCGTACCACCAAACGTTTGGAAATCTGGAGGGGCGCCTCCGCGAGAGTGGTTGTTTCAAACCCAAGAATTTGGATGGAGGACGACAACGAACAGTTAGGAAGGTAGAATGCGAAGAACAAATTTTGAACATGAATGAGGAAAACCCCCAATTAAGCACGCGGCGTTTAGGTTTGCACTTGGTCGTTCCTAAATCAATGGTTCATGATGTCTTGAAGGAACAATTATTTCATCCTTATCACATTTAGATAGTTCAGGAATTACTTCCTAACGATCCTGAGAATCGCCTAACTTTCTGCCGATTCATGCAAGAGAAGAAGGAAAATTCTATTTACTGACGAATGCACTTTAACTAGGTCTGACATTACTAACCTTCACACTGAACACGTTTACAGAGTCGAAAATCCACATGCTTTTACGAGTACACATCATCAGAATGAATTCAAAATTCACGTATGGATTTTAGTAATTGACAATTTCATTATTGGCCAGGTAGTGATTCCAGATCGATTAAACGGAGCGGCATATTTGAATATTTTGCAAGAAACTTTGTTGGATTTGTTGGACGAAATTCCAAATTACTGCGTGGGGAAATGCGGTTTATGCACGACAGTGCACCTCCTCACTCCACTTTAGCGGTTGGCGAGTTCTTACATGCACAGTATGCGAATCGTTGGGTCGGAAAGGAGCTGGTGCTCCAGCAAGTTGGCCAGCACGATCTCCCGTCTTGACACCGTGCGACTTCTTTCTTTGGGGTGCTTTAAAATCTAGAGTTTACTCTTCTCCAATTGACACCCGAGAAGAGTTACATATGAGAATTTTAAATGTGGCCAACTCCTTCAAAAACTACCCTGAAGTAATGCCAAGGGTCCAATTTAATTTCTTAAAGAGGATTGTATTCAGCAAAATGGTGGAATTTTTGAATATTTACTATAGTTGAATAGAATTTTGTGTGTAAACTAATTAATCGTTATTCTGAAGTTCTTCCTTATTCAGTTTCTAACTGGCAAACCTGTTTTCATATTTTTAAATAGTCATTGTGAAAAACTTATTAAATTTCTTCTTCGAATTTTTCGATTTTTGTAATACTGAACATTGAATTTCTTATTTGCTTGATACGATTCTGCAACCTAGAAAACATCATTTTGTCAACAAGAACTTGTCAAGTATAATAAAATGACAAACTGCCAGAATACAGAAACAAATCCAAAGCCAACATGGTCAATATGTGATATTTTTGACTTGCTAGGTGGTTGAAGAAACGAAATCCTGAAATTGAAAAACTGTTTTGAACTGCTCATCATATCAAAATTTCTCAAGGGACAAAAAAGTTTGATAATTAGTCCAGCTACTCAATGTCAAAAACAGTTTTGCCGAAACGCAGACAGTTGGAAAATTATGGTTGATTAAAAACACATTCGAGTTTTCAGGGACACTTGTAAAACGTCTAGGTCATTGAGTGAATCACTTGAAAATCGTAGAACTATATCTGATATTTTGGTACTGCGAACTTCAGGTACCTGAGATCTTGCACATGGTTACTTTTAATGTTCCTATGAAATCTTTGAGGCACCACGACCTTTTCCCTATAACTTTTAGAAAAACGAATAGTGCACAGAACTCCCCTATCGATAGGATGCTACGTGTCTGCAACACGCATAGGAGTATCAATTTGTTTGGGGTCACATTGGCCTCTTTGAAGAGAACATTTCGCTTGCTTTTACTGACTAACATCAAATTCATTCAATCGTTCGTTTTTGTAATATTCATTTTGTATTTCTATTTTCATTCTTTCTGTGAATACCACTCACTATTAATGTCTTATATAATACTAACTAATATTCATCTAGTGAATGACATTTTGGCTTCGGCTGTGGACATTCCTTATATTGTACTTAAATAAATAAATCAAAAAAACGAGAATAACGCACCCGATTACGCTCAACGAATATGGTTTCTATCGAACGTGTCGTTCTCGAATTATTTGAAAAAAATTAGAAAAAAAACTTTAGATTTGGCGACCAGTAGCGGCCAAACGAAGAAACTTATCGTATAGGCGAGTTGGCCTAAATCGACTTATTTCGAGCTGAAGAATCTGTGGTATAACGTTGTACACGCAATTCACGGACACCCTGTATACTTTTAAAAATAATCAAATAATATTTTTTTTATTACACATTAAATGTGGCTCTATAAAAGTAACTGTATGATACGTCTATTCTAACATCATTCATCTTTATGTTACATTCACAACAATTTTTTTTGTCGGCCAGTGTAATCAGTGGACATTTGGTAAAATATTGTGTCTTGAATAAAGTTTAGATATGGTAAAACACTAAAACACGCAACGATGCATTTCTTCGTCCAGTATTTGTACTTTTATTATTAATCAAATTATATGTATTCTACGTGCCGTAATGTTTAACGAATGAGTAGGTATATTATTCATGGTTGAGCAGGTTTCCTTTACTCTCGAACGAAATCGTTTTATCTTCTTTTCTCAAACATTTTAACAATTCTACTATTCGTCCTTCACGATTCTACTCTTCTGAATGGAGATTATTTTATTTTTCTTAGTCTATTGTTTCAACGTATCATTCTCAGAAATAAATAAGTGATTTTCAACTTCATCAAAAGTTATACGTTAACCTTCATCATTTGCCTTTTAAATTTACCTCACAAACAATATTTTGGTGAAATTTGTGATCGAGCGCTAGCAAAAACATCATAAGCCTAGCATACTCCTGTCATTCATTGGTAATGAAATGAATTTTTTATATTCATTCTCGGAATCTCTTGGTTGGATTACCATTCTACTCAATTCAATTTATGGTATTTTACCAGTATCAGACTTCTCGTTATTTCTACAGGTGTGATATTGATATGGCATCTTGATCATGATTATTCACTAGTGCGTATGAGGTCGTGTTGCATTGATAAGCCAACTTACTAATTCTTGAATATATCGGGAGTTAAGGAGAAAACGGCTTCTTTGGGTAAGTTATAAAAGATGAAGTAGTGAACGCAAATCGAGTTCTTATTTGTATATATTTTTTTAAACGATGCAAACGTCGCACTGAAAGAAAATTCGAATTTAGAATATATAGAGCAGGGTTGCTCAAACGGTCGATCGCGAGTGCTTTTTGAGTAGATCTCGAGAAGAAAAATTTTGATAAGTAGGTAACTACACCATGAAAATTTATTACGTAATAAAATAACACTCTACTAGCGGCAAAAGGCGACTTTATCAAAGAAATGCGCGCGAGGTACTTGTCAAAGAAAAGCCGCGTTTTTTATTCTTGCCGCTTTTCTAGAAATTTCGGGCGGCGCGTTTGACGGGAACATTCGAGACTTTCGTTCACGCCGATATAAATGTTACGCCTGCAGGAATTGGAGTCATTCTGAATTGAAACTTCTTATTACTTATTAAATAGTACAAAATGAGTGCAGCGAATAAATCTAAAACGTATCATTTTAATAATGATTGCGAGGAAGAATTTGTCTTTTGTATGGTGAAGGATAAGTGCATTTGTCGTATTTGTCGAGCGTCAGTTGCAATACCTAAGCATGGTAACTTACATAGGCATTATAAAACGGTTCATAAAAACTATGAAAAGGATTTTCCGCCATAGAGTGAATTAAGAAACCAAAAAGTACGTGATTTGATATGTTGTTTAAAAAAGAACAAACCATGTTCACAAGACCAGCCAAACAATTAGAAGCTGCTACGATCGCGTCATTAAAATGTCTCATATAATTAGCGGAACACAAGAAACCATTCGAAAATGGATCGGTTTTGAAAGGAGCATTTATTGAAGCGGATGAGACTTTATTTGGAGATTTTAATAATGAAACAGAAATCATGTTTGCTCTTAGAGAACTTCAGTTATCTTGTCCGACTGTCACAAGGCGTATTGAAGTCTTGAGTCAGGACATGGTAGATAAACTGAAACATGATAACATGAAATGTACATCCTTTTCTTTATATCTATAATTTTGGTGTGTGTCAGAAAAAACACCAGTGTGATCTCAGGAAATGTAACAGGGGAACCATACTATCTTGTATATGATTCAATAAACGAGTGATAAACCTGAGGAAAAAACTCGTTTCCCTGTCGCTATTGCACTAGCAATAGCTTGTCTGTTTATGTTGTGTTAGTGTCGTGTGTACATAAAGAGTACCAAAGATTTTTCTGCTTAGCCGCTTCATTCTCTCTTGCATTCCATGATTTCCAAACGAAGACAAGGGTGAAAGGAAGGGGGTTTGGGACAGGAATCTGTAACAATGGTGGAAAAAGGAAACCAGCAGAAAAATATTTCAACAATCATACTTCGTTTATGTCTAAACAAATCTAAGAAGAAGATTTTACATAGCAAGCAAGGTCATGAAAAGGACTGGATAATAAAAAAATACATAACCTGCGATATTTCCTCAAATTCCCTCTCTGTTTGACCGAGAGAGCCCCGATGGCCAGGTTCAGTCTTCCAAGTGATGCCGATTATGATCTTTAGATGTTTTAGAATCATTTTGGACCCAATAATTTGGGTTGACATCGCCCATATATTATTTCTTCGTGGAACTTGTTTAATTTAAAGAAAGAATTGCTAACAAATTTTGACAGTCGTAAATAGGCTTGTATCATAGATAGAAAGGTTTTCGATGAAACGAATCAATATCATGTAATGAGATATGTTTCGTTTATTTCAACACCCTATGTATGGAAAAGCAAGCGTTTCTGGGAAAAAGTTTATGTGAACTTCTCAAGCTTGGCTACGTATTCAAATTAATCTGCCTTTACATTTTTCGACGTAGGAAACAAAATCATTAAAGCTTAAATTGACACATAGAGTGAAAAAAACAGTTTTTTATTCATTATTTTTTTGTAAAGAACGGCAAAAACGGATTGGTAATCGGTTGAGTTTCATTACTTAAAATATTTGACGCTGTAAATACAAACGTTTCTTGCTGTTAATAAGAAGCTCTTGTAATTATCGTCCGTATATCTTTTTCTCTTTGACAATAATCGATGAAGAATACGTGTTTCGACTTCCAGAAAACTGACCCAACAGTCTTGTTAAAAGATGGAACGTGGTTTTCCATCATTAAAGCGGAATATCTCATTTCAGTCTGTTGCTCAACTATTCTTGGTTTAACTGTGCTCTGATGGATCAATGTTTTATCCATGATTGATATAAAGATTCTGCTCTCAAAAGAAACTGAATTGATTAAATGGAAAACTGCAAATTACAGAACTGATAAGAAACAATTTTTTTGTAGTTATCTTTATTTATTGCATTCTTAATCATTTGACTTAGGGAACGCATCGTTACTAAATTCTCTTTATTTAAATCAATGTAAAATTTTTCTAAGACATAGTAGGCTCAGTACTCAGGAAGATCTTCGCTATCATGCCAATCTGAAGTGCGAGGGGATGAGAGAAAGAGATGAAACACATTATTTTTTCAGTACGAAAGTGGTTCCCAAAAATCTGACGTTGACGTGTGTTCGCAATTCCTAAGCACTATAAAAGAGATTTCGGTAGCGGTTCCGTATACGGCAGAACACTAATTTGAATATTTCTAAGTTTCTTTAGCGTAAGAGATGATAGTGGAAGGTTATTTTTCTCCATTTTTATTATTTCACAAAGCTGCCGTACCAAAATATCGAAAATGGGACACCCAGTAAATATAAATGAACGCGATGAATATTGGTTCGTTTTCAACGAAACAATCATCATTACTATTTCCCACATATGAAAATATTCCTGGAAAATAGTAGACAATTACATTTACAAGGCCGAATGATGATGATGTGCCGGATGAAATGCTGATTTAAAATCATGAACTAGAAACTGAAATTGCATTTTTTTGTTACGAAGAAATGAATATAAATTAAATATTACATCACTGTAATTTCAGTAGTAGGCAATAAAGAGAAAACTCATTAGAATACTAAAGTACAGAGTGTTTCGACAGTTTGTACTGATTTATACTATAATTGCAAAGGAAAAGAGGTATCACTATCGAAACAAGATTACAATTTCAATTGAAAATTTGGAGTTATATTAGGGGAAAGCGGGGGAATACCGTGCCTTGGGTAATACCGCACACAGTCTTATCGCTGCCACCAGATAGTTTCTTAAGCTCAAGACTTGTGGTGCTATCTACTAGTAAACTCCCGAATAACCGCTGTTACTACTGGCTGAATTGCACAACGTGTTTATATGCTATGGTGAGTGGTGTGTTTTCCCTCGTTTCCAAGTAATTTCGACTCAAAGTTAAATGGGAGGTAAGTGTCCAATATTAATTGTGTTTTATATAAATTTCACTTGTTATATCTAAATAATTAGCCTGCTTTTTACATTCAAATATAATAAGTTTGTTAACGACTATGAATAGGTTATGTGATTCGATGTTGGTTGGGGTTATACCGCGGATTTAAGTAGGGGTAATACAGCGCAGTGCGGTGCGTGTCACCCCAAGCATATAATTTCTTGAAACAAATCATAATTGTTTGTTCCAGATTCCATAACATGCCTCGTGAACAGATCAGAAAATCGGAAAAAACGAATGGCTGGAATCCACACTGCAAGAAGCGTTCACTGCGGTGCGATCGGGCCGAAAAGTGAGGGAGGTAGGTCGTTCTTTGAATATTCCAGAAAGCACTCTACGGGACAAATTGAAAGCGAATCAGAGTAACAAATTGCGACTGGGGAGGAAGTCTGTTTTCAATGAGGAACAAGAAAGCGCTAAAGCTAATCATGTCATAAAATTAGCGAATTTTGTTTTGGAACTACGCCAACTTAATTAAGGCGCTTAGCATACCGGTTTGCTGAAATGAACAAAATGAAACACCGTTTCAGCCATGAGAAAAAAATGGCTGGTCAAGATTGGCTTGATTTATTTTTGAAACGTAATCCACAAATCAGCCTCCGAAAACCTGAAGGCACCAGCCTAAATCGTATTGCTGCATTCAATAAGACTGGGGTTGAAAGATTTTTCAGCAATCTGCTGTCAGTTGTTGAAAGGTTTAAATTCCGTGCAGGGCGAATGTTTAACGTTGACGAAACGGAAATCTCGACTGTACAGAAGCCAGCAAAAATTTTGGCGCCAAAAGAACAGAAGCAGGTAGGCTCTGTTAACTCTTGGGAGAGAGGGAAAAATGTAACAGTGGTCGGTGCTGTTAGTGCAGTAGGGCAGTTCATCACACCGCTGTTTATATTTCCGAGGGCTCGTATGAATGCCCAGCTGACGGAAATGGACCTGTATGGGCAATATGCAGATGCTCAAAAAATGGCTGGATTGACGAAGATTTGTTTTTTTTTCAACTCTACGTAAAAGCCACGGAGGATGACCCCGTGCTCCTCATCTTGGATAACCATGGGAGCCATATTTCCTCAGATATATACAACCTTTGCAGAAGTCATGGCATGGTCATGGTATCCCTACCTCCCCATACATCCCACGAGTTGCAACCACCCGACTTAACCTTTCTCGGGCCACTTAAAAATACTTTAAATCGAGAATGTGACTTATACCTCAGAACTCATGACCATGAAAAAATCACCCATTATGAACTTGCTGCTATTTTTGATAAAGCATATGTGAAAGTTGCAACAATGGATAAAGGCATATCTGGCTTTCGTACTGCAGGAATATGGTCTTTGAACCGAACAAATTTTCTGAAGATGACTTTGGTCTAAATCAACCTTTTGATTCTACAGCGATCGAAATACCTATCAATTTGAACGATACGGAAGTCAATATTGAAACTCCAGTTGATTTGATACCTGGATCATCGGAAACAAATCAATGATTAGATATACCCATAGAAACTCTAGTACCAGTTCCAATATTGAAAATAAATCACATGCAAAGCAACATTCTGAGATATTTACATCTAGATCTCTGAAATCGGTATTAGAGAAGATACAGGAGAAAAAAAATCTGAAGAAAGAAGCTGAAGAAATAAAAAAGGAAAAGAATGGAAAGAAAAAGGCTGAAAGAGTGGAAAAACCGATTGTACCAAAAAAAACCAGGTGTGGGAAAACTTCAATTTGATGATTATGTGAGGATGATGAACTTGATGATATTGAAGCCGATCCATCCCATGATTAAGATGTTTGCATCGTTTGTGGTGAGTTCGTATGTGACAAAGAAATTTGGTATCGCTGTGTTTTCTGTTCATTTTGGTCTCACGCAGAATGTAGTGGTTGGGAATCAGCAGTCAACTACACATGTGATTCGTGTCTGAAATTAGGACAAAAAAATTGAAAATGACTAAACGTTAAAAACATTATTTCTAGCATCATTCCTTTTTCAGTTGTCTCTTTTAGAAAATTTGTATTTTTCCTTTCTCTCAATAAAAATTGGGGCTCGTTTGAAATGAAAAACCGAGTTTATTCAAAATTGTGTTATTCTTTCACCAACTTGAAGATAAGATAACTTGAAATTATGCACGTTCAAATAGTGCTTTATCCCGACAATCTGAAATTATCTGTCGGCATCAGATCTCTCTAATCATTGTACAATTATTAATTCGATTACACCGACTTCATAAAGAATCAATATGATAAAATCAGATTATATCAGAGTTATTTACTCTGAAATTTTCCGTATTTATTTGGCTTTCATGGCTAAGAAGGGGAAATAAAAAGTTTTAAGTTTCAACTAACATAAAAGGATCGATTGAGGAAGGTTTGAGTTGAAACTTTTCTCGAAAATAACTAATATTTAATGATGGAAGTTCACTCACTTACCGCTCTCGATAAACTCTTTTAAATTTTTAACAAAAATACCACAAAGTGGCGATCTCTTAATAAGTTGTTATTTGTACCTCTTCTTAAACTATGATATATAGGTGTACTATGTGATATTTAGAATTTTCAATGAGCCAAATCTTTCACACTATCGATGATATATTCAAAGTTGAGTGAGTTTAGTATAAGGGAGAACCTCAAATTTGCTTGTATCGAAAAAAATATTTGGTACATATAAGAAAAATATGAAAATTTTCAGCTTTCATTCATACCAAAATATCGGGATTACATTTTCTCTCGAAAACCTGCATTAGTTTCACCATGAAATCAACCGATACTATTGTTTTCAAGAACCTTTCCAAGAATCCTAGAATCAAGAATCATTGTCTCCGTTGACCCCTAGAATTTATTTCCGTGAAAACTTCAAAACCGTACCCCCTTCTGTATTTGCAACGACGGGTTTGATTCAATACTCGCTGGAATCTCTCTGAAAAACGGTTTTCGAACTTATATTAGGAGGAAACTACAAAAAATTGCCCCTCAAGCGGCGCTCTCTATCTTGAAAGTAGCCAAAAGTCGGTAGGAGCTATATCAGGCGTGCACGCAGGCGTTCTTTGATGCAAGACTTCAATGGTTTGTCAAATATTTATGCACGAGTTTCGATGAATGTGTTTTCGGTTTATCATGATGACTCATTGCTTTCCCAAAGCTATGGAGTTTTGTTATTATTCGTTACGCTATATTTTCACTCTTTCAAGTTAATATTCCCCTTTGATTTTCTGATCTTCAGGAGTATAATCATGTTGTATAAGACCTTCATAATTTAAAACAACAGTCAACATTCACTTGACGTTTGTATGACTTTGACGTTTTTATTTTTGGCCGTACCTCCAATGGAACATTCCACTTACAAGTTTTCACCATATTGACCATTTTCAAACGGTCCTAACCTATTTCAATGCGACAACTACTCTACACTTCCGTCAGCACTTTTGCAATGTATTTCACACACCCGAATTAACTGTAAATTTTCATTGGAAATCCTCCAAATATTAGACTTTTCTATTTTCCAGTTTTTGCATATCCCTAGTTTGCCGTCGATAGCTGCCTAGAGCGTGGGTCGTCAATGTACGTCTATGCCACTCTTTCATTTGTGTTTCATCCATACACGAAATCTAACCACACACTTCCCTTCGAGTTCAAAGCAAAATTTTCACATACATTTGGTTTTTCTGCCATTTTTGGTAATAATAAAATACGAAGCGTGTAAAGGTTACACAATAATACATCCGTTCACAAACCGACAATAACAAATTTGAGAACTTAAGACTCACTGGTTACATTCATGCCCACAGACGTAGCTTCTATTTCAATATTGCAGGAAAACATATTACTCTTGTAGCACATTCAAAAGCAATAGTAACGTGTTTAGAAGCTGCTAAGGAATTAGCTGGTAAGGGAATAGAGGCAGAAGTAATCAATTTAAGAAGCATAAGGCCGTTAGATATGACCACAATAGCTGCTTCAGTTGCAAAAACGAATCATCTCCTTAGTGTCGAACAAGGTTGGCCCACTTGTGGAGTAGGAGCAGAAATTTTAGCGAGGGTAATGGAGAGTGAAACCTTTTTTCACCTTGATCAACCAGCAATCAGGCTGACAGGTGTACCAATGCCATATGCTACTAGTTTAAAATCAGTAGCACTCCCTAATCCTAGTGATGTGGTAGAAGCTACTAAGACATTATTGAAAGTGAAATGATAGTGTTAAGGAGTATATAAAGTGAATGAATTGGTTCCCTGGAGTTCATTCTCATTTATCTCAAATTTGTTGTAAATTTAAATTTTTACAGAAATATATTTATATTTTGTTTTTTTTTGACTATTCAGATTGTATATTTCAATTTTTCTCCTATTGTTACGGTTTTACGTTGGAATAAATTACAAAGTGGCATGTTAATTATTTTTAATATTGTTATACGGGGCTGTAGGAAAACTTCATTCTCAAGAAGTAAATGAGTAGGAAAATGGGTATTTGAAATTAAGAATAAATCTGAAAATTTTTCGTTCTTTTGAGTGCAACAGGGCAAGTTTTGTCAAACAATATAACTATGGTGCTACAAATTAATATACTTTTAACTAACAATACATTTTAGTAATGCCTATGGAAACTTTTAGGGGGACATTGCGACAATATGATGAGTGCTTTTGTCAAAAAGGTTATTTCAATTTGCATCTTTGTTTGAGTCTCTAGGAACATTTAAGTTTTTTTGATTTTACACAAATGTTACTTCAAATTGATTATGGTGAGATAGAGGTGACGTTTTGTCTGTTCCTCCAAACACGAAATAAAACCATTTCGTTGAAATGTCTTTCATTTTTGACCAAGAAAACCACAACAAGGGTATGCAATAAAATTCAAATTCTGGAAAGGATAGATGAATGTAACTCGAATACTTTTAGGACAATATAATACAATATTCGGGCGAGAGATACCCTGCATATATAAATATACAGTGCGTTCCAGTGAAAACCAACTACCCTAAATAACTCAGCTGGTTTGATTTTCCTGTGAATATCCTGAAGCAGATCGATTTTTGATCAGAAGGGGACAATTTCTTTAACATGTATCAACCCCCACCCCTGGCAGCTTCCTCACTAAATTTTTGAATATGATAAAGAGGTCGGGTGATTTCTCTTATTCTTATTCAATTATTATTATGATCTCTTTAAAGTTTTGTTATTATTTACTTTCTAAAATAACATGTTACGAACTGAAACCCACAATTGATCGGAAAATGCTTTTATCAATCCGTTTCATTTCTGTTTGATGATGAAGAAAGTCCATTCTATTGGTTCTGGAAAAATTTTCTCCCATTTGAACTTTTGCACATCTCCTCCTTGTCCTCTGTCATCAACAACCTCGAAAATATACGTATGTAAAAGGGGTTCTTTCTTTATTTGTAAGGTTTTTTATATATTTATATTCGTTAATTATCTATAATTGATTACATTTTATGTTTGCCTTCGCATTTCATTTGTATATTAGGTGCTTTTATTTGAAATAAACTTATTATCACATGTTCTCTCAAAGAGGTTTCCTCTTTGAAACGTTGTTCAATTTTATGCTTTCTTTAATTCATCGACGATGCAGCAATCTTTACATTTCACATTGAGATCTATCAAGTCGACATTGATTCGAAGTACTAATCATTTTGCTCATTCGAAATGGGAAACACGGAGGGTGCGATATGATTCTCTTGAGAAACTGCTAGATTTCTTCCGTCTGAATCAATAAATAAAAACTATGTTTCATTTTGATGGCATTTGTCTGTTTGTTATCAATTATTCCACGTTTAAACAGTTTTTACTGATCTGATAGAGATGCAGTTACCTTTGGTTATACCCTAACCCTTTCAGTAACAGTTTATTATTTTATTCCAACTGACTTGGTTTGTTTGTTATTTTGAACATCATAGTGAACCTAAAACTACCCTCGATTTTTTTTTTACAAAATAGGTGGGCCTTGGGGAGGGGGTTGGGATGTATGTGTCCCACTGGCGTCTATTGATGGGATATATATGTCCCACTGGTAATTAGTGTTGTTCATGGAAAAGAGAAAAGACAATAAGTTTTCATATTTTATTATTTTATGTATGCTAAGCAGTGAAACAGAACTTGCAGAGGGCTACATTGCAAGCTGCACATATAGTTTTTGTTCTACGTTCCTGTTGTTTTTATAACAGCTGTGACACCTTCTGCTTGTTTGTCCTTCGATAGGTAAGTGATCTCCGATTTTATACAGCGTAGAGCTAGCAGATGACGGTCTGCCGTACTGTCTTCGTCGTACTACTTTCGCATGTTTTCGACCATATTGGATCAAAAATTCGGCTAGTGGAACCAAATAGTCTAAAAAATTCTTCCCATTGCTTTTGCCTCTCAGTTCAGTAAACAAGATCACTGCGTTGATCGATAAAAAACTTTCTTCCACCATTTGCTACTTTTCCGAATCATGTCATAGAGTCCAACAAGCTGATCTGAGAGATCGACTCCCCCCATGTACTTGTTATAGAACTCCATATTTTCGGACAAGGAAATTCTGTTTGTATACCATCCTTTGTTTTTCTGTTCGCTACGGTCATTTTATTGGTGTGACAATTTGGAAGAACGTTGACATCTTTCGGGTCCTTCCAGGAGGTTGCGCAGGTGCCTTACTGATTGCACAAAAACTCATCTGGCCCTCTTTCACGTTTCTTATCGATTTCAAATTTTGGGATATTTTTTCTTGTCGCAATCGACGTTCCCACTGATGCAAAAGGTAGCTTGTTCGTCAGTTGAGTACTTGTGAAAAATCGATCAAAGCATATTGTGGTTTCTGGATCTCGTACCGTCACGGCTAATTTCTCAACAACATCTTCTCATAAAGTTCTTTCATTTCTGTCTTTTTCCCTCCCTGATATATTCATATCATATGTGTAGCCAATTTTCGAATACATCTAACCCATAGCTTTCAGAGGAAGGTATTTTTAGGCATGTTTCCCATGAAGGTATGCCATCGCCTCATTGATACTCTGGAAAGTACTTTCACTTCTCGATTGAACGAAAGTTTGTTTCAAACATGAAAGAACTTCTTCCATATAAAAATTTTATGTGCACCTTCTGGTTTTTGTGGCGAGTTGAAGTATAGTTTGGAAGACAGTAGCTGAAATCGATTCCTAGAAATAGTTTATTTGGTCATTGTGTTGCCAAGTGAAAATCAGTAGACCAATAATGACGTTGTGCTGGCACATTATTGTAGGACATAATGAGAAAACAACCAATAACAATCATTATTTTATACTGATCAGCTTCCTGTATTGTTTTTTTTCTGACTGAAGTATCTTAGTCTTTCGTTTTTTGGGCTATCCAAATGAAGAGACCTTGGGAAATAACTTGAAGAAAACATCAAGTTCTTGAATTCAGCGTTGCAATAACTGAAGTGGTTTTCATTCGGCCTCTTCATTTTGGCACAAAATTGTTATCAACAGGTTTCCATGTGTCCAAAACTACTATGGGAACATTCGTTGGCTCATATCGTCATTTTCATCAGACAAACTTTCAGTAGAGGATGAATCCTCATTGATTCACCTGTCGTTTTCTTATTTTGGAACTCTGATTACTTGTTGATGATCGAATATTTGTCACTCGAAGATTCTGATGAGAATTGTTCGTACTCTGAACTACTCTCCATAAATGGATCCTGATGCTCCTCCTTTATATCAAAACATTTTTCTGCGTACTCAATCAACTGTTCCTCTGTCAGCTGTTTATTTTTGAATTGAAAAAAAGATTTATAGTAATTGTTATACCACTGGGATAAATAAATACCAAAGCAAAATACTAGTGAGACATATACATTCCAACGAGTTTTTTGAGAAAAACTCTTCACAATCTTCCGTGCAAGAACAAAAGACTATCTGAACGTGATAATGAACTATTAATACACTTACCTGGACATTTTTGTGAAAGAATTGCGAGAAAAAGCGATGAAAATCACATGTAAACAAACAAAACGTGATTGAGTGTCGAGTAAACATCAAAACAAAATACGCGCGAACTATTTTTTGGTGGGGAAGGTGCGATACGATGTATAGTACCAAAGGGACATCGATCGGTTTGAATTATTAGAGTACGTTTTTCACTGGAATTTTCTTTAAATCTTCTGGGACCTATATATCGTATTGGGACTGAAAGGGCTAAACACAGGTAACTTGTGTTGGTAGTATTTTCCATAGTTTTGACCTGAAATAACGGTGAATTAGTTGATGGTATTGTTGTTCACTTATAGGACCGCGTTGAAATTTTGAATTTGTCTTATAAAAATAATAAAAAAAAATGGGGTACAAATTCGTTAACGAACAAATTCATGGAAACTGGATGCTTTAATAATGCAATAATAAGAAGAGATTCTCGCAAATATCTGTGTATGTATACCGGACTACTATTCATACAATTCTTCACAAGTACAAATGCCATTCACATAAAATTAGACTCGTACACGAGCTGTATAAAGATGATTTCGATCGTCGTTTGGTGTCTGTGAGCATTTCAGTGAGCAGATCAACAACGATTTGCTTTAAAGTGTTTGTTTTTCAGACTGAATCGCAAAGTCCATCGCCATAACGGTAGAGTTTGGAGTGACACTAATCCCTATTTAGAGAGGAAGAATCATGATCGAAGATCTCCAAAATTTAATGTTTGTGTAAAATTTTAGGAGATTATAATATAGACTATACGCTGCCTCTGTATGGCACTATCTGGATCAGCCCATGTTAAGTCACCCGAATGGTTGAAAAACTATAAGAAAGGTTGTTGAAGCATGTCAGCAAATGACACCACAAATGATGCAGTCATTCGAATCTCCTTTGTACCAATGCATGGAGTAAATAGGATCCTCATCAAACATTTGCGACAGAAATGACCCACGATTAAAAAAAACTGAAAACTCAATTATATGCTTCATTCATAAAATATTATCATAAGAGTTATTGAAATCCAAGCAATGTTACTTTTCAACAAATACAGTCGACTGACATTAAGAATCAGATGACGTTTCTAATGAAATATTACACAACCTATTTCTCATAATAAAAATATTCGTCGTGATAGTTGCTGGGGTAGTTTGAATGAGTAACACAAGCAAACGTTTAAATAAGTTGCAATTTTTTCGATTCAACCAGATCGATTTGGATCGAATGTTTCTTTCAAACGGAGGTCGATCGAATTGATAAAAACCTGTGATTTTTCCAAAGAATCCTGGATTTCAATTAGACACATGTTCCTCTAGAAAGTAAATAACTACATGGTCGTATAGAGAATGGAATCACCTCTGAAAGGAACCACACGAATAATTCAGTGTCGAAACTGCCATAGGTAGGAGGTTGATAAGTGGAGAACGAAACATGTAACAAAAAATGTCCTCCATCATTGGAAAGGCACTGTTTATGCTCCATTTTCGTTATACATACTAAATTCAATTATATTATAAGTACCAACATTGGTTTGTAACATACTACAACAAGGTTGTTATAATGTCATCGCGATGACGTTTCCATTCATAGGTACTTGTTCAGTTTTAGTAAGATTCAGTATAGACGTGGCGCTACATCAGTTTGTTCCCAGTAATATGATCCCAATAGTTCTACGTGCCTCGTATGGTCGAGAATTGTTATTAGGCACAGCAAGCTATAGATTTCGTTTCAATTGCTACCAAGTAGTGAAGTTGATTTCCCACAATATATTTTGTATAATGTGCCTCTCATGCAGAAAATGTTTCACAGATGTGCTTCACAATCGCAGGAATTTTTAATTGCCTGAAATCATTAAAATTTGATATACACACAACGAAATTCATATGGAATCACCCGATATTTTGAATATTACCTCAGGGATTTTGGAAATTTCGTAAGATTGTTAGAATTGATCCATTTTGAGATATTTCAATTGAAATAAGAAATAAATTGAGGTTCATTTAAAGGAAGAAACAAATAAAAGAAAATCAGAGACTCTTTCCGCATGTAGTAAAACAATTTATTTTCTCACGGAGTAGTTGTCTTTTTCTCGACCTCAGTAGCTTGTATTACCTCCTCTTGTCCTGATACATGCCTGAATCCATCTAGGCTTGCTTTGGATTAGGTTTTCGACCTCTTTTGGGGTGATATTCGGCCTCTCTTTTGTGGTGGCTTGGATGAGCTATTATGGGGTTCTTGGATTATCCTGGAGCGATCTAATTTTCCTCTTGAGATTGAGAGGAGTATTATGAAGTGTGCGCTGAGTCTTGTTCAGTCAGTTTCCCTAAAGAAGAGTGGGTACAATGCACTAGTTGCTAAGATTGGGCTCATGATATGTGCACTTTTCGTTGTCAGTGCATTTTATTATGTTTGCATGAACTGTGACATCAACTGAACTATTTGAGTTTATTTTTTGCAGTACGAAATTTGATTATGTTTTTTCTGGTTTCTATGAGAAATCTCAAATATTTTTTGCTTTTGTTTTTCTGTTTCAAATATTTTCATCTGATGAAGTTTGTATAATAACCCAACGTCTCTAGTGTCCCGTTGAGTGGTTCAAAAGACCCAGCCTGTGAGGTCTCTTGAGTCATATAACTGTTTTCATTATAAGGTGAAGTTGTTTGTTTGTTATTCCTTTAACGTGCTCTATTTCTGACTTTCGGCCAATGACACGCCGGGGTATTCTGTCACCTCACTAACCCGGGAATTTTGCCGAACCCCTCTCGTGTCGAGGGAAGGGATCTTTAATGTCCAACACGTCTCTGTTAGACAGAACCGACGGCTTAACATCTCCTCCGAAATATGGATACTCAAGCGATTCCCAGAATCCGAAAAATCGCACCGACTTTGTGGGGATTGAACCCAGGTAACTCTGCGTAGAAGACGAGCATTATATCCTCTAGGCCAGCGAACCGGCATAAGGTAAAGTTAGAATAGTAATCAACGGATTTGTTGAGGTTTTTGATCTCAATATGTGGTCCAAAAATTAAACAACTGAATTGAAATTAACCCTTGTTCATTATTCCTCTGAGAGTATTGAACAAAATGGGGATCAAGTGGCCTGACTCTGCCCTACTACACACAACCTAGGCATCAAGCGAATCAATGGTGGTCACTCAATGAGTCAATACGAAAAAACCACGTTCTCAGTCGAAAAACGCAATACGCACGGTTTTCATGGATTACAGACAATAAATAAAGACTTTTATTCAAGTGTAATGACATTTCTGTTTAGAAGATTCGCCTAAAAAGAACAGTGTTGTGGAATAAAATTTATGGATTTTGCACAACGATAAAGCATCGCCAGAGGATGCCACCGTTATTCGTGAGTCTTTGAGCAATAACAACGAAATTGATCCAATAGCCATCAAATTCATCTGATTAGGAGTCCTGTGACTTCTTTCAGTTCGATCGAGTCAAAAAACCATTACGGGGCACGGGATTTAGTAGCCGAAAGAAGGCAATGGAAAAATCAGACAGCTCTGACGTATACCGAAAAAAAATATTTCGAAGATTGGATCGAACGTTGGCACAGGTTTATTTTTGTCAATGGGGAGAGGAGACAATAACGATTTTGATGAATAATGATTGATTTTCATGAATAAATTCTAGGAACTTTTTGATCAAGGTAGTATCCTTCAACCAAAATTTGTCACTTAATAATAATAATACACTGAAAGAAAAAAATTTAGAAAACTTTCATTAAATTTTATCACAAACGATGATTGTGCCAATTAGAATCAATAATAAAAACAAGTACTGTGTTTTAAGGAATTTTACTTAATAATTGCGATTCGTAAGCGTTTCACTACACCGTAGCTTCTTCAGACGAATGATTATGCAGAAAAATGTAAATGAGAATATAACTATAAATGTTCTTGAGTAATTAAAAGCTTATTGGTCGCCTCCTCCTAAGTGGTTATTTATGACAGGTATATCCAATAAAATTAAGGAATAGATTGCTCCCCGAAAAGATTCAATAGAGGTGAACGGCTTAAATCGACTTGTTCATTGATGAGTCTACCTGAGTGTTTGTATTTATTTATTTCTAAAGTTTCCCAAAGATCTACCTTCCAATATTTATTATCTGTATGCAAAATTTCAAACTGTGGGTCGAAAGAATGATTATTTTCTAAGAGATGATTGGCGTAATTTGAATCTGATTTTTTATTTGAAAAACTGCGTTTATGTTCCGATATTCTAATATTAAAATTTCTATGTGTTCTACCAAGGTAGAAATTATCACAGTCATTGCAATTCAATCTATAAACACCTGATTTATTGTTTTTACCTGGTTTGGTTTTATTATTTTTTATATATTTGCCTAAATTATTATTAGTTTGGAAAGCTATGTTGAAATTATTGCTACTTAAGAATGATTTCAGTTTCTCACTTGTAATGCCAACGTAGGTTAAGGTGTTGAATTTTTGTTTCAATTTATCGACAGGGTAAACTTCATTCAATGCGATTGTACTTTGTTTTTTATTTAAAATATTATTTATTAGTTTGGGATTGTAACCATTATTTTTGGCTATTTGTTTAATCAAATTTAGTTCTTTGTTGAAATTTTCTGGTGATAGCGGGATGTTAATCAATCTATGAATAAAACTATTGAATGCTGACATTTTATGTTGATATGGATGACACGACGAGTTATGTATTATAATATCTGTATGTGACGGCTTATGGTAAATTGCGAAAACATGTTTTCCATTTTCATTCGAAATTGTTACGTCTAAGAAATTTATCGAATTATTGCTTTCTATTTCGGTTGTGAATGCAATTTTGGATGTAATGAATTTATATGATTTTCGAAAATTTTCAACTGTCTATCTGTTCCTGTGAAGCAAATAATGATATCGTCTACATAGCGATACCAGTATAAACAATATTTACTGAGTGGATGATTATGAATTAATTTCTCTAAGTTATTCATGAAAATTTCTGCTAACAAAGGACTCAACGGATTGCCCATAATCAAGCCGTCTTCAATAGTATAATATTTGTAATTGAAATGGAAATAATTTTGATCTAAACAAATTTTAATAATGAAAGAATATCTGATTTAATGATAGTATTGACATGATTCCTTTCTAATAATTCTTCAACTAAGTAATACGTATCTTTTGGAGGAATGTTGGGAAATAGATTCTTAACATCGAAAGAAATAAGTTTGGAATTAGGTGGTATAGTGGTATCTTTGATATTGGTTCGTATAAGTTCGTATGAATTTTTGACCGAGAATTCAGATTTAAAATTGCAATGTTTTATTAGCAAGTCGTTGAGGAATTTTGAAAGTTTGAACGAAGGTGCCGTTACATAAGAAACAACAGGTCTAATAGGGTAATTAGGTTTATGAAGTTTTATCAACGAATATAATTCGGGGGATTGTGGATTGGAGTTAATGAATTTATATTTTTCTTGGTCTGTAATTAATGATTTTGCTGTCGAAATTATGTTTTTATAAATTTCTGAAATTTTGCGGTAGGATCCTTAGTTGATGTTATATAGTTTCCGGCTGTTAAGAATTCTTCAGTTTTAGAATCAAGTAGATTAGAAACTTAAATATAGTAATCTATTTACTAAATATAGATTATTGTGCCCATCAAATTAATTTATTCTATTTTTGTAATAAACCCCTCTAGTATGATTCCTTAAAATGCTTGATGTTGATCTACAAGATTCAGGTTAGCAATTCATATCAGAAGTTCATTCATTTAATGCAAATATAACTTTTGTCTCGGTTCGACTGATAAACATAGACAAAACAATACATAGTTAGGTACTTTATTTTTATCCTAAAAAGTGGCCAGCATTTCGAATAACTAACTTGCCAAATCGACGAGAAGTTGGCTCGATCAGAACTATGAAGTTTGATTTTAATTTATTTTAGCTGTAGAAATAGTAGTCTGGAGTGTTAAGTGATAATAGATAGGTGATGTTTTATTGAAATATAAACTTTTAATTATTCCAATTGAAAGTATGTCGCAGGAAATTTCATCAGAAATGAGGTTCGTGAGAAATGTTGCACTGAGTAATATTATATTTATATTATTTAGAATGTATAATTTTTTGTAATTTGATAAATGGAAGGATGATAGAAAAATGGAACTGTGAGTATAAATTAATTCGTTCCACATTAACCAAATTGTTTTAGCTAACGTTTTAATTGATCTAAAATGCATAAGATAATAATATATTCATTACATCTTCTATATATAAATCAACGATCTCAATAGAACAATGTATGAATAATGCTGCAAGGTAAAAGATATATTAATACTTGGCTCCAAAGAAAATTTAATGAAGAAAGCAGACTGAATTTTCTAATTTTAATAGATGTAGTTCATTTTCTTCATAATTAAAATTAGAAAATTCAGTCTGCATTCTTGATTAAATTTTCACTTGAGAACTATATAAAATTACGTTGTAAATAATAAGTATCATAAAGACAACATAGTAAAAATTTTCAAAACCAAGCTTTCAATAAATATTTTGTTTGTACGCAAGTGAAAATGAAAATGTCATGCAAGATCTGTGAGGAATGTAATTTATATTGATGGATATAATAAATAATATCGATTCAGATCCTTTGAACAGTCACTTATACTATACAATGAGTAGAGTTTCCTGGTAAAATTTATTTGCTCTTTTGAGCACAGAAATCCCTGAATTTTTGCGCGTTTTGAGGCTTGCCGTTGCAAACCAGTGTGTTTTTGATTGTAAAATTTTCTCTCAATGTGGTCCCAGTGAAGAAATTATTGGTTCTTGTTTTGCCAGTCTCGGTAATTCGACCGTCACTAACAACAAATTTGGATTTTAATGCGCAAGACTGATGGAGCCTTCTCCTTGCCTCGGAAAGAAATAATGTTTTTAATGATTTAACTGTCGACGACAATGTAGCAGTGTACGGCATTTTATCTGATCCGAACATTATAGATTCGACGGATTACAAGACACAACAAGATAACGACAACGACGACGTTGACGATGCAGAAGTCATTGCTACCGTCACGTTGAAAGAGACTAAGTCATCGCTCGAAAATCTTTGAAATCAATTTCTAGGATCGGCAGTTGGCGACCACTTTCTACGCCCCTCAATACGCTGAAAAACGCGCTGGCTCTGCCTGGTTGAGTAAACGGCCTCAGGAAAAATCACTGATTTTTTAAATTTATGTTTATTTGAATTGTTTATACTTACTCATTGATTAACATTGACAATATGCATAAACAGTATTCCATACTCTGTAATTCGAACTTTCTTTAAGGTCGCTTACGTTTCAAACTATCGAGTGTCGGCTGTATATGGTTATAATAACAACAGTGGACGATATGAGAATAACAGAAAAAAGAATACCAGAAAGACGCATCAATAATAAAACCAGAATGATGAGCTCGAAATAGAGCAGATGAAAAAACAGGCCTGTTTTCAAAAAATGCTCAAAGATGACAGTTCACAACATGACAACATTCTTATCTAGAAATGAATTCCAATCTTATGCTGCATTTGCGATATTCAATATTTCTTATTGCTTTAAAAAGAGCTTTGTACACATACCACAAAAATTGTCGCATCACCTGGTATTCTGAATTCCACAATGGATTAACTGGCTCGATCGCAGTTTCTTTGTCAACATATGTTTTTGGACATATGAGGGGAATAACATCTAATCTATATAGTAACATGTTTGGGACAACATGCGGTGGAAAATTCAGCAACGTAAAATGCCTTGTAGAAGACTACAACAACTAGAAAATCTGCTTGCTGAAATTTGGAACTCAGTGACTCAAGAGTACATCCAAAATTTGTTTGAGGGGCTTCCGAAACGTATATTGGCGGTAATTAGGGCCTGGGGAGGAAACACTCGATTTTGAAAATGATAAGAAACCATTCGATGTTAGTTGATTGGGCTCTTTGCGAATGTTTGAGGATGGTAGAATTTTTAAATTTTTCATTAACTCGAAAATTGTTGATATTTTCCATCATAAACTCATCTCTTTTGAATGATATCTTCTTATTTTACACTTCTGAAAGTTACCAAGCGACTCTTGAATGACCAACCTAAAAGTTTATGTAGTATTGTCATAAAAGTAGGGTGACAATTTTTGTGTGGAGTGTATATTAATAAATGCTCGACGCCTTTCGATACACAGTATCTTTGTCAAGAGAGAATGAATACTGCAAAATTATCTTAACAAAGATAAAGACGCAATCCATTCAAAGTTATCTGTATTTGAACCAGTGTTTGGGAAACAGGCTAAATAGGGGTGAGTTATTTATGTCTATCTGATCATTAAGTATTACCTAAAATACAAGAAGGTCGAGTTTTATACCTCTATTCTCAGAATGTAGGATTTTAAATTCCGAATTGAAAGAATGACTATTTTCCCTAAAATGATTAGAATAATTCGAATCGGTTTTTCCATTGATGAAACTGCGTTTATGTTCTGAGATTCTAACATTGAAATTTCTTCCTGTTCTACCTATACAGAAACAATTGCAATCTGTACATTCCAATCTATAAACACCTGATCTATTTTCTTTATTAATTGGAGACTTATAATTTCTGATAAATTAACCTTAATTTATTGATGTTTTGAACGCTATATTCAAATTTGAATTTTTAAAAAGGATTTATTCAACATCATTGCTAATATTGTCTATATATGTTAAACTATTGAATTTCTTGTCTTGACGTTCACCAATTGGATATATATGTTGTAAAGCTAATTTTTGTTTTTCTAATATAATATTTTGCTAACTAAATTTGCATCATAACCATTATTTACTGCGATCCGTTTTATCAAATTCAATTATTTGAGAAAATTTTCACTAGACATTAGTGTGCTTAAGAGTCTATGAATATAACTATTAAATGCAGCAACTTTGTGTTGGTAAGGATGTGCCGATGTATAATGAATTGTGATATCTGTATGAGAAGGCTTATGATAAATTGAAAACTGGTGTTTATTATTTGACCTTGTTATTGTTAGGTCTAGGAAATTGATCGAATTGTTCTGTTCTATTGCAGAAGTGAATTTTATTTTTGGGTGCAGGTTGTTGATGAAATTTTCGAATACAGTGAACTGTCTGTTCATGTAAAACACACAATAACGTCATTGACATATCGATACAATATAGGAAATGTTTACTAAACGGGTGTTTAAAAGAATAATGTTTTTTACATTATCCATGAAGATTTCTGTCAAAACAGGGCTTAAAGGGTTTCCCATTATAAGTCCCTCATCTCTTTCATGAAAAGAGTCGTTAAAAAATAATTTTGCAGAGATCCATAATGCCATAATGTCATATTTAATTTTGTAGTATTCATTAGCTCTTGACAGAGATATTGTGTATCGAAATGCGTCGAGCATTTATTAATATAAATTAATGGAAATCTTTGTTTAATTATATTTGAAAATGGATTTCTTTCATGTAAAAGCCTCGTCAATTGAAGGTTCGATTTAAATAATTTGTAATATTGAGTCATGTGCATACAGAATTTATTTCAAATATATTTTTATATTCGATCAAACATTTTTTACATTAGATGTAAAACATGTCAGATAACTGTTCAAGTAATTTTTCTCGACCGAATGGAGAATATGAAAATATTTTCAACGTAACTGAATTAATACTTGAGATATGCCCATTTGCTTAGATCTCTCAGAAAATCGAAAATAAGATGGAAAACGTAGAATGATAACTGAAATTGGTTTTACCAATAAGGTTTTCTCGAAAATTGAGACCGAGAAAGGGGTCATTTCTTTTATATTGTGAACGATGCTCCTTAAAACTATCGAATTTGGGACATCCTGTATAATCGTGGCATGTGTGTACATTTTGAAGATCGTGATTTTTACAATTGCGATATCTCAGTAATGGTGGCTTTTAGAGAAAAAATCATGAGAACCATTTCTACAAACTTCGGTCCGATTTACTATTTTCATAAAATTTTTCGTTTCCGAGAAAAACCCAGAAAACTATAAATTACATACATGCAATCGGCTGAGATTGAGACTACTCACACTTTAATTTTAATAAATAACCCAAAGTTTCCACCGAAATTTTCCGGTCGGAAATTCGGTTTCAATCCCAACCAAACTGAAGCTGAAAAAGAAAAATTCATCGAAACCAGAAAAATAAATGTCATTGGTACCTGCTTTTTTATAGATAAGCTGAAATCTGAGAGGTGGCAGTGCTTGTTGGAGAGGAATGTACAAACCGCATTCGAAGGTTTTCAGAGGAGACTGCTATATATCTTTGGCCAGTGTTTTCCTGAAAAAAGAATTAAAATAGGTCCAAAAATAAACCCAAAAGCGTCCATGAATCTAGTGAAATTCCTCAAACATAAGCTGAAAAAATAAATTGAAAAGCAAATTAAAAATGTTGATACTAAGTAAATTTCACTATCCGAAAATAAAAGTAAGGCAATTGGGAAAATTATTAAATCTAGAACAAACACCAAATATAACTTCAAAGATGACAGTAAATTATCCCCAAATGATTTGAACAAATTTTTTGATGAGATTGGTGAAAAACTCTCAGGTAAAAAAAAGACAAAAACTCTCATAAGGAAAAAATTTCCAAAAAAGGAAAATGCCAAACAAGCTGCTCCACTGTTCTTTGCTGCTACTGTACTAGCTGAAATTATACAAATCGTGGGAAAAATGAAGAACAAAACATCCAGAGATATATATGGACTTTCAGTGAATTTGTTGAAAAAAGTTGTGCGCTATCTAGCGGAACCCCTGAGCCACTTAATTAATCTCTCTTTTGAACAGGGTATTTTTCCAAAACAGCTGGAAGTTGTGAAGGTGGTACCCATGCAGAAGAAGGGAGATGTGACAATTGTAGACCGATTTCTGTGCTGCCAGTGATTTCAAAGGTATTTGAATCTACCATCAAGTCAAGGTTAATAGATTTCATCGACTCTCAAAAAATCTTCAATGACAATCAACATGGTTTCAGAGGCAAAAAATCAACTACAACGGCTCTCATGGAAATTGTGGAATTTATCATAGAGGCCTTTGATGACATGGAAGACGTGATTCTCGCTTGCCTTGACCTTAGCAAAGCATTTGATTGTGTGAGTCACCATATACTGCTTGATAAATTGGAGTACTGCGGGGCGCGGGGACCAGTGTTGGAACTTTTCGGGTCGTATCTACTTGATAGGTCACAAATAGTGGAGTGGAAGGAACAGAAACCAGAAAAGTAACCAGAGGAGTGCCTCAAGGTTCGATATTGGGTCCCGTCTTATTCATAATATACATCAACGATCTTATGGAAATTGTTGAATCTGACACAACGAAAGTTTTTGCCGACGACACGACACTAATAAATAAAGCAATAAGTCGAAATACCTTGGAAGCAAAGTATGAAAAGTCAATTCAGAAAGCAAAAAATGGTTTGAGGCACATGAACTTCACCTGAATATAAATAAAACTCAAAAACTTGTACATAGCACCAGATCAAGAAACGCAGCCACTATCCAATTACTGGGATTTGTTCTTGATGATTCACTGTCCTGGACTTCCCACATAGATTCTCTGTGCAAGCGTCTGTCAACGGCGTGCTTTACAATAAGGAGAATTAAATATATTATAGACGAAAACGCCGCTCTACTAACCTATCATGCGCACTTCCATAGTGTATGTACATATGGCATCATTCTGTGGGGTGTTGCGGCCGATGCAGGGGGAGTATTTCTGAAACAAAAGAATGCTGCCAGATTGCTAGCAGGAGTTCCACCTACAACAAGCTGCAGGGAAATCTTCAAACAATACAAGATACTTACCGTTCCGTCATGCTACATCCTAGTCACCTTGTGCCACTTTCACGAAAATAAAAATTACAAAGAAAAACATGACGAAAATCACAACCATTTCACTCGGGGAAGGGAAAATTTCGTTCTCCCTAGGCATCGTCTGCACAAGACACAAAATTCTTTTGCCTTCATTGGTATCAAACTCTACAACAAGTTGCCCACTGAATACAGAATCATGTCAAAAAATCATTTTAAAAAATCCGTTAGAAATTTTTTGATACGGGGTGCATACTATTCGGTTGAAGAATTTTTGTCAAATTAATTCAAAAGCCATGTGTTTGTAATGTTCATGTCTTCAGTTTAAATACAAATTGTTTTGTAACACTCCTTACTGATATTGTTATTTTTGATCAGAGAAGGAGTTTGTGTGACAGTCCTTGTAATTTATTGAAGGAAATATATAAGCACTATCTCAGCTAGTAGCCTTTCCCAGATTTAGCAATCAAAGGGAATAGGCTCGATTACAATATACTTGACATAAATTTCCTAACTATCCTACATGTATTAAGAATTACAGCTTTTTGCATTTCTATATAGGTATTCTTATGCAATTCTAATTTCTTAAGGCTATCATGCAAAGTTTAGGGTATTAAACCAGTCGAGGATACGATGACAGGAACAATATCTATTTTATCGAGGTGCCACATCTGCTCGATCTCAATAGCAAGATCAGTGTATTTGGACTTTCCCTCCTGGAACTTATTCAGCACGTTGTTATTATTCGGTATGGCGACATCCACCTTCATTGCTGTTCTGGCTCTCTTATCATACACCACTATGTCCGGCCTATTATTCGTCACCATTCTGTCAGTGATAACAGGCCTATCGTAGTATAATCTGATAGAGTCATTTTCCAATACGGGTGCCGGTTGATACTTGTAATATGGCTGGAAGGTGTTCAGAAGTCCGTACTTGTGTGCAAGTTTCTGGTGGATAATGTTGCACACTTGATTATGCCTGTGAAGATACTCCGTATTGGCCAGTTGTTCGCATCCGGACGTAATATGCTGGATAGTCTCCAATCTTATATGGCATTTTCTGCACTTATCTGTTTGTAATGTTCCGTCCTTCATAATAATTTTTTGTAATTGTTTGTAGCGATCACTTGGTCTTGGATGGCCATAAGGAATCCTTCTGTTTCTGCGAATAATTCTCCTTTCATCAACCATTTGTTGGAGGCTTCTTTGTCGATGTGTGGTTGATTAATCTCATGATGTGCAATTCCTTTCTTGACCATTGCTCTTGTTTTTCAGTATCTGATAGGAATGGTAGATTCAGAAGGTCATCTTTGGTAGCAAGATTTAGAGGTGTATATCCCTTATCAGCCAACGATACCACTCTATGGAGATCAGAAGTGAGAGCTTTTGCTGAGAAGAATTCTCTGAGATTTTTATCTGTTCGGTGTGTAAATTGACAATATCTATTAATCCGAATCCTCCTTCTTTCCGCTTCAAAGTTGTTCGTATCACAGACGACTTTGTCAGCATCGTTCGGGTCTGCCTTTGAATATCATCCAGTTCTGTCTAGTCCAGAAGAAGTAAAGCAACAATGGAATGGCGTAGGTGTTAATGCCTTATATATATATAGTTATATATATATATATATATATATATATATATATATATATATCCTTTATATATATATATATATATATATATATATATATATATATATATATATATATATATATATATATATTATTATCATTATTATCGTGGACTTATGCACTATCTCAGCTACTGTTAGCTTGATATGATATTCCTTTCCCAGATTCAGCAATCAAAGGGAATAGACTCGATTACAATATACTTGACAAAAATTTCCTAACTATCCAACATGTATTAAGAATTACAGCTTTTGCATTTCTATATAGGTATTCTTATGCAATTCTAATTATTATTATTAAACAACTCAAAAAGTCTAGGAACACTTCTGAATATCGATATATCGTATCCAGAACGATCAATATGGATGATTTTTTTAAGAAATGAACACCTGCATCAATTTCTCACCAAATTATGTAGAGTGCCGCAACAGATTTCAGTTTTTTATAAAAAACTAAAAATGCAGCAGATGCGACGCTGCTTTATAATCATTTCATGTATTCAGTGTTTGAAATCAGTTAGGTGGCACTTTGTTTCTGTTGTAAGCACAAATAAAAGATTCAAGTTTTGTGATTCGACCATGGAAAGACGACATTTGACTAGAGAAGAGATGTTACGAGCCGTTGGCATGCTCCAAGCTGGGAGCTCACAACGGGAAGTATCCAGGGATCTGGGAAGTAGCCCAAGTGTCATAAACCGTTTATGGTCGCGTTTCAATGAAACAGGTAGCGTAGAAGAACGCCATACAGGTCGTTTCAGGATTACTACAGTCGCCCAAGACCGATTTTTGGTTTTACAAGCCAGAAGAGATCGTACTACCACAGCATCTCAATTAGCTCAAGAGCTATCACGAGTTCATAATGTACAAATTTGCGACCAAACTGTGAGAAATCGACTGCACGAAGGTCAACTCCACTCCAGACGTCCTTTAAGAGTTCCACAACTGACCCATGGAAATCGCGTTGCTCGTTTAGCTTGGTGCCAAGAACACGTAAACTGGGATCAAAAGAGGTGGGCCACAGTTCTCTTCAGTGATGAATCTAGATTTTGTTATTATCCCGATTCGGGAAGAATTTAAATATGGAGGGAACCTGGAAAGCAAAACCGTCTCCAGCATGCTCGAGAAGTTGTTAGACAGGGAGGCGAATCAGTGATGTTTTGGGGAGGTATACGCCTTGGTGGAAGAACTGACCTTGTTTTTATATACAACAACCTCATGAGAAATTCTTACGCAAATGAGATAGTTTGACCTGTAGTGGTACCGTATCTCCAAACAATGGGTCAAAATCCACTCTTCAATCAAGATAATGCCCCTCCTCATCGTGCAAGAGTTGTCTTGAACGTTCTTGAAGAGAATGATATCTATATTTTACCGTGACCATCCTGCTCCCCAGATCTGAATCCCATCGAGCATGTGTGGGACACCCTAAAAAGAAATATCCTGCGTCAAAACGTCTTCAATCATGAACAGGAGCTTCGATTAGCAGTTCAGGGGGCTTGGAATAACTTAGGCCAAAATGTAATAGACAATTTAATATTGAGCATGCTGTGACGATGCCAAAGTGTCATTAATAACAAAGGTGGACCTTCTGGGTACTGAAAAATATAAGTGCTCTCATATCCTTTCTAAAATTTTAGTTCAGGATTTTTTTGTGTTTTAACAAATTTCGTCATTTTCAAATTTCAATTTTTTTTAAAATAGGTGCTTTGGAGAAGTCAAATATTATTTTGTTTTCTTGAGAATACATTATATACAATACATCCTAACGAAAACCGAAAGATTTCTATAAATTCGAATCATCAAATTCATATTTTAAAGATATTGTTAAGTGTTCCCTAGACTTTTTGAGGTGTAATTATTATTTTTAATTGCCTGAATTGACCGGACTATAAGTAGGAGAACTTGTATTCATAATATAAATGAACCAAAAATTTGACATTAATTCTAGGCTTATGAATAGGAAAAACTATTTGATCAATCTTTACAATGGTTTACATTCTTCAAATCTCCCCATGAAATTATTATATATTCAAATCACGGCTCATATAGTTTGTCAATTAAAATCCTATTATCAACTCAATTATTCTAGCCTAGGTTTACATTTATATACATAACCAATGAAAACATATACTAAGCCTTATCATTGAGAGAGATACCAGATCGTATTTCCACAACGTACCGTCAGCAGAGCAGTGCTCGATAAAAGATAGGAAAATATGATCATGAATTTCATTCGTTTTGTTGTGTTTACTCGGTTGTGTTGTTGTTAAGACGATAGATAGTGCGATCTGACAAAATAGTGTGTGTCTGGAATTATTATTAAGGAAAATTGAAGGTATGTCATTTTAAATTGCCTACAACCAATAAAAGGAAAAAAATAAACTTTGTGGTGAATATAACAATATACGAATATAAGACCTTTACATATTGATTTATCGATCTATTCGGTCGATCCATGCATTGTAAAACTGTTGATGTAAATTTTCGTATTAACTGATTTACATAATGACATTAGATATTTTGAAAAATTTTCAATTCAGGGAATACATTTTGATAATTGGTTTTAGTCTATTTCATACTCTGTGATACTATAATACATTTTGAATATATAACCTTCTTTGAAAGTTACCGCATAAATTGGTTGAATGTATATGACAGAAAGATTTTGAACAAACCAATTATTGTTATCGTAGCATGGGATAAAATTTTAATGAGTATGATTGATGAAATAAATAATTTATACTCCAAGTGACTTCATTTCAATAATTCCTTTTTAGTATCAAGACATTTAAAATATATTAACGAAGAAGATGATTTCAAGAGTTTTGTAATATTTACATTTGAATATTTCAGCACATTTTTTTCTTACATTTGATCTAAGATCCCGAAACTAGTTCCTCAAGATCGTTTGAATTTACGAATTGTTTAATGTATTTCCTCGATTTAAGTTTGCTCTTGTAAACATTCTATGAAGCATAAAATCTCCAAGGATTTTAATTATAATGCAAATTTGTATTAGCAAATCTATTACACTTTTAAAGACATATTCGTAGAAGTAAAGAAGTTGGATACCGTGTGTTCATTTAGTATTTGTTTATCCGATACATGTGAATCTGAACTTTGTATCGGAAAGGTATAAGGGAGATAGGTTAGGTTATATTTACAAATACAAGTAAACGATGACTTCTACTAAAATATGTTATTAAATGCTCGACGCGTTTCGATACACAGTATATTTCCAAGGGCGAATGAATTCTACAAATATATCTTACTAACAAATTTTTATATATACTAAAGAGGCAATCCACTCAGAGCTATCCGTATTTGACCTAACGTTAAGAAAATAAATTTCATAAGGGTGAGTTATTTATGTCTACCTGATCATTAGGAATTTTCTGTGAATTCTTAAATCTGTTAATTTCAAGTACTTCCAGAAGGTTGAGTTTTATACCTCTATTCTCAGAATGTAGGACATTAAATTGTGAATTGAAAGAGTGACCATTTTCCTGAGATGATTTGAATAATTTGAATCGGTTTTTCCATTGATGAAACTGCGTTTATGTTCAGAGATTCTAACATTAAAATTACTTCCTGTTCTACCTATATAAAAACAATTGCAATCTGCATAATCCAATCTATAAACACCTGATTTATTTTCTTTAATAACTGGTATAATTCCTGATGAATGAACCTAAATTTGTTGATGTTTTGAACGCTATATTTAAATTTGAATTTTAAGAAGGGATTTCACATTATTGCTAATATTGCCTATATATGTTAAACTGAATATCTTGTCTTGGTGTTCATTCAAATGATTTGATAAGGAAAATAGAAAATATTGTCATTCCTAGTAATGTAAAGTTAGTCTCTTTTGATGTCAAGAATTTGTTTCGAAGTATTCCATCGAAAGATCCCTATAATATAATCAATAATTTGTTAACACATAATATGACGAATCCACGAATTGAATACGACATTATGGCTTTATTAGATGTTTGCATATCTCAAAATTATTTTTTACTTAACGATTGTTTTTATAAAAGTGGGGGACTTATAATGGGAATCCCCTTAAGCCCTCTTTTAGCAGAATTTTCATGGATAACATAGAAAAAACTATTCATAAATACCCGCTTAGTAAAAATTCCCTATATTGGTATCGATACGTCGATGACATTATTGTGTGTTTCACAGGAACAAACAGACAGTTCACTGTATTCGAAAATTTCATCAACAAATTGCACCCAAAAATAAAATTCACTTCTGAAATAGAACAGAACTATTCGATCAATTTCCTGGACCTAACAATAACAAGGCCAAATAATAAACACCAGTTTTCAATTTATCATAAGCCTTCTCATACAGATATCACAATATACATCGGCACATCCTTACCAACATAAAGTTGCAGCATTAAACAGCTATATACATGGACTCTTGAACACACCGATGTCTAATGATAATTATTTCAAAGAATTGAATTTGATAAAACAGAACGCAATAAATAATGGTTATGATGCAAATTAACATAAGAAAAAAAAATTAGTTTTAGAACATATATAACCAATCGGTGAACATCAAGTGAAGAAATTCAATAGTTTAACATATATAGGCAATATGAGCAATAATATGAAACCCTTCTTAAAAGTTCAAATTGAATTATAGCTTTCAGAACTACAACAAATTTAGGTTCATTTATCAGAAATTATAAATCTCCAATTACTAAAGATAATAAATCAGGTGTTTATAGATTGGACTGTGCAGATTGCATTTGTTTTTATATAAGTAGAACAGGAAGAAATTTTAATTTTAGAATCTCTGAACATAAACGCAGTCTCATCAATGGAAAAACCGATTCAAATTATTCAAATCATCTTAGGGAAAATGTGCACTCTTTCAATTCAGAATTTAAAATCCTACATTCTGAGAATAGAGATATAAAACTCGACCTTCTGGAAGCACTTGAAATTAACAGATTTAGGTATTCACCGGAAATTCTTAATGATCAGGTAGACATAAATAACTCACCCTTATTAAATTTATTTCCTAAACATTAGTTCAAGTACGCATAGCTCTGAGTGGATTGCCTCTTTAGTATATATAAAAATTTGCTAGTAAGATATATTTGTAGTATTCATTCGCTCTTGATAAAGATACTATGTATCGAAACGCGTCGAGCATTTAATGATATATTTTGGTAGAAATCATAGTTTACTTGTATTTGTGAAAACGGATTTCTATCACGTAAAAGCCTCGTCAATTGAAATAGGTTTTATATCTTAACCGTTGCATATTTCTAAATGATTTTCGAATATTAAGGGTGCTGCGTTTCAGAAATTTATATGAAAAATATGTTTTCTTAATAGTATTTCGTATTTTATTCTAAAATTAAAATAAGGTGAGTTTTCTCATATACTTTTCAACCTGAACCTAATGGTATTTGATTTAATCGATATTTTGCAAACTGTTGACCTTTTTTTTCAAACTCTTTTGTACTCCCCAGGAATGTCAGAACATTTCTACATAGTAACCAGAACTTTCTTAAACAACAGAACTTCTATTCGAAGCAAAACGGATAATAGCAAAATTATACAGTGTGTTCATTTTTCATTATCGAAATTCGGAAACATTCATATCACATTATTTTTCTCATTTCTCATAAGATAAACTGGATTGAATGCTTGAATCTGAATAAAAATTCGAATAGCTGTCGAATGGTGTAGGTATAGATTTCCTATTCCTATTTTCAACAATTCTCAAATGAAAGGATTTTTTATATTTAGGAATTCATTAAAATGGGCTTTCAATTCAATTTTCAATGAAGTCCACCTTCTTCTTTAAAAAACGAATGTTACATCGCTACTTACGAAATGCCCGAATTTCTGAAGTGACTTGAATTTGTTTCATTTTTAGAAATAAATCAACTCAAAATCTGTTAAAGCCGAGTTTATTATAAAAATATCGAAAAGTTGAACAAAAAATAGTTTCTATTATAAAACAGAATCAAATTATAGAATTTCCATTCATTATAATCTCTCCTTATAGAAAATATAGAATTTAAATATAAGCTAGTGTACATAAGCAACATGCTATTCCTTATGACGTTTAAAGTATCCATCGATTTTACTTTGAACCTTTCTCGATAATGCCATCTGAATTGATTTCTCCTTGAGCCTTTTCAGGAGCAATACGTCTTCTATAGAAAGATTATTCTGTTCGGCCCAACTTATAATCAGGGAGAACGCATTGACAGAGTCTACATGTTTCACTTTTACCATACTATTTGAACCATCTCTAAGTCAGAAGATTCCTCTACGTTTTTAATATCCCTTCCAAAAGCATCCTGTATGAGCTCTTCTTCAGTCAAATCGATAACAAACTCTTTGTCTCCCACAGCCCAGTTGGTAATGTTCTCAATGGTTAAGTGATTTTCTGGATCGATAACTCTTAATGATTCGGAAATATTTTTCAAATCATTTTTACTGATTGGACGAAGTTTCTTCTGAAGCTATGAGAGTGGAATATTTTCAGCGTCTGATTCTTTTACTTCTGTAGTGTCATGCCACAATGCTGTCCAACTTTTTCTAATATTTTTTGAAGTAATGGCTTTCTACGATTGGGCAAGATTGTTCACGGCATCTTTCAAATTATACTGCTTCAAAATGGAAGTTATCTCTTCACCTTCATGCGAAATGATATGATTTAGACGGCATTTGCTATACGACACTTTAATGTTTTGAATTAAATTTTTATCCATCAGTTGGAGAACGGCAGTATAGTTGGGTGGCAAAATTAACCTCAGGTGGGTGCAATGGTGCATTGTCTACTAATAACAGAGCTTTAGAGGGCTTGTTAATCTAAGTTAAAAAACTCTTCACCTCAGGTATAAAAAATGTTTTAAACCATTCATTAAATAATGGTCATCCACCCTTTAGTAGATGCTTTGTAGACAACTGGTAGTGAACTTTCGTTTTTGAATGCTCGTGGATTTGCTGCTTTTTCCAAGACTACTAAAGGTAATTGGTAAGTTTCAGCCGCGTTGCAGCATGGCATGAATGTTACGCGGTCTTTTGACACTTTTCGACCTGGTGCTGATTTTTCCCCTTGATGAACCCAAGTTGTGTCTGGTAAACATCTCTAAAAAATGGCCGATTCATCAGCATTATACACCTGTTGTTTGCTTAATTCCATCTGATCAACAATCGATAGAAATTTTTTTTAAATGGTATCACAGCGGAAACATCACTGGAAAGTTTTTCACCACAAACCTTCAAGAAACGAATGCCTCGTCTAAGCCATCCCGAACTTGCCAGAAAACCTTTTTTCCTATGATTTGTTCATAAAACTGTTTGGCTTTTGCTCTCAATATGTCTGAATAAATTGGTACGTGTGCGTTGCGTTGTTGAAGAAACCAGTTATACAATGCGATTTCAACATCAGGATTCTCAGCTTCTCTAATATTATTTCTTTTTCCTACAATACCTTGGATAGAATAAAGTCGAGAGAAGTTTGAAATAATATTCCTACTAGAGATGCACCGAAGGCCAGATTGGGCCAGCCGAGCTCTCGGCCGTGATACTCGGCATGCAGTAATTTTGTTTGACCGAGAGCTCGGCTTTTGTGAAAACCCTTGCTCGGTGCATACCTAATTCCTATCTGTTCCTTGATACGTATATATATATATATATATATATATATATATATATATATATATATATATATATATATATATATATATATATATGTATTGTATAGTATATTACTTTTGTATTAGGTATATGGGTAATATTCGATAATTCTCTTCAATACTTTCTACTTTATATAGCATATAGATAAGATAAATATTTTCACAGTTCACATAAAATTTTTCATTCAATGCAAAATTTTTCCTTTAGGAGGGAGGTTTAATGTATCTGTACTCTGTTATACACCAGCTATCACATTTTCAATTCTATGTTATTCCTATGACTTGCTGTATGAATTAAAGAAAGAACAAATCTGTATTATCACTTCGGACTTGGACCACCTATCTACTATGTAATGAAATTGAATCTTTTTTCAATGAATTTGTCCGGGTTATCATATTACGTGGTATTCCATATGAAATCGAGCCACTTTGAATATTTCAATGGTCACTTCTTAGAATAGGGAAAACACAAAATCCAGAACATTCAAAAGCTAAAGACTTCCTCAGAATTCTTGTTAACTCAACCATGCATTATGTGGCGCTGATAACCCCACACTTTGCGAGAACCATATGTATTTCAAAAGATTCTTTTTCCAGGTCAAACCAGTCATATATATGCCACAGTTACATTCATATAAAGAGATTCTCTCAGACTTACTCATTCATTTCTCATTCTTTCAAAATTCATTCTACCGACAAGTTCAGTTCGAGTTCAGGGTAGTTGTCATAACCACGACTTACATATATACATATTCTCCTGTGATTAAAAGAAGGGTAGTATGAAAATTAATGTAAGTGTTTACATGTATTAAACATTTATATCTAACAAAAGAATTTGCCTGATTGAAACCCGATGCATTATAATACCTCAGATTATTCAGTATGGGAAATACGAAAATTATGAGAAAAATACAATATTCTCTTTAAAAAACATAACTTTGATGTATATCTCTAAAACTGAAAATCCTCTATTCTCGGAGATAATTTTGAAATATGCAACGGTTTAAGATCTACCTATTTTCCCTTCACACCTTTTTCTCACACCAATGTACAGTTTCACACCAATCGAACAAACACGCACTTAATGGACATAATGCATATACCCGCGTGTAATTCTGGTTAACATTATTGGTTTCATTTAATATTTCACCCCTTCAAAATGAAAAGATCCACCTGTACAGCTTTCTATTGAGCTAGTACAGAGGTGTATCAGTTGATATGTCAGTATTGTTGATGAATATTATTCATTTCATACTTTCTTGGAAATTTTAACGAACTGTAAAAACCTCTCTGAAATTGAATTCTTGATATGGTAACTTCTAAGTAACAGATATTATAACAATTAGAAGTATATCTTATTTCTACGAATATAATATGGAGTTATAACAGACGTCACAGGATTTATTTATTTGATGATTAAGCCTTTGACGAATTTAATCTTGCGCAAGTTTACAATTGATCATGGTTCGAAAACTATCAGAGTTAAAAATGAATATGGATATTCAAATAAATATCATTTTGGCGCTTAAATTTCTAACGGCCGAACGTATAATTTCCAAAATGCTTCAACAGAGAACAAAATATTCGATCGCATTCTGAAAAATGTAGCGTTTGATCCCATGAATATGTAATGTATAAAAGAAAAAAAACTCAGTGTTCCACGTTTGTGTATTTTTCTTTGAATGTTAAGTAGGGGGAGTTATTGATTTTCAGTTGGCCATTGAGAGTAGTATAATGTGGAGTTTTCATAAGTTAACTAATTTCCAAACTTTCCAACATAATCATTCTTCTTCCTATATTTCATCTATGGAGGACCTTGAGATTGTCTGAAACTATTGTTTGGTTTCTTGATTGAATGTGCGCAAATATTTTGGATTTCTTGTATGATGATATATGTTCTTTAAACCTGCATTCAAAATTTCTACCTATTTGACCTACAAACGCTGAATAGTATACTTTTTTCGGATTCTTCTTGAATTCAATACAATAATTGTGATGTTCGATTGAGTTCTTTGAGCCTAATGATTTCATTTATGAAAGAGGTTGCTAGATTTGGGTTACAGGCTATTCTTCTCACGATATTGATTTCCATTTTGAAATCTTGAATTGAAAGAGGGTTAGTAAAAGCTTTGTGGACCATAGTATTGTAGGCAGATACGAGTTTATGATTTTCATGATTGAATGAGTCCCAGAGGATCGTTGCGTCTAAGAATGATTAGTTCTTCCGATATCATAAATTAGGATATTGTTTATGTTTGTTTTAGTCAAATCGACAAATTTATGGGGTTATTAGTTTCAACTTCAACGGTATATATCAAAAGATCGTGTGTTTCATTGAGGAAGTTGAAAAATGTATCTAACTGTCTAATTGAGCCATGAAAACCAACCAAAATATTATCGATGTACCAGTACCAGAAGATGATATGTTTTTTGGCTAAGTCGCTGTTCAGTACTGATGTGTTCTCTAATCTGTACATGAAAATATCTCACAATAGGGGCTACGTGGCGATCCAACGGCAGTCCTTATTTTGTTGGAAGAATTTATGTTGAAACGACAAATAATTTTAATATCTTTAATAGGTTGCAAAGGACCTACTAAACTTACAAAGAACATGTTTCGATCAAAATTTTTATTTACAAATGTATTCTTTGAACATTAATCAGGACTTCCTATGGGATCACCACTTAGCCCCTATTGTCAGATATTTTCATGAACAACCTAGAAAACCATCACTACTGAACAAAACCCTAGCCAAAACATATAATGTTATGGTACCGGCACGTTGATGCTATTTTGGTTGCTTTTCATGGCTCAAATAGACAATTAGATAGATTTTAGAACTTTCTCAATAAAACTCACGATGATTTAAAATTTATCGTAGAAGTTGAAACAAATAACTCCATAAATTTTCCCGATTTTACCTAAAGAAACATGAACACTATCCTAACTTATAATATCTATAAGAAAAATTCTTCACAGACGCAGCAATCTCCATGAACTTCAATTCAATTGTTTAAATCATAAACTCGCCGCACAATTCTGTGGTCCACACAGCTTTCGCTATCCTCTCAATTCAAGATTTCAAAACGAAATAAATATCATAAAATAGCCTTCAACAACAATATACCATCCTCCTGATAAATAAAATCATTAGGCGCATAGAACAAAACCGTAGATAAAAATAATTATATTGCATTTAAGAAAAACTCGAAAAGGATTATTTTTCAAACTTCAAAATAACCACCTCATTCTGAAGTAGTTCAAATATTAGCAAATTACTTTTTGATGCAAAATAAAAAACAGATAAACTCAAACAATCCGGTATTCACAAAATCGAATGTAACGAATGCCTTTCAATTTATATTAGTCGGGTTGCAATTTTGGAGGGGGTTTAAAGAACATATATCTTCAGACAAAAATCCAATATTTGAGCACATTCAATCAACAAACCACAAAATAGTTTTAGACAACCTCAAAGTCCTCCAGAAATGCAATAAAGGAGAAAAGGAATCTTGAAAAGTTTGGAAATCAATAAACTTAGGATAACCCCATATTATACTACACTCAATAGCAAAATTGAATCAATGACTCCCCTACTTAACATTTGAGGAAAAATATATCTTGTAATTATCTTTGTACCTTAGTTAGAATTCAGAACTTTGTAATGGTTATGTAATTGGTTTATATACACAACACAAAACACTGTTTTTCTTTTATTAATATATATTAACAAAATAACATAAAACTCATTCATTAATTGCTTATTTAGAATTGCTGGTAACTGAGTGCTTATATGCTTTGTTGAGAGCTGAATGATGAATGCTGAATGAGGAACGAATGTAACTGTGACCTATATATACCACTGACTAAATTGACCTGGACGAAGTATCTTGTGATATACATATGGTTTTCTCAAACTTTGGGATCACTGGCACCACATAGTTCATGGCAACCGCTGACAAAGTATCTTTTGAATTACATATGGTTCTCGCAATATTTGGGATCAATCAATCTTTTCAATTCATAAAGTTAGCAACTCCGTTGGGTTTTCCAACATACCTCTTGTACCTATTGTAGTATTAAGTAGGAAATAAGACTAATATATAAGGAATAACTCTGTTCATCAGTTTGTATCTATCTGATGAAGCCACAGTGTGGTGAAACCGGTCATAGTTTTGTTAATATAGTGAAAATCTTAATACTTTAGTTTTATTTCATTGAAAATATGTATATCGATTTTCTTCAAGTAATGACCTCCTCAATCAAATTATTGTAAATATATATTTTTAGAGAGTTATCATCTCGCGTTATTTTTATATATCTTCTGGGTACTGAGAAATAATTCAATATTAAAAGCACCCATCTTCAATATGGTCTTTTGAAACCTCAATCATGATCCCGTATCCTCTCATTGTTGATCATTTCAGCATCCAAAACATGAATTATGATATAAGAATGAAGTCATATAAAATTAAATTATTAAAACCCTTATGATATACTAATTGAAGTCATATGGAATGTGTGAATTAATTGATCTTAGACTTGACAATCACGCTAATATTATTTTATTCAAATCCTATGTGATACAAATATCATTCATTAATAATGAAATTTAATAAAACATACAGTACTTCGAAAGGCTCTAATGCCAAAAAACTCATATATTTAGAGAAATACAATTGTACAATTGCAATCATGCCTAATGGAAATTCCTTGGAAAACTCCACCGCTCGTCCTAAGAGGCAGGATAGGCGTTCACGATGGTCAGAAGACGAAAACGTAATACTTATGCGTGCACACTACACTGCATCACACTTGGTTAATGATTCTAACAAGACGTACAGGCAACTCTTAACTGAGATTTGATACGATATGTATCCACAAAAACAACTATACGCCCAACTTCTATCTAACAGGGTGAAATGGATCCTCGACAATGGTATAATGTAATCATCTTGGCGATGGCTCATCTCCGCCTCCTGCACAAGCCGTGAAGAAAAAAAAAAATATATATATATATATATATATATATATATATATATATATATATATATATATATATATATATATGAAAACAAAAAACTTATTAGGAATCATCTGATACTTTGAATATTACCTCAAGGATGTTGCAAATTTCGAAGAATTGTTGGAATTGATCCTTTTGAAATATTTTAATTGAAAAAGAAATAAATGAAGGTTTATTTTGAGAAAGAATAAAATGAAAGAAAATAAGAGACTCTTTCCGCATATAGTAAAAAAATTGAACATTATTTTTTCACGGAGTATGTGTTTTTTTCTCGAGCTCAGTAGCTTGTATCACCTTCTTTTGGCCTGATGCAAGCTTAAATCCATCTAGGCATGCTTTGGATTAGGTTCTCTACCTCCTCTGGAGTGATATCCTGCCACCCTTCTGTGGAGGATAGGATTAGCTGTTGTGGGGTTCTTGGATTGTCCTGGCGCGATCTAATTTTTCCTTTGAGATTATCTCATAAATGTTCAATAGGATTTAGGTCTGGAGAGCAAGCTGGTCAGTCCAAAATAGGAGCATTATTTTGCATAAAAGTGAAATTATCATTGTGGGCACCTTGGCAGAGTCTCACTATGGGCTCCAGCACTAGGTCCGCGTATTTTCTAGTCGTTACACTCGCAGGAAACGAAATCAAATCTGTTTTGCTTTCCAGTATAAGGCCACCCAAAACATCACACTGCCCCCTTGGTATTTCGGAATTTGTCTTGCTACTCAGAGTCTAGCTTCCACGACCCCTTAAAACCTCAATCCGGCGGTCATCTGATAGAACACCAATTCTGGTCTCATTCGAAGAAATAACATTTCGCCAATTCTCAATATTCCAATTTTGGTGCTCGATAAACCGATTAAGTCTGTTAATTTTTTGTTGTCTGGTTAGCTTTGGAATTTTTAAGGGCCTTCTGCTGTATATACCCTTTGACGTATCGTGACATTTGCATTATTGCGTTCGCTCCAACGAATTCAGATGAGTAGGTAAGTAGGTAAGCAGAGCCTTGTGTTGCGAATGGGTAGACAAAACTGACGAGGTCGAACGAGACCGAAACTGCAGTCCATTGTTCCTATTCGTGACATCTGACCGTGCTGTACCACTTCCCGGTGGCTCCGGTTAACGGTGATTATGAAGACTAGATTGGAAAACTAGCTCCTTCAAGGGAGGATATTTAACATTCTACGGATGGTTGAATATTGTCCCTTGGAAAATAATTTTCTTCGATGTGTTGTCTCGCATCTTTGTTAGGTCGTAAATTGAATCACCAAAGTAGGTACAGATTGAAAAATCAGAAAAGATTTTAATGAATATTTCAATCAGATATACATTAACATACATGTACTAATATTATTTCATAGAACTTTTAGATTATAACTAAAATATTCCAGAGAAATGAAATTCTCTGAGCGAAAGCGAGGAAGCAAAGTTGTAGTAGAATTTGAATATCTCGAAAATCGGTATTTTAATATCATTATTTATGAATTCGTATCTAATTTGAATTCCTGCAGAATAATAATTTCAAATAAACATTCGATTTCATAAACTGCTCTCTGGCACGAGGTGCATGGATGACATTACCTTGCATGCAGTAATAGACTTATCGCGGTTTAACCATATAAATTATGGCTCAAGAAAGGAACTTATGTTGCATAAGTTTAGAAACAACTTCCTAATAGAATATGAAATATTAACAAAATACCAGTCTAGAGAACTTTGAGCTTGAGTATCTTTACTAGCGTACGCTAGATTCCATTAGACTTTTCAACGTGAAAAACTTCAGGAATACATTTTTTTCAGGTAGAGTGTCGTGTTAAGCACAAAATAATATAATTGATGAAGACATTTCGAACAGCAGCCACATAGAGCAAAGACTCAAATATATTTATTATTCAAGTAGATATCATCAGTTGATCTGTTAATGAGTAAAGATGTGAAGAGTTAGTAGTATACACATAACCAAATTTATATGGAATCACTCAATTTCTCACATTATTGATTGTTTTTAACCAAGTATCTTTGACTACTTGAGACGATTGAAGACAAATGTTTTTGTTGTAAAAAACTGGACAGTATGATAAGAAATGTTAAATTATCATAACATGTTCGGGATATTGTATTCAGTTGTCCCTGAGATCTGAAATTGTTAATTTCAAAATTTAAAAAAGCCTATAATCATAATTGAAAATCACTTACGTTGGATTGTCCGATGTGCAGAGGAGTCGAATAATTTCTCTCGTTGAAGAAGACGTGACACAGATGGATATAGTGGCCACAATGGGGGTACCACAGGGGGTGACTTCGAAAACCTACGCCCGATACGTGGAGCTACAATCTCTGCAAAATAGGCCTAGAAGAAGTCGTAGGAAAATCACTTCTGAAGAACAAGACCGCTTTTTGTGCCAAATTGCAAGAAGAACCCCTAGTGCGTCGCACTCCATACTCCAAAGGCAATTTCTGGAAGCAATAGGCATCAATGTATCAGTCGAAACGAAACGTCAAAGGCTTCGTTCAAGGAGTTTATACAGCAGAAAGCCCTTAAGAGTTTCAGAGCTAACCAGACAACTCAAAATTAACAGACTTACCTGGTGTATCGAGCACCAAAATTGAAATATTGAGAATTGGAGAAATTTCCTTTTTTCGGATGAGACCAGAATTGATGTTCGATCAGATAAACGCCGGATTTGGGTTCTAAGGGGTCGTGGAAGACAAACTAGACTCCAAGCAGCAAGACAAATTCCGAAATATCAAGGGGGCAGTGTAATGTTTCGGGGTGGAATTATGCTGGGAGGCAAAACAGGTTTTATTTAGATTCCTAAGAGTGTAACCGCTAGAAATTACGTGGACCTAGTGCTGGAGTCCATAGTGAGACTCTGCTCCTCTTCATACCAGCAACCTCGCGCGACATTATCTTGAAATAGAAGGAATCGCTAGACTGGCCAGCTTGCTCTCCAGACCTAAATTCTATCAAACATTTATGGGATAATCCCAAAAGGAAAATTAGATCGCGCCAGGATAATCCTTGGATTATGTGGATTGTGAAACCCCACAACAGCTCATCCAAGCCGCCACAGAAGAGTGGCAGACCAGAGGAGGTCGAAAACCTAATCCAAAGCATGCCTAGATGGATTCAGGCTTGTATCTGGGCAAGAGGTGGTAATACAAGCTACTGAGATCGAAAAAAACCAAAGCATTTTCAATTTTTTCACTACATGCGAAAAGAGTCTCTTATTTTCTTTTATTTGTTTCTTTCTTGAAATAAAACTTACTTTATTTCTCTCTTCAATCGAAATATCTCGAAAAGGATCAATTCTAACAATTCTTCGAAGTTTCCAAAATCCCTGAAGTAATATTCAAAATATCGGGTGATTCCATATAAATTTGGTTCGATTACCACTTCGTTATTTCAAATAGTATGGTAAACTCTTCAATTGTTTTTTATTAGAGGGTATTCTTTTCAAGCATCATTTGTTAACATTTGTGTTATCTAAAATCAACCACCACTGAGCTATGATGATTTTTTCAATGAATTTTTGCAATTCTCATATTTTCTTTCCAGAACAATTGTCTCGTATATAAGTAAGAACATTCCATTTGGTTAAAGACAATAAAACTGAACTGTCGGGAAAACCATTTTTCCAAAATTTGATTAACTATTTTTCTATTTCATTATAACCGTATTTTGAGTTAATATTAATTCGTACCTAAATGGGTCGTTTTCATTCATTTGCAATTTTATCAAAAACCTGCAGATCTCCTGGTAAATTAAATCATTAAGCCGTGGAACATAGAAATAAACAGAGTGGATTCAATTCAGATGCCAGTTTCTATGTTCCACAATGTTCTATGTAAGTAAGGTTCTATGAATTTCGTTTGACGTTTGGAAATTATTTTAAAATAGCAGTATTATTATTGCTTGTGTCAAATAAAATGGAAGCAAAATACTCAAACGAAGATATTATGAACGTATGTATCATTCATGGTCAGTGTCAACAAGTAAGAAGTCGAACTGCCAGAACATTTAACGAAATGTCTCCAATTTAAGACCAATTTGCAGAAAACAATTTAGAAAATTACAGTCGAATTGTATCACTTATGAAATACAGAAAAATGAAATAATTGAGTTTATTGAACAATTCATGAGGACAAGGAAGAAAACAAATTACAATTCATTTCATTATCACAGGGCGGAGTTCAGAGAGTTGCCATGGGCACATTCTGCTCTTCCACTCAAACCCTGATGTTAAAAAAGTTATAATATTACATATTATTAAGCGAACCCTTTTCGGAAAACCAACTACAAAAATTAGAAAAAGAAAATGATTATGACGGAACTGCAATCAGTTAAGGCGTACACACTGTTTTTCGAATAAGATCGTCCGAGCACGAGACTTAAACAAGGCAACAGATGAAGACCTGTAGTATTCAGCTATGAATTCATTATAGAGTTTATAGATGCCTAACGAGAAAGATCTCTCGAAAATGACAAGTCTGTGCATAGGAGGAGAAATGAGGCCTCTACTTCTGGTGTTTAGACTATGAACATCAGATCTAAAAGTGATTTTCCGGTGCAAATAGGAAGGCTTCCTGATAATCATTATTTTGTGATATAAAACCAACGCTGCTAAGTGAAATCTATTGGTCATATTGAGCCACTTTGATTCCACCAACTTGTGACTTATTCTGTCAAATTTCAATAACCCATAAACGAAACGCAAACAGGGGTTTTGAATCTTCTGATTAGTGTACATTGTTTGTTGATCAAGGCAAGAATAATAAACTTGCGAGCAATAATTGAAACTGGATAGCACAAGGGTATTGCATAAGGATATTTTCAATTTCAGAGGCAGTGTTTGTCTATGTGGATACAGAAGACGTTGAATAAACACAGATTTACGAATACAACTATCAATTTGGGCGGGATATCTAAATGAATTATCCATAATGAGACCCAGGTTACGAACCGACTTTACAACTGAGATGTACTCCCCACCGATAAATAGCCTCATGATATCTCCCAAATGGTTACACTTTACTTCGTTGCCGAATAGAAAAGCTTTGGTCTTGTTAGGGTTAATATTTATTCTACGAACCTCGGATACTCTAACAATACTATCAAGATCTTCTTGTACCTTACTAACAGCGTCTTCAAAATTCTCAGTGCTGAAACTATAATAAAGTTGCGTGTTATCAGCATAAAAATGAACTTGACAATATTTCAAGTAGCGTTGAAAACTGTGAGTATAAAGTACAAAGAGCAGAGGACCTAAAATGCTACCCTGGGGTACACCAGCAGTAACAGGCAAAGTACTAGATGGACTGTCGCAGATCTTTGTTTGTTGGGTTCTGCTGAACAGATAATTCTTGATGAGATTTGTTGCACCTCCAGAAAAGCCAACGAAGGAGATAATCGCTACAAGTATGTCATGATAGATGGTATCAAATGCTTTGGAATAGTCTAGTAAGACCTTTATAGTTATACAGTCGAGATCAGTAGCTGTCTGAATGTCATCGGTGATCTTTAGTAAACTAGTTGTGCAATGACCTGCCCTAAAACCTGATTGAACCTCGGGAATTACGCCCAAACAATTCAAATGTTCCGTCATCTGGTAAAACAAAACTTTCTCAAAAACTTTTGAGAGGATTGGTAAAATAGAAATCGGACGTAGATCTTTATACTCGCTTACTGAGTGAGATTTAGCGATTGGGCATACTACAACCTACTTCCATAAATAAAGGGAAACAGTTGTCAATGATCCAAGAATTTATTATATGAACAATGTACTTTATTATGATGGGACAACCCAATTTCAACATGTGAATATTGATGTCATCTATACCACAAGCATTAGTTTTGATCTTGTTAATACATTTTCTACCAGGACCTCGTCAACCAAGAAAAAAATCTCGTCGTTCTGAAAATGCGCAATAACTGTTATTGGTATAGAAATTCACAATAACGAGTGTTCTGCGCCTAACAGGTTCGGACGAAGAACTTAGGAAGTATTTATTGAGTGCTGCAACATCCGAACATTCTTTAGGAATCTGTGCCCTATTCTTTTGTCCAATATTGATGTATCTCAATTGTCTCCACAATAGACAGGAACTCTGGTGATTCAGCATTTCGGAGAAATAATTGACCTCAGCTTTAATTTAGTTGCTGAATTCCGGAGAGTTTTGTAAGTGTTCCAGTGTGTTTCATCTTTTGTGCGTTTATATCTGCGTTTGGCCTCGTCCCTAGATTTCATTGATTGCCTTATTTCTAGAGTTAACCAGGGAGCTGGTGATTTTGTAAAACGACGCGCAACAACTGGGGCCCATTATGCTAGTAAGCGAAGAAAATGAAAACTACCCATTTACGGTATGGGAAAACCTATTACCAATTAGTACTATTTGAAAAACGGTTCTAACAGAGTATTAAAAAAAAATTCATTGACAATTCACTTTTATTGAGTTGACAATCGAGTTTTGAGCAACCTGTATATAAATAGCATAGGAAAGTACGTTGCCCTCAAAAATAACACTTTTCTCGTTAAAGTAAAAAAGAGTTATATTATTACTCAATTCTGGGTTAATTTTTTGGGTAAAAAGATGGATATGATACCGAAAAGTTTATTTAAAAATCATATATCAATGGTGGTTAATTCAATATTTAAGATTGAGAGTAATCTCAAGAATTTTATAAGAGATTGCGCTTCAATAGAAAAATTAAAAAATACACAATACCGTTTGAAATAGAAAAGTCGTTGTCCAGTATAACCGAAAGTGGTAGCTCTCTAAAAATAATTGCAAATTGTAGATCAGTATTCATTCAATTCAATCCGAAAATTTGAAATTCATTTATAAAGCCGTTCCCAAATTCTTCTATTGGGTCCTTTAAAGCGGACACCCTGTATGCAGTTATCTTAATCTGATGTAATATTTGTATTCCTCGCTAACCTTCCGGAAGGATGAACGAGCTCGTATTCGAATTCAAGCTCAACGGAAAGGAATTTCAGTGAACCGGATATAATTTTTCCATCGATAATTTATTTCAAATATATGAACATTTTGTTGTCTTCATTTTCATCAAAAATGCGAAATTTTTCCCCGAGAATCTCTAAATTTATTAAAAACTATTCTGCTAATTCTTATCATCCGTTTCTAGGATGAAATATTAAATTATTATTTTTTCATATTATAGGGATCAGTCTAGAAATATTAAGCTAACAACAAGGAACTTTTGTTTCTGTTATGGCAGCTTTGAAAATCCTTATTTTCACAAATAAATATTTTATCTGAAGGTTAACGCAACAAATTCTTAAAAGATAATATTTGTTGGATGAATATATAAAATATTTTATTCTTCCAAATGAATTCAACAAAAACAGACTCCTAAATTAAGGTTCGTTGAATGAATAGTCAATATCATTTTAATTTCCGCAGAGACCTAAAGAATAGCGTCTATTACTCTAGAAAATGAAAGTATCCTATTAGTCATGTTCAATGCAATCCAAATTCAATTTGCAAAATATCACTGTCTGGGAGAAACAAACTTTTCAAATTGCTTCCTTTCAGTTATATAAATATAATACACTCTTCACAAAAATTGTGGCATCAACCTACTTTTACGACAATACTATATTAACGTTTAGGCTGGTCATTCAATAGTCGCTTGGTAACTTTCAGAAGTGTAAAATGAGAAGATATCATTCAAAAAAGATGAGTTTATGATGGAAATATCAACAATTTTCGAGTTAATGAAAAATTAAAAAATTTTACCATCTTCAAACATTCGCGAAGAGACCAATCAACTAGCATCGAATGGTTACTAATCATTTTCAAAATCGAGTGTTTCCTCCCTGGGCCCTAATTACTGATAGAATACGTCTCATGCCCCACGAACACATTTTGGGAGTACTCTTGAGTCACTGAGTTCCAAATTTCAGGAAGCAGATTTTCTAGTTGTTGCAGTGTTCTTCAATGCATCCTACGTTGCTTAATTTGCCACCCCATGTTGTCCCAAACATGTTCTATGGGATTCATGTCGAGACTTCTGGCTGGCTATCTTGAAATATCAATTTCGGCATTTTGCAGACATTCTGTAACTACTCTAGCTACATGAGGCCGAGCATTATCATGCATATAAATGAAGTTTCCGCCAATCAAAGGGCCAAAGGGTACAGCATGGGGTTCAAGGATATCTGCGATGTATCTGGTCGCTGCCATTCTTCCATTATTCACTAGGACTAACTCAGTTCGACTATGGAAAGAAATGCCTCCCCAAACCATTACTGAGCCCCCACCGAAGTTTTAGGTTTGCCGGATATTGCATTGCTGATACCGTTCCCCAGGTCGTCTGTATACAGCAGAACCTGGACTCGTCGGAAAAGAGAACGTTTGATAATTCTGGAAAACCCCAATTTGCATGTTTCCTTGCAAACTAAGGTCTTGCAACTCGATGCTCTCTGGTGAGACGTGGGCCGGTAGAAGCCACCCTTGGTCTGATATCGTTTTCTCTGAGCCTGTTCCTAACAGTTTTCAACGAAATATGCACATTGCAGGAAAGTGCAAGTTCATTTTGTAGCATTCTAGCCGTACAGTGCCGAACTCTTAGTGCAGTTAAACAAATCCAACGATCATCAACTGGTGTTGTTATCCGATTTCTTCCCTGTCCGGCCCTTCTTCTATATTCCCCTGTTTTGTGATACCGATTAATTGCTCTTGAAATAGTGCTTTGGTTAACATTCTACAAGTTAGCCACGTAACGTTGGCTTCGCCCCTCCTCGAGAAGTATTATAATTCTTACCACATCATGATCACTCAAATAGCGTCCAGGAGGCTGAGGATCCATTACAATAAATTCAAAGATTCGAAAATCAACAAGAAACACAGAAAACTTGCATTAAATTAGCGTGAGAACTTAAGAGAAATTGAATGAATACTGATAGTCAAATAAACTCATTCTTGTTTCAGACGTGTTTCAGATCATATGAAAACAAATGTTACTATATAGATAAGATTTTTCCCCCTTATATGTCCAAAATCATATGTTGACAAAGAAACTGCGATCGAGCTGCTTAATCGATTGTGAAATTCAGAATACCAGGTGATGCGACAATCTTTGTGGTGGTAATACCGATATTACGGAAAACTCTGGTCTTCTGTTTACACTTTTAAGAATGAGGGCTGGAGGGAGAAATAGTCCTTCTGCATTAGAACATCCGATAACAATTATGCTTCCTCCCCTTTCTTTTCCTGTAGTATCTTTGGTTCCATTTTTAGCGATAACTTCTCCAGGTTTCTCAATCATCTCCACTCCAATTTCATCCATATTAAAAATCCGTGATGGCTGATCAATGATATCAGTTTCGACCATTGTTTTCTCTAGAAGTTCAAAAAACCTAAGAGCTACTTCTCGGTTCATGCCTTGTGCTCTTGCTAGCGATAATAGTTTTCTAATGCGAAAATCTGGGTTTCTTTTTATAAATGACCGAAACCAATGGGGCCCAGCCTTTTCAAAGTTATGAGAAAATTTATGTTTCAGTTTGAGTTTTTCAGCAAGAGAATGAACTAGCTTTTTTACAGTTTCTCTATCGGGAGCAAACCCAGCAGATCCCAGTTCAGTATACAGTAAGGATCACTTTATTTATTATTTATAATTTTTAACTAAATATTTGTTGATTAACCTAACAGGTTCAAGAGAGCCTTATTTAGTATCCCGCTTAAGAGTCGATGTCGAATGGTTCGAACTAGTACCCCATGTCTTCTTTGTTCTTCTCGCTTGGAAATTTTACCATTTTTTACGGATTCAAGAGCAAGTCGTAACTGCTCTAGGTTTACCAGATGGTTTTCTATTGTATTTCCTTGGCATTATGCTCAGTTCTGAAAATAGAAAATATAAAAAATTCAAACCATGTAATGAGGCATCTCCCCCACTAAATATTTGCCGCATCTATTACCGACCCTAAGTATAGACACCGCATCTAAACGTTATTAGTTCCCTTAATATTTTCAGTTAACAATATGCCAATAACATCTAAGACAGAGGTGCTCAAACTTGAACTGCTGTCGATCTATCTCAATATTTTTAGACTACTTACGATCGACTCTAAGAGGCTGCAAGTTTGTGTGATCAGGGTTGTCGTACATACACGATACACCCTACCTACCTACCTACCTAGGAAGGGTGTACCGTAGCCTATATAGATATTAGATTTCCGCACAATATACATTATTTTAGTCAAGGTTAGGGTTAGGTTTAGTTAGGTTCTTCTCTATAATATCAATGAAAAAACTCATAGTTATTCAAAAGTGGAGTTTATTGGTTGTTACAAAACGAAAGAGTTACATATGGTGTTAAACTTAACTAAGGAGTGACTTTGCATGTCCTCAGCATACTTTTCATAACATGGTGCGTAACCACTGAGTGATAATCGCAAGCATGATGACATATGATCGTCAGTTAGTCGAATGCGATATTTTGACATAATAATCTTCATTTCAGAAAACGCAGAGTCGCACGAGTAAGTTGACCCAAACATTGCCGTCAGTTTGGCGATTTGCATTAGAATCGGATATTTATCTTCAGATATAATACATCAGAAATTTGTATCAGATGCTGTAGTTTTGAGATTTATATCTGATATAATCTGCACCAAATCATTTTCAACAGAACATGAGTTCATATTAAACCGACTTGCTATTTCAGTAGCTAATTCCTCAATGTTTTTACATGAAAGAGGATAACTCATAAATGCTGCTATATCTGCCAATTTACTGCAATCATAAAAACGCATTTCGAATTGTCCCAAAATATTAGATAATTCAGCCTCATAGGTTTCATAATTCAACTGAGGAATCCTTGCTTTCAAAGATGGAAAATGTTTGAGATCCTTTGTTTTCAGTTGATCTATCATAAGTTGCAATTTACTTTTGAATGCGTTTACTGCGCTAATCATTTCAATAATAGTTTTGCCTTTACCTTGAAGCTCCAAGGTAATGGTGTTTAAGTGCATTGTGATGTCAGTCAAAAATGCAAAATCAGTCAGCCATTTTTGTTTTTCAACATGAGTGTCATCACCTCTTTTCTCGAGAAATCTGTTATTTCGGACAATAATTCTTGAAACCTTTGTAGGAATTTTCCGCGACTCAACCACCTGACGTCCGTGTTAAGAACTAAATCAATGTATTCAGCTGCAAGGATGGTATTCACAATTTTTGTTGCAATTCCCATAATTTTCTCCGTGTTTAAATCTTCTGAACACAAAACTTATTGATGTATAATGCAATGGAATGAAAACAATGAAGAGGATCTTCATTAGCTCGACAGAACGCCACAAAACCGTTTTTGTTTCCAGTCATTGCTGGTGCTTTATCGGTTATAATGCACATCAATTTAGCTTGTAGTTTTTCACAAAACTGAAGAAAACGTCATATATATCCTCGCAACGGGTCTTCCCCTTCAGAAGAATGATTGTCAAAAATTCATCCTTAGCCATCATGTCATTGAATACCATCCAAATAAAAATACACAGCTGGGCAGTGTCTGTCATATCGGTGAATTCGTTGAACTGTAAAGACAAGTATGTACATTTCATAATATCAGGTTTTAGTTTATCTGCCATGTCCTGACTCATGACTTCAATACGCCTTGTCACAGTCGGACGAGATAACTGAAGTTCTCTAACAGCAGACATGATTTCTGTTTTATTTTTAAAATCTCCAAATAAAGTCTCAGCTTAAATAAATGCTTCCTTCACAACCGATCTATCTTCGAATAGGGTCTTGTATTTCGCCAATATATGAGATATTTTGAATGTCGCGATCTTAGAAGCTTTTGATTGTTTGGCTGGTCTTGTGAACATGGTTCTTTCTTTTTTTAATCAAGATATCGAATCACGTACTTTTCGTTTTCTTAATTCACTCTGTGGCGGAAAATCCACTTCATAGTTTTTATGAACCGTTTCATAATGTCTATCTAAGTTAACACGATTAGGTATTGCAACTGACGCACGACAAATAAGGCAAATGCCCCTTCACCATACAAAAGAAAAATTCTTCCTCCCAATCGTTATTAAAATGATACGTTTTAGATTTCTTCGCTGCACTCATTTAGTTCTATTTAATAATAAACTTTGTATCGACGTAGTATTGTCTTCAAGTTACAATTCAGAGTGAACGAAAGTCTCGAATGTTCCCGTCAAACGCGCCGCCCGAAAAACGCGGCTTTTCTTTGACAAGTATCGCGCGTTCCTTTGATAAAGACGTCTTATGCCGCTAGCAGAGTGTTATTTTATTACGTTATAAATTTTTGTATTTTAGTTACCTACTTATCAAAAATTTTCTTCTACTCGAGATCCTACCAATATACCTAGCATTAAAGTTAATCGAAAAAATTGCCCCAACGGCCGTAAACATTTGCTCGAAAAAATTGTGATATATTTACGATATACAAACAAGCACTTACCTAATTTTAAATATATTTTTCGTCGCCCAGCTTATCACTACAGCTCGTCTTAACAGTGTTGTTCCCGCTTCCGTTTGAAAACAGGAGGGATGCATTTGGTATTATGCCACCAAAAATGTTGGCTATGGATAATTTCCCCCCGTGCGGCATCCATCCCACTTTAATCATAAATTGATGACGAATGTTCTTCTGTGAAGATGAAAATTTCAATCATAGTTTCAAGATCATGAATGATTTATTCCACTTGATTAATTTCGATTAACTCTTATAGAATGTATTTGGAATAGGAGTACAAAAACAAGTTCCATAACCTAAATAGATGTTCACACTTAGACAAACATCTAACCATATTGTCTTATTAAAATTCCAAAAAAAAATCGTCATTGAATATTGCAATATTTGTGAAGGTTTCTTATTTCTTAATTTAAATTAAATGCATATCAAGAGTAATGGAATACAAAGAAAAGACAAGGAATCAGGCAAATAAATGAGATTTCTCGGAATGATATCAAATTATTTCTTCAAGTTATAAAATCTGTATTCGCGTGTTCTCGTGTACTTGTATATTTATTGTTAAGAATTATATTTTACAATCACTTTTATTCTTGAGATCTACCCAATAGCTATAAATTTCTTCGATCAAAATTGATTCCAAAAAAATCGTGACTTGAATGTGCTAAAGTCTGTTACTTCTGACATCAAATTGTCTCTGTCATATTCATAATGAAGATATTTTGTGTAGTACATTATTGCATTCATCTCTTAGTGTGTGACTAATATCAATATTTGATGAATTGTTATCAAATTATTGTGGGCTTACATTATTTCATGGAACGATGATCTGTATTTTCATTATGTTTCATCTTTATCACAACAACGCATTTTCATTATTTCATCAATACTGTCGCAAAAACTATCCCGTATAAATGGATTTAATCGAAAGTAAGCATGAATCGGTTAACCCAAAAATGAAAATATACGAAATTTCACAGAGAAGAGGAGAGGAACTGAATTAGGATGAAGATAATAGAATAAATTAGAGGGCACTGCAGTGCCCCCGCCAAGCAAACACTCCTGTACCATTCTTAACTGGAACCATTTCGCCGCATTTTAAGGCCCCTATTTGAGAACCTCTGGATAGGACCAGAACGCAGAAATTTTCGTCATCCAGTGAACTATAACCACATACATGAAATCCGTAATTTCAAGTCTGTAGGTCATTTAGTTCCGAAGTTAAGCAAAAGCAAAGTTTCGCATTTATGACACTCACTCACTCACTCATGATCATCAGAATAGAACTAATACTTCCTATGAACTCAGAGAGCTGAAATTTGGTACAGAGTTAGGGTTTAATAGCAACATAAAGGGAGAACTATAAAAACTAGGATAATCGAAGATCTGGAGTACCTGGTGACCCTGATTAGAAATCACAAGAGCTCAACCAAACTATTAGAGATCAACATACCGCCTTCACAAAAAATATTTACCTTGGCGGGTCACTTTATTTGATGCCAAAAATCGAAGGTCTGAAGTATCTGATGAAGAACCCTCATCTAAAAAAAAAGACTGTCATTGCAAAAATCCAGCGTAGTTTTCATCTTCAAATTTATTGCAGCCTATAGCTACCAAGAGTCACTGCTGGGCGAATGCCTCCCCTTCTGCTTTTAATACGCATATTAATAAAATTAAATGAAACCTCTGGATAAGACAAGACTGGCTTTATTACTTATACTTACAATTTTACAAAAAGAAATAGCGAATGGGCAATACGAGAAATTGTTGCTAATGTACAAGAATCAGAACCGGAAAAAAAAAGAAAGATTTGTAATAATAAAAATAGCACTCCTAAAAAGAAAAGAAAATTGTCAAATAAGAAAATCTGATAAAATAAATTAATATGCCAACGTTTCTACATGAAGAAGTGAAATCTCACCAAAAACATTCTTTAAAAAACTATCCAAGTCTCTATAGAGCTGCTTGTGCATCTCTAAAAACTGATCAGATCTAGACAAAGTCGTGCCAAGTCCAAGGTTCCTTACTGCGATTTTTTTATCATTATAGTTAATGTTGTGTGACTTGGCCGCTGAAAAGTACAAAAGGCTACAAAACCAGGTGCTCCTCGACACCACTGCAGCAATCTGTCGCCAGAACCGCTACCTATTGACGATAGAAAATTGCCATTTGAAAAACGTTGATTGAATAACCAGTCTTATAGGCTTGATAAAACTGCGTATTTCAATAATACTTATGCATACGCGAGCCTGACAGTACAGACAGACTTCTAATCATTGATAGAAGTCCGTCAATCAAATCTGGTTCCCCGTAGCAGCAATTTCAGTCTGGAGAAAAGAAATAAGTCACACAAAGCTATATCAGGTGAATAAGGTGGCTGTTCGATGGTATGTTCCAGATGTTGGTCCTTAAAGTCGTTAATAACCGTAGCTCGATGAGATATTGCGTTATCGACATGCGAAATCCACGAATTGTTTTGTCACGAATCTGGCCGTTCACTCGAACGTCTCAAAACAATTGAATGGAAGTCCTTATTGACCGTTTGACCTTGCGAGACGAAATCATGATAAACCACGTCACGAATATCGAAGAAAGCAATCAGCATCTTCTTGATTTTCGAACGACTTTGGCGAGGTTTTGGCTCGTTTTTCCCACCCATTCCGAAGATTGTTGGCTCGTTAGTGTGTCGTATTCATAGACCCGTCCCATGAACGTGGGATCAGAATTCGCACGATCCATCATGTCTACAGCTACCTGCATTCGGTACTGTTTTTGAAGAAAATTCAGCTCTATCGAGCCGAGCGGCGAAACCACCAAAATCAAACGAGAGGTTTCACGAGTGACGTTGAGATCACGAGCTTTCTCCCTAATACCGGCACGACGATTTTTGAGCACCATTTCCTTGATTTTTTGGACGTTATCGTCGGTTGGAGAGGTCGAAGGTTGTCCGGAACGGGCAATTCTTCGACGATCTTCCGACCGTCTTTGAAGGCTTTATAACACTCGTACACTAGGGTTTTCCATGAAACAGTCTCCATAAGTATTTTCCAGCATTCGCAATGATTCTGCACACGGAATTTCGTACAAAACACAAAAGCTGAGACAAACTCTTCGTTCAATATTTTTTCCATTGTAAAATTTGCAGAGTGCCACTGAGGTTGACTGGTTTCAACAGCTGTCGCAAACAAACTAGTTGACAGATCACGCTCATGTTTGACATAGTAATTAAGGGCAGTCCTACCAACATACAGAAACTTAAAATACTTGAAAATACTCAACGCGGGTAATTCAAATGAGAATTTTCGGATACTTTTTGTCACAGAGTATACATGCCTACGTCGAGTAGTTATAAAGCTAGTGAATTAATTATGAAAATTTGTTCACATCCTCGTATTTCATACATTTTTACTTCTCACGCTTATTCCCGATATTCGTTCTCAATTTTATATAGTAGATATGTGAACAAATAAATAAACTACATAATAGTCGCGAAGTAACGACGATCCAATTCTGACTTTAACTCTCAAATATGCAGAGTGTAATTTTAAGAAAAAGTTTATACAAGCATAGGTCCGCAAAAGCTTTGTTATAGAGCTACAGGGTGTTGAAATTTCCGGAAGAAATTGTTTTTTTCATCAAAACTCCTGCAGTTTTCGAGATATTCAGCCCAAAGTTGAAATGCAAGCTATTGTTTACAGCCTTTATCATTACACGTCTTGAAGTTTAACTATAATCTACAAGGTGTTTTTTTCCGGAGCCATTTCTTCTTTTGACCTTTCAAACTTTACTTTTTTGCAGTATGCCACTGATCAGCGTATAATCAATTTTCGCCATCTTCGTTCAATTTAGAAACTTTTTTGTAATTTTTTCGTATCTCCAACCATTTTCGAGTGAAAAATTATTGAATTTAAATTGTATGTTATTCCCTAAAAAAAATAATAGAAATACTCGATAGGTATGCCCAAAATTTGCTTTTATTTTGAAAGCTCATCTTCTAAGACTCAACTTATACTTATTCAATATCAAACTAGAAAAAAGAACAACTAAAAACTGAATAAATTGCTGTAAGTGTTCTCCACCTGCAAGAATACAGGCCTCTGTCCTCCTTCGCATATTATCTATCACGCACTCTTTGAAATATTCCTGGGGTATTTCTCATCGAGTCACAAGGGGTTATTATTCGATTTCTCAATTCTTCTACAGTATTCACTGGAGTGGTATAAAATAAACTTTTGAGATATCCCCATGAGAAAAAGTCTAAACTATTTAAGTCTGGGGACCTAGGAGGACATGAATCTGCCCCACCCCGACCTATCCATCGGTTATTGTATTATTTAAGAATTCTTTAGCTTCTCCACCGAAATGTGCTGGTGCCTATTTATGCATGAACCACATTATGTTTCTCACCAAAAGTGGCATATCCTCGAGCAATAAAGGTAATTCCTCCTCGAGAAATTGCCGATGAGCGGGACCGTTTAGTCTGTTAGGCAAAAAAATGGACGAATCGAATAATCTCCAATCATTCCGACCCAGACATTGATGATAGCAGTTCTTGAAAAGTTAGCTTCGTCCGTGAACATTATTTCACTATCAAAATGAGCATTTTCACTGATTTTATCTAAGAATCATTGGCAGAAATTCAGTCTTGAAGGAAAATCTCGAGGAAGTAGAGTTTGGACGCGTTGAATATGAAACTGGTACAATAAAAGTCATGGAGAATCCTCCAAACTAGAACATGTGAAAATAACTGATTTCCAATTCTTCTTGTACTCACATTAGGATTCAAATCAATACAATTCAAAACTGCTTCCTCAATATCTAAAGTTCGCAAAGTTTGAGTTGCACCTTTTAAATGATTATTTGCAGTAAAAGTACCAGTTTCCCTCAACCTTCTGTGAATATTTGAAAATGTTCGCCTATCTCGTGTTACTCGATTTATAAAGCGCACCTGATATAATCGGCTAGCTTCTGTTGTGTTTCCGTCAGTCAGACCGTACATGTAATGGATATCAGCCAATTCGATGCTAGTAAAATTAGCCATTTTTTCTTATAGCAATAACTTCAAAAGTTTAAAACTAATTGTTAATTCAATAAACATTTCGAGCAGACACTGGTTCAACTTTAGCAACTGTCAAAATAAATAAATAAATGAAAACAATCAAAGCCTACTAGTCATTTCTTCAATTAGAAGTGCTTTCAATTCAGCGAATGCATACGATCATTTAATAATTTTTTGCTTGAGAACGGTCGGGGATACGAAAAGATTACAAGTATCAAAAAAGTTTCTTAATTGAACGAGTATGACGAAAATTGATTGTACGGTGATCAGTGGCTTACTGCGAAAAAGTTTGAAAGGGCAAAAGAAGACATGGCTCCTGGAAAGAAATTTAGGACGTGTAATGTGGAGGCTGTAAAATAGTTTGAGTTCTAAATTAGGCCTGAATATTTCAAAAACTGCAGGAGTTTTGAAGAAAAAAATTATTTTTTTCGAAAATGTCAACACCCTGTAGCTCCGTAACGAAGCTTTTGCAGACATATGGTTATATGAACTTTTTTCTTAAAATTGCACATAGAATTACCCCCTCAAGTTGTGACATACTATTATGTAACATCTTGTATGTCTTGAGCAAGTTTTCTTATTTTTTCCAAAAAAACTCCTCTTCCCCGCTGGTAATGAGGAAAATACAAAATAATGGGCACCTATTATCGTGAAAATAGATAATGAAAATGAAAGCCCCTATATGGTAACAATTAAGGCGAATTTTACCTACAACCTTACAGTATGAAGATGAGGAAACTATGTAGAATAATTGCAAAGTGTATTCAAGAATAAAATTTCATGGAATTTGATGCATTTTCTGAATTTGTGACCCAACTACAAATGTTATACGTCAATTACCTCACAGTTTTGAATACACAAAACGAAGAGAACTGCAAAGTAAACCTTGAAAAAGAAAACCAGTACTACTTCTGCAAATATAGCAAAAAAGAATCAGGTGAGTAAGTGACTCACAGAAAATAAAAAAATTCTGATTTTTCATTTTAACAGTGAAAATGTATTGTATACAAGAAGGCAATAAGAGTTGATACACAAAATATTTCAAGCAAACTCCATAAATGTTGAATTGGTTTCCATCCCGAGAATCAGTCATTCACATTGGACAAGTACTATTTCAATATTTGCCAAAGCGAGTGTTCCACATTCAGTCCTTTCGTAAAAATCAATTCTTCTTATCATTTAGTATAGCAAAGTCAGTTTGCCTTTTACAGATTCTATTCTCAGATAACAAGAAAGAATATCAGAATTTCCTCTATTTCACTTTCCTTTATTGTTTATCTATGCAAACATTTTAGCAATTCATCCACAAACGATTATGTCAGATAGTAGAATTCATTAAGTCTTGTTAAATACAATTGTACAGAGAGGAGAAAATTCGTGAAATATAGCTCGGTAATTGTGCTTCAGAAAATAAGTGACATTTATTCGACCATTTTGGAATATTCACTAAAATTATATTATTGTCGATTTTCATAACCTTGATTTCTATGAATATGGTATTTTTTAATCTGTCAGATCTTTTTCAGGATCTTTCTCATGGAAAAAGACGCTTGTTTTAGAAAACGTTCACATCCTTACTTGTATTAGTAATTTCGAGATAAATTCTCATTTACACTAGCTATTTAGAAAACGTTAAACAAACGTTTTGTAAAATCGAAATAAATTCTTTTACTATATTTGATACATACAGCAGTTGTGAAAATATAAATACAACTATTAATTTTGATACAAATCTCTTTCATTAATATATTGTGTTCTCATTCTGCATTGATACACACATTTGTACGCGACAACAGGTTCACAAACGATTTCTCTATCTCCTCTTTTAAAATGGCCTTTAGCGTGTCGGTCACCGCACTTTCAATGGCCTCAATCGAATCCTGCTGCTTTTCTTTCATAGTCAAACGCAGCTTAGGTATCATATAGTAGTCGCACTGACCCAGATCAAGAGAATAGGGTTGCAAGGCAATAATGTGTTTTTTGATCAAAAATTCAGTGATAACTCTTGAAAGATGTGAGAGGGTGTTATCGTGCAAAATGGGACAACTGCTGTTTTCTCGATATTCTGACCGAATACAACGAATTCTTGCCAGCAATCCCTCCATGATGCCCAAATAAACGTCTCATGTGACTGTCGTTTTGTGGATAACTCTTTTACAATCGTAAAAATAAATCGGCTTAACCTTCACTTTTGACTTCTCCAAGCGACTTTTCTTAGGTTTTCCTTCATTTAATGCTCTTCATTCAGCACTTTGCCGCTGTGTTTCGGGCTCATACTGAAAACACAACGTCTCGGCACCAGTCACAATCGTTCAAGGAGTTGGGTCCTTCCGAGCACTTTTAATGATATCTTTGCTATGCTCAAGTCGATTTCATTTTTGGTCGTCGGTGTGTTTGTATGGTACAAACCTCGAATTAAGCTTCGGAAAGACCAACACTTTGGTCAAAATGCGCTATACAGTTGAATGAGAAATGCCTAATTACATTTTCATAAATTTCAAAGAAGGTTTCTTATTATTTGTTATTAATTCACTCAGTTTTTCGAGGTTTTCTTCCGCTAATCTAGAGATGGCCTGATCTTTCATTATCATTCAGGGTCTTTCTATCAGATTTGAATCGCTTAAACCACACGTACACCTGCGTACGGGATAAACAATCATTACGGCAACTAAAACGAAAAAGACTCAATAACTGTTAAGCTATTCGTTTCTGGACAAGGAGCAGAAATAGGTCAATTTTATTCAGAAAGGGGACATCTTTTAACATACGGTGATTTCATTTTACATCAACTTTCTGAGCAGGGGCGCACAAAACTCAATTTTTTGAATAAGGAAGGTAGGTCGAGTGATACCTTATTGGAAAGCTGTTTTGATTTTCAACAAAAATGTGTAATAATTTTTGAGTTTTTACATATTCGGAAGAAGATAAAGGCTGGTTCGTCAAAAGACGAATTATTTTCACTGATTGCAAAATCTGTCGATTTCGAATGAACAATCACAGAAATACTGTTGTATTTCGGGGAAAAATATTTTTGAGCAGTGGTGCTTCCACTACACCCCCAGACACCCCTTCAGATGAGGGTGTCAACCCCTCAAATCTTCGAATCGATCAGTTAGTCCGAGTTATAGCTCATTGGATAGGTATTTAGAATGATCTGATTACAGTAAACGAATTTTCAAATCCGATTACTTTTAAATGAGGAGATAGGGAGGATCATGGAGAAATTCATACACAGTATAAGAGCCTCTTCACAAAGAAGCTATGATCGCTCTGTGTCATCGGTTGAATCGCAAAAGATGATCCCCATCGGTGGACTGATGGTACGCATTTTGCACTTCTTGTTCAACAATATCTAGATCGAAAATTTCCTGATCGATGTATCGGAAGAAGAGGCCCTACAGAATCACCCCATGTTCTCCAAACTTGTCACCATTGGATTGTTTTTATGGGCCCAAATTCATAAAATTGATCCAGCAGATTTGGTGGATTTGCGACAAAGGATTGTAGTCGAGTGCAATCGTATAACTCCTGAAATGCTACGTAATGTCCTGGTATGTTTCGAGCAAAATCTGTATTTGTGTTTGGAAGTTGGCGCGAACACTTTAAACATTTGTTCGATTGATACCGAGTTGACCTATAAAATATATCAGGTATAATAAATTCAATTGTTTTTAAAATTTTTCAATTTTCAAGTTTTTCCGACTCTCCAACATGTAGGTAATTTTATGAATAAGCTCTATTATTTGAAAACCAAACAAACGTGTTCTGAATCTCCATCCAAAATCAGCAGACCTCGCAAACAGTGTGTCGCTGTCTATTAATTCACCCTGTATCTTCATCACCATGCAGATGAAGCAAAAATTCAGCTACAATATTCTAGAAATTCTAAAACCTTCCTAATGAGTTACTACTTAAACTAACTGATCAATTCGAAGATTGACATCCTCATCTTAGGGGGTGTAGTGGAAGCACCACTGCTTGAAGATATTTTTCCCCAAAATACAACAGTATTTCGGTGAATGTTCATTCAAAATCGACAGATTTTGCAATCACTGAAAATAACTCGTCTTTTGACGAACCAGCCTGTATCTTCTTCCAAATATGTCAAAACTCAAAAATTATTACACATTTGTGTTGAGAATCAAAACAGCTTTCCAATAAGGTCAGATTAGGTATGATTTCCAATGAGGTATCACTCGACCTATCCTATTCAAAACATTGAGTTTTGTGCACCCCTGCTTAGAAGGTTGATGTAAAATGAAATCACCGTGTGTTAAAAGACCTGTTTCTGCTTTTTGTCCAGAAATGAATAGTTTAGCAGTTATTGAGTATTTTTCGTTTAGTAAACAGTGTGTAGCTTAGTGCGTAAAAGATTTACCAGATTCAACACGAAACTCAATTGCAGCTGTTTGCTGAGAACTCAGTTTCCTACCGATCTACTGAACGCACTAACAAACATGACGCAATAACTCAAGCTGTTTACATATAAATGTCATGCAATTTCTAACAACTGCCAATGAAGCACCAAATTATCGACGGGTACAATATTACAACTGATGGGGGCCGGCTCGGTGGCGTATGGGATATGATGCTCGTCTCCTGCGCAGAGTTACCTGGGTTCAATCCCCACAAAGTCGGTACGATTTTTCGGATTCTGGGAATCGCTTGAGTATCCATCTTTCGGAGGAGATGTAAAGCCGTCGGTCCTGTCTAACAGAGATGTGTTGGACATTAAAGATCCCTTCCCTCGACACGAGAGGGTTCGGCAAAATTCCCGGGCTAGTGAGGTGACAGAATTCCCCGGCGTGTCATTGGCGGAAAGGCGAAAATAGAGCACGTTAAAGGAATAACAAACAAACAAACAAACAACTGATGGGACTAGTAGTGCTGTTTTCTCTTCTCACATAGTTCGGTTACTTTTGAAATAGAGAATGTATATCATAAAAAAGTGTTTTGAGAACTGACAAACATTTTCCCTGTTGCAATAGTGAAAAAATGATGTCTACCAGAATAGGGATGAAACTGATTAATTTCTGCATCTGGGAAGAAATCGATCGGGCAACGGGCGATAGCGCAGGGTGAGCAGAAATATTTCCAGGTATTTGAATTCCTTTGGTATGTTTAGATTCAGGATCAATAGCCAAAACTCCGATTTGAACTTGCATTCTGTTTCTCTCGAAACCAAGACTAAGTAAAATGATATTTTCATCCTATTGCATTCATGCTCGAACAAGTTTTATCAACACTATACAGTTTTTTCGAAATCACTAACAATTTCTTCCGAATGAAAAAGAACAAGGAACATCTCATCTTAGAAAACAACTTCGCAGTTTAAAACATATCTGATCTACAAATCACATAATTACATAAGATAATTTAAAAATTCTCCGACAAATATAATAAAAGGATGACGATGAACCTGCTGGAAAATTTGGAAATTAGAAATGTTTGTAAAAACCCAAAACTTACCACTTCAATGGTCTACGAGAATTGAATCATTCGTTAGTACTCAACATTTAAAATAGGTATAGATAGCATATTCTTTCTCTGTTAGCTCAAGACACTTAAAAATTACGTATCTGTTGAAACATGTCGTGTGTTTGGAAAATAAACATTGTGGAGATCAGACAAAAGTGTTTCATTTTGTCTTCTTCTTCTTCTTTAAATAGTACGATGTCCTGTTTTTCTGTTACAGCCCCGGCTGCGAACCGGAGCTCCAGCACTCATGCCATCGCTTTTTCGGCCTTCCTATAGGTCTTCTAGTGTTGGGTTTTTGTGTTTTTGCCCACTTCGCCATACGTTCGGGGCCCATTCTGTCTACGTGATCTCTCCGTAGGCGTCGACGTGCTCTTGTCCACCTCACCACATCCTGGACACCTAGCTCCCTTAGCGTATCCTCATTCCTTATTCTATCTCTGCGTGTAATACCTCTTATAGCTCTTAGTGTTCTCATCTCTGTTGTCCTCATTAGTTGTTTTGTTTTTGTTGTCTCAGCTCTTGTCTCAACCGCATATGTCATCACGGGTCTCACACAGGTTTTATAGATTCGGACTTTGCTTTCTGTGCTTATGTACTTATTCCGCCAGATTACATCTCTCAGGAAGCTAGATATTCTCGATGCTTTCAGTGCATTGGGTTTTCTGTGTTGATATTACCATGTTATATTTTTTTGCTGTTACTTTGAAATTTTGTAGTAGGCGTTGTAGGTCGTCCTCATTCTCAGCTATTAGTAAAGCATCATCTGCGTAGCACAGTATTCTCATAGTTTTGTTACCCATCCTATAGCCTTGGTTCATTTGGTTAACACCTGCTATTATTTCATCCATGATTAAATTAAATAGACATGGGCTGAGGCTGTCACCTTGTCTAATGCCTGCGTTAATTTTGATCTCGCTTGTAAGTCCCTGTGTAGTTTTTACTTTCGTCTTATTAGAGTTATTTAGTTCTTTGATTATGTTTATGTATTTATTGCTCAAGTTTTTATTTCTAAGGATAGTGATCACATCGTTCATTCGAATTCTGTCGAATGCCTTTTCCGAATCTATAAAACATATAAACATCGGTTTCATTTTATATATGTGACAATTAAATAGAGCTTTCACACCTCCACAGCATGCTATGTTTCGGTTATATTTATTTTGACAAAACCAATTTTGGAAATCAAGATTATAATATCTAATAACCGAAAGAAAAAAAATTTCAACAAACATATCTGAGTGTATATAAATGAAAAACATTCCGACAGATTAAAATGAAAATAGTTAATTAACAAAATAATATGGTTTAATAAAAGCAGTGAAAAGCTAATTTTCTAGGATATTTCTGTTGGTACTATCTGTGAACAGACACCGCGTATTTCGTTTTTTTCAGAAAAAAAGATGAAAAATGTGACATTCAGCATTTTCAGCCTTTAACGGCGACTGAGCTACACACAACCAAATTTATATGGAATCACCCGATATATTAAATGTTACCTCAGGGATTTTGAAAATTTCGAAGGATTGTTAGAATTGATCCTTTTTGAGATATTTCAATTAAAAGAAGAAATGAATTAAGGTTTATTTTAAGAAATAATTAAATAAAAGAATCAGAGACCCTTCTCGCATGTAGTAAAAAAATTGAAAATTGTTTTCTCACGGAGTAGGTGTTTTTTTCCCGATCTCAGTAGGTTGTATTACCTCCTCTTAGACTGATGCAAGCCTGAATCCGTCTAGGCATGCTTTGGATTAGGTTTTCGACGTCCTCTGGGGTGATATTCTGCCACCCTTCTGTGGCGACTTGGATGAGCTGTTGTGGGGTTCTTAGATTATCTTGGCGCGATTTAATTTTCCTTTCGAGATTATCCCATAAATTTTCAATAGGATTTAGGTCTGGAGAGCAAGCTGGCCAGTCCAAAATAGCGATTCCGTCTGTTTCAAGATTATATCGCGTGAGGTTGCTGGTATGCAGAGGAGCATTATCTTGCATAAAAGTGAAATGCTCTTCGTGGGCACATCGCCAGAGTCTCACTATGGGCTCAAGCACTAGGTCCACGTAATTTCTAGCAGTTACACTCACATGAAACGAAATCAAATCTGTTTTATCACCCAGCATAATGCCACCCCCAAAACATCACAATGACCCCTTGGTATTTCGGAATTTGTCTTGCTACTCGGAGTCTAGCTTGTCTTCCACGACCCCTTGAAACCCGAATCCGGCAGTCATCTAATTGAACACCAACTCTGGTCTCATCCCAAAAAAGAACATTTCGCCAATTCTTAATATTCCTATTTTGGTGCTCGATACACCAATTAAATCTATTAATTTTTTGTTGTCTGCTCAGCTCTGGAATTCTTAAGGGCTTTCTGCAGTATAAACCCCTTGAACGAAGCCTTTGGCGTATCGTTTCGACTGATGCATGCCTGTAACTTCCAGAAATTGCCTTTGGAGTAAGGGGTGCGACACACTAGAGTCTCTTCTAGCAATTTGGCACAAAAGGCGGTCTTGTTCTTCAGAATTGATCTTCGTACGACTTCTTCTAGGCCTATTTTGCGGAGATTGTAGGCCCACGTATCGGGCTTAGGTTTTTGAAATCACCCACTGTGATACTCCAATTGTGGCCGCTATATCCCTTTATGTAACTCCTTCTTCAACGAGACCAATTATTTGACCCCTCTGCACATCGAACAATCCAACATAAGGCATTTTCAATTATGATCATAGGAACTTTTAAAATTTGAAATTCACAGTTTCAAATCTCAGTAACGACTGAGTACAATATCCCGAACATGTGGTGATAAATCAACATTTCTTATCATACTATCCAGGTTTTTTACAACAAAGAAGTTCATTCTTCACCAGTAATCAAAGATCCATTGTTAAAAATAACCGATTATATAAAATACCGAGTGATTTCATGTAAATTTCTTTGTATGTACAGTTCGCATTTGAGCAACTACAAATGAAATTAATTTGGAAAATGTTCAGTTTCCATTTGAACGTTTTTTTTTGTTTAAGAATAAATGTTTGGCATTTCTGCAACTCAAAATTCTCATTGCCAACATACACACTCGTTAACAGTAAAGAATTTGAATTGATTTTTATTCTCTATTTGTAGTTTTCCGACATTGGTATTGAAAGAATAATTATGTATTTCATAAAGGCTTGCAGAACATTAATTTTATATTGATAGGAAATTTTCGAAACTATTGAATACTTCAATTCGCACATATTTTATTTCGTGAAAAATATTTTCTCAATTTTACTTCAAGATATAGTATCAAATATCCCACAATAAAATGTTCAAATATTGACATCAAAACTTTTCCACATCAGAATCTATCTAATCAAGGATAAAAGTGAGATTTTCATCGTTGAATAGTTGTAAAATACTAGTTTTCACCGGTTGTGTTCTTAATGTTCATCTATAGAAATAAGTCTTTGACCTTGATATTGTACTTGCTGTTGTCATGTCAGCTTGATCATTCTGATTGGTTATCAAAATTTCATTAATTGTAGGTAAATATATCAATTGTTTTTATAAATGAAACACAGTCTATATTAGTCACGAGATTAATGTTACTCAATATTTATCTCAAAAGTTTGAGGTTGAATAATATGTAACCTGAGATTTTTGATATCCATTTCGAGATATTCATCTAGGAAAATTACTTCAGAATTAACTCGTTAATGGAAAATTTTATCAATTTTAATGTTATATACGATACATTTAAAATAAATTTATTCGAAATGAATAGCCAAAATATTTAAGGTGGCTCGTTTGAGATAAGAAATTATTTTCTGCGATAGAGATTCAACGAAATCACATTTCTCATACACTGTTGTAGAGAGGCTTCGAATTGCTTTCAAATGAGGTATCGTTCGACCTGTTTGCATTATTCAATTCTGAGGGATTGAAGCGTCCCTTAGTTTCATATATGCGTCAAGAGATGTCACTCAAACAATCATTCGAAGTGCAAATTATTTCAATCATTACGGGATAAGAGATCCTGTATATCGTTCGAGATGGAACTCTTTGAACATACCACTATTATAAATGTGAAAGTACTTTTATATGTTAATCTTTCCAGGCAAATTTGCTGAACGTTTTTTGATAAATTATAGTATGAAAAGACCATGAACCTTAGGGAAGGACAAACACTATTTCGCTTCAATGTATTCATAATTGCAGTTACGAATTGAAATGAAAATTCTTTGGATCTCACAGTGACGAAATTACAAAGTTAAAAAATTTGAGCTTCAGCAGTTTCGAAAAGGGTTCGGAGTAGTGATCAAAATGGTTGCATGGGATTTCCTTCATTTATAAAATCAAAATTCTTGATTACAAAGTAGGAACTACTTCTGAAAAAACAAACCGAGGATTGAATTGATGAATGGAATTCGCCAAATTTAAGAATTGAAGATTCATATTTAAGGTTCTAATTACAATGGAAAAAGTATATCAACAGTATCATTGAAATCAGCCTTCAGTATTCAAAATAGAGGCGAGAGTTTGTATTAGGGATCAACTTATATTATAATTTCATCTAATTATACAGATGCAAAAGAACCGGAAATCGTAAATTTTTCTACTTCAGTTTTGATAGTCTATACTGATACTGAATGTTTTTATACAAAGTATTTAGACAGTAAAGGTTCTCTTTCAAGAGAAAGTTCACGTACATTTCCCCTCCATCGTTCGTTATTCCTAGGCCGTGTTCAATGATGTTTTCTGTATCATTTTGCGTCTTCTTGCCGATTTTGGCGTTGAAATCCCCAATTATGATCGAGAAGTACGTCCTATAATCGATATCTCTTCATATAGCTGTTTTACCTCTTCATCTTCCGATGTACTTGTTGGTGCATAATTATTTGTACTGCATAATGCTTGCTTAACGACAATGTATATATATGACTCGATAAGAAACAGCGCAGAATTTGGATACTTTGTCTTTTGTGTTCTTGTTTACAAGGAAACCTACACCTTCAGTATGATTTTAATATCGGACCTTTTCTGATAAAGTATATGACCTGCCTTATACAAGATATTCTTCCGTTCTCATTGTGCGTATGTTATATGTGGCAATATATTCTCATTTTTTCTAGTCAAGACTCGCACCCCCCTGAATCCATGGGGCTGACTGATCTGTCAGAGTGAGATTGTGAGCTTACAGCTCTACTCACCTGGAGTAATATTGTTTTAGGTTTTGACATTTCTAGTTTAAATACGGAGGTTTTGGTATTGAAACTCCGCGCTTGCCCTGCGTATTGGTGAGTGTGTGATGCAGCAGCCCACTCTGGGTCAGACGCTACAGGTACTTTGTAATTCTCCCAAAGCTGGATTGCCACTTCCGCTAGATCCGATGTACCGAAGACTGTCTTCTACGCCATCACTACAGTTGTGGTCTTCGCCCGTAACCCTGGTTCCCTTAGGCCGGGTTAATGCTCGTGTATAGACCACGAACAAAGGTGTGTTGTTGGGCCTTACGAAGGTTAATTCAAGGTTTGTAGCACAAAAACTCACCAACGACCAAAAATTTAATTGCAGTGAGCATAGCCAAGACGTCATAAAAGAGCCCAGAAGAACCCGAACTTCTTGAATACCATTGTGACCGATTGACGAGACGTGATTTTTTCAGTATGAGTCCGAAACAAAGCAGCAAAGCGTGAATGGCGTTAGATGAAAGAAAACCCTAGAAAAGTCACTTGAAGAAGTCAAAAGTGAAGTTTATGCTGATTTTTTTACGATTTTAACGAATTATCCATGAAAAGTTAGTTCACGCTGCCAGACAGTCACAGAAGTCTTCTATTTTTGGGCGCCATGAAGTGATTTCTGGCAGAATTTAATGCCTCATCGAGAGTTCAAGAGTTTTAACTGAATTTTTGATGAAGAATCACATTAATGCCTCGCAACATTCATTCTATTCACCTGATCTGGGTCCGTACGACTACGATATATTTCCTAAGCTGCATTTAACGATGAAAGGAAAGCGGCACGATTCGATTGAGGCCATTGAAAGTGCGGTAACCGACGCGCTAAAGACAATTCTAGAATAGTAGATACAGACTTCAACGACTTCCACACTGCGGTGATGAAAGGAAACGGAACTCCTACAGCACTATTCTGTCCAATAAAACCCAAATGGCTAAAGAAAATGAAAGTATGGCCCTCAGTCCGGAGCACCCCTTAAGTGGGGAGAGGGTGCTAAGAATCCCCCCGTACACAACAAACTATCCAAAATATCAGATCTACAACAAGACGACTAGAATTGCGACATGGAATATCCGTAGTCTTTATATGGGTGGTAAACTGGCCAATGTAGAAGCAGAAATGCAACGCTTAGGAATCAACATCCTAGGTCTAAGCGAGGTTCGATGGCCAGGTTCCGGTAAATTGTAGACAAAGCATGGGTTAATTTATTACTCTGGAGGCGATGATCCCAAACACCAATATGGCGTGGCCACACTCATTTCTACTGAATTGGAACCATCTGTAATATACTTTTTCCTTTGAACGACCGCGTCATGGTTCTTAAGCTTGCAACAACTCAACGTGTTTTGAATGTCATTCAATGTTACGCTCCAACAAATGACAAATCGGACGACGAAGTTGAAGAATTTTATGCCAGCCTGGAGAAGGCAATGAAATTAACAAAGAAGGGTGAAATAACAATCGTGCTTGGGGACTTTAATGCTAAAGTGGAGCAAGAGCTGAAGGCAACATCACTGGCCACTTTGGACTCGTGTAAGAAACGAAAGAGGTTACGACTTGTGCGGTTCTGTACTGAACACAACTTATCAATCACCAATACTTTTTTTCAAATTACATCCCCGACGGCTGTATACATGGAGATCTCCAGCTGACAGAGAAGATCATTTGATTCGAAACCAAATAGATTTCATTCTCATCAGATCCGAATTGCGAAAATTTGTGAAATCTACCAAAACATTTCCTGGCGCTGACGTTTGCAGTGATCACAACCCGGTTGTAATGAACCTACAAATGCATCGTTTTATACCAGTTAAGCGGCCAGAAAAAATTAAACATATCAACGTGAAGAGCTTAGACGATAGTGAAATAAGGGCAAAAGTAAGTCAACGACTTGAAGAAAGACTGGAAGCTGCTGAAACATCTGAAACAATTGACGTTGAGCGCCAGTGGAGTGCTTTGAGAGAAGCGCTTACAGTCACCAAGAAACCAACATAGGACTAACCAGCACAAAAGAAAACAACCTTGGATGACTGACGAAATTCTTCAAATGATGCACGATAGAACAGAACTGACAACAAAAACATCGAACGATATAGAGAACTGAACAAAATAATTCGACGAAAATGTAGGGAGGCCAAAGAGCAATGGCTAATTAACCAATGCACAGAAACTGAAAATCTCCAAAAGAGCAAGATCTATCCAACATGCACAAAAGATCACGGAGATAACAGGAAGACAACACAAAGCTAACAGTGGAATGTTAAAGGGGGCCAACAACGAGTTACTGATCGGGATCGAAGAAAAGCTGAAACGATGGAAGGACTATATTGAAGAACTTTTTGGGGAAGATCGAACGGAAAGCCCGCAACCTGAAGAATTTAATGAAACTAGTCCTTGCATTACATCGGAAGAAGTTATACGAGCAATAAAGCTTCAAAAAAATGGTAAAGCTATTGGCCCCGACGGAATCTATGCAGAGACGCTTAAGCTAATGATACAGCAAGAAGGGGCTGGCCTTAAGCTCTTAACAGCACTGTTTAATCTATAGAGCCGGTAAAATCCCAGCAGACTGGCTCAAATCTGTGTTTGTCACCCTGCCCAAAAAGACCAATGCGACAAATTGTGATGACTACAGAATGATTAGCCTAATGTCGCATGTTCTGAAAACCTTTCTACGAATTATACATACTCGAATCTACACCAAATGCGAGCGAGAAATCGATCCAGTTCAGTTCGGTTTCAGAAATGGCCTAGGAACGCGTTAGGCACTCTTTTCTCTTGATGTACTCACCCAAAGATGTAGAGACATGAATGTCGATGTTTACGCCTGCTTTGTTGACTATCGGAAGACTTTTGACTGCGTTTCACATAAAAAAATGGCGGAAATTCTAAAAAATACCGGGGTTGATGCAGAAGACTCACGCATTATTACAAACCTTTATTGGCACCAAATTGCACAAGTGAGAGTTAATGGGCTAACATCTGAACAGGTAGCAATACGGAAAGGTGTACGTCAAGGCTGTGTGCTGTCGCCTCTATTGTTTAACATTTACTCAGAAGCAATATTCAAGGAAGCACTTGAAAACATAGACACATGCATTAGAATAAATGGAAAACTACTTAGTAATATCCGCTACGCAGACGACAACGTGGTACTAGCTAATAACCTTCAAAACTTGCAGAGAGCCATGAACCTTATTGTAGAGCATAGCCAACGCTTTGGACTATCTGTTAACGTTAACAAAACTAAAAGTATGGTGGTTTCTAAGCAAGCAGTGGAGGCTGTAATACGCATTAACAACTAACCTGTGGAACAGGTGCATTCGTTTCGGTATTTAGGAGCCGCGGTGAACGACCAAAGTGACCCGAAAATAGAGATCAAATCTCGAATCGAACAAGCCCGTAAATCTTTCGTTGGCATGAGAGACCTTTTCGTCAACCGCGGACTTAATCTTCAGCCTCGTATGCGACTACTTTGTTGTTATGTTTTTCCTGTCCTTACTTATGGATGTGAAAGTTGGACTTTTAATCCAGAAATGGAGAGACGCATAGACGCTTTCGAAATGTATCTATACCGTAGAATATTGCGTATCTCTTGGATGGAAAGACGGACAAACATCGATGTCCTAAATACAATCAAATCACGAGAGTTGATGAGAATCATCAAAGAAAGAAAGCTCCAGTACATCGGGCACATCATGCGCGACAAAAAATATGAGATCCTCCGCCTGATTATTGAGGGGAAAGTCCAAGGAAAAATATCAGTTGGACGACGCCAGAACTCATGGCTGAAAGATCTACGGAGGTGGTTTGGAAGAACGTCCACTGAAATTTTTAGAGCTGCAGTGTCAAAAACAATTATTGCCAATTGGATCGCCAACCTTCGTTTGGAGACAGCTTCATAAGAAGAAGATACAGAAGTCGTTTGATAACCTGGCGCTTGCAAATTTGCGTATCAATGCAGAAAGCGAACACATTGATTAATAAAAAGATTAATGCTGATTGATTTTATTTTCAAAAAGTTTTATAATCATGAATATATTAAAACAAACAATATCAGATAATGCTTTCAGAAAAATAAATGTACTAATTCCTCCAAATTACGAATGAAGGTATAGATATTTCAATCGATAATATACTTAGAACATTGTTTTCCTGAATCATCAATGACTTGAAAGAAACTAATTATTTTGAGACTACATTCTTCTCATATTAATGTACGAATTCCAGCTCAAATACAATAACTTGCATTATAGAATCATAAGTTAGCTGAAAATTAATGCTGCACCACTGATGAATTAATCATACTCTTATGTGTGACCATCCTGTATAACCGGTTACGATCTCACAACTTAAAAAATAACCTTTGGTATATCTAAATGCAGGAGAATAAAAATATATGCTTCAAGTACATTCAAATGATTGAAAGCAATAATAAATAAATCATTTCCTATAACACTGTTGAATAACATATGATTAGAGGTACTATCGCAAATGCATATTCGATAAACTTTAAATAATTATCAACTTTGTTAGTGAGTAGCCACAACAAATAAGTTTTAATATGTTAGAAATCTATATTTTGAAATCATCCAAATATGAATAATCTTGACATTCTGCCAATCGTTGACAGAAAATTCATGGATTTTGAATAAATTTCTAGGAAACAGTATTTCAATGAATTCCGGTTGACTTTTTGAATGGACATTTTGTCTAGTGTTTTGATAACTGCTAAATTATTATAATTTCTAATTATTTGCGAAAAACAAAATATAAATTCATTTTCTCATCTTATTGTAGTAATAATTTAGTCAAAACGATCTACCCAAACATACGTTTAGAGTTTTATCCCGTTTTCAAAAACTGGAAATTGAAATATTGCAATGTCATTCATAAGTAAGAAACAGATGAGGGAAGTGGGAATAAACAGAAATTAATATGCTCGTTACTTATTTGCTCATTATGTTTATGAGTTGATGAAATTTTTACGAATTCGAATAAATCTGACCTCGCGTTTTTGTGGAATGTAAGAAATGATTTTCGTTTTTATTATGTTCTGAAAAATAAGTTGCTAATTTATTATGAAATATCGATTTTTATACCTGTCTGCTCTAATATTGATGGTACGACCATCATTACAAATCAATATATACAGGGTGCTTCAACGAAAACTGAACAGAGGCTATATCTACCAAGATGTTCATTTCTGATTAAAACGCAAAAGCAAATCAATTTTTGTTTTAAGGGCGACATGTTCTGGGGTACAAAACTTGCCTGCAATATCAACCCCCTAAGCGGGGGTTGCAATCCTTGAACATTTTGAATAGGGAAGATGGATCGAGTGATGACTCAAAAGAAAGCTGGTATATTTGTCTACATTGCCTGAACGAATTTCTATTTATAATTGAAAACTGTAAAAGATACAGGGTGACCAACTGAAAGATAGGGAAGACTATTTCCCTGAGACTATTCAAGTTTCAGTGAGGTTAAATGGAACAGGTCCATGCTGATCAATGGCAGTCATCATCAAGTACCATCCTCATTTCGAATTTCAACCCCTGGAGCAGGGGTGACAACCCTTGAAAATTTGGAAGAGGGTAGATGGGCCGAGTGATATCTCGAAAGAAAGGTATCATCTTTGTTTCATCCCTGTGAACGAATTTTCATTTTTCATTGAAAACTGTAGAAGATACAGAATGAGCTACTGAAAAATAGAGGAGACTATCTATCGCCCTGAGATATCATTTGATCGAAATATTACCCCTGCTCTAGGGATTGAAATTCGAGATGAGGGTGATTTCGGAAGATGACAGCTTTTGATCTAAAATGAATCTATTCCAGTTTTTCGCACTAATACTCCAACAGTCTTGGGGCGATAGTCTTCTCTATTTTTCAGTGGTTCACCCTGTATCTTCTACAGTTTTCAATCAAAAATGAAAGTTCTTTCGAGTTATCACTCGACCCACCTACCCTCTTCCAAATTTTCAAGGGTTGTCACCCGTACTCCAGGGGTTGAAATACGAGATGAGGATGGTATTTGATGATGACTGCTCATGATCAGCATGGATCTGTTCCATTTTATTCCACCGAAACTTGAATAGTCTCAGGGATATAGTTTTTCCTATCTTTCAGTTACTCACCTTGTATCTTTCACAGTTTTCAATTAAAAATTAAAATTCGTTCAAGGCAATGTAGACAAATATACCACCTTTCTTTTGAGTCATCACTCGACCCATCTTCCCTATTCAAAATGATCAAGGATTGCAGCCCCCGCTTAGGGGGTTGATATTTCAGGCAGGTTTTGTACCCCAAAAGATGTAGCCCTTGAAACAAAATAGACCTGTTTTGCGTTTTGATCAGAAATGAATATCTTGGTAGATATAGCCTCTGTTCAGTTTTCGTTGAAGCACCCTGTATACATCATTTTTTCCACTTGTTTCAAGTCGATCTTCAGTGTTGAACCAGAATTGAACAATGTTCTTATTCGTTTATATTGTGTTGTTTTTTATATAGTATAATTTTGTACATACCTGTGAGACATAATTCATTCCGTAATATTTTATTGTTTTGTGAACCTGAAGGGTGGAGTGAATCGGGGATAATATTTTGTGCTGTTTTTTAGCAACTAATTTGTCTATTTTATTATTGTCGTACCCGTTATATGACATTAATGTTTTCACAATTGCAATTTCTTCTTCCATGTTATTTTCGTGAAAGAGAAACCGTGAGTAATCTATACATAAATGCATGAAACGCGAACATTTTGATTTTATGCAGATGGTAACCACTGTTAAGGATTATGAGTCTCAATAAATGTTGGTTTTCGATATTGTTTGTTTTTCCTTTAACGTGCTCTGTTTCTGCCTTTCGGGTAATGACACGCCGGGGAATTCTGTCACCTCACTCACCCGGGAATTTTGCCGAACCCCTCTCGTGTCGAGGGAAGGGATCTTTAATGTCCAACACATCTCTGTTAGACAGAACCGACAGCTTTACATCTCCTCCGAAAAATGGACATTCAAGCCATTCCCAGAATCCGAAAAATCGCACCGACTTTGTGGGGATTGAACCCAGGTAACTCTGCGTAGGAGACGAGCATCATATCCCATACGCCACCGAGCCGGCTGGGTTTTCGATATATATCAAATACAAGATAATTATTATTCATGATGCAATATTCAACCTTCCGTAGAATGTTTAATAGCCTTTCCTGAAACAGCTGGTTTTCTGATCCACCCTTCACAACCATCGTCAACCAGAGCCACCCAGCAGTGGTATAGCTCGGTCGGATGTCATGGCTAAGAGCAATATACTGCAGCTTTGGTATCATTTAACCTCGTCAGTATTGCATACCCATTCACAACACCAGGCCAGACTGCCACCTGGTCATCTCAATCCGTTGGAGTGACATGTAAAATTTAGTGCGCCCTCGAACGAAAAGACACCGGGGTCAATCACCATTTCCACCGTCAAACCATGAAAACAAAGGTAGATATCAAACGGAAAACCTCAAGAGTCACACTGGTTCGACTATTTACCGCAACACTACACACAGTTCCTGCGGGATAGCGTTCTGTCGAAAGACTAACGCTCCCCATTCTTGTCTGGCTGTCAACCAGTTATACATTATATCTCAACAATGATAGCATGCGATATTATCGCTACATATGTGGCACATTGAAGAATTTTTATTCAAGGAACGATATCCAACCTTCCGAAGAATGTTAAATATTCTTCTCTGAAGAAGCTGGTTTCTGATCCACCATTCATAATCATCGTCAACCAGGTCGGATGTCATGACTAGGAGCAATAGACTGCAGTTCCGGTCTCATTTGACCTCGTCAGTATTGCATACCGATTCACAACACCCGGCTAGACTGCCACTTACTCATCTAAATCGGTTGGAGCGCAACAAAATATGTAACGAACTAACACAGAGGCCACTCACCATTGCTACCGGGAAACCATGAAAACAATAATTTCGCATATCATCAATTTCCAGTGAAGTACGTCTTTAATTGAAATATTGCATAAAGAGAAAAGGTTTTTCAAAATTAGTCATGAAGATTATGCAAAAGAGGAGAACCCATCATCTAGTTGTTGGTAAAATTTATTATTGAATTTGAAATAACTCTGTTTCAAATGAACTAAAACTTACAGCATCGGTTCTAAGTGTCAATGTTAGATTTTTCAGTAATTAATTGTTAATAATAAGTTTGAGTTCTTTCTTTGGTTTTGATGGGAACAAATTTATGTAGTCCAATGAAAATTAATGTAGCAATATTAGGAAAAGCCAGTTGTATTTTGATTTATTTCACTCGTCTACTCTAATATTTATAGAACACCAGATTGACTTATATCGAAAATATGACAATCATTATTTTATAATATAAATACACCTCTTTTTTACCGGATTTAAGTCAATTTTTGCTGTTGACCTAGGGTGAAATTTTGAACATATCATGTTCTGATTAAAACAGAATAAGTTTTACTATAATGGCAACTATAGGTAGTCATGTGTGGGACATAATTAATGCTGTAATATTTTAATATCATTTCATGAACCTGGACGGTGGGCTTAATGGAGAATCATAGTAATTTGTGTTGTTTACATATTAACTATTATTACGTCTATAATGTTATTGTCTTATCCGTTATTTAAAGCAAATGTTTCCAGAATTCTAAGTTTTTTGAGATAGAGACAGGGTGAATAATATAATCAAATGTAAATTCTCTGTAACAGCGATGAACCTAGAATTGCTATAATTTATGCTTCTTCAAAAATACATAGAGGAGGTTGTCTCAAACGATGATTTTCAATCACTATTTACTACACTTAATCGATGCTAACTTAAGTTGAAGATGTTAATGACCGACCAGAGTGAGGCAAAATGTAGGTGTTTTTGAAAAAATTCAGTCACCGTAAGCCTTTAGTAACATTTTCAGCGATTCGGCTGAGCGAAATTCCATTCGCGTTACACAATTGGAGACAAATTATTTTTCCGATATAACACACTTGTGAGAAATGACAAAATCAAACACTTTAAACAGACTAAATGATCGATCGCGTTCAAACTCTGCGTAAGTATAGAAAACATTGGTACCAACTTAACAAATTCTTCATATGCCTGTCTCAAAATCCATCATTCATTGAGAAATAATAAGGTTATCGATTTGCGTATACCAATATAAAATATCTGATCAGGCAAACACAAATAGAACGGCAAAATTTCCTCTGAAAGGAAATCGATCGGAAAATTTTTAAGAACCCACTAAAAATTATTCCAGTTTGTCGTTGCATAAAAACTTTTTGTGCACTAAAATCGCGTGCATGCTTCAATTTTTTATGGCAAGCTAAAGTTCACAGTTTTGAAGATATAAAATCTGAAGCATAACAATATTTTCTTCGTTTATCGCCAGCGAAAAAGTCCATATAAATTTAATGACAGTGAACAATAATTCCGCTAATATTTGAATGATTTATAACTATAAAATTTATTCGTTGAACGAAATGGGTATTTAATAGTTCTAATATATGGCTCTTGAAATGGGTAATGCTGATATACCGGGTGTGCATTTAATGTGTGATCGGTCCATAACAATGATCAACAATATAGCGAAGAAGCATATATAAAAATGTGTACACGCTAATTTTCTGCCTGTCTTAACATTATTCTCAAATATACAGAGTGTCCCATTATAGAGATTTGTATCAAAGTAATGCGTTTCCAATAGGATGCATTATACTTTTCATCATTATCGAACGTGTGAACCTGAAATAAAGTGATTTTCTTCAAAGCAATGTATGACTAAGTTAAACTGTTCTCGAACCAATCTACACTTTGTGAAAATATCTTCTTTTTCCGATAGTAATGATAATAAAAATAAATTTATTTGTTTAAATTCGTGAAAGTGGATCCCTTATCGGTTTTCTTTTTACAATATTCAAATCAATAATACAACGACAAGAATATCTGTGCTATTGAGATTCTCATAAGATGCGCAAAGAACAAAAGAGATAGCAAGCTGAGGAAATAAGATGAATTATACGTTCTGCAATGCACTGTCAAATAGCTATCAGGGTAGGCGTAAGGGCTTTTTGAGAAAATTATCCCTCTTAGGCATATGGCATTTCAAGGTACTCGATCATTTTAATTTCTATTACAAAGATCGTATAATTAAACACAATTACGCCAACCTGAGATGTTTGTTTAGTTTGGGTGCTGATACTCGTTTGCGTGGTCATCATCTGAAGCTGAAAAAAGAACAATTTTCGTCGAGAGAAAGACAGTATTTTCTTGTGAATAGGGTGTTCGATGATTGGAACAGGTTTTCTAGTGATGTGGTGGACTCAAATTCGGTTAATGAATTCAAAAATAAATTGGACTTTATTTTGTTTAATTAGATTTCGTTTTTGACATAAGTGGATTTAGTTATTATATATGTGTGCATATTTAATTATGGCTAAGCTGTGCTTGCAATACTATAGAAATTATTTTTTTGTTATTAGGCTTTTATAGGACTTGTCCTCAGCCTTAAATAACTTCAATAATAATAATTATAAAAGAAGTGAGTCACAGACTCATTACCAGCTATACCACAGGAAATTTTCGAGGCAGGGGTTTTCTAAGTTAACCTTCATAATAAATACTATTGTTTTCTCCTTATTACAATATAGTACAATGGGAATGAAATATATTGATTGAAGGTTGATATTCAATAGAGATTTGAGGCAAAGGATTAGTAACTATGTTTTTCCTAAGTAACTAGTATCTTTGTGATACTTGGATGGGTTCATATAGGATTAACGACATAACAAAGAAAACGGAAATTTTAAGAGGTACAATCGTATTGCGCTATTGTGGAGACGAATGATTCGGATTTGCCTGGTTGTCAGTTTATCAATACAAATTCATTAGAAATAGTAAGATGATATTCCTAGTGACTGGAAAGAATCGCACATAATTCCCATTTTCAAAAGAGGAAGTAGAAACGATTGTGGAAATTACAGAGGCATCAGCATTACACCTTCGTTGGGGAAACTTTATGGTAGAATGCTCAAAGGAAGGAAAGAGGTAGAGTTTAGGGATAGTGAGAAGCGAAGTGGTTTCCGACTAGGCCGATCATATGTCGTATATATATATATATATATATATATATATATATATATATATATATATATATATATATATATATATATGTCATATATCTAACCTGCCATTCGTTGATCAACTAAAAGCCTATGATAAGATTCCACTGCAGCAAATTAGACCATCTATGGAGAAGGGTAACATTAGTGCAGTTTACATTAATGCTACCAAAACTCTTTACAAAAGTGGATCAGCCAGAATAAAAATTGGAAACACTCTCTTTGCACCGTTCTCCCCATCAAAGGACCTGAAACAAAGTTGTTACTTGTCTCCTACTCTATTCAAAATATATTTAAACGCCGCTCTAGAAAATTGGATCAGGAAATGTGCCCCAATGGGGATACAAATGAGAGACACAACAATCCATACGATATTATTTGCAGACGACCAAATTCTCCAGAAGACAAACAAGACATGACTTACATGATGAACAAACTGATAGAGGACAAATGGGGCCTGCAAATAAATCTCAAAGAAACACAGTACATGGTGATAGGCGGGGAAGGAGAAGATTTTGATACAGACAAAGGAAACATTAAGAACGTTTAGCAATACAACTACCTTGGAGTGACGATAGCGGATTTTGGACAAGATTAAGAAGATATACTACGAATGAAAGGAAAATGAATGAGTATGACTAAGGCGCTACATTGAATTCTGTGGAACAAAAATTCAAATAGAATGACGAAAAAATTACAGGTGCCAAAAAAGTTTCTAAATTGAACAAAGTTGACGAAAATTGATTGTACGCTGATCAGTGGCGTAAGTAAAAAAAAGTTTGAAGTTTGAAAGGACAAAAGGAGACACCTTGTGCATTTTAGTTAGTTAGCTTGCATTCCAAATTTTGGCTGAATATCTCAAAAACTGCAGGGGTTTTGAAGAAAAAAACAATTTTTCTGAAAATTTCAACACCCTGTAGCTCCGTGACGAAGTTCTTGCGGACCTATGTTTATATAAACATTTTTTTATTTCACGTAGAATTAGCACCTCTAGTTGTGACATACTATTATGTAACACCCTGTATATCCCTTGGGGGCTATTGGACGCTCCTTCCCTGATCTATCCGTTTGTCTAGAAACATCGTGTCTGTATTCTAGATACTAACTCAATATTGGTAAATATTTCCTGAGAAATCTTAAAATTTCTTTGCCATTCAACAGTTTATCGAAGAAATTGGTGCCGATCAAATAATTATTAACAATCCATTCCCAAACATTGACCATTGATGTTGAAAAATGTTGATACCAACAATTTATGAGTTTTCGGGATTATAGTTATGGAACTTGAGTCTATTGGCGAAGGCATTCTTATCAAATGTGCATTCGTCAATAAAAAAATAAATCTCGAAAAGTTTTCTCTTCTTGTTAGTTGATTTTAGATTAATTCTGAAAGCCAATTCTTTTACCTTATTCAACCGTTAATAATTTTTGTCGTTGTTAAATATTGGTATGGATAATTTGCATTTCTCTAGGATTTTGACACTTACATCCTTCTTTCCGTATAAGTTGTGATACCAAGAACTAATCATGACTATTACCACTTACATGTTCTCTAATTCTTGAGTAGTATAATTTATTGTGTTTTCAAGAATGGTAAACAAAAAAGAAACGCAAAACGATGTTCGCATCGAATTAGATAATAATGATTTTTGAAGTATTTTATGTGCAGGGTGAACAGATTTCGATGTTTTAGTACCGCAGTTATGTGGAATATGGCGAATATGGGAAAATAACTCAGCCTCTCCCGGGTATTTTTTGCGCGAGGACTTCACTGGCGCAAAGAGATTCAAAGTAGATTTTTTTATTTCAAGTTATTGTATATGTTGAAAACTTTTCGAAACCATTCGAGAGATAATATCTCGATCACTGCTGTTGTTATATAAAAATGGTTTTAACGTTCAACACGATATTTTTCCTTTTGTTCGTAGAATCGAACTATGGGTGGAGATTTTTTTTTCTGTCCAACACTTTTTAAATATAATGCAAACATGCGATTTTATGTTTGAATCATAATAAACTTTGATTTTGTTGAAAAGAGTTTTTCGTTGCCTTTTTGAAAGTATATCACATGAGCACCTCATTTTTTCTTACAGGGCATGTTTTATTGAAAAACCGAAAATCAAAACTCTTTCCTCATTTCATCTAGTAACTCTATGTCCATTCATAGAATTAACAGGGAATTATTGAACAAGCTCAAGTCTGTTCTTTGCACTCATGATAGTTCGAAAACTAACGATTAAAATGATGATTTAGGTGAATCATTTAATATTTTTTTATCAGTTACAACTATTGTATGAATGAAGCATCGTTTGCGATAACGAAGAGACCATACCGTAAATTTAAGATGATCGGATGTTATATTCAAAATAATTATAATGCAGAAGCAGCTCATTTGGATTGTTTTCTGAGAGGCGACATTCTCAGAGGAGTATATTCGATAAATTGAGAAAAACCTCATAAACTATGGTACATTCAATGTCCCAAGGAACTTAGAATATGAAAAAGTTGATGGAGAAGATACTACAATTGATGTCCAACTCATCGATTTCGAGAAAGCAAATTAGAAAAGAAACAGGCATATGTAACACTAGGGCTCTCAGTATCCTCAAGAAAAATTGATATAAACCTTAGAATATGAGATAATTCCTTTTTTTACAACCAGGTAGTTGACATTGGTTTCTGCAAAAATCTGAAAAATCTCGCCGTTCTTCCGAGAAATAATTTAGATTAATCAAGTTGACTTTAGTAGTGATGCAATATTCAATTATCAAATTGAACATTGGTAGTCGGATATAGATTCACATCGAAATATGTATTCGACGTTAAGGCCGATATAGCCTCAACATTTTCATACGGCATGGTCGCTTCTCTATTAAAAACGGAATAATATTCACATAACAGTTATAAGTTGATATAAACACATTAAATGATTCATCTGAATTGTCAGAACACACTAGTTTCGACCATTCCGTGTGAATTCTGTGAATGGTCATAGATTTACTAGATGAAATTTGGGGAAAGTTATACAATTTTTGGATTTTCATGGGAACACACCCTGAATGAAGAAATTGAGTACACAGGTGATATAATTTTGGAAAGGAAAATAAAACTTCATTTAAAGAAATCGACGTTGTCTTTGCTTCATATTCAAAAAACCCAAGTTGGCATTATCACTTTCAAATTGTTAAAAAAAAAAGAAAGTACGTAGATGGAAGTGTCAAAACAATTTTTGCCCAAAAAACACCGAGATAATGGCACTTCACCGAGTTCGAAAATTTTCGAAATAAATATTTCGATATATTTACAAATAACTTAGAAAACGAAAAGAGCTAGCACAAAAAAAAGATCATGTTCTTCTATTCTCAATATTTCACATAGCAGTAGTACTCAAACGTCGAAATCTGCACAGCCTGTATATTTTGTAAACTAATTGACAATATTGTAAATATATAAAATGCAATATCATTTATTGAAATTATATATAGAAGAACCAACACATTTCAAGAAGTAATGGAATAGTCTTTCATTTATAATCATCAAATAATTCATAGGTTTCTGCCAAAGTAATAAAATGTTTCGAAGCAACCTCTGACTAGTTTAATGTGAAGCACATCTTGCAATTTAATTAGGATTTGTGTAAAATTAGTAAATTAAATGATGTCAGTGTTTTAAATGTAATAGAACAATCTTCATCTATGAATCCATTCTTTATGGAAAAATTTCAAAAATTTCGTAAAAATATAAATGAATTTTTTGTCCTAAAATTTAACAGTAACGATGTCATCGAAACTGAATTTCTTAAATGAAATTCCTCTTTCATTGTTTTTCTCGAATTGGAAGTTGAAAATTTGTTGTTGTATTTGAAATTCCGTTAATTCACTCGGAGGCAAAATTAGCGGAACACTCGAAAATTTAACCAAATTCGAAGTCCGATATTTTTCCTAATTCTCAACCGATTTAGAGGATTTTTTCAGCAAGTTATAGATCAACTCTTTGCTCTATACTCTGCTTTGTAGAAATTATAAGACAAAACAAAAAAAATTCGAAAAAAATTTTATACGGGGGCAAAATTAAGTGTTTTTTTGTCAAAAATTCGTAACACCCTGTGGAATTTCGTGGTCCGAGTTGGAACGTACAATATCATGGTCTGTCAAAACACATCTTCCTACAGTAACGCCCTTCTTGTTTTATGCATTTATCTTTATTTTTACAAGAGATATCCAATTTGAAGCGAAAAGTCACAAATTTCAAGAATTTATTTTTAATCTTGCGTAGGTGCATAGCATCGGAGGTTAGCCAAAAAATAAAATCAAAATTAAAGAAGCGGAAATCTAACGAAATGAAAATTTTTGAAATTCACTGGCCAATTTCACGCTCCGGGAGAACTCGAAGTACACTGGAAAAATTTTAATTTTTTTTGTGTGACACTCTATAATAATTATCATTCCTATCCAAAATTGAGAGCAGGTGTGTATCCTGGCGATACACTCGTGAAATGAAATGAACATGTTGAGAAAAATGTTCATGATGAACCACAAAAAAAAACATTTGATTCTAGTAGCGAGTATGACCCCCCCGAGCTCTTATTACAGCGCGCATACGATTTCGCATACTCCCAATGATGTTGTCTATCATCTCTGTTGAGGTATGTTGTCCCACTCTTCCACCAAAGCCAATGTCAGCTCTTCAAGGTTGCCTGAATTCCGTTGTCGAACCCTTCTTCCAAGAATGTCCCAAACGTGTTCGATCGGGTTTAAATCCGGTGACCGCGACGGCCAGTCCATTCGTGTGATCCCAACTTCATTGAGATATTCTATCACTATGCGCGCAGTATGAGGGCGCGCGTTATCGTGCATAAAAAGGAAATTTTCCCCTATGTAAGGAGCAAAAGGCACAACATGGGGCTCCAAGATTTCTGTTATATACCGATGGGCATTAAATGATCCATTGCCAATAATCTCCAGTTCTGTTCGTACTCCCAAGCATATGTCACCCCATATCATAACTGACCCTCCACCGTATTGCTCAGTTCCTGCGAAGTTCGCTTGATTGTACCGTTCCCCTCGATGCCTCCATATTCTATCTCTACCATCCACGAAATTCACACAATATCGGCTCTCATCATTAAATAAAACTCGTCTCCACTGATCGATTGTCCATGCTACATGCTCTCTAGCAAACGCCGATCTTGCTACCCGATGGGCTCTATCGAGTCTTGGTGCTCTTGCTTGCTCGTATGATCTCAGACCAACTTCATTTAATCGTCTTCTGACTGTCCTCACACTGACGTTAATGTTATACACTGCTTGAAAAAGGTTACGTGCCTGAACAGCAGTAAGACGAGGATTTCTTATGGTTTGATTAACGGTGAAACGGTCATGTATAGCGCGGGTTGCCCGATTTCTTCCTTGTCCTCGCCTCCTCACGTACAATCCAGTTTCCCTGTAACGTCAGTAGATTCGATGGATAACCGACGTCGAGACACCGAACATGGTACCGACTGAGCGGTAGGTGCGCCCTTCCTCGATCAATGTAACTGCCCTTGCTACTGAGGTTTGTGGTAGATCTCTCATTCTGAATGAAAAATACCGTTTCGAATCGTAAACAGTAAAAGAATCACGAAACACCGCAACCGATCGAATTTGTATCAAATCAAAGAATGGAAAACTCTCATTCTTTAAACAAGTGCAAATGTGGTCATATACAAAAAAACGTGTGTTGTATTTCATATTTGATAAAAAAAGCTGTGCACATATGTAAATGAAAAGTTTTAACAATGGTCCCAAAATTCGGTTGTGTATTTTAATACCTACCGACTGTTATCTCCTATGAATTCCTAATTTTCACCAAATTAACCACATTGTCATCAATAACTAATGCAATTCGAACATAAAAATCGCAAACGACAATTTCGACACGCCTGAGTGATAATAAGAAAATTCCAAATTGATAGACGAATTTTAATGACAATTTCTTGATTCAATGGAATTTCTCCAAAATGGTGATTTTCCACTTGAAATTAAATATATTTTGCAAAAATAGAGATAAACGCATGAAAAAAGAAGGGCGTTACTGTAGGAAGATGTGTCTTGACAGAACATGATATTGTACGTTTCAACTCGGACCACGAAATTCCACAGGGTGTTACTAGTTTTTGACAAAATAAAACACTTTTAGGTTTGCCCCTGTATAAAATTTTTTCAAATTTTTTTTGTTTTCTCTTATAATTTCTACAAAGCAGAAGAGTTGATCCATAACTTGCCGAACAAATCATTTAAATCGGTTGAGAATTAGGAAAACTATCGAACTTCTAATTTGGTTAAATTTTCGAGTGTTCCGCTAATTTCGCCTCCGAGTGTAGATATGTTGCTTGATAAGTTAGCCTCTCGGAAATCAATTGAGATTCAAGTTATTCATTTGTAAATTCATTCATATGACCAGGCCATTTTACTTAGTCTAGAATTGTTTGCACATAGAATAGTAACTATCACAAACAAATGAATATCAAAATCAAGAAATGAATGAGAAAAAAATTGAAAACTTATTCTATAAATAAATATAGCAAAGCTTTCCATGCCTACATAGGATGAATTCGTTTAGATTCCTCTTTGGGAGAAGTATCTTTTCTGACTGAAGATAGTGGTATTCAAGAGGTCTATTTCAACTGTGTTTGCTACTCTTAATGCTCCTTCAATGGGATTATTTATTGCGTAGTTGGTTGGGTTGAATAAAGATCTGAACAAACTTTTATTTTTGAGGGTCACCTTGTTAGCATTAAGGTTCATTTAGCTAAGTCGGTTAAATTATTCATGACACATAATGTCAAAAGTATGACTTCGGTCTTCAAGGCAACTAATTCCTGTCCGAAGTTACAGTGTGGACCAACTCAATCACTTCCAGAATTTATTCTGGACTTTTTATAGAGTATTTTTATGACCTCACAGTATGGGGACTAGACTACAGAAGAATAATCTAGTGTGCTGCACACATTAGTGAGTCAAACAGTTTTGATAGCTAAGGAATTGCATACTTCTCGTTATTAATCTTAGCATCTTCAGAACCTTGTCGGTTATATACTAAATATGAAAAGTACAGTCAAGCTTCCACGCCGCACTTTTACTATCCGGGCGAGAGTACTGTTTGCAAATTTGTATAATCTGAAGAATCTCATTATTTGGCACTTATCAATATTGAACTCCATTTAGTTCCTAATGCACCATTCAGAAATCCTATCTAAGTCACACTGCAGTAATCTATAAAATAATCAAATCATCATTAAATAAGAGAATAATGCTGTATTTTACTGCGATTTTAATGTCATTATTCAAACAGAATTAGTAATGATGATAACAGAATACTTGCGGTAAACCAGAAACTACTTTCATCTAAGTAAACAGACGTTATCTATATTGACCAGAAGAATTCCCTCTTGAAAACGGTTTGATTTCCAATCGCTGAAGGGTGGGTTTACCCCCATAGCCTTGAATTTACAAATTTGAGGCCACTGCGACATAATATCGAATGCCATGGCAAATTCACGTGTCAATAGAAATATTGGCTCTTTATTTCTAATTGCTTCTATTATGACTTTAACAAAGGTGGTTACATTTGTAATAACAGATCTCTTCGCCAAAAATTCATGTTGTTCTTCGATTAACAAAGACCTAAATGATTGTATTATGTTAATAGTGACTTATTTATCAAATAATTAGGAAATATAAGACATTTTCACTATGGCCCTATAATTATTGGTGTCTTCTTTCTTATCAGATCTGAAAAAATGGGTAAACGCCTTTCGATAAAGACAGATTGAAGAGCTCGCAAAGAGACAAGGTTAACACTCAAATGCGGCGTTTCAGATGTAATGCACAGATACCATCGGGTTCCGTATTTTTTTTTTCTGGTAGATCTTCAATTCGGCTTATTATTTCGTCCTCAGTGACATCAGAATTTGATGGTATTAGTTTGCTCGATTTACAAATTTTTGTGGAATGTTCAAAATCTTCTAAGTAGTTTTCTTTGAAAAACTTGTATTCCTTGTGGGGTATCTGCTATTATACCATTCCATGACAAAATTTTCGGAACCCTTTAATAATTTTGAAATAAAACTTCACAATGATTATTTGATAGTCCTGCACGTCATATGTTACTTGATATTCCCTATGAGCTGCTTTTGATAGATATAAAATTTTCCAGTTCGCTGGAGAACCGACAGGGAAAATTTGTTTTCCTAGTTTTTTTGTAATGAAATTCTCGATGTATTTTGATAGGGCATTGTAAAACTTTGAACTAGTATTGATCTCGTCGAATAAAAAAATTGGATAGCATTCAAATGAGATTATATAGAGTTATAATGGGCTTTTCGAAAGTCGTAATAATAGTAAGAAAGTTCAACGTTGTGGAAATTTATGTGAAGAGCAAGATTGGTACAATCGCAAGGTAGCAACAACACGTTAGCGACAGAACCAGTACGCTCTTCGTAGGACGAGAAAAACGAGTCCAGTATAACATTCCTAACAGTATTGGTTTGGTGCTCTCCCAATATAGACATAGTAGACGAGAGAGTGGTAGAAGTTATGCTCTTTTTGGATAGAAGATTCTCCTTAATAGTTCAATTTTCTAAAAGCCAGCAGACATTCGGCATATTTAAGTCGCCGAATAACATCAGTTGTGTTTCAGGGTGAGAATCACAAATACACTCGGAGGCAAAATTAGCGGAACACTCGAAAATTTAACCAAATTCGAAGTCCGATATTTTTCCTAATTCTCAACCGATTTAGATGATTTTCTCGGCAAGTTATAGATCAACTCTTCTGCTTTGTAGAAATGATAAGAGAAAACAAAAAAAATTTGAAAATTTTATACGGGGGCAAAACTAAAAGTGTTTTTTTTTGTCAAAAATTCGTAACACCCTGTGGAATTTCGTGGTCCGAGTTGAAACGTACAATATCATGGTCTGTCAAGACACATCTTCCTACAGTAACGCTTCTCTTGTTTTATGCATTTATCTCTATTTTTGCAAGAGATATCCAATTTGAAGCGAAAAGTCACAAATTTCAAGAATTTATTTTCAATCTTGCGTAGGTGCATAACATCGGAGGTTAGCCAAAAAATAAAATCGAAATTAGAGAAGCGGAAATCCAACGAAATGAAAATTTTTGAAATTCACTGGCCAATTTCTCGCTCCGGGAGAACTCGAAGTAACCTGGAAAAATCGTTGATTTTGCACATTCATTTTTGAATTTTTTTGTGTGACACTCTATAATAAGTATCATTCCTGTCCAAAATTGAGAGCAGGTGTGTATCCTGGCGATACACTCGTGAAATGAAATGAACATGTTGAGAAAAATGTTCATGATGACCCACAAAAAAAACATTTGATTTTAGTAGCGAGTATGACCTCTCCGAGCTCTTATTATAAAACACCGCAACCGATCGAATTTGTATCAAATCAAAGAATGGAAAACTCTCATTCTTTAAACAAATGCAAATGTGGTCATATACAAAAAAACGTGTGTTGTATTTCATATTTGATAAAAAAAGCTGTGCACATGTGTAAATGAAAAGTTTTATCAATGGTCCCAGAATTCGATTGTGTATTTTAATACCTACCGACTGTTATCTCCTATGAATTCCTAATTTTCACCAAATTAACCAAATTGTCATCAATAACTAATGCAATTCGAACATAAAAATCGCAAACGACAATTTCGACACGCCTGAGTGATAATAAGAAAATTCCAAACTGATAGACGAATTTTAATGACAATTTCTTGATTCAATGGAATTTTTCAAAATGGTGATTTTCCACTTGAAATTGAATATATTTTGCAAAACTAGAGTTAAACGCATAAAACAAGAAGGGCGTTACTATAGGAAGATGTGTCTTGACAGACCATGATATTGTACGTTTCAACTCGGACCACGAAATTCCACAGGGTGTTACGAATTTTTGACAATATAAAACACTTTTAGGTTTGCCCCTGTATAAAATTTTTTTCAAATTTTTTTTGTTTTCTCTTATAATTTCTACAAAACAGAAGAGTTGATCTATAACTTGCCGAACAAATCATCTAAATCGGTTGAGAATTAGGAAAAATATCGAACTTCGAATTTGGTTAAATTTTCGAGTGTTCCGCTAATTTTGCCTCCGAGTGTAGATATGTTGCTTGATAAGTTAGCTTCTCGAAAATTAATTGAGATTCAAGTTATCCATTTGTAAATTCATTCATATGACTAGGCCATTTTACTTAGTCTAGAATTGTTTGCACATAGAATAGTAACTATCACAAACAAATGAATATCAAAATCAAGAAATGAATGAGAAAAAATTGAAAACTTATTGTATAAATAAATATAGCAAAGCTTTTCATGCCTACATAGGATGAATTCGTTAAGATTCCTCTTTGGGAGAAGTATCTTTTCAGACTGAAGATAGTGGTATTCGAGAGGTCTATTTCAACTGTTTGCTGCTCTTAATGCTCCTTCAATGGGATTATTTATTGCGTAGTTGGTTGGGTTGAATAAAGGTCTGAACAAATTTTTATATTTGAGGTTCACCTTGCTAGCATTAAGGTTCATTCTGCTAAGTCGGTTAAATTATTCATGACACATAATGTCAAAATTATGACTTCGGTCTTCAAGGCAACTAATTCCTCACAGTTACAGTGTGGACCGACTCAACCGCTTCCAGAATTTCTTCTGAACTTTTTATAGAGTATTTTTATGCCCTTCACAGTATGGGGACTAGACTACAGAAGAACAATTTAGTGTGCTGCACACATTAGTGAATTACACAGTTTTGATAGCTAAGGAATTGCATACTTCTCGTTATTAATCTTAGCATCTTAAGAACCTTGTCGGTTATATACTAAATATGGAAAGTACAGTCAAGCTTTCACGCCGCACTTTTACTATCCCGGCGAGAGTGCTGTTTGCAAATTTGTATAATCTGAAGAATCTCATTATTTGGCACTTATCAATATTGAACTCCATTTAGTTCCTAATGCACCATTCAGAAATCCTATCTAAGTCACACTGCAGTAATCTATAAAATATCCAAATCATCATTAAATAAGAGAATAATGCTGTATTTTACTGCGATTTTAATGTCATTATTTAAACAGAATTAGTAATGATGATAACAGAATACTTGCAGTAAACCCGAAACTACTTTCATCTAAGTAAACAGACGTTATCTATATTGACCAGAAGAATTCCCTCTTGAAAACGGTTTGATTTCCAATCGCTGAAGGGTGGGTTTACCCCCATAGCCTTGAATTTACAAATTTGAGGCCACTGCGACATAATATCGAATGCCATGGCAAATTCACGTGTCAATAGAAATATTGGCTTTTTATTTCTAATTGCTTCTATTATGACATCAACAAAGGTGGTTACATTTGTAATAACAGATCTCTTCGCCAAAAATTTATGTTGTTCTTCGATTAACAAAGACCTAAATGATTGTATTATGTTAATAGTGACTTATTTATCAAATAATTAGGTTATATATGGCCCTATAATTATTGGTGTCTTCTTTCGATAAAGACAGATTGAAGAGCTCGCAAAGAGACAAGGTTAACACTCAAATGCGGCGTTTCAGATGTAATGCACAGATACCACCGGGTTCCGTATCTTTTTTTCTGGTAGATCTTGAATTCGGCTTATTATTTCGTCCTCAGTGACATCAGAATTTGATGGTATTAGTTTGCTCGATTTACACATTTTTGTGGAATGTTCAAAATCTTTTAAGTAGTTTTCTTTGAAAAACTTGTATTCCTTGTGGGGTATCTGCTATTATACCATTCCATGACAAAATTTTCGGAACCCTTTAATAATTTTGAAATAAAACTTCAAAATGATTATTTGATGGTTGATAGTTCTGCACGTCGCATGTTACTTGATATTCCCTATGAGCTGCTTTTGATAGATATAACATTTTCCAGTTCGCTGGAGAACCGACAGGGAAAATTTGTTTTCCTAGTTTTTTTGTAACGAAATTCTCATAAATCGATTCAGAATTGGCCACACGAATAACAAGCACATACATCTAATAACCAGAGAAGATCCGGAACACTGCGAGAACTGCGACTGTATGCAGTTGATCGAGCACTTCCTCATAAATTTCCTATTACACCAAGAGGCCACGTCAAGGAACCTCATACCACCGTTTTTAAAAGACTGCTTATCAACTGTTAACAGGTGCACAGGTGCAAAAATACAATTAACTCCTTAAAAGATATCAATTTCATGTGTAGAATATAGTGACGAATATATTTCATTTATATGAATTAGTATAGCCTTGAATATCAGTAATCAGTTTTGTTTTTTACCCAATATGATTAATCATTGTATATTTTTGTGTCGCTAATAACCAAAATAGGTCGACGCGGCTTTAAATAAACTAAATGAAAAAAAAGAAAAAAAAATCTGACTACAGTCTAATGAGGCTCTTATTGGTACTTCAAATTTAATCAATTATAGCCCGCGAAATTATCGCTATATGTGACATAATGAAGAATTTTATTCAAGGAACAATATTCAACCTTCCGTAGGATGTTAAATAGCACTATTTGAGGTTTTCAGTTTATCTACTCTTCGTTTTCATGGTTTGCCCGTGGCGCGGTGGTGTGGATAGCTTCTGTGTCGGTCGGCTGGAGGGCGCTATAATATACGCATGTTTCGTTGCGCTCCAACGGATTTTGATGAAGTAGGCGCGGTATGGACTGGTTGTTTATAATAGGTGGGCAGTGCTGACAAGGTCCAATAAGACCGAAACCGCATTGCTCCTATTCATGACAACTAGCCGTGCCGTACCACTTCTTTGTGGCCCCGGTTGACGGTGAAAGGGTGAATCGGAACACCAGCTACTTCAAGGAAGGATATTTAACATTCAACGGAAGGTTGAATATTGTTCCTTGAATTCCTTGAATAAAATTCTTCATTATCTCTTATTGGTAACAGAACTCCCTCTCCTGTTGACATATTACTGGCGTCAACGTCTATATGTTTATTTATTGAAGCCACTCATGCCCAACTTAGAATTTTGAATGTCGGGAGTGAGTCAGGTTTCAGCCAATGTAGTAACATTTAAGTTAGAACTTGAGACGGCCAACGATGAATCCTTTAGTTCGTAAGTAAACTCCGTACACTTTACACTTTGATAGTAGCAGTAATAATTGTGTTTAGTACTTGGACTTGATAGGAACGCCTTGATTCTTGCAAAAGGAATAGAGCACCCCCATTTAGTGATTCCAAAATTTCCTAATGGTGATAGATTTCTTGAGGCTCCTGGATTTCAAGTCACACAACAAATCCTTATTTGGCCATCGCTCTCTGGTGTAATAAACGATATTGTCCACGGTTGTATTTGATGCTATTCCTCTTAATAATATTGATAATTATGACCTCTTAGAATCGACTGAAGGAGTTTGTTTGGAACTGCTGTACTTCTCCAGAAGCGTATTTCCTTTGGTGGATAGTTAACGTTGAAGCTTCAATAGTTTTTCTTAATGAATCGGTTCGCTCTTCATTTTTATTTCTGTGCTTTGCTTGGTTCACTGGTTTATCCGATTATCATTTTTCCATGGGATTACATCAGACGTATCAAACCCACATTGCTGTCGCTTCAATAAGGCGTTTTCTTACTTGAGGTCATTACATTGATTCTCAATTTTAGTCTTAAGAACTTCTTGGTTTTTTGCTATCAGATCATGAATCCAAGTCGTTGGACCAGAGAGCTGCGGTTCAGTAAGTATTTTCAATCCATTAATGTCTGAGCATAGGTAGCAAAAATTATTAGACTCGTAAACAGCCCTTTGGACTGTATACCCCATCCGCAAGCATTGTGCGAAGAATTCCGCATAGCAAAGTATTTTGCACCGTTGCTATCAACGATAAATCTATCGCCGCAGGTGGGACAAGCCTTAGACGTGACGAACAAGTAGTATTGTTGTTGTAATGTTTTATTTTGATCCCCACGACTGACTATAAATCACCGAGTTATTACTACTTCCGAGATTTATGAGTCTAACTCGTTTTTATTCAATTTCGAGAACAATTTCTGATCTTATTGAACTAGTAGTATTTTTCCGAAAGAAAAAGCAACACCGAACAACTTTGAGCTAGACTATCTATAATTGCGAATCGATCACAGAAATTTCAAGACTATCTCGATTTTCGAAAGGCCTTTTTTGTTTAAATTTAGAGTGATGGGTGGGTACTCAATAAAATCCTGGTAAATATCACTTCTCCCTCTGATTAATAAATATCGTTCAATTACTTAGAAAAGTGTAGGTAATTGTTCTAGAGTTTAACGAAAATCAGTGAATTTCAAATATTCAATTAGCGTTTTCCCTTAATTAAACATCACAACACTTCTCTCGTGAATAATATACATCATTAAAACTTGGTAAATTCCAGTTGCTTGTTCTTGCCTGCAGTTAATCAAAATTAGGAGTTTCCAAATATTCATTAACGATATCTTCAGAATAACTTGCGGCTTTCATATTAACTTAACATTTATGAACAAACTTTCCGCAAGACCATTGATCATCTCATATGCAGCAACAAACTTTTCAAGAACATTTCAATATAGTGCGAAGTTATCTGCGAACTTTTAAGTATGGTCTGAATTTCACTTTGCGCAAAAAGTTAAAATATTATGAATTATGAATACGTTATCGCATGACAACAGTCCACATGCATATATCACATTTTTTAAAGTCTTTTCTCATTGTCTAACTAATTCATAGTTTCTTAGGTTTCGAACAATTATTTTGCTGATATGCAATTTATGTCAAGTCACCGATTTAATGATAATAAGGAATTAAACTATGTATTATACTATCATAAGAGATTTATTGAAAACTAGTGAGCCCATTAAGATCGCCTTTTATATCTAAATAGCCAATATACTAAAACGCCTAATATACTGAACACCTAATATACTGAACGCCTAATATACTAAACGCTTAATATACTTAATCCCAAATATACTGAACGCCTTTTCATATCCAACTCTATCTATACTGAACGCCTTATTATATTCACTTCTCAACTTTCTCCAATTGAGCTAGCATAAGATGATACTAAGAATATTCCAACATTGATTCAAAAAAACCGAATTGTTCAATCACCCTTTAGGCATAGAAATTCAATCATCAACAACTCTTATATTAATTCACAATATTCCAAATTTTAGTTCCAAAAGTATTGAATCTATACTTCAGAAAGATCGATATATGCAGATATATCGTTTCAAATTTTAATTTTTACTCAACAGTTCAGATTCGTATTAGATCAGATAAGAATCGAATGAGATTCATGAATTATAATAAACAACAAATATGAGCTTGAAACAGCAAGATGGAAGAATTACTTCTTGAGTATATTAATGAAATAGAAAATAAAATTCTTCTCAAATTAAAATTTCTTGGGAGTATCCAAAAGACTAAAGCGAGAAAATTAGTAATCAAATTAAGGAACACTACTAAATACATAGAAATTTCACCTTATGTGATTGGCCTATACGTAACTATTTTGTATAAATTCAAATTGACCAAAATTCTCACAATTTGCCTACCAGATAGAACAAACATTTTCTGAATTGAAGTGTTCTTGTGGAAAGCAGAGATAAGATCCACAAATTTGTAGATTACATTAGGGGCCCTCATACACAATACAATGATGTTAACTATATATCAGTTTCAGTGAAACTGTTTCTTGTAACTGTTAATTTCCTAGATCCTAAACTGTCGAGTTAGCAGTTGATTTCGAACAGTCAGCTTCTTATAAACTTGCTCTTTAATAATTGAAGTTTCTATTCATCAATTTTACTTCTTTTCAATTAATTTTCTTGTAAAACTTTATAATATACTTGAAAATGAAAGGGAGAAGTTGCATTAAAACAACTTCATATTTCCATATTACATGATGAACATACTCAGTTTACACAATAATATATCATACCTATGGCACAACTACTATAACAAAATTGTCAAATTGCATAGCATTCTCCAAGTAGTAGTTGAAACTCACATAAGGTTCAGCATGTTTTCTGTGACTTTCCATAAATTTTGATTGAAAATTATGGTTGTACAAAATCAAAAGTCGTATGCAACTTCTACATATTTGAACATCTTGTTTCCCACTTTCAGACACCTATAAAAGAGAAACTTTCAACTTAAAATTAAAGAGGAATTCCTGTCATTCATTCTACATGCTTGATAAATTTCCTGAGAAACAGTAACTATGAGTTATGAGTAGAAGGAAGTCACAATAATAACCTTTAGTGCAAATTTGATATCTTATTTTCTTTGGTTCAAACTTGAGCATTGTCAAACACATTGAATCTCATTTACTTTCTGATTTGGACAATTGGAGAATAGAAACGTACTTATTGACATCCAGTTTGAAATATTTTTATACAGATAAAACCTTTAGCTGATAGTTTTCAATGTTCATATGATACATACTCTAAATGACCTAACTCTATCGAGTTCCTTCCAGAAAAATATCATTATACCAAAGAGCTCAATACCTATTAATAGGATATCTCATCATTTTGTAAGATCCCCAATTGATTCGTTAAAAACCCTAGTAATTCCAGGACATTTTCAACGCATAGATGTTAAAATTACTATGAAAGTATAAGAATTCTGAGTAAATTTTTTGAGGATGCTGAAAAAATATACATTAAAATACATAAATAAACCTCAAATTACATCCACTTACCTTTCAAACATTATAGTAAGTCTACTCAACTCCTTTTTATTATAACATTCCGTTTGAATCACATTTTTAGGTTAGAATAAATGTTAAATTTATGAATTTTGAAAGTTTGTCGTTTCTTTCCTTGAACAAAATATACATAAAATGGATGAAATAAACATTGAACTGCGTTCACTTACCTCTAAAAGTTTATTTCAAGTTTCGTCAAATTTTTCATTCAAATAAAATTCGGAATTACTTATTTTGACAGATCGAATATAAGATTAATTGAAATAAGGTTAGACTTGATTGTCACTCAGAAGAGAGAGCACTATATTCTAGATCTTGGTAGTACCGAAATTATGTTGGAGAAAATAAAAGTTACTAACTATTTCCATCTCAATATTTTTATTCAAAATAGAGAGAGCGTTAAATTTTACACGTTGGTGAAGTTCACTTCCGAGATTGAATAGCGATCTAAGGTAGGAGAGTGACTGGCTCCGCCCCCATGTTTCCGTTCTCTTTCTTGAAATTCTAGGTCTCAAAAATTGTCCCAAATTCGAAAAACAAGTCGTAGAGTAACGATTTCTCTTTGCGAATCCGATCTCCAGATATATAGGAAACGTTCGACACCCGAATTCGTTCTCCCGATAACCCCGTATAAGTAGGACGGTGCAAGAAAACCACTTATTTTGACAGTTCGACGTTAGTTAATTTTTGGCCGTCAGAGGTATTCGGAATGAGGAAAATGGAGCGAAATTTTGCAAAAGTCTGCCGATAGCCCTTCGTTGAATCGAAGATTTTCCAGTTTTCCCTTCGTTTAACGGGAATGAAACTATTGCGGCGCAACATGCGAAACTCGAGGCTTGCTATTTGTCCAGGTTTTGAAACGATCGAACGCAATGGAAAAATTTGTATAGACATAAAAGTCCGACGACATTATCCCCTCTCGAGAAAATAAAGTGTAGATTAAAGTTAAACCTTGTGTTTTTATCTCATTTATATCATGGATCTACATCAAGTAACGGCCTCCACAATTCAAATGTCGGAGACCTTTTTTATTTTCGCTTTTTCAGGTCTTGTTTTCTGAATTTTCGCTCAATCGATCGTTTCGATTCCGTTTCGACTTTCCCTTAGCTCTCGGCGACTTTTCGGCGAAAATTTTCGAAATACCCTCAAGACTCCGTCGTTCGAGCTAGGGACTCCAAATTTGTCACGGTTCATCTTCAGAACCTTTCTCTCCGAAAAAAAATAATCGCAGGAATCTTCGGCGATTTTTCACCGCGTTGCTTCTTCTAACCAAAGCATATCATATCTACCCCCTACCCCACGGCTGACATACAAAATATTCATAGAGAATATGGGTCACGTAGTACTTTGTTTGAAAGGTCTTTTGATTATATATATAAATAGATAATTTTTTTCAGTTGAATTTTCGATGCAGGATGAAAACTACAAAAAGATGATAACTTATAATTATTGAACAATCCTTTCAACCTGACGTATTTTGAACTATTTGTAGTAATGATTAATATCAGAGCGCAAAACACTCTGGACTTGTCGCCAGTCATTCGAGCTCAGATTGGGACTTAAACCGAACATAATATATTAGTTATACACGACAGTGACATCACCCCTCCTGAACTTTGCGGCCATTGTATTGTGGCCTGCACTGAACAAGGAGACCAAATGGAATAAAATAAGTACGATCCAAAGAATATCTGCTCGGCCTTCCTCCTTCTACACAGTATGGTGAAGGAGACGGCCATGAGGACCTCTTTGTAGCTGTTTTCTGGATGACACTCTACATCCCTCAATAAAATTACAGAATTCCAACCTGATCGTCCTGCCCGAGGAGATCGAATTAGAGCCACTTATAATTTCGACGAATCCTTCAAGGTAGTCTTCTACCAAAAAAAATTTGGTCTACGTCCCATGCCTTACTCACCCCGCATAGTACTACCAGGTTTACAGACAGGTCCAAAAGCGGGATGGGTTGAGGCATGGGCATCTAAGACCCCAGGGCAAACATTACGATTCCTCTAGGAGACCATGTCACCGTAATATACGCTGAAGTATACGTTATTCCCAGATGTGTGCAGGAAACACTACATAGGAGCTACAGATACGCTTAAATCTTTATATGTTCTGATAGCCAAAATTAGTTGACGAATGCAAAGAAGCACTACGACAATTGAGTATCACAAACAGAGTTACTCGGCTCTGGTGCCCAGCTCATCAGGGTATCAAAGGAAATGAAAAAGCAGAAAGCATACTCACCTCCTTTCACAACTGGAACTACACCGAGGTACTGAACTCTTGGGTAGGCATGTCAGGATTGAGACAGTCAGAAAGGTTGATAAAATGACCCCAATCAAATGAGGGCCCTCGAAAAAAGTATATTGGAAATGTATTTGGCCCATTAATGGGACACCAACTCAATTAACATCAACACGTCATGAGACAGTCAGAAACTACACAGTGTCGTGGTTGCCTAGAAAATGGTAAAACCACAAAACATATACTCTTCGAATATCCCACTCATAAGGCGACCAGATTTTACACATTAGACACAATAGAGCCTGGATGATTCAGGAGGCGCCCTACTACAGCCTCGCAAAGTTCATCAAAAAGTCTAATAACAACACAACGCAGCAAGCACAATGGGCCAAGGGTGATGAAGATTATCCCAACAGCTTTCTAATGATGTATCATTCGACCCATATACACTATAATGATATTGGAGATTGGGATTGTTGGTAGGATTAGGGGCTGATTTGACATTTATTTAATTATATCAAATGAAAAAACATACTCGAGGAGCAGCTCCTTTGAGATGATCATTCGATGGTTTACGAATTGCTAAACATTTCTGTATGATTATGTTTTTCATTTCATCCTCAGATGAATCAGAAGTTAGAACATGAATATTTCAAAGTTGACAATAAGAAATAAATCATGTATTTTCATATTTTCGATACCTACCTAATCTTCCGTATAAAGTAAGTAATTTCTACCAATTCATAATTTGATGTCGTTCCAATTATTTCATTTTAATTGAGTATATTCTTAAAATTTATTGTACACATCAAAACACTAATTTGGAGGAGAGATGAAATAAGATTTTATGTACATTGTAAAATATTCAGATAGCATGTAGTTGTTTCGAGAAGTAAAAAGCAAGCAGTTATGAAATTAGATATGACCCATTTCAATTTGATACAGGAGATCGTCAACTGATATGTTGATGAAAATTTCCTCATTTTAAAAACCCACAATTGGTTCCGTCAATTTATTTAATACTTCATTTCCTTTCTCGGAAATTGTTGACAGTAATTGAATTTTTATTTCAACAATTCTCTACATTTTATTCACTAATCTCTATTTTCCTTATATGTCTGAATTTTACGAATGAAAAGGACATAAACGATCAAGATGGTAGATATACAAGTAAAATTTATGCTTTATTACGACAAACCTACTTCAGTTTATTTAGAGAATATCCTTGGCCTTTTCTATGTATGCAGAATGAAACATTTCTATTAGTTATTAAGGGAAGACGTGAGTACCCCTGACAAATCGAGCAGAATACATAGCTATACTATCCTGGAAGCAACAATTCACACCATTTCTATACTCCTGTAGATGTTCGTTATAGATTCAGCTGAATGCCTAAATTATAATGAAATAATAAGATATGTTGACTAGTTGACGTACTAAAATAAATCTTTTAGTTTACCAAGTCGAAGTTCGAAATTTTTTGATTTTGATGCACTCGACAGTCATCTTTTGGGGTATCTCTAAGAGACACACATTTTGAATTTATTTACTGTTTAACTATAACGGAAGGAACCCAAAATCTTAAAATCATCTCATTCCGAACAGATAATAACCTATTCCAAAGTAATGTAACTGAAATAGATAAGCGAAAGAAATCTGGTGTATATAAACTTAGCTCAGATAATTGTAGTATGATGTACAGAGTGATTCACGAGTAATCGTAGCTGCAGTTATAGTACAACAAGAGGAGTTCGAATCGGCACTTAGAATACGGGGTAACATTATTTGTTTTCAATATATATTTCGTTCCACAAATTACATGGCTGTTAATATGTTAACAATACTGTTTATAGACAATAATCAAATTCCAGGGCCGGATTGAAATTTTTTTATCAAAATAACTAAACAAATACTCTGTAGATGGCTTTTCGAGAATTCTTGCATACGATCTTGATCAGCAAGAATTGTTATAAACAATGAACCTACTGCGAAAAATGTCGCATTCCAATAATTTTTTAATTGAGGTTAGATTATAAGGATAACTAATCTTTTTTTCTCTTGAAAAACTTTGCGATCACTAAATATAATTTTTCTCTACTAACAATTCAGCCTCGAGTATTTATCGTTTTTGTCCCAGGAATACTTCAGCTAACGAAGTCGAGAAAGAATTACAGGGGCGTATTCCAAACACACGCAAGTTTCTGTGTTCTACACATCTGTCAGAATTCCACTCATAATTTGCTTTGTAAATCCATAGAAATCGGAGGAACCCAAAATCAGTATTGCTACATCTCTGCCCTACATAGCAAAAACCAAGTAACTCTGAATTTTCAACTTTTCAGAAAAGTTATTTACATGATGCAAATAAGAGAGATTACGCTTACTCAAAAAGTGTTCTAACTACAAGCTTCGAACTTGAATATTAGTACTTCTCAATTCTAGAAATTCTCTGAGCGTACTAAATTCAAAATTCTTCGAGCCAAATTCAAAATGGACGCTCACTTTCAGTTACTAGATTTCGGATTATCACATCCACACGAAGCTTTTAATCGAAAAATTCAAAACAAAATTCAAGTAAGTCAATTTACAATGTATTGCAGAAACACGTAACAAAGAATTAATTTTTCAGTTATCAAACAGAACAAAAAAGAAACAAATATTGAACATCAAATGAACTTTCAAATAAATACAGAAATAGGTGAAAAGATTATAAAAACTTTGTAACTATAGATCGCCTCCTTCAATTTGAGATTCTACCCCACAGTAGGCCAAGTCGTCCATGTCAGATACTGGCAGGAGACATTTCCAGAACAACAGTTTCTTAGCGGGCATATGAGCAGTTAGTTCATTTAAAATCTTTTCTTTTTTTCCTTGTTCAGACCCCGGCATGATAATTTGTTAACTGGCAACTGAAGTTTGAACTTTGGTTTTAAAAAATTTGACTTCTGAAACTCTGGACTATCTGTTTCGGTTTTTCGGTGATCTCGATTCTTTCTGAATTGACACACACGGGCCACGGAGAATAGGTATAGCAGTGTTACCATTGCTGACTGCTTCTTTTTTACGGGTTTGACAACCGTTTTCGAAACGAAGAAAGTCTTCCAAATGGAGAATGAGTGCTTTATTGTACTTACTGATTCTACTGATTAAATCGACTAAATCATCGAAATCTAATATCTCCTTCGACTTATTCCACTTTTTTTCGATCAGCCCATGTAACGAGTCACCTTCATAAATGAATGGCCATCTTCAAAAACTTGAAAGTAGTAGTCTCTGATCCCCATTCTTCATTAACTAGAATACAACATGCGGTAAAGAGTGCCCAGTTTTTATTTTGTGCGGCACAATTGTCTGCCCAATATACAATATTTTTTACATCAAGATACTTCACGAAATTATAATATGCGTACACAACATCGGAGCAAGTTCTGCCCATAATAGCCTCATACCATAGTACACACACATTCTGTCCATTATTCCTCAAGCTCGCAAATGTTTCATTGAAACATATTAGACGACTTATAAAAAAGGAATTCTTAGGCACCATTTTCGGAATTATTAATATCTTCTGCATATTAACTGCGAAAATTTCTTTATTTTCTGGCCATTTTTCGGAATAATCCTTCATGTGCTCTTCTTGTTTCGAGAGTTTTCTCATTCAAATCTTCCCACATCTTATACACCGAGATGTACCGTCTGTTAGGAGCATGTTTCATGTTATAGTGTGAAACTACTGAATGATAACTCTCAATATGAGCTTTGATGTTTTTATAATTTTGTTCTGAAATTTCTTTCATCTTTTCACTGCGTTTAAGTCCTCTTTTATCATTAACACACTGAAACTCCGGATTTTTCAGAAACTCTCTTACCAAAGCATCAGATGAATGTCCAATTGTGCTCAAAACCATTGTTTTGCATACGGTTTGTATTTTACTCTATCTAACCTAAACTAACCTTCTACATTCATTGTTTCATACAAATCGATAGATTTTTCTGCGATTTCTCCATTTGAATTTATTATTTCTTCAGTATTCTCTCTATTTCTGTCTATTCCCACTTGATCTATAACTTCATTATGCTTTGTGTCTTCCTGCTCCTCTTATCTTTCAGCACAATATCATTCTGTTCTCCTGTGATTGGTTTTAAAGGTAAAGTATAAACTACAGAGCACTTCTTGTGGCCAACGCCGTCTCTATTATAGATCTTGACAGGCATAGTTTTGAACCACCATCATTTTCTACAGCCTTTGACATAAGTGCGACCACTCCTTTATTTTTCCACACATGTTTTTGCCTCCATCGGTGGTGATATATTTCATCGAAGGTTCTTTTTATTAATGGCATTTTCAACTCCCTTAAAAATATCAACCCCAGTTGTCGTTCCATGAACACTATCAATATCAAGCAGTTCATCATACACATCATAGCTTTTATCTACTCCACGAATAAAAATCAACACCTGAGTAGTATTTGACACACCCTTTGATTCATCCAAGGCTAGAGAAAACCACCCAAGATGTCCATTTTTGTCCGACAGTTGGGATGATATATTTTCTGCGATATCTTGCAACCTCCGAGTCACTGTGTTTGCTGACAAACTAACACCTTTCAATAAATTAACTTTTCGGGGCATATTCCTTCCGCTACTGCAATCAAGCAGTCTCTTATCATTTCTTCATTGGTAAATGGTTTTCCACGTTTTGCAATTTCAAGAGTCACATGAAAGCTGGCGCGAATTGCAGACTCTTGCTCAGCATTTGTTTTGGTAAACAAGGATTGCTGCGATTTCAGTCCGCGCTTCAAAGTTTCAAATTTTTTCGTCCGCAAACTTCCTGTATATTCAGAGAAATTTTGAAGATGTTTCGATTCATAGTGACGTTTAATGTTATATTCTTTGGGAATAGCTATGGTTTCATTACAAATTAAACATAGCGCCTCTATATTGCACTCAATCACAAAATACAGTAAGTTCCATTTATCTTGGAACGCTCTGCATTCACTGTCTATTTCTTGCTTCTTTTCCATACTAATAATCAAACATAAAACAAGTCTAATCAAAATACTTATGCACGGGTGTTACTTTATTTAACAATAGGCAGTTTCGCTTCCTTCGCCTTTCCAATGCAAACTGACTTGCAATGGCGCCGCTATCCTTTTCATACCTATGCAATTACTACCTTCTAGAAGTAATCGAAAAAACTAGTCAGAATCAGAACTTTCTCGAACCAATGCGGAAACTCCCAAACATGCCACCTGTTAGTAGTTAGTGGGTAGCCGAAATAGATAGTACCTGCATCACAGACCTGCATAGTATTACTACTCGCCTCTAGATGTCCCTACTCGTCACAATATACTGAATACACAATCAATAGTAATTGAAATGCAAAACGCTTATGTTTGCTTAGGTGGGCAGAAAAATTGAAATTATTTTCGCCCTTGGAACGTACGGAAAAAAATATTATGGCCCTAAGGCTTCAAAGTTTGGAGACCCCTATTCAAGATCATATATAAATTGTTGTGGTTTAGTTTAGTTTTTATTTTGTATTTGAAAACGCGTTACAAATTTAGTAAATAAGTGTGAATAAAACTTTGTTACTTTCATCACTTCAACCATTTATGTAACCTCTCCGTCTGAATAGCAAATGTTATTTGGAATTTCTTCATGATAGCTTTCCAGAAATTTTGGAAAAGGTTTCACTGGCAACTCGGCAGAATATGTGGTTTATGCACGATTATGCTCTACCCTATTTCGCATAGAAGGTTGGAGAACATCTTGACACGAACCAATAATGCATTACTCTAATCAACAACGAAGAACAACCACCAAACTCTTGAAAAATTCAAAGATCTCTTGCTGCAAGTACCGTAAAATACATCAGAGTTGGAGTTCGTGTAATAATATAATTTTGTCGCATCAAGCTTCAGAAATATACAATAAACAATATTTCCAATAGATATGGAGTGAAGGAAGATTGTCATTGGATCGCACAATTTTTATTTCGAATATTTTTCAATAAACAATCTTCTTGAATGCATTTTATGGATAATTATATGCTTCCAATCGGTATTTCGATGACCCTTAATTTCATTTCGATATCAAGGCCTTTGCACTCCTTGAGTCCTTTTACTTGCTTCTGGTTCATTTCTTTCACATCTAATGAGGAAATACTTATTTAGTGAAAAATTGACGAAATTTGAGGATTTTATCGAAATGGTAAACATTTTGACCTCCTAGCTACAGGAGGGTCAAACTTTCGTTGGAACACTCTGTATAGAGATAAATTTAAATTGTGTCAAAACAGTGAAACTTGAATTTGGAGATTATAAGACAAATTTTTTATTTGATAAAAATATAGATGGCACAGATGTTCGTGAATATGATCGAGAGGAAATATAGGGTAGACAATAGGAAAAAGTATTGATATTCACTTCAATTAATATGCACTGCATTAATTACTATTAGTATCAATTGCAGATTTCAACCACATATGAAATATTTAGACGACGTTAATGTTTTCTCTTTTCATAGTAATATTTATACTTCATTCGTTCTCTTCTAAATTACATAGAACTCCTCATTAAATCATTGTCTGCAATTTATTTGTAGTTTTGGAGTTCATTCAATTAGCATTTCACGTTCATACTTCATAATTAACAGGCTATTTTCATACCACTAAAAAATACTGCGTATTCAGTTTGAAACAAGATCATATTATATATATTGGCCCAACATCGCTTATTAAGACAACATTAGGTTGTCTGGGTCTAGGTGCCAAATAAACTACAAGGAAGCTACATATATACATTTTGTCAAAAAAGCACAGGGAATTGGTCCCTTCCGAAATAAAACATTTACGCTAACAAAGAATCCAATCATTTTAATATTTTTCGAACGCTTTATCCGGATTCGACTCCTCTTATGTCTTCCATCGATTCAGAATAAGTACCTCGAAGAGGTAATTTGTGTTCTGAAAGAAGAATAAAGTCAACCGGAGCCATATCAGGTGAACAAGTTGGTTGTTCGATGATATTTATTGAGTTTTTGGTCAGAAATTCATTCAAAATAATAGCCTCGTGAGATATTGCATTATCGTGGTGGACAATCTATGAGTTTTCTTTCAAATACAAGTAGACGATGATACTAAAATATATTAATAAATACTCGACATGTTTCGATACACAGCATCTTTGTCAAGAGCGAATGAATACTACAAAACTATCTTACTATCATATGTTTTATAGACTAAAGAAGCAATCCACTCAAAGTTATCTGTATTTGAACTAGTATTTAGGAAACAAATTCAATAAGGATAAGTTATTTATGTCTAACTGATCATTAGGAATTTCTGGTGAATACCTAAAACTATTGATCTCAAGTACTTCCAGAAGGTTGAGTTTCATACCTCTATTCTCAGAATGTAGGGTTTTAAATTCTGAATTGAAATAATAACTATTTTTCCTAAGATGATTAGAATAATTTGATTCGGTCTTTCCATTGATGAAACCTACCTATATAAAAAACGCAAATAAAACAGAATGAATCAATATCATTCATACACTGTCTTGATGCCAATTTTCAACCGAGTAACACAAAAATATAGTTATTACAGCTGTAATAAACATTGACTACTGTGTCTCAACAATAGAATATTTTACTTTCAGGTTAAACGAAGTGCTGCCATCTTTCGTTTATGAAATAAATTAAAATATATTTATCGATGTTAATCAGAACAGAGCAAACTTTGGAATAGAAAAATGAATATTCAAGTGTTTTTCAATGTCTAAATTAGAATTTGAGCATAAGAACAGATTCCCTAAAACTTTTTTTTTGGTTGACCGGTGCTATTGATTTGCACCTGCGTAAAAATAGGCAATGCTTTTTACCAATCATCAATAATCAATAAATAGATCTCCCTCGTTCCTAAGGTAACGATAAAATACATTAAAATCAATAATATAATCATATGGGCAACCTAATGCTATAACGTACTCATAATTCCCAATCTCCTTAACTTTGGTGCAAATGTATATATTTTTCTTAAAAGTATTTATGAGGTCTTCTAGGATTAGTAATTGGACTGGGGAATATTCTCTTAATTATTTTTTCAATTCGATCTGTTATATTCCTTTTCAGGTTACGTTAATATAAGACGAATAGATTAATGAAAGAAGAGATAAAAGGAACACCCTTACTCTTTCTGGAGATTATAGAAATTTTGGCTCCTACTTACTGAATTTCTGTGAAGTGCCTTTTAAAAGGTATGGAATATATCCTTGCTTGTGTTCATCTTGAGGGTTAGAAAAAGAAAATATTCTGATTTGTTCAAAATATTTAAAAAATTTGAAAATTAAATCATTTGATGATTTTTATGTAAAAACGGACTTGGGAACTACATCAGATTTTGAGATTGAATGACTATATTTTGTTGAATTTCTAATTCAAAATTTTCTCCAAAAATTTCATTAAGTTGTATGAAATCCGAATGAGGATGTTTACTATCAATGATTGATAATAGGTAATTATCAAAGCTAGGGTACTTCTGAAACCTCCTTCGAAATTCTCAAATTTCCATTTCTGTTGTCTGAACTGGATATTCTAGAATTTTAAGGTACAAATGGATGAAGTATTGATGAAATTAAGCACGATCCAATTCAGACATTCCTTCAAACAATCTCTGCAGATTATAGTTCCTTGTAGAAATGCGTTATTTTTACATAATTTCCTATGCTAACCATAATATTATTGCAGGATTCTTTCGTTATTGAAAATTTATTTCATTATCAAATAAATGAGAAATGAGAAAAAAAAGTTATGGAAATTATTTTTTGAACCAATTTTTATATTTTAAATTTGAAGAAATAATTCATTCAATTAGTTCAGGTAAGTGAGATATCTATAAAAATTATATCTACTAACAAAGATGTCAAAATTCACATAGAAACCTTGACAACAAGGTCTAAGATTATTCTCTTTGATATAATTTCAGAATATTCTACAAAAAGTGTTTCAGTTCAAACCAACAAATCTCAGTTGACTTATCCGATTAAATCACACGAATAACCCAAATTTTAACAAATCCTCAATGTTATAATAATGTTCTTCATAGCAGGTCTAATCTTACGACAGGACCGTCTGAAGTATAATCTCAGCTGCTTTCTCAGATTATTATAAAAATGGAATAATAGATACAACTGAATACGAGTTGAAATTACATATGAACAGTTTGAAAAATGATTGAATTGTGCCAACTTTTATAATTTGTTTCATATAAGTTATCATGTGTTAATATCAGACATGAAAAAATCAGACATTGAATATGATAGTTAATTCACAACTATTTTAAATAGATTAAGTGAATCAGCAATAGAAAACGGAACTATAACCAACAAATAAAAAAATTACATCGAGTTCATTCTTACGCTTCTTGGGTCTCACAAACTTGCTTGTACTGTTATGAAGGGAATAAATATGTATTAAATTGAAATGAAACTTGCTTTATAAGGGATGTCCATAAATCAGTTCATTTCAATTAGAGCTAATCAAAATTGAGATTCGGAGAATTAATCAGAATATATTGAAAATAGCTAAGGTGAAAAAAGTTGGGATCAAAAGTCAATTTTTATGAATCGTTTTTGACTACTTAACCATTGTGTCTAGAGCTAGCAGTTATGGGTAGACATGTGCTAAATATACCTATTTCAAATGCTGAGCAGTGGGGAGTAATTCATTTCTAGTTGACTATTGAGTATGATGAATTTTGGGTTTCGACAAAGTTTGTCAATTTCCAAACTCTCCATCTCTTTATTGCTTTTGTGGAGAATCTAATTAAATTAAATGATTTGTCGATTTATTAGGTTAGGTTAGATTTCTTCAAGAACTGCGGATTTGTTGTCTGAAGAGAGATGTTCTTTGAATCCTCTATATTCCAGACTGCTGAATTTATTAGTTTTTTATTTGCATTGAATAGTAATAATGGGAGGATGTTGAATCTAATTTGGAAGGATAATTGCTGTTATGTCATTAGAGAGGGGGCCAATGTAAGTTAGACGTGCTTATTTATTTTCTGGTTTTTCTATAATGAAATATAGTAATTGAGAAATTCGTCTTTGTTCTTTGCGTTTAATAAAATTGTTGATGTGGGAAACTGGAGTATTCTTATTTAATGCAATTTTCTCGATGATATTGAGTTATTGATAGGGGAATGGAAAAGGATCTATGAATTATTGTTTTATAAGCGCTAATTTATGTTTAATGTGGTTAAAAGAATCCAATGAGTTTGTTGAGTCTGTGACGAGTTGCCCATATATCTGTTCATGCAATCAAACTGATTTCATGAAAAAATATAAATCCACCACCCGGTAATTAATACAATTGCCAGGCAATGATTATAATCAAAACATATCCTGGAATCATTATATATTAGGATAACGTTAAATGTTATGAGAATATATCAATCTACCAGAATATATACAAACTATAGCATCATCAGACAATGACATCAATGTACCAACGAGTAGTGTCAGAGGCTTTCTCTTCGGAAAAATCCAGTGTATGCATCTTAGTCAAGTAACACTGAATGTTACTCATTAATAGTTTCCTTTGTGTGAAGTGGTGAACGATCGATTAGAATACTGCTCTGAATATAAATATGACAAAATTGTCAGTTAATTATATTACATTTATGTATAGAAATAAATAAAATATGAAATAAATTCTGAGCAGTATAAGCTAAAGAAAACCTATGACGCTACCTCATTATTTTTTTTGAAAAGAAACCTACGAAACCAACGAAGAATATTACAAGATTTGATGACCTATTTTCTGTAACTGTTCAAACAAATTTTTTCAGACATATATATATATATATATATCATATATATATATATATATATATATATATATATATATATATATATATATATATATATATATATATATATATATATATATATATATATATATATATATATATATATATATATATATATATATATATATATATATATATATATATATATATATATATATATATATATATATATATATATATATATATATATATATATATATATATATATATATATATATATATATATATATATATATATATATATATATATATATATATATATATATATGGATATAAGGTCTACAAAATTTAATTTTATTCGGAAAATGCAAAAACTGGTCTATTTGTCTGTTTGGGTCTTGAAAACCTATAAGAATATCATCAACGTATCTGTAACAAAAAATAATATGTGTTTTCGCTAACTCATTATTCATTATATGTTTTTCAAGATTATTCATAAAAATATCTGCTAATAAGGAGTTGAGTGGGGATGCCATGGCGAGTCCTGAGTTTTGTTTAACAAATTGTACTTCGAATTACAAATAAGAATGTTGCAACCTCAATAGTTACTGCCCACTACTCAATAGGTATAGTTAACACATTCTTTCTCATTGCTTTTAGCTCTAGACATTTGAAGATAACTTAACTTTTAAAACGGGTCTTGTGTATTTAAGATGAACATTATGGAAATCAGAAAGTGTTTCATTTTACTTATTTTAACTTGAGAAATACCAGGAGAAAGGAAAAGCGAACTATTCATGGTATCAGTACCATGGAAAACATAAATTTTAGAAATGTTTCTTTCTCAGATAATAATAAATTTTATCGATAACTTTTCTCAACTATCATATTACTATAAATTTTTTTATGAAAAATCTGAAAAGACACAAAAAGTTGATATTATATTATTGAATGTTTATTTGTAAATATACATATATTCATATCAGTATATCTATTTATTATTAGTTATCATTTTCTAGTTGAAATACGACCCTGTTGTTTTAGGTGTTCATGTTTACGCATCCAATGCACGAGCAAGGACAAGGCCAAGTCATTATAATGGGTCGTCTATGAGTCTGTTTTCCAACATTCGGGAAATGAAAAAACGTTTCTTAATACTCTATTCAGGTGATCGAATCGCACTGAGTCGGTAGTGTTAATAAACCCATTTTGTGTGTTTTGTTTGATAACATAAATATTATTGTTAGGGAAAATTGAGCGTTAAAAATGAGAGAATACCTTCTAAAAGGTCTATTTTGTCGTGTATATAATTTAAAGAAAACACTTTACACTGTCTAATAATTAACGTAAGTATTTTTTCAGTTATTAGTTTTATTTATTCATGAGGATCATTTGAATAATTGCTGTCATTTACTATGTGAGATATCAGTTATAGTATCGCAACATTTAGGAAAATTTCTATAGTTAGTTAAAGAGATACCAGGTATTTCTTAACCCTGCAGTGTACGCGTGATCTAGAATTACACTAAAAGACGCATAGCGTCTCACAGTCCCAAAATAAATAATTTATTATTTTCTCAAAAAAATCTATTTTCTTGAAGCATTGATAAATATTACAAGAAAAAACATAATAAAAGGTCTAGTCAAAAAATATTTCTTAAACGATAAAGAAAAAACAAAACTTCGGCAATCAAATAAACATCACATTCAGAACAAGAAACAACTTAGGTGGAAGTATTGAAATTACAAAACAAAAACTAAAAAATAAATAAATCGGGAGTACATCGTTTAAATTGTCCAGACTGCGATAAGTTTTATATTGGCCGTACCGGTAGAAATTTCGGAACTAGAATATCGAAACATAAACGTATTCAATAATAAAAAAAGCCAATTCCAATTATTCAAATTACCTAAAACTAATAACAAAGAAAATTTCAAAGGGTATGAAGTGAAAGAGACGAAACGAAACATCGATAAAAAACTCCCAGAATGTATGTTTTAAAAGTGCGCCAAAACAAGTTTTAATTCACTTGGGTAAAGTGTCACTAAATACATCAAAAGAAGCAGTATATGAACATTTATGTAAAGCATTTTCGAGATAAGACTTCGACGTTGAGCCTTGTCCAATGCGAGATGACGCCAAAAGTATGTTATTCAAAATAGCTGGGACATCTCATTACTACATGACATATATAAAAAGGAAAACTGGCCAGCAGGGGTAAATGTTTCTAGATACAAGCTTTTTCGAGTGCAAGAAAAAAGATACTTTGATAAACAGTGAATCGAAAAAACAAATAAAAACGACAAGCATTTTAAACTTGAATGTGAAAAGTATGACAAATAAACTTGATATAGTGAACTATACTGTAGATACTTTAAACTGTGATATATTCTGTGTGACTGAACATTGGTAAATGACGAAATAAAGAATAATATGCTTGTCCCGGATTTTGAAACTATCAGCTGTTTCGCGCGAAAACAAAAGTCAGGTGGAGGTAGTCTTATAATGGTAAGAAACGTAATGGAGGCGGAAGAAATAGACTTTATTAGGGAGCTCTCTATTGAGGATCAGATAGAAATGTCGGCTGTAAATGTACAAGATCATAACTTAGTTATAGTTTGCATTTATCGCCCTCTGAAGGGAAATGTCGATTGTTTTGTTGCTCAGGTAGATGCTGCTTTAAACAGAATATCAAACGAGTCTTTTCAACACATTCTGGTAGCTGGAGATATCAATGCAGATTTCCTGAAAGATTCCAGAGAAAAAGTGAAAATGGAAAATCTTATGGAGAATTATGGTATCCACACTGTATTTCACGAACCTTTCAGAGTTACGAAGACATCCAGCACTTGTGTGGATAATATTTTCACCAATTTGATACCAGAATCGTTCCAGGCGTCCACTATCAATTCTCATATTGCAGATCACAGGGCACAGTTCATGAAAATTGGGAAGCTAATTAAACCTACGGATAACATAACTTATGAATATGTAAGAATGATTAACGATCCTAATACTCACCTTTTTGAGGAAAAACTCCGGATGACACACTGGCTACAGATTACTCAGTATGAGGATGCTGAGCAATGCTATGATGAATTCCATGAGATTCTTCATTCTCATTTTGAAAGCTGTTTCTCTGTGAAAAAATTTAAAATTAATGAAATGAAACCAAGGCCTATCTGGAATAACGCAGAGATATAGAACATAAAACATAAACTTGAAGCAGCAGAAATAATCATGAGGGTCAAAAAAGACGAGAACTCGACTGAACTTTACAAGCATTTGAAAAACGCCTTCAAAGAATCTATTGAGTCTTCAGTAAGAGAACAAGATGCGAAATACCTTAAGAAAGCTACAAATAAAAGCAAAGCAATTTGGGAAGATATCAATTCGAAAATCAAACATAATAACAGAAAAGACGAAAACAAGAGCACATTATCACCTGAGGACTTGAATGCTTGAAAAAATTTCACAAGGTGAATTCCACTTCTAGATAATCTAGGAAATATTTGAGAGGGCCAGCAATTTGCTCAATGTTAGCCCAATGGAAGTCAAAAAAGAAATTAATAAATTGAAATCTAAGAAAACCAAAGATATATACGGTATGTCAGTAAGTCTCCTGAAACAAATTGCGGATGAAATATCTAATCCGCTATGCCAGGTTATTAATAGGAGCTTCAACCAAGGCGTTTTTCCATCCAAACTCAAAATCGCCAAAGTGGTGCCGATTCATAGAAAAGACAACGCGAATGAATGTTCGAATTACAGGCCAATATCAGTTCTGCCAGCGATCTCTAAAATCTTTGAGTCGCTCCTTAAGTCGAGAATCACAGGTTTCATCGAATAGAAGAATATACTGAATAACGCTCAACATGGATTCAGAACAAAAAAATCAACAATAACAGCAATGACAGAGATAGTTGAGGGCATACTCGAAGCTTTTGAAGAAGGTAAAATACCGCAGCTTTCCTGCTTGGAATTGAGCAAAGCTTTTGCTCGTGTTGTAAGAGAAATACTCTTAGAAAAAATTCAATTTTATGATATCAGAGGCCCAACTTTGAGTTTACTCAAATCATACCTACATAATAGATATCAATCAGTATTTGGAACGGAAGGACATCTCACAAAAAGTTAGTAGAGTTGGGCGTTCCTCAGGGCTCAATACTCTCTCCACTCTTATTCATAATAGACATGAACAATCTCGTATACAATGTCGATGCAGACGTAACTGCTCTTTATGCTGATGACACGAACTATTTAAACCGAAGGAAGACTCAAGAACAAGTAGAGGAGAGAACAAAGACAACAATAGAACAGGCTCACAACTGGTACGAAGCTAATGGACTAACACTTAACACAGAGAAAACGCAAAACTTACTTCCATCCACAACACATAACATATAGAAAACGTGTCCAGAAGATTGAGTAGCTCAATTTATTCGATACGAAGAATAAGGCAAATAGTTGATGAAAACGCAGCAATACTCACCTATCATGCTCATTTCCATAGTTTGGTATCCTATGGCATCCTTTTGTGGGGAGCAGCGGAAGAGGCATCCAAAATATCTAGCTATCAGAGCTATTGCATGTATCTCAAAAACAACCAGCTGCAGAGAATATTTGAAAAAATATGGAATACTGACCGTTCCAGCTCAGTATATTCTCACATGTCGATGCCACATTCACGAGAAGAAAACAGAAATACTTAAACATTCCAACCATAATTCCTACGAAACAAGATCTCGGGGAAAGTATGTTTTGCCTCATCATAAGATTAAAAAACACAGAATAGTTTCAACTTCTTAGGAATCAAAATGTATAATGTGTTACCAGTGTATCTCAAGCTATTACCTGCAGAGAAATTCAAAAATGAAATCAAAAAAATACTTACCTCTAAAGTTTTTTATTCTGTCGAAGAGTTTCTGAATTCAGAATATTCGTAAAACGTATCGTCTGTGAATAAATCGTACGAGGTCTTGCTGTCCTGTTGGTGATTATGTTTTGAATATGTAAAAAAAATAACTTTTGAAAATTTGTCAATGTGCATATCAATTTTGGATATTTTATGTTTATGCACATTCACTTACCTACTTTTATCATGACAATTCCTTGTAAATATTGAAGGATTTTAATAAATAATTATTATATTTGTAATTATTATATTTTAGATTGCAACCACTCATTCAATCCGGATTTCGAAGTTTTACATACAGAGAGTAGAGGCCAAAAATTGAATTACTTTGAAACCCTCGAAATTAACAGATATTAAAATTCCAAAATATACTTAATGACCAACTAGGTCATTAAGTCGCCACAACTCAACTTATTCCCCTTATAACCCTTGAATGAATTTCCCTAAGCTGGTTTTTATTGCTATTTCTTGTATATAATATCAGTAGTATGTAACCTTGAACTTGAGAAAGGTATAGAGTGTCGAAACGCGTTGTGCTAATATATTATCCTAGTACAATTCTAGATCGTTTTATTTATTTTTCATTTGATATGGAATTCAATCAAGTGAAAGCCTCTACAATTCAAACATCACATTTCTCGTATTCCCCAGTTGAACACCCCGTAGAATAGTTCATTCGACGAATTTTCGTGCACATTCTCGACGAAATGGTGGAGTATGTTCGAGACATATATATTTCGTGCAAAACCTGCACGTATATCGAGTTTTCCGATTTTGCAGAACGCGCACCTTCCCCGTTCATTTTCCACACTCTCTGCCTGCTCTGCTAATGGTGTGCCGCTAAGTTTACCTGCAGGTTTGCCGAATCTCTTTTGGTAAAAAATTACATTGAGCACTACTCTTCCTATAATCCATTAGAAGTTCCCGATCAAGATTTTTCAAAAATATTCCAAGGGAAATGGAATGCCCATCCTATGAGTTTGCTTTGAAAATGACATAGGCATTTATTTCCACTACGTTCAGGAGTTCCTTCATGATCACCATGAGCCATCTATGGGTATTTCTCGCTATATTATATTTCGCTGAAAGTTGATCCACTGTATCATCACCACATTTTGTGTGGTTATAAATTGTGATGATTTTAGGTTTTTTATCATGACCTGTGTCGGCATCAATTAAATCATGGTGATTAAGGGATGACAGCAAAATAACTTGTTAATTTTTTTCTATATACGAAACAAAGCCAACATGCTTGATTTTCCGGACCTCCTGATGAGGAATTTATTAGAAATTTGTCTTTTGTTCTTTCGTGAAATACCGACAATGGTCAATTGTTGATGATTCATCAGTAAAGTGTGAGCAACTTCCACAGAGGTAAACCAATTGTCCATGGTTACATTCCGTCTTGACTACAATAAGGGAGCGCATAACCTTTCTACATCAGAGGAGGCATTGCAAACCTGGAATGTACCAGCATAAATTTCCATTGTAAGTGTAAAACAAATGACTGTGTGCTAAACAAAACACTTTAATCTGCAGCGTCCTCTAAATGACATGAGCATCTCATCAAGTGTTGCATATTTACCTACAGTGTAATGTTTCTGACAATTTCCAATCGCTTCATCGAAAATCTCCCTTACTGGTGCTAAATAGTCTTGCGTTCTTCTCTTGTTCGAATATCGTCCATTCGAAGGCACCGCAATAGAAGCCTAAATTGTCTCAATGCCATTGTAGCAGCAAATATGTCTAATCCCACCCCATCATTAAACCAAAATTCATAAACTGAAGTTCTGCCAGCATGATATAAACTTGCGATGTAGAATAACCCAAAAATTGCTTTCAATGTTTGTGGGTCTTGTATCAGATTCGTGTGAATAGCGGGTAGATATACTCTCAATATAAATATTAGTATTGCGCATTAATTTTTCCTTGACAGAAGCGTCAAAAAATGATGAGTTTCTAGCAACACGATCAGTTCGGTGCTTCTTTTTCTTACATTTTTGGTGGAACTTTGTTCATTCCATCTCATGCCATATTTTGAAGTGAAGAAAAAATGACCATGTTCTCCAACTTTTGGCGGAACAGACTTTTGCGCTGATATTTCGTCACCTGATATATATCTTGTTCGCTCTCAGAATGATGGTCACTGCATTCTTCAATCTCAGGGATCGATATAGATTCACAATTAGAATCTGATATATTTTCGCCATCACTGGGGATTTCTTCTTATAATTTCTTCAGTCTCTCTAATCTCCTTCATAAGGATCGTTCAAATTTGACATTTTGTTGACAAACCTATTGGAAATATCGATTGAAAAAAAAATCCGGAAAGGGTCGCGTTGGGTCTGGACCGAATCAGGCTATAAAATCGTTGCTCTTCACTTCACTGCCACGAAACGACTGTCGGAGTCGCTGACTCCTTCATTCGAAGGTACTGAGGAGAGTAGCTTCGTACTCCAATCTGTTCAGAGCCGATCACACGAATGATGTCCGGTTAGGTCTGAGAGACCCAACGCGTTTACTGCAGGGTTAAGTAGGCGAACCTACTTCAGTTGATGATTCTACAGCTAAATAAGAAATATTTATCAAATTACTTTATTTTTCGTGAGTCCCTTTCTTTCGAGATGTGACTGCTGAAAGACATAATACATAATTTCTTGCCTAAACAAATGAAGCAATGAACTTGAATTCTTCCAAAATTAATCTGTGTAACAATAGGCTTTAATATAATATGTTTTTTAATTCATTCACCTTTTCTGAAAAGGGGTGAGTTGCGCAATCCGTTCTTTTTGGTAGATCTTTATTGGAAAGTATAATTTGTCCATGAAATAGGTATTTTCTCGAGCTATGGTCTAGTGTGTGTTTTGTTTGAAAAATACATATTTTTTGAGAAAGGCACGCACAACAAAAATTTTAAAGAAACTCGAAATCGGAAAAATTCAAATAGACTGCTGTCGTTCCTAGCGATTTTAATGTTTCAAAGATTTTATTTTTATAAGCAAATGGATAACTTCTATTGAAAATAATGAATTAGTGAATAATTTTTAGTGGCATTTTATTCAGTATAATTTCATTTAATTTTGTAATAAATGAATGAAAAAGATATATACCCCCATGTGTGCTTGCGAAACTTTTCTTCTCAAAAAATGTGCATTTTTCGAGGATAACACACACACAATAATCAGGGGTGCAGAAAATAATTATCGCTGGTCAAATTATGCTACACAAAAAAGTTCTAATAAAAAAGCAGGGCAAAGTTAGTGAGAAGAGTACTGGCATAAAAGCACTTATTATAATGAGGTTTGCTAATGAATTTCAAGCTGATTGCTTTCTTGGGTTACGAAGGGAAAATTGAGAACCACTTTGAATGGCAAATATCTCAAAAAATGGTCTTAAGTAGATAGCAAATACTGTAAAACATTGCAACACTTTTCGGGTTTGTATATTTTGGACAGTTTTAAATGAAACATATTACAGATTAATCTAACAAGCATGAAGTAAAATCATAGTGAACATATTCTGATAAATAAAAGGACATATAACGATTAAGAAATTAATCATCAAAAGAAAAACAACCGTATAACAATTTACCCCATACCTGAAATGTATTGAAACATAGATTTCTTCCTCATCGCAACGCTTTGTACGAAAAACTATTATTATCAATGGTATTGTCCAAATGAACAAATGTGATTTGGAATATGCTGATTTCCTCAGCGTCGTTCATATTCTCACCTAGCAGCTTGTGTCATTGCAAGTGCCATTACAAAACACCATATTGTCATATTCTCTAGTTATGTAGAAATGAGGCATTGCTTTTCTCTTGATTATACTGAAAAAATTCCGATACCATTCACGAATGAACTACATCAGGCACTTTTCTGTCAGGGAATTGATCGTAATCAATTAAAACCGGTTTTTGAAACATAGAGTAGCATTCCTATTCTGCGTGATCACCTTAAGGTTTTCTAAAGCAGTTTCCATGAATTTTGCCTTTCCAGCGAAAATATGGCTCGTTAGTTGAAGGGAAATTAGTGAATGTCTTTGAATGGTTAAATTATTAAATTCACACCTTTGTGAATAAATTGCATTCTACACTGAAAAATATTCATAAGATTGCAATTGATCAGAAAAAAAATATCGCAATTCTTGTATTCCTTTTTATCCATTCATTATTTTAGTAAGCAGTATCAAACGTGCTCACCTTTTTTTCATAAAAACAACCGAAAACCTGTAAATTAACAACGTATCTAACATTTCTGTATGATCTGAAATTTGCTGCCTATCATACTTTCATTGTAGATTTTTTGAGAGTTAAAGTGGTGCCATGATTTTCTACACGTCTTGGATCGCTGTGAGTCACAGCTCCGGAGTGCAAAAAAAATCAGATTAACCATATGCAAGGTGTCTATATTATCCGTTTTCCGAAAATATGAAGTTTTGACTGAGTACTGATCTGCATTTTGTTTTTCCTTCGTGAGATAATTCAATATTACTAGTTTGTTTCAAAGAAATAACACTAAAGTATTTAGATTTTCACTATATTAACAAAACTATGACCGGTTTCACCACACTGTGGCTTCATCAGATAGATACAAACTAATGAACAGAGTTATTCCTTATATATTAGTCTTATTTCCTACTTAATATTACAATAGCTACAAGAGGTATGTTGGAAAACCCATCGGAGTTGCTTACTTTATGAATTGAAAAGATTGAGTGAAGGAGAAGGATTTAGATCTAATTGACTATTAAGTAACCTACCTGAATACTTCTCATTGTTGATCTCTAAATTTCCAATAGATTGAGTTTTTGTCTGTTATTTTCATTTTGTAAAATTTTGAAATTATCATTTAAATGATGGTTTTCTTCGAGTAAGTGATTAGAATAATGGGAATCGGATTTATAATAATTAAAACTACGTTTGTGCTCGGGTAATCTAACTTTGAAATTTCTGAAAGTTCTACCAATATAAATTTTATTACAATCCCCGCAAGACAGTTTATAAACACCGGATTTATTACTTTTATCAATTTTAGATTTGCAGTTTTTTATATGTCGGCCTAAAGGATCATCAGTTCGGAATGCTATATTGAAATTATAATGCGAGAGGAATGATTTTAATTTTAGACTAGGATTACCACTATAAGTTAAGCTGTTGTATTTTGTGTTAGAACTTTTTATATTTGGAAAACTTCCTGGATAGCTTTTTGAAATTTTTAGCGTGAAATCATGTTCCCAATCATAGTTGGACTGTAACCGTTATTGACTGCTATTTGTTTAATTACATTTATGTAATTATTTTGTGACATTGGGATATTAATGAGTCTATGTACCATACTATTGTAAGCTGCTAATTTATGTGGACAAGGATGTGTAGATGAGCTGTGAATAGTAATATCTGTATGCGATGGTTTATGAAAAATAGAAATATCATGTTTGCCGTTAATTTTAGTAATAGTTAAATCCAGAAAGTTAATGGAGTTTTCTGTTTCTATTTCTAACGTGAATTTAATATTATCGTGAATTTTGTTAATGAATGTTTTGAATGACTCTAATTGTCTGTTTGTGCCAGTGAAACAACAAATGATATCGTCGACATATCTAAACCAATAAATAAAGTGTTTGAATAACGGATGTTCTTGGATAGTTTTTCAATATTATTCATGAAAATTTCAGCGAGCAGAGGGCTCAGAGGATCACCCATAAACCTTTTTTAATCCTTTCTTCCCACTAATCTTTTCAATTCATCCTTAAGCAACCCGATGGGTTTACTCATATCTCTTTCAATTAATATTAAGTAAGAAATAAGACTAATATATGGGTTCATTACTTTGTATCTATCTGATGAAGCCACAGTGTGGTGAAACCGGTCATAGTTTTGTTAATATAGTGAAAATCTAAATACTTTAGTTTTATTTCATTGAAAATATGTATATCGATTTTCATCAAGTAACGACCTCCTCAATCAAATCAATAATACTAGCCTAATGAATGTGTAAAATTTCAGCAATTTTAGTTTACGGGTTCTGCAGTTATGAATGATTAGCACTTTGACCTTAAACAAGTAATATATATCTCGAAAATCCGGAAGTCCGCACATACTCCGTATGTGATGAATAATCAACTCAGGTGGCGGTAGTTTCTAACTTTTCAAGTGATAATATGATGAGGTGTTATAATGCACGCCTACTGTGATGTGCCCCGCTTTCCTCTGAAGTTATTTTAGGAATCATCAGTTGAAGTAGGATCGCGTACTTATGAAACATTCTGTATGAAGTACTGCCTATCGTTCTTATCTTGAATTAATTATATATCAACATATCAACGCTAGACATGTTGACATATGAATTGTATAATGGTTATTTTCTTTTCTGGAAATTAGAATTTATGATTCAATTTCAATTCAAACGGAGCTTTTCCACTCGCTTATGAAATAAAACATTAATTAAACGAAATTTTTTATGCATAACGTAAGAAATTTTGGATATTTACATCTCGAAGGATTGCATGAGTGTTAGCCGAATACGTATCTGTCTTGGCGATCTGTTTTAACGTAGAAATATTTGCCATTGACCAATGTGCAAACCTCCTGATTACAGGAGGGATTAACAAATAGGTCAATAAAAATCATCACGAATAACCATGCTGCATTGTGGGCATTGGCATCCGAACAACACTTATTGTGCAGAAATATTGTTCAATCCTCGCCAAACTGGGAGAAAAAAATAGGCTCCGTTTAATGGAAGTCTCAGGCCACTCGGACATTGAGGCCAATGAGAATACGGACTCATTGGCCGCTTGAGGAACAGCCTCGGTATTCACGGGACCGGAGTCTAGGTCTGAAATTTCCTTGGTGACCGAATGGACACTAACCGGTTATTGGACCTGGTATCAGAGTGCCATCAGGGGATCTTTTACTGCAAGAGCTAAGGCTTGGCTTAAACTTTCCAGTCTAGATCTGAAAATTCTAATTGGCATATAAACGGGGCTCTATATGCTCATAAATCACTTAAATAAGTTATCAATAGAGCACTTCATGTGGAAATGACCAGCTGGGGACAGAATCAGGAACTTGAATCAATCAAACTGGAGCTGATTAAGCTTATTAACCTCTCACCCACAAATCTTTATAGCCTTGATAAGAGGGATGAAGCTTGAAGGTGAAATTTAGATAGAGTGTGCTACAATAGACAATTTGCTGGCAATGACACAGCTGTCAATCAGCTCAATCAAGTTTTGTAAACATGATTCTACTGAAACTTCCATTACAGCTCACTTTGATTCTGTATGCTATCTCTCTCTATATACAAGGTTTGTCAAATAAGTTCGCGGAAAATTGACCGGACGGTCCGCAGAAATAATTAATAATAACTCATATTCTTTCGCAATAGTCTCCCTCGAGTTCGATGCACCGGCTCCACCATTGGACCCACTGTTGGAAGCACACCTCGAACCCCCCCTCCTGAATATACGTCCGTCAGAAGCGCCGATGTGATGCTCTGGACTCTGGACGAAACTTCGTCATATCTGTTTCCTTTGAGGTACGACTTCAACTGTGGTAACAGATGGAAGTCACAGGGGACCAGAGCTGGACTATAGGAGGGGTGCGGAAGTGTTGGAATGCCGTTTTTGGTTAGAAAAATCACGAACTGCGAATGACGACTGGGTCGGTGCATTGTCATGATGAAGCACACATCCGCTATCCGCCAATTCGGGTGATTTACGAAACACACGGGCCTTCAGACATAGGATACTGCGTTGACTGTCTGACCTGCTGGAACGTATTCGTGGTGTACAACTCCATTATTATCGAAAAATGCGATGAGTAAATATTTCAGTTTCGATTTTGACATTCTGGTTTTCGTGGGGCCCTCTACCCACTACATGCTCTGCCTTTTGGTCTCAGGGTCGTATTCGAACATTCACGACTCGTCATCAGTAATAAAATTCGTCAATTCGAGAAATCATGTCTTGATAGATGGGCAATCGGAGCTCCTTCTGCTCATCTTCTTGTTGATACCCAACTCGTCTTCCAACATTCTAAGGCTTATCCGACGGTCTCCGAGCACTCGCGAGCGCAGCCGATCGAGGTTTTGTGCGTTTTGAGAGGTGGAGGGAGCTCTCTCGCATGGATCATCCTCCACTGACTCTCTGCCGCTTCTGAACCGCTTTGCCCAATCGTAGACAGCTGATTTTTTTAGACAATCTTCCTTATATACGTCGATTAACCGTTTCATAATTTTCACGGAAGTTTCACTGCGTTTCAGCAAAAAATCTAATCACTATTCTTCGCTCAGTTATTTTATCACTCATCTTCACGACGGCGAGTCAAAACAGGTCTATGTTCAAAAGACAATAAAACACGAAGTATACGCCTGATCAACACGAAATGAGCACAGGCTAACGCAGAAATAAATTCTGTTTCGAATGAAACTATTGCGAACGCTGCAGAGTTACCAGCCGCTGCAGTATTGCCAACTTCCGCGAACTTAATTGACATACCTCGTATAATAATGAATGTCTGAGTGTATGTTCTCTATGCATTTCAAAACTACTTGACCGATCGGGATGAAACTTTGGTAATATGTTGTGTGAACATCGGCGAAAGTTTTTGATCAGAAATTTCTTCAAATAAATATCTTGTGAAATTCATTGTGAGTTTGATAGATTTCAGTTCCCCTGATTTTCTAATTTTCTTTTTTCCTTTTCTTCATTTTTCCAGTTTCATCGTCCAGCATACCTCCCGAAAAAGCATCGATTGGTAGATCTACATCCAAGATACGAAAAAACCTAAATAAATATGATGTCAATAAAACTGATCCAATTATAATTTCTCAAATCGAGTTTTCTCAAAACTATTTTTCCCTCATATTCGAAGTAGAGCGCGACGGGTCAGAAAGTATTGAATAAAGACAAGGATAGTATCGGGTTTTAAAAAACTGGGAGAATAAATGCCTAATTATTCTTAAAGTGACTACCCAGTTCGTTGAATGAAGCAAAAATATGAATAACTGATGTTTTCGGACGAAAAGTTTTTCAATGTTCCCTAATGTATTCGTCTCCAACTTTGTATTTTGCTTATACTATGTTTACCGTTTCCATGACAATTTTCCAGGAAACTAATTCAAGATGCTTTATCTTTATAAATGCGGTAAGTTATAAACTTTTCAAAGGAAATAAATTATACTTCATAAATTATCTGTTTTCAAGATGTAACCTTGAAAAAAACTATATTTTATATACTTGTATAAGCTCTTATCATCAATGGTTCTCATATTATTTAATAAGTGAAAACACTCGTGCACTTTGGCCTGTTACAGTATCTGAAGTGCATGAATTCTATGCCTCCTTGAATAGATACTTTTCACTGTTAAACATTTTATCTTATCTTTGAAGATCATTCTCGAACGCTTTACGATGTACAGGGTACCTTGTAGCGTAGTGTTATCATTTTTGAGAAAGAGAATTTGGCATAAAATAAGACAAATAGTTATTAAATCGAATTCGGAATTCATGATGAAGAGACGTGCCCCGTAGTTTAATATTTCTTATGGAATTCTATACTAGAAGAGCCCAATAGAGAAATTCGGGATTTATCTTGAAACAGAGGCAATCGCTATTTTGAACATTTATGGAATTACCTCAAAAAGAAAACTAGATCGCGCCAGAATTATCCAAGAACCCCACAACAGATCATCCAAGCCGCCACAGAAGAGTGGCAGAATATCACTACAGAGGAGGTCGAAAATTAATCCAAAGCATGCCTAGACAGACTCAGGCTTGTATCAAGGCAAGAGGAGATAATACAAGCTACTGCGGTCGAGAAAAAACACCTACTCCGTGAGGAAACAATTTTCAGTTTTTTACTACATGCGGAAAATGTCTCTTATTTTCTTTAATTTGTTTCTTTCTCAAAATAAACCTTAATTTATTTCTTTTTTCAATTTAAATATCTCAAAACGGATCAATTCTAACAATCCTTCGAAATTTCCAAAATCTCTAATGCAAAATTCAAAATACCGCGTGATTCCATATAAAATTGGTTGTGTGTATATATTGTGTAATTGAAAAAAATCATAGAAAAGCATGAACGAAATTTATTTCAAACAATCAGATTAAAAATATCCTTCAAAATAATCGTCAAATGGTTGGTTAGCTCGAGTGGGACATTAAACTGAACAATCTGTATAAAAACCTGACACGCTCGAGTATTGCACTTATTTTTGTATTTTCGCAAGCTTATGTCACCCTCGATTAGTCAACCTATGGAATGGGTGCATTTTTGGGTTCACTTAAAATCTCCCTTAGATATATGAATCACTATAATAAATTTGATTTTTTTTACTTCCCTCTCTGTACGCCAAACACCACCGTGCAAACTGGCAGATTGATATCTTTGTTATCATGTTAGGGCACCTAAACTATCAATATCTGTTCCGTGTAACTGTTTCGTATATTTTTGAAAACCTGTAGACGTTTGCCCCACCGCTGAAAAAGAGGACTTTCGATAACCCTTCTCTCATTCATCAAATTTTTAAATTTCAAAAGGTCCCCACGACGCTTGAGTATATTACCATTTAGCATAATTACAACTTTTAGTTCAACAACGCACAACGTATTATTTCAGCATATGCAAATGACGTAGTTGTATTTCTCGGTGACGATGATCAAGTAGATAATATCCAGAATGTTTTGGAAATTTTTGAAAGAGCTTCCGACTTAAAAACTAATTCTCAAAAGTCTGCCCTTTTTATTTTGGGTGAATCCTTCGACCACGATAGTGAAAATTTCAAAATTTCAAAATTTCAAATTTTCAAATGAAATTAAATATATGGGAATGAGAGTTACAAAAAATTTCAACGAAATGATTAACTTGAATTGGCATGCGGTAATGCAAAACATTAAATTATCCCTTATTAACAGTAGCATAAGGAAGCTTGATCTTGTAAGAAAAATATGGATTATTAATTCATTCTTACTATCACAGTTATCGTATCTCGCAAAAGTGTTACCTCTTCCCTCGTTTGCAAAAAATGGTTCAGATGTTAGGGAAATATATTTGGCACGGTAATTTGTATTCAGTTGCTCGTCCGCAACTATGTTTGAAGTATAACCAAGGAGGATTAGGTCTCATTGATATCGAAATTAAAGCCGGTGATTTATTTTCAAAAACTCAATATGCTTCTTCGGATATTACTTGTAACAAAATTTCCTATAGGTCCTTATATTCTGAAATTCATGAAGGGACTAAAAGGTTCACGAAAGATCGTATATTCAAGAAGGTTTTTAAATCTGACGAAGACACTGTGACACATCGGATCCGTTCATGTGGTCTTTCAAAGGAGAACTGGAAATGGTGTAAATCCAAACTGATTGCTTAATTTGGTATTATTACAGGGTGTTACATAATACTATGTCACAACTTGAGGGGGTTAATGTACGTGCAATTTTAAGACAAAAAGTTCATTTATAAATAGGTCCGCAAAACCTTCGTTACGGAGCTCTACAGGGTGTTGAAATTTTCGGAAAAAATTGGTTTTCTCTTCAAAACTCCTGCAGTTTTTGAGATTTTCAACCCAAATTTGGAATGCAAGCTTTTTTTACAGCCTCCATCATTACACGTCCTAGATTTTAGCTGAAATTCACAAGATGTTTTCTTTTCCGAGGACATGTTTCCTTTTGCCCTTTTCAAACTTTTTTGTAGCACGCCGCTGATCAGCGTATTTTCGTCATCTTCGTTTAATTTAGAAACTTTTTTGACATTTGTAATTTTTTCCTATCTCCAACCGTTTTCGAGTGAAAAATTATTGAATTTGACTTATTTGAATTGTATGTTATTCGCTAAATAAAAAAAAATAATAGAAATACTCGATAGGTATGCCCAAAATTTGTTTTCATTTTGTTAGCTCGTCTTCTGAGACTCAACTTATACTTATTCAATATCAGACTAAAAAAAAATATAAATTAAAAACTGAATAAATTGCTGCAAATTTCCTCCACATGCAAAAATACAGGCCTCCGTCCTTCTTCGTATATTATCACGCACTCTTTGAAATATTTCTGGGGTATTTCTTATCGTGTCACAAGAGGTTATTATTCGTTTTCTAAATTCTTCTACAGTGTTCACTGGAGTGGTATGAACTGAAATTTTGAAAAATCGCCATTAAAAAAAGTCTAAACTATTTAAGTCTGGAGACCAAAGAGGCCATGGTTCTGACCCACCCCAACCTATCCATCGGTTGTTGAATGTATTATTATTCAAGAATTCGCTAGCCTCTCCACTGAAATGTGCTGGAGTCCTGTCATGCATGAACCACATTATGTTTCTCACCAAAAGTGGCACATCCTCGAATAATAAAGGTAACTCCTCCTCGAAAAATTGCCGATAAGCGGGACCGTTTAGTCCATTAGGCAAAAAAATGGCCCAGTCAAATAATTTCCAATTATTCCCCAGACATTAATTGAGAATTGTTCTTGATGATGAGATTCTTCAATCAAAAGGGGGTTTTCCTCAGCCCAATAATGATTATTGTGAAAATTTGTGATAGCAGTTCTCGAAAAGTTAGCTTCGTCTGTGAACATTATTTCATTATCAAAATGGGCATTTTCTCTAATTCTCGAGGAAGTGGAGAGGACGCGTTGAATATGAAACGGGTACACACAAGAAAGTCGTGAAGAATCCTCCAAACTAGAACATGAAAAATATTCGAATGATTTCCAATTTTTCTTATACTCGTATGAGGATTCAAATCAATACAATTCAAAACTGCTTCCTCAATATCTTCGAATAGTTTGAGTTGCACCTTTTAAATGATTATTTGCAGTAAAAGTACCAGTTTCCCTCAACCTTCTGTGGATATTGAAAAATGTTCACCTGTCTGGTGTTACTCGATTTATAAAGCGCATCTGATATAATCGCCTAGCTTCTGTTGTGTTTCCGACATAAGTTCAACTTTAGCAACTGTCGAAATAAATAAATGAAAAAAATCAAAGCCTACTAGTCATTTTTTTAGTTAGAAATGCCTTCAATTCAGCGAATGCATACACTCGTTTAAAAATTTTTTGCTCGAGAACGGTCGCAAATACGAAAAAATTACAGATGTCAAAAAAGTTTCTGAATTGAATGGAGATGACGAAAATTTATTGAACGCTGATCAGTGGCGTACTGCAAAAAGTTTGCGAGGGCAAAAGAAGACATGGTTCCGGAAAAGAAAACACCTTGTAGATCCTAATTAAAATCTAGGACGTGTGATGATGGAGACTGTTGAAAATAGCTTGCATTCCAAATTTGTGCTGAATATCTCAAAAACTGCAGGAGTTTTGAAGTAAAAAACAATATTTTTCCGGAAATTTCAACACCCTGTAGCTCCGCAACGAAGCGATTTCGGACCTATATTTATATGAACTTTTTTTCTTAGGATTGCATATAGATTTAACTCCTCAAGTTGTGACATACTATTATGTATTACCCTGTATAGATAATTCTGATGGACACAATATATTCCAGCTCTCTTTGCATCCAAAAAAGAAAAGTTTGGCTATGGTTTGTTTGTGCATTATTCCTCTGTAATATTGACAGCCCAAGTAGGACGAATCTTAATCAGTATATTACTCTGCTGAGATCAGACAGATTTGAAAAATGTAAATCGGTGACAATAAGTAAATTCTAGAAAAAAATCTTTTGCTTCTTGTGATATTAGATTTAAGCTCATGAATTTATTTTTACATATTATTATATGTAACACTACTATATACTAATGCTACTATTGAATATTGCACTTTGACACAAAACTATTTCATTTATAAAACAAACTATGTAAATATTTAAGTGAAGTGTAATGTGATTTATATTCATATGTATATGTATTGAAATGAATTCGATGAATGATTAAAAAAGCATCATGGACTCCCCTACCACTAAATAAACCTACTAGCATTGGAATACGCATGCAAAACCTTTCCTCGAATCACTGAGATAAGAAGTTATTTGAATCGAAAGGCATTCTCCTTCTTATTACAGAAAAGTTAATTTTCGATGATACTCTGACGGGAATTATTATATCATCCTTATTTTGTTCATAGTATTAAATAATGAGTGATAAAATAAATCGTAGATTGAAAAATTCAATACCTCTGAGACAACCAATAAATAAATAGAGTCGTATAATATCGTATATCAAGTAGCTAAAATAACATATAATAGTATCATAATAACGTAACAATTTTTCCCACAAATGAGATCTTATGTATTCAATGAGCGATATTTCAATAATTATAACAGATAATCGGCCAAAATAAAATTTGTTCAAGTAGAACAATATACATTAAATTTATGTAGTTCTCTTCACTTGACATTGAATATATATGACTATGTTCTTCAAATCCTTGAATATCTGTATATTTTCCATTGAATAAAATGACAGAAAATGGAAAATCTTGTAGAAAAATTATTTCTACCAGTACGGAAATTAAAATATTATTTTCTTAAAATTTATATCATCCCAAAGGTGCCTGTTTGCTGCAACTGCTTATTTTCCTGTATATCGTATGATGATGTATTGCTTGAAATCACTGTCGCTCACTTTCTGTTCAACTTAATAAGGAATCTTTCAGGCAAGAGTTTTAAAGCGGCAAGTCGACGTCGCCTTTTCACATAATTAGATTTTTGGGGAATGATGCCTTTATTGCATCATTTAAAATTTTAAATATAAAAGAGGCATTCATTACGAATTTATGAATTGTAGTCACAAAATTGTTACCTAAGTCGACGAAATAAATTTGAAAATTCCATCAGCATTAGATATTGGGTCCACCAGAATGAAGGATCAATAATAGCTCGGGATCTGATAGATTACATCAAATTAATACCAAAACTTCATTTAAAGTAAAATTATTTAGTTGGTTCCATACCTGGATATTCAACCCTAAGGTTGAGGAAAAAATTGTTTATATTCTCTAGAACATGTTGTTATATAATTCTGGAAACCTCAATAACAATCAAAACCCTATAATACAACGATTTTTTGTTTTTTAGCTCCATTTCAAATGAACTTCCGCTAACTTTCATTTTGAATATTCCATTTAAAAAGTCCGAGTGAAGGGCAATTTACGGTATTTCCGGAAATATATACCATATACCAATGAAAATATTTCATTGTTCAGAATATTATTCAAGAAGCAATTTGCTTTTTGGTTTATTAAAATCGATCAACAATTCTAGGAGCTATAGCTTGAGGCGATATTCGCGGAAAAGCCGATATATAAGGTGCGCCAGAGAAAACAGGACGTTTTTTCCATTATAACTCGCAATTTTGAAGCTAAATCATTCGTTCTTGCTTCATTGGAAAGCCAAAGGACTAAGTTTTTCAGAAATTGTATCCAAATTTCACTTCTGGTGAAATCCAATATGGCTTACTCATTCGAAAATGAGCAATATTTCAAGATCGCTGGAACGTTTTTCTTTCACTGAAAAATTCGAATGGAGCATTCAGTCGATGATTTTGTCTTTCCTGAATAATTTGACATATTGATTTTGAAAATATTCCAATAATTAGGTAAAAAGTAGCGTGAAGAATATTTGTCATTCTGATTTTCAGCTGAAATCGAAATGATTTTTTCACCTCATGGCGTTGGCATTATTGAAGTTGTTGTGTTTTTCATGGATGTTCTAAGAAGACAGAGAACCATATTTTACTAAAACCAACCTAAAATTTGATGTCCGGTCGAATTCAAAATGGCCGACTTCCTCAAATATTACCAATTTTCCCCGCGCATTGAAAAAATTTTCGCGGTTGTAATGAATCAACTGCATAGATCAATCACTAGATTGAACCTTTCCCATCATTTCGAGGGGTCGAACTCGAATATCGATTCAGAATTGTGCCAGTTTTTCTCACAGAGATTTTCGAGATTTGGCAACTCTGAGACATTTGGTAAACAGTCAAGATGGTTCCTGAAATTCTAATAGGGCTGACTGCTAATGCATAAATTTGCTGAATGTTATCCTGAAATTGTCACTTGAGTCTGTAATACAAAAAATGTACACTAGATTCTTGAAACAGATTATCAAAGAGGCGAGTACCTGTGTTCTAACCGTTCTAGCTGCACCACTACCAGGTCTTCTTCCTAATGATCCTGTTTTCCGAAATTCTTTCTCAAGATCATAGATTGTACTTCTTTTATAACTAAGGGCTGGAAACTGGCGTAATATTTGCCTAGCAGTATAGCCACGCACAAATAAGCATTCAATGAAACGCTTATTCTCATTTGTTAAAACCATTTTTAACAATTTCAAACGTCAAAAACAAGAAACACCAAGATACAATTCGAGTTCAAACCAGATGTCGTCTAAAACTCGATGACATTAATGCATGCAGTCTAATGTTCAGAGGTTTCACAACGGGAGTTGCATAAGATGGTGGCAGAAAGAAACATTATTGACGACAATTGGCACAATTCTGAATCAATATTCAATCTAGCTCTGAAATTGTTAAAGTTAAAACGGACAAAAAACTTCCGGTTTTCTCTGGCGCACCCTATATATTGAAATCGTTTTTTTTTTTAGATTTTCAGTCTGTCGCTTCTGTATTTGGGTCTTGAAAGAACCAATTGCTTCTATGCAACGTTTCGGCAGTGCTTCTTCTGTCGTTATCTTGCGTTGCGAACAGACACACTACAAGCAAGCGAGTACCAGATACCTAGGAATACAAGCTTACAAATGCGTTCGAGATCACCTACGCATTCGTAAGCTTGTAGTTCTAGGTATCTGGTACTCGCTTGCTTGTATTGAGTCAGTTCACACCTCTCGATAATAGCGGAAGGGGCACTACAAGCTTATGAATGCGTTCGAGGTCACACACGACATGCACTTCATGTATGGACGTGCTGACGGAAATGAATTGGAAGCTCGGCGGTTGTGCATTGAAAGATTTCCAAACTGTATCACTCTAGAAAAACTTTTGAAAGAATTCATCGACGCCTATATAAAAAAGTCACATTAAGACTATATGAAAGAGCAGTAAGGCCAATGGAAGTGAGAACGGTAGAGCTGAAAATGAGGTCCTTGCAATAATTCAAGACGATCCTGTTACCTCCACTAGAAATAGTTGCGACGCTTTAGGTGTCAGCAAAGTAACTATTCTTCATGAAAATCTATTCCACCTACAACGCGTACAAGCACTTCTTATCGATTTTCCTGTCCGCATTGCATACTGTCAATGGCTTTTGCGTAAGCTGATTCTTATTCCACAATTTAAAATGCTGAACCTGTTCACTGAAGAAGCAAGTTTTAATAATAATTATATGTGGTGGGAAGAAAATCCACGTCAAACATATGAACGTTTGGATCGGCACTGTGGGTGACTAATTGAACCGATATTTCTACAAGGAAAACTTACGGGGGAGGTGTACCGACACTTTTTGGAACACATGCTTCCAAAATTTTTTAGGATGTACCTTTGGGAATAAGACAAACGATGCCGCACCTGCCCATTTTAGTCAGCTTTCTCGTGAGTTCCTAACGCTGGATTGGACAAGGTGGACCTCAATTTTGGCCTACATAGTCCCCAGACTTGAACCCCTTCGATTTCTTCCTGTGGGGTTACTTGAAGTCTTTGATTTACACTACCCCCGTGGCAAACGTTTAGCACTTAAGGAATAGAATCAAAGCTGGGTACAACTCGATAAGGAAAGAACCTGGTGTTTTATAAAGAGTTCGCCAATCAATAAGGATAGACTGAAATCTTGCATCCGACATGGCGGAGTTCAGTTTGAACAGCTTTAATAATTTTTTGAGAGTTATTGGTAATACTCAAAAGTATTTGTTTTGCCTTGAATCAAACTTTTGATTTTCAAACATAGGTTATTTAATGATACACTACGATGGTTCTTTTAATCGAATACTACGTATCGTAGAATGAAATATATTTTCTTATTCTTTTCAATATTTTTTTATTTGAAAACTGGGGATCGTAAAAAATGTCAAGAACGTTTTTCTTGAAAAATAATTGATAAATTCAAACATATTTTTCATTTTTGAAAAAACCAGAGGCGTCATATTTTTTTCTTTGAGAATAACCTGCGTTGTGCCCATTCGCGCGACTCTAGTGATTCTGAAATAATGTTTCATATTGAAAATCATGCGCTGTACAAGTTCCCGACACCCCTAAAATTTCATCCCAATATCTCAAGCGGTTTACGAAAAATTCAGATTTAACTGCATCTTTAACATCTTCAACATCCTGTGGATCGGTAGCGATACATTTGCGGACCTATGTTTATATGAACACCTCCTCAAATATTACTGTGTCTTTCGCAACACCCTGTATGTGTATAATAATAACACGAAATTTATTATACAACATGCTCACATCAATGGTGTTTGTAAATAAATAATACAGAAGGTAATTTCAGTAGAAATGGGCTACATGAAAATTCATTCAAATTCTTGCCAACTTATGTACTGCTCGTAGCTCATATAATTCAATTACGCATTTCAATATGATAATTATAGAAACCAATTTCTATGAACAATTAATAATTATCATTCCCAGCTGTGGAATTGTTTCGAATGAATTCTAAAACCTAGTCATTATTGCATCAGATTGTAGCTTTACGCTATTTAGAGCTGCAGGTAAATTGTCATTTATTTTATAGATATAATTTGCTTAGAAGTCCTGTTTCAGAAAATTTACTACTATATCCAGCATTTGACTTAGATAATATGTCGTTTTAATGTGACGGTTAAACTTTAGTAGTAGTAGTAGTCTGTTTCTAGTTTCTCTCAATATCATATATCACGCTTCTTAAAATTTCATCTTTGTATGCTTTTGAATTTCAACTATTCGGTCAAATCAATTCACCGTTTATTTTAGTATAATGAGATTTTTCCTAGTGCTTTGAGAACTTTAGGTAATAGTTTTATTTTTTTCACAATATTATTAGGTCAATTTTGTGTCGGTGGAACTCACTTCATTGCTTCCTGTTCTCATCCGCGGTGTTCCAACAATTGAGAAGTTAAAAATACTTAAAGCATGCCGATGAGACATGCCGATGTCCTTTTTCACATCCTGATCCGAGGATACAAAGACAGAAAAATGATACGTATGTGAGTCCGCTCTTTTTGGGCGTATCTTTGAAGTATCAAAAAATTATATTTTAACTAAGACCTACGCTAGCTATTTTAGTCATTTATTTCGCATTTATAATTTAAATTATTAGAATAATTCTATCAGTTGTTTCCCAATACAAATTCATCCTTTTTGTATGTTATGAAAATTGATGAAACAATAAATTCAAACATATCTCAAAATCTGGTACCACGCGAAATTTATTGCTATATGTTAACACATATTGAAAACTTTTATTCAAGCAGAACCAACTTTTTAGTGAGGAATATTGGACATAGAACTCAGAGATGAATATTGCTTCCGAAATAAAGTCTTCAACTGAATTTAAACTTTGTAATCAATCAAACTGAAGAAAACGGTTAAATTTTTTACTATTCCTGTTATAATTTGCTTATTAATTTTTTTGTCGGTTTTATCGGAAACCACAAATTCACAAATAAATCCAAGTAACGATTCATTATTATAACGACCATACATTCAATATCTCTTTCACATTTGAAGCTCCTTTGCACAGGTATAGAAACACGCTGACTAAATCGAATGTTTACACTAGGACACATGACTTTTTCTTGCAATTAGTCGATATAAGTAGGATGGCTTGGTGAATATCAAGAGGCATATATGCATTGACAAAGGAACAAGCTATCACACTTCAGGACCCGAAGATTCATATAATGCTCTCCCAACCTTTTCCATTCTTCCCTGTCCTGTGCGCGGTGATACCAGTTGGAGCCTGCGTATTGTCTCAGGTCATCTACCTATCGTTTTTGTGGTCTTCCAATGCCCCTCTTGCATGTTCTAGGGCTCCAGAGCACTAGTCTATTTGGCAATTCATCTTTTCTTCTCCTGGCTACGTGTCCTGCCGAACTCAATTTCAATTTACTAGTTCTTTCTATTATACTGTGAGACAGGTTCTTCCCCTTATCTCTACGTTCTGGATTCTATCTCTCAAAGTAACTCCCAGCATGCTCCTTTCCATATGTCTTTGGGCAACTCTCAGCATTTCTGCGCTCTTCTCAGTTAGTGTCACAGTCTCTAGGTCCATGACGGAAAGAACGCAATAGTCAAATCCCTTCCTGCGTAAGGAGATGGGAACATTTCTGTTCCTCAAAATGTCAATCATTTTTCCAAACGCTGTCCATCCAAGTCGGGTTATTCTTTTCACATCAGCCACCTGGTTTAGTTTTCCTAGTTTTAGAACATGACCGAGATAAATGTAATTTTCAACTTTTTCTATCAGCTGATTTATTTATTCTCACCGGAGTTTTGGTGTTGCTTAAGAGTTTTGTTTTGCTAAAGTTCGTATGAAGGCCTACCTCCTTGGATGCCTCTTTCAGTTGAGTTAACATAGTTCTTAAATCTTTCTCGTTCGAACTGATTAAGACCACACCATCGGCGAACCGAAAATGATTCAGGTGTTTTCCATCTACACTGATACCTTTTTCGTCCCATTCGAGTGTTTTAAAGATGTTTTCTAGAGCAAGAGTAAAGAGTTTGGGAGATATTGTATCCCTTGTCTTACTACCCTCTGAACTGGAATATCTTTCGTTTTCGTCTCTTTGTCGACCCTCACTCTCAGTTTGGTGCTTTTGTAGATATTCCCCAAGAGGGTGGTGTATCTGGAGTCTATCCTTGCATTATTCAATCCTTTAGTTACTGCCGAACGTTTTATAAGATCGAAGGCTTCTTTGAAGTCAACAAAAGCCAGATGTAGGTTAATATTGTATTCATAACATTTCGCTATCAGAGTTCGAATGGATTGTAAGTGGACGATGATGCTGAAACCTTTTCTGAATCCTGCCTACTCGTTGGGTTGATAAAAGTCGAGTTTATTTGTGAGTTGGTTAGTCATTATCTTCGTTAGCAGTTTATAGAGATGTGAAAGGAGACTTATCGGGCGGTAATTGCTTATGTCACCTTTGTTGCCTTTTTTGAATGTTAAATTCACCTCAGAACTACGCCATTTATCACGGATTTTTCCTTCTTCTAAGCATCGATTGAAAGCACCTCTATTGCTTGAATCAAGACATCACCTCCAAATTTCAGCATTTCGTTTGTAGTGCGGTCTTCCCCAGGGGATCTCCCATTTTTGAGCTGGTTCAGTGCAGATCTTATTTCTTCTGCTGTGATATCGGGCATCTCTTCAGATGTTCAAATGTTAACTTTCAAGATTTATTGAAAATCAGGATTGCAATTTGGGTCTATCGATCATCTTAAGCTGACAACAAGAATTGAACTTAACTCTTTTGTTCTAAAATTTCTTGTATCTATAAACACCGTTAGACTTTTGGATGTATTAAGTCATACACCAAATTCTAAATTTGTATACCATAGCATATTGATGTATTGTGCTGTATCCAATAGCGCCTAATATATTACCAGTAAATATTGAAAATAAAAAGGGGCGCAATATACTACGCTGCGGCACTCCTTGGATAGATGACGGATTGACGTCAAAGAACCGCTGATATTTACTAACTGCCTCATTTCAGTGAAATAACTAAGAAACCAAGCTAATGATTGATTGTATCAAATGCTTTATTATAGTCAAGCAGAAACAACATCATTCTTGAATCATCAGTGGAATTTTTTAGCAGAGCAGTATTCGTGCCATGTGCTCTCCTAAATTCTGACTGAGCAGGGAGAAGTACATAGCTATTAAGATATTCTCACATTTGTTCATGTAGCACTTTCTCAAGAATCTTAGATGCCAGGATACTAATTGGACCCAACAATGCTGGACAATTTGGCTCAGCTGATTTGGAAACTGGCTGAATATTGGCCGTCTTCCATATCTAAGGTACCATCCCTATGGTCAATGAAGCGTTAGTCATATATATAACATGATTAACATAGAAGCATATTCAGTGGGTCACATCCAGTTGAATTGGATCGATTAATTGAAAATGCTCTCTTCACAAGTCCTTCATCAACCTCAGAAAACTACACTCCATCCATAACTTCCTCCTCACTTGAATTTGAATAAAACAGAATATAAATATATGAAAGTGATTATTATCGGGTCTACCAAAATCAATCAGGATAATCCTTAGAATAGGAGAACATGACGAAATTTTGTTTCGTTCTTGTTTAGACATATTAATATTGCATACCAACCTGTAAATTCCATATAAAATAGAGGGTTAATGAACGCAAAAAAAAGATTGAATAAGGTTAAGGTAATATTTACTGAGGAAAGGGTTAACAGAACATGTAAAATACAATTTCGAGATTAAATTTCTCTTAAAATCCCAAATTTTGAAAAATTGAATGATTTATGGAATTTTCCAATATTTGGTATTTTTAAGTTGTTTTCAGTTATATATCAGTATCCAATGTTAATCTCGAAAATGTATTTTACCTGTTCTGTTAACCCGTTTATCTGTACGTATGTATAAAAAATTGCAAACTTTTTATTTTAGTTTTAAACTCATACTTGTCGAAATGGCTATAACGTTCAATGAACTTATCCATCTTCAACAGTGATATTTTTTATGTAGTAAAATTCGCAATCGTTATAATGTCAATTATATATCAAATAATAACGGCTGAATCTATTTCATTGTTAAGATAATAGATTAGGTTAGATTTCATACTTGTCGAAATGGCTATAACGTTTAATAAACTTATTCATCTTCAACAGTGATATTTTTTACGTAGTAATATTCGCAATCGTTATAATGTCAATTAAATATCATATAATAACGGCTGAATCTATTTCATTGTTAAGACAATAGGTCATAATCTACATCCTATACCGATTTTGTGGAATCAAATGCATCCAGTTCAGGCATTATCATTTTATGCATTCGGCATCTTTCTGCTTAGTTCGGAAATTGTACAATTTCACAGATTGAGTGCGAATTATATGCTGTTCACAAGAAGCACAATGACTATAAGACATTAATTTCTTCAACTCAAATGCATTTCCTTAATAAAAACACCATATTGAGTCATGACTCCGTTTTTCTCTAGAATATATTTGGATTAATATAGTGAAATGTTGAATTTTCATTGTTTATCCTTGAATCTCCAAAGATTGTGTTATTTCAATGAATCTTTTGTTTCAGTGTTTTATTGAAATATGGAAAATCACAACCACGCCGACAATGAAGCATCAAGGGATCCAGGTGCCGAAAAATCATTGGCCTTTGATGAGAAAGATTTCGAAGGTAAATATATTTGAATTTTGTATTAATAAGCAAATAAAATATACTGAATAGTTTTAATTTTGTGATTTTGGTATTCTCCATTTCGGCCGTCATTATTGATTTGGCTTAGTCAAGATATAGTAATAGGATACTCAAAGTAGAAGAAAATTTATAACGCAGCCCTCTATATTTTATCATAATGATCTTGTTGCGTTATAATTTCCATTTTTAATTAAAAACTGTAAGAGATACAGGGTGAGCAACTGAAAGATAGGGGAGACTATTTCCCTGAGACTATTCAAGTTTCAGTGTTACCTCACTGAAACTTGAATAGTCTCAGGAAAATAAACTATATCTACTATATCTACCAAGATATTCATTTCTGATCAAAACGCAAAAACAGGTCAATTTTTGTTTCAAGGGGGACATCTTTTGGGGTACAAAACTTGCCTGAAATATCAACCTCCTAAGTGGGGGTTGCAATCCTTGAACATTTTGAATAGAGAAGATGGGTCGAGTGATGCCACAAAAGAAAGGTGGTATTTTTGTCTACATCGCATTGGACGAATTTCCATTTTCGATTGAAAACTGTAAAAGATACAGGGTGAGTAACTGAAAGATAGGGAACACTATTTCCCTGAAACAATTCAAGTTTCAGTGAAGTAAAATGGAACAGATCCATGCTGATCAATGGCAGTCATCATCAAGTGCCATCCTCATCTTGAATTTCAACCCCTGGAGCAGGGGTGACCTCCCTTGAAAATTTGGAAGAGGGTAGATGGGTCGAGTGATAACTCGAAAGAAAGGTGTTATCCTTGTCTGCATTCCCGTGAAAGAATTTTTTTGATTGAAAACTGTAGAAGATACAGAGTGAGCCACTGAAAAATAGAGAAGACTATCGCCCCAAGACTATTGGAGTATTAGTGCAAAAAACTGGAATAGATTCATTTTAGATCAAAAGCTCTCATCTTTCGAAATCATCCTCATCTCGAATTTCAATCCCTAGAGCAGCGGTAATATTTCGATCCAGTGATACCTCAGGGCGATAGATAATCTCTTAATACTCCAATAGTCATGGGGCGATAGTCTTCTCTATTCTTCAGTAGCTCACTTTGTATCTTCTACACTTTTCAATCGAAAATTCGTTCACGGGGATGCGGACAAAGATAATACTTTCTTTCGAGTAATCACTCGACCCATCTGCCCTCTTCCAAATTTTCAAGGGTGGTCACCCCTGCTCTAGGGATTGAAAGTCGAGATGGGGATGGTACTTGATGATGACTGCCATTGATCAGCATGGATCTGTTCCATTTTACCTCACTGAAACTCGAATAGTCTCAGGGAAATAGTGTTCCCTATCTTTCAGTTACTCACCCTGTATCTTTTACAGTTTTCAATTAAAAATGGAAATTCGCTCAAGGCGATGTAGACAAAGATATCACCTTTATTTTGTGTCATCACTCGACTCATCTTCCCTATTCAAAATATTCAAGGATTGCAACCCCCACTTAGAGGGTTGATATTTCAGGCAAGTTTTGTACCCCAACAGATGACCCCTTGAAACAGAAATTGACCTGTTTTTGCGTTTTGATCAGAAATGAATATCTTAGTAGATATAGCCTCTGTTTAGTCCTCGTTGAAGCACCTATATATATATATATATATATATATATATATATATATATATATATATATATATATATATATATATATATATATATATATATATATATATACTTTTTTATGAAACCTGAATTCAAAGTTCATGAATGAATTACTAAATAAATGAAAAATCCTTTTCGATTCGACATCCGTTGAAAATAGATATGGAAAACATATACACCATTCGATAGGTATTGGAATTCTTACTCAGATTCAATCATTTAATTCTGTATGAGCTATTTGAAATTTAAAAATGATGTGATTTGAATTCTTCAAATTTTGATGATGAAAAATGAACATCTTGTATAATTCTGCTATTTTCCGTGTTGTTCTATTCAGGAAAGCCTTGGGGTTTCTGTGGAAATTTCTGATAATCGTGGAGAGTACAGGAAGAGAGAAAAAGGTCAAATTTCACTAAATCTTGAATTTAAAATATTGAGTTCAGGCATAAAAATGCCTTAAAAAATTCACATCAATTCAGTATGAGAAATTCGAAAATGATGCGAAAAATTGGGCATTCCGTTTAGAAAAACATAAATTTGATAAATATCTCTGAAACGAAAATAGTTTCGAAATATGCATGAAAAACTGCGGTCGAGTTCCTCTCCGGGTGAGGTTAAAGCAATATTTTCAGCAATCGTGATGATAATTTTTCTTATGTCTTCAATTGATAAACTCGACTTCGTTATGTAACTGAACCATCTCAGTTTGAATTGAGGAATTAAAACAGATACTATAATTCCATCTGTGGAATTCAAAGTTAAGATATCTTTAAATCGCTTGTTAATACCGATCAAAATTGCTGAGAGCAGAATTTCCCCACCACATTTTAAATTTGATGGTACGGTTATTGTAGTCACGGTTACAAACTGTACTCATGAGTACATTTCGTAATCATGGGTACTGAATTATAATCATGAGTACTGAATACAGTTACTTCCTGAAAAAAGTATTCGAGTTGAGAATGCAGTTACTTTCTTCAAAAATAATTCATTCCCGTATACTGAGTACACTAAAAGTAAATAATTACTGTACTCTAGTACTTTCCAGCACTGACTTACTTCAATATAGTACACAGTAAAATAAAAAATCGCGATCCTCATTTTCCTTACTTATTCGGAGGAAAAAGATTCTCGAAAACTACTTTGTGTTTTATTATAGAAAAGAATAGAATATTATGAGAGTTTTGACCATGTACAAGAGCGTACAAGTTTCTACTCAGAAATTTTTTCTGAATAACGGGATGAGCGTTTCCAACTAAACTGTAACTAAACTGATGAGATGAACTAATATGCCTTTCGTGTACTGTACTGCCATCTATCGTAAGATTTTTATTCCAGAGCATAAACGTAGATTCGAATGTAAGAAAAAGGGTAATAACACCTCTACCGTCATACCGAAAGATAATAAATATAATGACTTGGCAATCGTAGAGTAACGTTATCTACTATTCAACACACTTTATTTTTAAGTGCACTGTTTAAGCTCATTTAACGATCGATTAGTTTAATACAGGGGTGCTAAAACTGTCGTTCGCGAGTACTTTTTGAGTAGATCTCAAGAAGAAAACAATTTTTAATAAGCAGGTAACTAAACTACACTAATTTATTATGTAATGAAATAACACTCTGCTAGCGGCAAAAGGCGGCTTTATCAGAGGAACGCGCGGTAGTTGTCAAAGGAATGCCGCGTTTTTTAATCTTGCCGCTTTTCTAGACATTTCGGGCGGCGCGTTTGACGGGAACATTCGTTCACGCGGAAACAAATTTTGTGCCTGCAGGAATTGGAGTCAAGCTGAATTGTAACTTAAAGGCAATAATAAGTCGATACAAAGTGTATTATTGAGTATTACAAAATGAATGCAGCGAAGAACTCTGAAACGTATCATTTTAATAACGATTGGGAGGAAGAATTTTTCTTTTGTATGAAGAAGGATAAGTGCATTTGTCTCATTTGTCGAGCGTCAGTTGAATAACTAAGCATAGTAACTTAGAGAGGCATCATAAAACGGTTCATAAAAACTATGAAAATGATTTGCACCCACAGAGTGAATTAAGAAAACGAAAAGTACGTGATTTGATATCTTTTTTGAAAAAAGAACAAACCATGTTCAAAGACCAGCCAAACTGTCAAAAGCGGCCACGATCGCGTCATTTAAAATATCTCATATATTGGCGAAACACAAGAAACCATTCGAAGATAGATCGGTTGTGAAGGAAGCATTTATTGAAGCGAGTGAGACTTTATTTGGAGATTTTCAAAATTGAATAGAAATCATGTCTGCTATTAGAGAACTTCAGTTATCTAGTCCGACTGTCACAAAGCGTATTGAAGTCATGAGTTAGGACATGGCAGATGAACTAAAACATGATATCATGAAATGTACATATTTCCGAAGGTGAAAACAAGAGGAACGAATTGTCAAGGCATGCAGAAACCTACTATTTATTTCTGAAATGGAGAAAGAGTAGAAGCTTCTCATAGAAACGTCGTTGGCTCAAGCAACCGATGTCAGTTTTGTCCACGAAAAGAAGATAGGAAATCAGAATCAAATGCTCCAAATGTAGCACAACTGTGTGTAACTTACACAGGAGAGAAGTGAAACAGTTTTTCTGCATTGACTGTGAAAATGATGATCAATGAATACAGTATGTACATTTGAGATTCCTGAAGTTATTTTTTGTTTTATATGCTATTCTCTTATAATTCCCAAAACACATTCATTTTCGTAGTTTCCATTATATTTTGATGGCAATAAACTGGGTTACATTAATATAAGTGATTTTATTCCATAAATAAGGTGAAGTTACAATTTCTAATTCATAAAATAACTATAACTAATAATTCAATATGGGGTAACTCGGTTACCCCGCTTGGACAAATTCGTAAAATTCTAGACGTTGGTCACGCGAGGGTTAAATTGAAACTATCCGTTGAACGATTTAAGTGTCAAGGTTAGAATATGAACTAAATGTTGAAGTTGCATACACGTGTGAATGGAATGTGATAAAAAACGTGAAAATCTAAGGATAAAAGGAAACGGATTTCCTGAAATTTTATATGAACGCAAAAATTTAACAAACCATGTAAGTAATAAATACTTTGAAATCATCAAAAAGAGGACATGATTGATATAAAGTGTTAATGAATTGGATGATGAAAAAAAGGAAGCAAAATTAACAGTTCAGGCAAAGATTTGAGTTCAATAAAGACTGAGGTATCTGAAACACGCCAAAGAATCAGGCGAAAAGCAAAAGTTCCAATAGCATCAGTATTAATTTCAATTTTAAAATACTAATCATCATTCGGGACACCATAATTATTCAAACAAACATATTAAAAGTACATGTATTTACATTCATAGGCTAAAGGTTATACTAATCTTCATGTGTGAACAATGAGCTCATACATTGTTGAAATCTAGCCACTCATATAAAGCAATTTTTATATAATTGTTGTATAGTGAATAAAACAAGCGAAGTAAATCAGAAAATGTATTTTACTTCAGAAAAAAGTCCATTTGAAAAATTCATGGATTAAATTCAGGATCAATAAATTATCTCTAGTCGTTTCAAAGGGGTTATTCAGAATTGCATAATTTTTATCCAATACTAGCAGACCCGGCACGCGTTGTTGTGACGTAAGGTTTTTGTTGTATTACATTGTAGTAAACAATTTAGGAGGAACGGTAGGAGAACATCAGGCACGGCGACCACCATACTATTTTACATAAAAAAATTGTAAAAAAATATGGTGACTTCCATGACAAATTTTGTACTACCATGACACTTTAGTAGCCGGCTCGGTGGTGTAGGGGATATGATGCTTGTCCCTGCGCAGAGTTACCTGGGTTCAGTTCCCACAAAGTCGGTGCAATTTTTCGGATTCTGGGAATCGCTTGAGTATCCATCTTTCGGAGGAGATGTAAAGCCGCCGGTCCTGTCTAACAGAGATGTGTTGGACATTAAAGATCCCTTCCCTCGACACGAGAGGGGTTCAGCAAAATTCCCGGGTTAGTGGGTGACAGAATTCCCCGGCGTGTGATTGGCCGAAAGGCGGAAATAGAGCACGTTAAAGGAAAAACAAACAAACCCCTTAGTACAGGGGTCGGCAACCTTTTGAGTAGAAAGAGCCAAAAATTACAATTCACAAAATTTTGTTGTCTTAAAATACCCACAAAAAAATTGCCAATAGTTAATAAGTTCACTAAAAAAACAATATAAAAAACGTTGGAATAAATGAAGCGTTGGTATTGCATTTTTTCGGAAAGCTCAGACAAATTTGGCACATAACTGGTTGTTTTTAGTTTCAAACACGACCCTATATTTTCATTGTAAGTTGGCTTCTTGTTTTACTTTTAATTATATTCATACAAGAGAAAAATTGTTCGCACGAATATGTTGGACCAAAAATAGTCAGTTCTCCAAATGCCAACTTCTTCAACTCGCTTCAGCAATCTGGAAGACTATTCAGCGCAATGAATATAAGTTCCTCAACTCGCGGCATTTCTGTTGAAGCTCCACTTTTTTTTGTGTTATATACAAACTTTCTGGACCTTCAACTCTTTCAACTTGATTTTCAGCTCTGTAAATTTTTCACTCCACAGAGCTTTGCTTTTTGAATCGACGGCTTCCATTTCCAGAGATCCTGTATCAACTCCAAATGGCTCAACATGGATTTTCTTACAATTTGTGTGGAGAGGATTTACTATAAATAATACAGTTGTTTTCGAGTTTTGAATTGCTGAAATTTATCAGCAAATTCATGTTTAATATTTTTTATTACTTTGCTGAAGTAATTGACGTCGATATTTGCACCACTTTTATCCCGATATTGCTTTAGAAATTCAAAATGAAATAACTTACCACTCTGAATATCTTCCGCAAAAATTATTAATTTCTCTCCGAAACAAACCAATTCATCATAATTTTTGGCTGCCAAATCTCCCGAGGACTTTGCCATTTATGATTCATGTAATTATTCTGTATATCTAGAAAAATACTCTGAATCAATTCATTTTTATCCGTTTCCAATATCTAGTAATTATTCGGAAAATATTTGTGCTAATGGATCATTTTTCAATAGTACCCGCATGTTTATGGTCAATCGATGTGTTTCAACACTTCGCCATAAGATTGATTGTTTCAAACATGCATTAATTTCATCCGCGATAGTAGAGCGAGGTATAACCGGTAAGGTCTGTCTCGCATCACCAGACAAAATTAAGATAGCACCACCGAAAAGTTTATTATTGTTTTTTAAATCTTGCATAGTTCTATGCAATGCTTCGAGTGAATATTTGTAAGCCTCTCATCCAATATTATTATAGAACTCTTCCGCAACAATGCAGCTATTCAATCTTTAACAACTGAAGTTAGCTAAAATTGATTTTCGCGAAGCGGATCAAATTGAAAATCATTACTACTAATGATCTATTACATTTTTTGCCTATGCAATTTTGTCGCGTTAGCGAATCACTTTTATTTAGTTTCGGAACGCCACATTAGATCATCCAACACCCACGCGAAGACTAATTGGATAGATATGATTGAATTTTAACTTTGTGCAGCGGTAATGAATTGCAACTTGACTCTTCAACGTTAGAAACACACCTACATTGCTTAGACAACAGTGAGTGATTATAATTTAATATGAACTTTATTTAATAGCAATAGCGTTCAAAGTTACTATATTTTATTAAGAAATCTTTTGGGAAATCAAAAAGGGCTACTCTTATGGTTTTCCCGGCAGTTATTCGAATTTTTCAAGACCAAGATAAGATAAATCAGTTCAGCCGTTCTCGAGTTTCAGCGAGACTAACGAATAGCAATCGATTTCTATATATATATATATATATATATATAAAATTCTAGCTGCATGTATTACCCAAAAAAATTATGCACATTTGGAGAATTATAATATTCTTTCCGAACAACAAAAAGGATGTAGAAAAAAACACCTTGGTACTAAAGAGCAACTTGTAATTGATTCTGTTGCTTTGAATCAAGCTCAAACTAAGAAGAGAAATACTCATACAGCCTTCATTGATTACCAAAAGGCTTTTGATAATTCTCCCCATTCATGGCTTCAAGAAATTTTGGAAATTTATAAAATTGATAAGACACTTCGTCTTTTTCTTGAATTTGTAATGAAAAATTGGAGAACCAATCTTCATTTAAATATTTCAAAACAATCGTTAAAATCCGAAGTAATTCCAATCAAAAGAGGCATTTTTCAAGGTGATTCTTTAAGTGCTCTTTGGTTTTGTCTTCGCCTTAATCCATTATCTCATGAATTAAATGCTACTAGTTTCGGCTTCAAAATAAAGAGTCTATCAACTGAATTCAAATTAAGTCACTTAATTTATTTAGATGATATTAAATTATATGCCGGAACCAGATCTCATTTAAAAAGTCTACTTGAGATTACTTTCAACTATTCCAATGATATTCATATGAAATTTTGGCTTCCAAAATGTAAAAATCTTTCTATTGAAAAAGGAAAGATCACCTCTGATTATATAAAGATTTCCAATATCGAAATCGAGCCAATGCATCAAGGAGATACATATAAATATCTTGGATTTTGTCAAGAGAAGACAATTAACCATAGCAGCACTAAAGAAAATATTAGAAGTTCATATTACAAAAGACTTAGAATTATCATCAAGAGTCATTTAATTGGTAAAAACCTTTTCAGAGCTATCAACTCCTATGCAGTACCTATTCTTACATCTTCTTTTGGAATTATTAAATGGTCTAAAACTGATCTAAATGAATTACAATGTCAAACGAGGAAAATGCTCTGTAAATATCATAAGCACCACCCAAAGTCAGCTGTTCAGAGAGTTACACTACCTAGACATCTTGGAGGTCGTGGATTAACTGATTTGAATAATCTTCATAGTAAACAGATTTTTCATCTACGTTCCCATTTTCATGATAAACAGAGAACGTCTAAATTACATGATATTGTGGTTGCTTCAGATTATAATCTTACACCTCTGAACTTGACAATGCAAAAGGTAGATTTTGATATATTTGATGATAATTCTAAAAGAGAAAGTTGGATGCAGAAGGAATTACACGGAAATCGCATCGAATAAATGGTTAGTATCTGGAGAATTGTTTGCTGAAACAGAAGGTTTGGCAATTGCGATCCAGGATCAGGTTGTTTTCACGAGGAATTATAGAAAACACATCATCAAACAAAATATAGATGATTCTTGCCGTAGATGTTTCTGTTCTTCAGAAACAGTTTTTCATATATTATCATCTTGCTCAGTCCTTGCTTCAACAGATTATTTAGAAAGACATAATGCCGTCGCTAATATTATTCATTTTAATCTAGGAATTAAATATGACCTAATTCCAAAAAGAAAAAATTTCACAAGTATGAACCTGAGATTATTTGTGAAAATGACAAATATATACTTTATTTTGATAAAACAATTCTTTGCAACAGAGCTGTAAAACACAATAGACCAGATATCATTCTTAATGATAAACAGAATCAAATAACATATATAATTGATATTGCTATACCCGACACACATAATATACAAAATAAATACAATGAAAAAATTTCAAAATATATGATGCTTGGCGACGAGATTAAAAAATGTGGAAAATGAAGAAAATATTTATTCTACCGATTATTATTTCCACAACAGGTGTTATTCCTAGAAATCTTCACAAAAGTATTGAGATTTTGGGTCTGAAGAAAATTTGTTTGAACAGTTACAAAAGATAACAGTCATCAAATATTGTAATATTCTTCGTAGGTTTCTTTCCAAAAAAATAATGAGGTAGAGTCATAGGTTTTCTCTTTAGTTTATACTGCTCAGAATCTCATTTCATATTTCATTTATTTGTTTATATAAATGTCTGACAATTTTGTCATATTTATATTCAGAGCAGTATTCTATTCGATCGTTCACCACTTCACACAAAGGAAACTATTAATGAGTAACATTCAGTGCTACTTGACTAAGGTCCGTACACTGGATTTTTCCAGGAGAAAGCCTCTGACACTACTCGTTGGTACATTGATATCATTGTCTGATGATGCTATAGTATGTATATATTCTGGTAGATTGATATATTCTCATAACATTCAATGTTATCCTAATATATAATTATTCCAGGATATGTTTTGATTATAATCATTGCCTGGCAATGGTATTAATTACCGGGTGGTGGATATATATTTTTCATGAAATCAGTTTGATTGCATGAACAGATGAACAGATAAATGGCAACTCGTCAGGGTGAAACCCCTATATATATATATATATATATATATATATATATATATATATATATATATATATATATATATATATATATATATATATATATATATATATATATATATATATATATATATATATATATATATATCTTAGCACGATAAATTGATTTCTAATTGTATTTTCCGTGTTTAAAAAGTTATTTGTGGATAAAATGAGTGTGAAGCAAAGATTTTATGAAATAATGGACGAGCTTGTGGCAAACAAAAAGATAATAACTTTTATCTCGATAAGGACAAATACGCTAAGTGCGTTTAGAGGAAGTAAAATCTGCAAAGAAGGAAGCTGTTCGTTACAGGCGTATAAAACGCTATGATATTTTGACTATAGGCGGCGAAGAAAAGCTAATTGCCCCGATGAAGAAAGATAATAGAGAAATCAAATATTATGTTTGTTACGACGATTTATTTAACATTCTCGAAGAAACGTATTTTCCTGTTGGATACGGTGGAAGAACAAGGATGCTCAAAGAATGTAACCGCAAGTATAATAATATTACAGTTGAGGCTATCACGACATATTTGAAATTATGCCAACCTTATCAAAAGTAACAGAAGATTTTTAAAAAGGGTATTGTCATTAAGCCTATACTTCATAGTGAAATGAACTCACGTTGTCAAGTAGATCTCATAGATCTACAAACTAATCCTGACGGAAATTATAAATTTATATTAGTTTATCAAGACCATCTCACTAAATTCGTGATCCTTCGTGCACTTCAAACTAAACGCGCAACTGAAGTCGCATATCATCTATTGGATATTTTTACCATTTTTGGAGCACCGAACATCCTTCATTCCGATAATGGTCGGGAATGTAGTAATCAAATAATTGAAAATTTATGCTCTATGTGGCCAGACGTTAAAATCGTACATGGAAAGCCAAGGCATAGCCAGAGTCAAGGATCGGTGGAGCGTGCAAATCAAGACATAGGAAATATGCTCCTTGCGTGGATGGAAACTAATCAGATCACAAAGTGGTCAGAAGGCTTGAAATTTATCCAGGCCATGAAAAATGGAGCATATCATGAGGGAATCAAATGCTCTCCTTACGAAGTAATGTTTGGTAGTCCAATGAAAATGGGCATTGCGTCATCAGCTATTTCTAAAGATATGATTGGACTATTAAAATCTGAAGAAGATTTGGAAAATGTGTTGCATTCCCGAAAAAATGATGAAAACATGATAGAACAGGACAAGGAAAAGAACGTGGTTGTAATGATTCAGAAGGAATAAAAACAGGAAACAGAAACAGATTGATCCTAATGTAGACGCTCCTGTAGAAATTCATTCGAGCTTTTAATTTTATTTTTCGGCCGATAGTGGTCGTATTTCTGAGTGTGAATAGTTGATAGAAGTTGATAATTCGATTCAAATGTTTCCGTCTAATTTTCCTGTTGTAATCAGATTTTTACGAAGTATCCTACAAGGGCTTTCTATGATGATTGCAACAATGTAATGAATACGCTTAGGTTAGATTGATAAACAGAAAATTATTCGATTTGGAATTGGTAGTCTGCAGAACTCAAACGAGTTTAGCCAGTTCGGTCGAGTAGGTCTGCTAAAGGTATCTTCAGATGTTCAATATTTCTAACAGATAACGTTCTTGTTTTGGACTAATCGGCTGAAGCCGTCCCTAATATAAACGTAGCTTTGTTCTGCTGAGTGAAAAAACTCCAATATTAGCCCTACCTTAAGTATGAAACCGAATAATTACACAGTGCGTGAAAGTGACACTTCAAAACTCTAACACGCGGGAGACATACCTAGTAAACCTATATCGGGTACGCTGAATCCAGTGGTAACCACCGTTTTTGAAAGTTAGCTCTTGTTTAGGAGATATTCGCCTTTGAAATTAGCTGATTTTAATAGGGTTCGTCGCTTATGACTTCAGTATATTATATGCTTGTAATTCCCAAACCGTTCGAAATATCGCTTTACTGTCTTCGGCAAAGTTTTAGCTATTGTCATGGCCAACAACTTTTCTGAATATACCAACATAAAAAACATCATTCAAACACCGTGTCTTAACAAATTGTCCAAAAACTCCATTTCTTTGCCATTTTTTCGGTAATTTTCGTCTAAATAATAGAAAAATCAAGGGAATTTCGCTTCAAAATCTTAAAATAGGAAAAGAAAACACATTTCCTCTGGTTAAATCAAAAAATTTAAACGCACAATCATGTGCGTTAAATTTTCACAGATGTCACTGTTAATACGTATTCATTAGTATTGCCACTGATGTTACTACGTATTTTGCTATGTATTTGTGTGCCATTTTTCATAGTCTTAGTTCTGATATTTCTTAATTTGACATTTCTTGTTGAAGTTTCTTTGTTTACACAAGTTATATATTTGGTAAAATATCAAAATAAATTCGTGCAGTGAATTTAATAAATTTTGTTACATTTGTGGAAAGTTTACTATAATGACAAGCAAGCTTTCAGTTTCTGAAGAAATTGCTGAATCGTAAACACAATATTTCAACCAAACTGTAATCAAAGATGTGAACTGGGTTCCGAAAATCGTTTGTACTGGTTGTGCCATATGATTGAGTGGATGGAAAAGAGGTAAAATAAAATGATTTATCATATATTTCAAAATTATATCAATTGAAGCTATTTTTATTACAGGTGAATTCCAATCTATGCCTTTTGGCATTCCAGTAATTTGGAAAAATCTTCAAGAACATAATCCAGATGATTGTTTTGCTTGTGTTAATGAAATTGTCGGATTGAATAAAGCTAAAAAACGTAAAGTTGAACTCGAAGGAACTTGGTTTGTTCAGTTGCCGTTACCACATTCGGAATCCATTCCTATACCGAAAAGACCTAGTCCAACAGAAGAGTACATTCCATCTTCTTTTGATACTATTGGTGAAACGTCTGCATCGGTTTATGTACCTTCAAATGTATCTCCACAATGAAATCATGCCGAATTTTCTCAAAAAGATCTGGATAAAATTATTCGTCGATTGAAATTATCGCAGCGTCAGTCCATTATGTGAAAGTATATGGAGCAATCGGCCGTCATAGACAGTTCACTGCTTGATTCAAATCCATCGAAGACAATTCATTCGCGTACTGCACTGATATCAAGGAATTGGTATTAAAAATGCATCATGAGTATAAACCAGAAGACTGGCGTCTTTTCATCGATTCGTCCAAAAGTAGTCCCAAGGCGGTTTTGCTTCATGTCACAAACTCAAAAAACAGTGTCCCGATTGCCATCAGCACAAAAACGAAAGAAAATTACGAATCATTGAAAAAAATCCTTGATTTGGTGAAATATGAAGATTGGAAGATTTGTGCAGATTTGAAGATCATAACTCTCTTGAGAGGAATGCAGACGGGATATACGAAAAACATGTGTTTTATATGTTTATGGGATACTCGATATGCTGGCGACCAATATGCAAATTAAAGCTGGCCTATGAGACAGGGGTTCAGATTGCGTCGAGAAAACGTCGTTGAAATTCCACTTGTGCCAATCGAAAAACTGTTGCTTCCACCTCTGCATATCAAGCTTGGGATTGTTAAAAATTTCATCAAGGCCCTAGATCCTGAAGGCAATGCATTCAATGAGTTGAAGCGAAATTTCCCAAGATTGAGTGGAATGAAAATAAAAGAAGGTTTGTGTGAAACTATATACGTACCAATCAACCTAACTTATTTAATATTCGACACATATTTTTTCGAATTATTTTATTACAGGTATACTCAATGGACCTGATATTCGACGCTCGATGAGAGACCAACAATTTAAAAACAGTTTGTCGAATTTGCAGCTCGTTGCTTGGGATTGCGTCAAAGGAGTCATCGAAAATGCACTTGGAATTCATCGTGACGAAAACTGGCGCATACACGTTAGAAATATGCTCGTTACTTTTCGTAATATCGGTATAAAAATGGCTCTGAAAGTTCACTTTTTACATTACCATGCAGACAAGTTCGCCGAACAATCACCATGTGAATCAGATGAGCATGGTATAGTGGAAAAAAACTTGATTCACTATTAGGAAACATTTGCTGGAATTCACAGCAACATGAAGATGGAGAAGAAGAAGAAGAATGAACATGAATTTATATGTTTATTTGTTGAAAATTGTTGGAATTGGAATAAAAATTTGAGTTAAAATCATGATTGTGCGTTCAAATTTTTTGATTTAACTATAGGAAATGTGTTTTCTTTTCTTATTTTGAGGTTTTAAAGCGAAATTCTCTCGATTTCTCTATTATTTAGACGAAAATTAACGAAAAAATGGCAAAGAAATGGAGTCTTTTGAACATTTTGTTGAGAAATGGTGTTTGAATGAGGTTTTTCTATGTTGGTATATTCAAAAAAGTTGTTGGCCATGACAATAGCTAAAACTTTGCGGAAGACAGTAAAGCGATATTCCGAACGGTTTGGGAATTACAAGCATATAATGTACTGAAATCATAAGCGACGAACCCTACTAAAATCGGCCAACTTCAAAGGCGAATATCTCCTAAACAAGAGCTAACTTTCAAAAACGATGGTTACCACTGAATTCAGCGTACCCAATATAGGTTTACTAGGTAAGTCTCCCGCGTGTTAGAATTTTGAACTAGCACAGTATTATCAATGGATATTCACTAACGACGCTGAAGGGATAAATGAAATCTTATTGAGTTTTCTGAAGACCAATAAAAATGAAATAATAATCCTGGAAAGGTTTAATCCTGTTGAAAGAAATGGCAGCCATTACCAACACCAAAGCTCTCCCCCTCGAGTATTTGCTCAGAAAAGGGATTCCTGCTAAATTGTCTTGTAAGAAACGCCCACCATTTCGAAGATACTTGAATAAATTACGCATTGTTGAACCGCTCTTTATATAATTGGATAATTGGCAAAAACCTTTTACCTTTTCTGGAATAAGTTTCCAAGTCTGAAGTTGTCCATCTAATCTGATTTAAACATTGAACATAATATTTCTTTGTAAGGTATTTGTTTGATACTTCCATTAAATATTCGAGTTTCGTTTGAGCAATACAAGAATAATTTTAATATGTCCTCAAGCAACTTTGCGTGAAGGAAAACGAAAATCCTTAAACTGGAAAGATTTTTCTTCTCCTTTAGTTATTACCCTGCCTTATAATAAGTCGAACTGACATTTAAGTGGCAGACTTTCCTTGATTTTTCAAAACTCAAAATGGTAACTTGGGACAATACGGGGTGCTTCAACGAAAACTAAACAGAGGCTATATCTACCAAGATATCCATTTCTGATTAAAACGCAAAAATATTTCAATTTTCGTTTCAAGGGGGACATCTTTTGGGGTACAAAACTTGCCTAAAATATCAACTCCCTAAGCGGGGGTTGCAATCTTTGAACATTTTGAATAGGGACGATGGGTCGAGTGATGACTCAAAAAAAAGCTGGTATCTTTGTCTACATCGCCTTGAACGAATTTTCATTTTTAATTGAAAACTCTAAAAGATACAGGGTGAGCAACTGAAAGATAGGGAAGACTATTTCCCTGAGACTATTCAAGTTTTAGTGAAATAAAATGGAACAGATCGATGCTGATCAATGGCAGTCATCATCAAGTACCATCCTCATCTCGAATTTCAACACCTTGAGCAGGGGTGACAACTCTTGAAAATTTGGAAGAAGGTAGATCGGTCGAGTGATACTTCGGAAGAAAGGTATTATCTTTGTCTGCATCCCCGTGAAAAAATTTTCATTTTTGATTGAAAACTGTAGAAGTGACAGAGTGAGCTACTGAAAAATAGAGGAGACTATCTATTGCCCTGAGGTATCACTGGATCGAAATATTACTAGGGATTGAAATTCGAGATTAGCGTGATTGCGGTAGATGACAGCTTTTGATCTAAAATGAATCTATTCCAGTTTTTTGCACTAATACTCCAATAGTCTTGGGGCGATAGTCTTCTCTATTTTTCAGTGGCTCACTCTGTATCTACTATAGTTTTCAATCAAAAATGAAAATTCTTTCACGGGAATGCAGACAAAGATAATAACCTTTCTTTCGAGGTATCATTCGACCCTTCTACACTCTTCCAAATTTTCAAAGGTTGTCACCCCTGCTCCAGGGGTTGGAATTCGAGGTGAGGATGGTACTTGATGATGATGCCATTGCTCAGCATGGATATGTTCCATTTTACTTCACTGAATCTTGTATAGTCTCAGGGAAATAGTCTTCCCTATCTTTCAGTTGCTCACCCTGTATCTTTTACAGTTTTCAATTAAAAATGGAAATTCGTTCAAGGCGATATAGACAAAGATACCACCTTTATTTTGAGTCATCACTCAATCCATTTTACCTATTGAAAATGTTCAAGGATCGCAACCCCCGCTTAGGGGATTGATATTTCAGGCAAGTTTTGTACCCCAAAAGATGTCCCTCTTGAAACAAAAATTGACTTATGGTTGCGATTTGATCAGAAATGAATATCTTGGTAGATATAGCCTCTCTTTAGTTTTCGTTGAAGCATCCTGTATATACCTCTTCAATCTCTGTGTGTATTGAGTGATGTACCTTCTACGAATCATAATTTATTTACATATAACTCTATTCTACAAGATTTTCGATGAACGAAGCAGACCTTTATTTGTTAGATAGAAATATTTTTCTAATAATAGGGAAAATATTCCTGAAGTTTTAACATGTACCACTTGTCGATAGCTCAATAAGATACTTTCACATTTGTAAGTAGTAAATATACTGAGAGAACCGTTACCAGGAATGAATTGTATACCCAAATAGTGATGTTTACAATAGTATACATAAAAATAAGATTATGAATCAGTCTTTTGTTGAGTTTCGAAGTGAGAGGTTCTCTGTGTGTAGGAAAAAAAGTTCTTCAACTACGAAAATGTCAGGACAAACGAGCCGCAGTTCTCCTGACAAATTTTGTTATATTTATGTGGAATTTATGGTGAAATCACTAGCCAAGCCATTTTCTGTAAATGTTTAAAACGCCTACTTCCTAAATTTTGTTGTTTCAATTGAAGATCAAGACAAGGTATAGCGTGCAGGTGATGAATGGGGAAAGGGAAAGCATGCCTTTTGCGGTCTCTATGGTATGGCGAGAACCCAGTAATTATTCAGATGATTATCATTTTTGTCTGAGAAAGACTGAAGGGTATTCCAAAATGACAAAGCGAAGGAGCGATTATCCAAATTTTCGGCCGGCCATGCGAACTGTTCCTCATAATGCAGATTTATGATAGTACCTTCAAAACCGCAAAATGTTGTTTTGGAAGATACTGAACGATGCAACATCAGACAACTTCAAAAAAGAATGACTGATCCCACTTCTACTCCAGGTCCCAGTTGCGGCAAGCCGCATTTGATTGTTCAAAGCGAGTTATATGATTTAGTACGTGATTTTGGGTTAGAAAGCAACAGTCAAAACTTCCTGGTTCTCGTCTCAAGGAATGGAACTTAGCAGCCAATGAAATGAAAATTACGAATTACAAAAAAAGATTTGTTCGGTTATCTGGAAAAATTCGTTCGTGTTATAATATTGATGGTTTAATTTAGCAATTTGATATTGAACATTCCCTCTCTGAGTGGAGTTTATTACTAGATTCGTCTAAGTATAGTTTAAAAGCTGTTTTATTGCATAATGGAAATTTAAAACCCTCTATACATGTTGCCCATTTAGTGACGATGAAAGAAAGTTTTGAAAATATGCGCAGTGTTTTGGATAAAATAAACTACAACAAGTATGAATGGCAAATATGCGGGACTTATAGAACTTTTAGTGAGACTTCAGGAAAGTTTTATAAAACATTGATGCTTTCATTGTGTAACGGACAGTCGTGCAGTAAATGAGCATTATATAACAAAAAGGAATTTCAACCAAGATCTCAAAATGTTAAGTTTAGACCTCTTAGATACCCCAAAATGATTTTGCTCCTCTTAACATAAAACTTGGGCTGTCGAAAATCTTTGTGATGGTTATGAATAAAAATGGCGATGGATTCAAATACTAAAAGGAAGTCTTCCCCAAGTTAAGTGATGCCAAATTAAAAGAAGGCATTTTTATTGTACCACAAATCAGAAAATTTTTGGACGACGTTAATTTTCCAGGAAAGCTTACCCGTCAGGAAATCAGAGCATGTTATTCATTAGTGAGTGTTGTGAGAGGATTTTTGGGCAACAATATGGATGAAAACTACCAACAGTTAATTACAAGTTCAATGCTGATAATGTAAACAACTCTGGATCTTACACGGGCGGCAATCTGTTATCTGAAATTTTTAATGCCGCACAACGTGCGTCTTGCGTCACTTGATCTAAGTGGTTATGCAACCCGCATAACAGGTACCTTCATTTCCACAGATATCTGTAGATATGGTAACCGTTAAAGAGTGGGGACCTTAGAAATTCAATAGCACCGCGCGCGCACACCGTACTGAAAGTGTTCATGAACTTTTAGATGCCTAGAAATTGCTTAGTGCCCGCATGTTATTAAAATTTCATTTCCACATTTGTAATTTTCTCCTGAAAATTTGGCAGCTGTCAATGACAAACAGGTTGAAAGATTCCACCATGATATTAGAACAATGGAAATTCGTTCCCAAGGATGATGGGAACCAGCCATGCTGGTTTTTGAAAAGAGGAGATATGACCCCTTATAAAAGACAAATAAAGAATTAAATTAGTATTCCAAGTGAATATTTTCAATCTTTGTGTTTTTCTTAAATGTACACTAAATAAAGTCAATATATTCTGTTGAAAAACTCAAATAATATTTTTCTATGCGCATAAGATTCTGTTACATTAAATTTGGTTCTAAAATGTAAATAGAAAAGCTTAGGTGTTACATGTTAACTTTTTTTCCATTTGTAAATAATAAAAAACAAGTACTGTGTTTTAAAGAATTTTACTTAACAATTGCGATTCGTAACGCGTTTCACTACACCGTAGCTTCTTCAAACGAATGAATGTACAGAAAATATAAATGAGAATATAGATATAAATATTCTTGAGTAATTAAAAGCTTATTGGGTTGCTTCTTCTTCTTCTTAAGTGGTTATTTATGACAGGTATATCCAAAAAAATTAAGGAATAGATTGCTCCCCGAAGAGATTCAATAGAGGTGAAGGGCTTAAATCGACTTGTTCATTGATGAGTCTACCTGAGTGTTTGTATTTATTGATTTCTAGAGTTTCCCAAAGATCTACCTTCCAATATTTATTATCTGTATACAAAATTTCAAACTGTGGGTCGAAAGAGTGATTACTTTCTAAGAGATAATTCGCGTAATTTGAATCTGATTTTTATTTGAAAAACTGCGTTTATGTTCCGATATTCTAATATTAAAATTTCTATGTGTTCTACCAATGTAGAAATTATCACAGTCATTGTAATTCAATCTATAAACACCTGATTTATTGTTTTTACCTGGTTTGGTTTTATTATTTTTATATATTTGCCTAAATTATTATTAGTTTGGAAAGCTATGTTGAAATTATTGCTACTTAAAAATGATTTCAGTTTCTCACTTGTAATGCCAACGTAGGTTAAGGTGTTAAATTTTTGTTTCAATTTATCGACAGGGTAAACTTCATTTAATGCGATTCTACTTTGTTTTTTATTTAAAATATTATTTATTAGTTTGGGATTGTAACCATTATTTTTGGCTATTTGTTTAATCAAATTTAGTTCTTTGTTGAAATTTTCTAGTGATAACGGGATGTTAATCAATCTATGAATAAAATTATTGAATGCTGACATTTTATGTTGATATGGATGACACGACGAGTTATGCATTATAATATCTGTATGTGACGGCTTATGGTGAATTGCGAAAACATGTTTTCCATTTTCATTCGAAATTGTTACGTCTAAGAAATTTATCGAATTATTGCTTTCTATTTCGGTTATAAATCCAATTTTTGGATGTAATGAATTTATATGATTTTCGAAAATTTTTACTGTCTATCTGTTCCTATGAAGCAAATAATGATATCGTCTACATAGCGATACCAGTATAAACAATATTTACTGAGTGGATGATTATGATTTATGATTTATGATTTTATTATTGATAATGGAATTTTACCAAGTAAAAGCCTCCCAAATTCAAATGGTTTCCATTTGTATTTGGATACATCCATTCTTCCATGATATGCTTTTCAACATTTTGTTTCATCCACAACAATTTCTTCTGTCGGCCAGTGCAATGAGATGGTAGACGGTAGATTCAGTGTTCATTCTGTAAATTATATTCATTCAATTAAATGGAACATTTTCTATGTAAAATAATCCATGAGACATTGACCTATTACTTAATTGATGTGAAATTATAAATATTCATGAGGCCATATATTTTATGAAATATACCTGAAAAACTCAAATAACAGTAGTTATGGAATGAATACATTTTCGTTAATCAGGTTGAATTTAAATATCAAATGGAAAGTGTTTCCCATTTGTATAATAATTGTGGTCACGAAAATGAAATAAATACCACAATAAAAAATGTAAGGAGAATCTATAAAACCAATAAAAAACTTAATTTAGGTCTACTACTCAAATTCATTATAGAACCCCAGATTCCATATTTCTCTACCGCCCTAAGAATCCGATCCGAATGTGCAGGAAGTCAGAACAGCCACCTTGTCTGAACTGCTCTCAATATTCGAAAACACTTGCTCTTTCTCCAAGCTAAGATTCGATTATGAATGAATACTCTAAAGAACAATTGCATGTTAACCCACGAAGAACCTTTCTCAGAATGCAGTTATTGAAGAACGCACCCTCAATTAATAAGGATTGTAGTTTATTAATGATTGGAGTAAACGTGTAAATAACAAAATATCATCAAGTAAGCACATGTCGTCTTTTTCCATATTCTGTTCGAAATTCATTTTCTTGAGTTGTTTTGTTTATTTGAGAGGAAATTTCGTTATCATGCCTCGAAGACCATTAGAACCCGCCCAGCTTAACCAAATTATCCGTTGCTTTACTGAAGTATTGACGTAACCAGGGTGTAGTGGGTAGAGCCTTGAATTGTTATCTAACAACAACAAGAACAAGAACATCACCAACTTACATATACGGTGAATGGTGATAGAACAGAAGTCGGGTGAATATAACGTTTAGTACTTTTTCAGCATCACAACTTTAGAAATACAACTGAAGCAACCATATGTGAGAAAAAAGATAAATGCATGATCTAAAAGATAGAACACAAAGTTCACATTCTTAGTGAACTGAAGAACATATGTACCAAACGAAAATGTGAAATCTTTCTGCAACTAACACATGGGTCAAAAATTCATAAGACTTACCAATTACAATTTTCCTTCGAATTTCAAGTTCATTCAATTATATACTCTCTCTCCACAATGAAACAACCATTCGAACCCTCCTATAACATTTCTACGCCATTCTTGTACAACGATTTATCTCTGGTCACAAAAAAACTGTTCTGATAATAACCTCTTCGTCCAAACCAAATATCTTTTCTTCGAGCATCTATTTCCACTCAGCAAAGATCCAGTTATTGCAAGGTTCTAGATCTGGAGTATACAGTGGGTGCCTTCGACAAATTCAAATATCGTTCATTTTTGCCATGGTCTTACCCGATTTAGGAATTGGTGAATTGTTTTGGTGAAACAAGGGTTTTTTCCATATGAGGTAATTTGCGTTCAATCTCGTCAATCAATTGGACTAGTATGGCTGTTGTTCTTCGGGTCTTTCTTCAGATAGTCGATTAACAATATTCCATGCGTATCCAAGAATGTAAACGCCATAACCTCACCATCCGATTCTAGGGTTTTTGGACGCATTGGATGAATTCACCTTCTACTCTCCACTCAGCAGATGCTCTTCTGACTCAGGCGTCTAGTGGTGAATTCATGTTTCATCCATTGTCACATAGCGATGCAAGAAATCCATTTTATTGCATTTAATAGCTCCGCACAAAGCTCTGATTCGTCACTCCGTTCTTATTTTTATTCTATTATGAGCAAACGGGGCACCCACATAGAAAAATGATTATCATGCTTAAGTTTCTGTGGGAAATGTTGAATAAGGTGCATTTTGGTATATTTGAATGCCAGCTAACTCCTGCAATTTCATTTTGCGATCGCCCATAACAATTTTCAACAATTTTTGGATATTCTCTAACGTTATCTCTAAATTCGCCTCTTTTGGCCTTTCACCGCATTCTGCGTCTTCAGTTTTCAAGCCATTCCTGGGCTTGTACCGTATTTTTAGCCATCAAATTTTGTTAAAACACGAAACTCCTTTTGTTCATAAAATTCATGAAAGTAATATAACTTCGACCTTGATATCTCGATACTATTGATCAAAATGTCGTGAAATTTTGACAGGCTTCTTTAAAAAGTGGTACTACCTAAAACAATAGCGCTTTCAATATTTCTGGCGCCATCTATTTGTTAGTCACGTAATTTTTGACCCATGTGATAAGTTGAAATTTTCATCATTCACTTGAACTATGAAGGTTCGATGAACGACGATATCTGGAACAATTTCAGAAACCAGTGACTGGCTCTGATAGTCTCCATTTGTGTTTGTGGTGGAATAGGTTTAGGTTTCCGCGCAGACTTGTTTGTCTTGCACTGTGCTGCTGTGGAATAATTAAATAATACACTATCCCTGTGATCTCGAACGCGTTCGTTAGCTTGTAGTGCTAGATATCTGATACTCGCTTGCTTGTAGTGTGTCAGTTCTCACCGCTTGATAATGGTAGAAAGGTCACTGCTGAAACGTTGCCCTAAAGCAACTAGTTCGCCTAAGAACCAAAAACAGTGACGATGAACTGAAAATCTGAAAGAAAAACTGATCTTTATATATATATATATATATATATATATATATATATATATATATATATATATATATATATATATATAGCCTATAATTATAATTGAAAATGACTTACATTGGATTGTCTGATGTGCAGAGGGGTCGAATATTTGTTCTCTTGGAGGTAGGGGTGACCCAGAGGGAAATAGATAATCTCTGCAGAATAGGCTTAGAAGAAGTCGTAGGAAGATCACTTCTGATGAACAAGACATCTTTTTGTGCCAAATTGCAAGAAGAGACCCTAGTGCGTCGCACCCCATACTCCAAAGGCAATTTCTGGAAGCAACAGACATCAGTGTATCGGTCGAAACGATACGTCAAAGAGTTTGTTCAAAGACTTTATACAGCAGAAGGGTTCCAGAAGGGTATATATGTATGTATATATATATATATATATATATATATATATATATATATATATATATATATATATATATATATATATATATATATATATATATATATATATATATATATATATATATATGTATTCTTCGTAACTGAGCTTCCAGAAGTATAAAATTTGTTATTCTTCAAATAGTTGATGAGCAACAAATTTATTCATTCCTAATTACAAATATATTCATATATTCTTGAGTAATTAAATTGACGTTAACTGAATGTATAAGAACTAATCTCTTACTGGAATACTAAGCACATGAAATGGAGAATTATTTGAAATTCTATGGTAATTGTGGTCACGACTTTTTTAATGTTCATCAAATGGATTAATCGATTACGAACGTTAAGTCATTTTTACGAATTGAGAGGCTTACCATGTTTCAGGGTTACAGGTTTAAAAGCGCATATCGCAAAAAACATCAATAGGAGAGAAGAAGAAAATTTAATGAATCTTGATTTTTGTATCAATTAATGTTGAATTTTGTTTAGTTTTCTGAAATTGAGCTTTAAAGATAAAGATGAATTGCTTATTTACATTATATCAAAATATCGATATTCGATACGCAGATTAGAGGTGATAAAAGCGTTCATCACTTGTCTTCCTTTTCTGGAATTTCCTCAAGTGAAATTGACCTGAAATATTTGCCTCTGCTCTCAGATTTCAATTATCAGCATCAGTGAACATTGATAGAATTTCTGATGGAATTAACAGCATCTTTAGGAGCCTTTAATTTCATTATTTCAGTCACAAAAAAGGCTTTTGTATTTAAATGAAAAACGAAGAGAATTCTTCATCAAATTTCACTTCAATATAAAAACATATTACCCATAATTATGATTGTCATTTTCAATGCAATAAGAATTAATGAAGTAGTATCAATTCACACATATAAGTTGTGGCTTATTACTCCTATAAATAATTTTTTCTAATGATTTTGGGTCAGAAATAACAGTAGTAACCATGGTTTTCTCAAAAAGTCTAATGTAATATTTTAATTCTGTTTAAAATGAAATGCTCTTTTATCACATGCAGGTTCCCGATAATAGTTTAATAACATATGCATGTTTTGAACAGTTTTATAATGAACGTATTCTAATATAATAATTTTAAATTTAAAATGCATTTTCTTTATGAAATTATGATAAGACAGTTCAAACTTCAAGTATTTCAATATTTAGCATGAGAATCTCTATTTGCTTAGAAATTAGAAGAGATATTTTGAATGACAACCTTAGAGCTGATAATGTTTGTTCAGCGAACGATTAAGTGACATGCGATGATTAGGTCATGAATAGAAGATAATGAATTATATAATACCCGTCAGGTAAATGAACTTCTTAGATATAGACAAATCAGATCAAATTACTGAGAAGGGTGGTACTACTGGTCATCATTGGTAAATGAGGGGATCTTCATATGCTCCCCTAACACTATTTTCAAATTATTTTATTTGTTTCCGTTTATTCAGTTTTTGCTACTCGAAACCTACATAAGTTGTACTATGTTGGATGTCTTTTGTTTCGTTAATATTTTGAATGTCCTGTTGCTTTGAAAAAGAATGACGCTGCATCACCAAATTGGAAAAATTGTTATGAGCAAAAATTAAAGAAAAGGAAGGTAACCAGCAACGAGAAGCGTTACTCTCTGCTTTTGTCTATTCATTAAACCTTAGCTCGGAATTAAATGAAAAATTCAATGAAGCTTTCATTTGTTTCATCTTTCTTCGGCCAAAGTCAAGTTAAGTATGCAAAATGAAGCATTTTCAATAAACCATTGAACCTTGAGAAAACAATAAAAAAAAGTAAAGCGTCACGGTATTGGGTATCGCTTATTAGTAATTAGTAGTGATGTTCTACCATACATGTGTGAAGCAATGCAAGCATTAGGAACCTATTGAGGAAAGCAATTCGTTTCCTCCCACAGCATGCTTCTTAAAATGTGATAGTTGAATATTATGATTATAAAAATATAATACTCAGCAATTGTCTGATCAGAAAGAACACGGATAATTAATCATATCTTGACTTGATACTTACTTAATAGGTGAAAAAAAAGGTGTATATTAAATATAATTTGATGTTCGTCGTGATTTTTATATAGATCAAACTGATCGTTCTATCAATATCAGAGTGACAAAGATAATGAATCGATGGGGTCACAAACATAATCCACTAATAACTAACGACCAGCATGATTTCTGTTTATCCCCACTTCTTTCATCTGCTTCTTAAGTATAAATGAAATTTTGATTCCCTCTTTACGAGCGAACCATTCCGCGAACAAAAGCTAGTAAGGTATACATATAAGACTTTTTCGAAAGCTTGTTCAAGCCAATTCACACTCTCAGCAGTCTTCAGTGCTTTTATGGGCTGTTGAAGAATCTCATTAGTTTTTTGTAGTTGACTACGTCAGCTATTTCCCTTAACCTTATTTTCATGGGCCGTTGTTGAGAAATCTCTTTTGTTTTTCGTAGTTCAATAGAACTTTTTCCTCAACATTATATTCATTCTTATTTTATTTCTTTAGAATTACCGCTAAATCGATATTTTAATCTTCTGGCTATGCAAATTTATCAATTATTTTTAATTTTCAGGACATCGGGCACATAGTGTTTTTGTAGGAGTTCACATTCCAATGGAAAGAAGACATTCCCACAGAAGGCATAAGCACCACCACAAAGGTGAAAATGCGAAAAACGGTTCAGACGATGACAGACCTAGTAAGTAACGATTATCCATAAAAAACTTTCATTTCAGCCTGAAGTCCGTAGCTTCTGTTCTGGTACTGATTCAATTATGGTTGAAAATAGTGATATTGAGATAAGCAGATTTCTAATTTTTCAAAAAGACTCATATAATCAAATTTTTCAAAATAATGTCATCAGACTTATACAGATTAATTCTGTGTTAAATATTATACAAGGTGTGTTCTATTTCGTTGTATGCTGTTTTGTGGGTGTTCTTGAAATTTACTACACTATTATATTACATTACAAATTCGAATAACCAACTCGCTTATAAAATTTACAGAAAGGAAGCATTCACAGACGCATCGATCCAATGGACTCGTTCAGTCATTTAAGTCACAAACTAGCTGCATATAACTCCATGATTCATAGAGCTTACTCTGTTCCCCTTTCGAAAGAAAAATTTCAATCTGAACTTAATATCATCAGAAAAATTGCCTCGAATAACAACATAACATTTTCTAAATACAATCATTAAACGCAAAGAACAACTTATTACCTCCCAATTACTATATAGCATCGTAGAAACCCCAGAAAAAAGATACACTAGTCTCAGATACACCGGTGTACAGTAACTACTTTTCCAAATTGAACATAACTACTTCATGCTCAAGCGGCCCCAACTTAGGCAGATTATTATTCAATGCCAAACAAAAGAACCATAAATTCAAGCAATCAGAAATTTATCAAATCAAATGCAATGAATGTCAGGTAGCCTATGTCGGACAAACAGGGAGAAGTTTTGAAGCTAGATTCAAGGAACACATTTCCTCAGATAAAAATTCGCCAATATTTGAACACATAAAATCAACTAACCACTCGATATCATTGAATAATCTTTCATAAATGTAACAAAGGGAGAGAGATGAATTTGTTGAAAAGTTTGGAGATTAACAAACTATGTAAAAACCCACAATTTACCACCCTCAACAGCCAACTAGAGCATAATGGATCCCCACTATTCAATATTTAGGATAAATTTCATTCTGTACTTGTACTTGCCTACTCATGTATTATATTGTTATTCACTTGAAAATGACAGTAGGGTCGAAACCGGTCGTGGTTATTATTATTATTGATAAATCGTCAATACTATCAAGCATAAAAAGCTAGTTTCGGCACTGGGTAAAACCTAGATGATTTAATGTGTGTATTCACACGCTTCTTGAAGAGGGTCAAATTGGAAGTTATCGGAAAGATGTTCGATAGAAGCGAGTTCCTTAGCACACTAGCTCTGTAAACAAAAGATTTTTAGGAGAAGTAAGTGGTCTAGCTACTTGGACGTATTAAAACTTAATGCTAGGAGCAGCACGAATTCTCCAGCAGCGTATGAAGAGAGATATTCAAACTTTAACTATTATTAGTTGATTCTGATTTCTTCTGAAAAGCTACATAAAATCAGACTATTGCATTATTAGGCACTAGAAATAGCAGAATTTAAAATCGTTCCCACTATTGACTTCTTTCATGAAAACTATCAATATCTAGTACAAATTTTGATCATACATACAGGAAATTCAAAATTTTTATAGAAAGGAGCCATTATTGAAAGTACTTTATTTCATATTCTAAATTTCAATTATGGAATTTTCATTTATAATAAATATATATTTCTGTAAGGTTTGAGCCGCTCAAGAATTCGTAGAGTTGTTACCTATCGCTTTAGAATGTATGAATCGTTTTATTTTTCGATTAATTGGTATTTTCTGAAATGACTGAACAAGTTATGACTGATAGTAAATTTTATTGATATGAGTCATCGTATAAGAGAGTGGGAGGACAATCATCCTATTCTCTTTTATTTTGTTAAGATCACGGTTTTGAGAGGGTTACTAAATATCTTATTAAACAACTTACTGAACCCTTTTGTGAAACTCTTATTTGTGAATAACTGGTGATTATTAAACTTCTTAACAGTGGCGTGGTGCATTATTGTTCCTAAGCCTACGTAGTTTCCGAATATACGTACTTTAGGGAGTCAGTTCTGCATACAAGCAGTGGACAAACCAACTTTGATACTAATAACACTAATTTAGATTGTACAAAAGTACATCTCTTTTTTCAATAAGAAGAGTTTTATTGATGTCCACACATTTAATGAACTCGCAAAATTTGAATGACATCGAATTATTAGTTCTGGCTCTGGAAATCTCGACAAAATCCAGAAAACAGTCTATAAGTCGTAGGAAGAAAAGAAAATGAACTGATGAAAACCTATTTCGAGTTGGCCGTCTCCGGAAGTAGTTCTCTTTAATCCTGAAATACCTAGTATAAATTCATAAGATGATAAGGATTTGACAGTTCATTGAAATTTTGAATAATCAGTTATCCCTGCAGATATCACTGCTGGAATTATCTAAGGGCAAAGCAAACCTAATTTTACTTTCCTCGTAGGTTTCGTCACTTTTAAATACTACTATTTTGAATACTGTTGCAGAAAATGTATTTTGAAGTAGATAACGGAGGTATCATAGACCTATACTTATTTGATTTGGTAATTGGGCATCTATCAGTCGTCTTCGAAATATTATTGGCGATTTCTAACTTACATGAGCAAGTAATGTAGTCAGATATTTCAATATTATCTGAAAATTCGAAAGCTGTTTAATATTCACATAATAATTTCATCGAGTTATTTATCATTCTTTTATTCTCTACAGAATATTATGCTGGGAAAGTGTATTTACCATTTCATAATCGCAACGGGGTATACGTGGCTCCCAACGTCTACTAGGATTTCACTCACTCTCAGTTGAGCGACTCTGCTCTCGTCTAACAATTCTATTTTATCGGATTTATGGCGCCCTTTCTTAGTCTACTGTACTTACCCTTCTATACTAAATTTTTCAATTAATTAAATGGTCCAGCATTTATGCATCACTTTATTCCATCTTTCTGTTAACATATTTGATGGGGAATGTATGTTATAGAGAATTCCCCTTAGTAAAAAATTTCGGAGTGTACTCAAAATATTTAGTTATCCGAATATACGAGAATATAATGAAAAATTCACATCCTACTCAAGGAGCAAACCCAGCTTGAAGGTCAAAATATGTTATATTAAATTTGTTTCGTCATTTAATCGAGCTAGTTCGGCAGTAACCGTCCTTTCATCTTCCTGTTCTTCATGTTACACGACTGTTCAAGCTACCTTTATATCAGTCCATTAAATAATACTGAAAATGTGGCCAATGCACTAATTTTTAATTTCAATAACTGTTCAATTACCATAAATATTAATATTAATAAAATTTTAACACAAAGGTCGCAATAAATAACTTGCTTTATTGTTTTTCAGAATGAATCTATTTGTTTCTGATTTATACTATACGGTCGTGAAGAAAATACAGTCTGATACTCGAAAAATTATTGTTCAAATGAGATTATCAGTGAAGAATCGAGTGCATTTATTTGCAAATATTCCGCCTGAAATTGCGTATTATGAAGATATGAGAGAATATGCATACGAAAAGTTTTTCGTATGTGTATACGAATTGATAGCAAGCAAAGAAAGTAACAGATACATTAACTGTGACAATAATAATGACAGTGACAGTAACAGTACCAATGAATAAATTAAATTTGAGTGAACAGTACAGTAACAGTGACAATTATTATTTCAGATTGAAAATATCCAAAAATACAACATATTTGGATATAAACCACTGGTTATTCAAACGAAAATATATGTGATCTCTTTGTTATTCATTTTAAAATGTCAAAGTGGGTAGAAATTGCAGGCAATTCAATAACCAATTTCCAAATTTACCGACTATGAGTAAAATAAAATTTCGACGCATTAGAAGCAGTTTTCTACAATTCGGATGAATGAAAATTGTAGGAACTAAGCGAAAACCAATCATCGAAGATAATTACATTAATACGATTGAATGATAGCAAACATCATAGGAGAAACTAATTTACAGTGACATAGTAGTGACATTAACGGTGAAAATAACCGTGACAATAACCGCGACCATAACAGTGACATTAACTGTGACAATAACGTTGACAGGAACAGTGACAATAACTGTGACATTAACTGTGGCAGTAGCAGTGACATTAACTTCGACAATAACCGTGACAGTAACTGTGACAGTATATATATATATATATATATATATATATATATATATATATATATATATATATATATATATATCCACCAGGACCGTCCGTTAAAAACTTTTAAGTTCCAAATACAATATCAAGCAGAAAATTTTTCGAAGTGATACCATTTCCGGTTATACCGAAGTGGGTCACCACTTTTTTATTTCAAATGGCAATCTACCTTTTTTATCATACATCTAGAACCGACATTTGAGCAAGGCATAAAATACCCAAGTTGTTGGCACTTATCTCTCAAAACTTTTGACAGATTTAATTATTTATGTTATAAACTCGACTTTTGAGGAACATTTAAAAAAATTGTAACTCGTAGATATTTTGCACACAATTTTTGCTTGAGTGGATAGTAAAAGGATCAAGAAATTTTTTAAGCAGTCTACACATGTCAAATGTTTATTGCATTGTTTTGTATGATTTTTCAATTTGGCCTTTTTCAAACAGCAATGATTTGTGGAATTTCTGTGGCAATAACTCAGATGAAGCGTCAAATTTCAGATGAAATTTTATAAGCATGTACTATACCCATCTCTTATAGTTCCGAAATAATTTGGGGATATATTTAATTTTGATGATTTTGCAGGAACTAACAAAGAATGCTTTGAAATATTTGAATCAAGTAGCTGAACTGGCTACGCTCACCTGACAGGTGCCTAAAATTAATGTACTTGTCACTTGGTTAATTCGAATTTGATACTTCAACAAGAATTGTATTTCAGATTGAAAATATCCAAAAAATACAACACTTTGGAATAAAACCACTGGTTATTCAAACGAAAATATATTTAATCTTTTTTTAATTGATTTCAGAATGTCAAAAAGTAGTGGGTAGAAATTGCAGGCAATTTAAAAACCAATTTCCAAATTTACCGACTATGAGTAAAATGAAATTTCGACGCATTAGAAGCGATTTTCTACAATTCGGATGAATAAAAATTGTAGGAACTAAGCGAAAACCAATCATCGAATATAATTACATTAATACGAAAAAATGATAGCAAACATCATAGGAGAAAACTAATTTACAGTGAGATTAACTGTGACATAGTAGTGAAGTTAACTGTGACCGGAACTGTGACAGTAATAGTGACATTAACTGTGACCGTAACTGTGACCAAAACTGTGACAGTAACAGTGACATTAACTCCTACATAAACCGCGACAGTAACAGTGACATTAACTGTGATAGTAAGTGATACCATTTTCGGTTATACCGGAAGTGGGTCATCACTTTGTTGGATAGAAGAAGGATCAAGGAATTTTTAAAGCAATCTACACATGTCAACTGTTAATTGCGTTGTTTTTTCTGATTTTTTCAATTTGGCCTTTTTCAAACTTGCATTCCATGATTTCCATCTGTTGATGGAGAAAATTTATGACGAAAGGTTTAGGAAGATTATCAATATAAAAATAATAACAGTGTGTACTTTACCAAAATCTTTATTAACCGTATATAACGACAAATAGAGCTGAAATATTCCTGCAACGGAAAAAAGAAATAAATAAGGAACACTGAATAAAAAAATACTTTTCATGCTATTTTTTATATCAATAGCTTAGAAAAGTATTTGGTCTGCAACAAAGTTCTTGCTGTATTTTTTTAATGAAAATACAACTTTATTGTGAAAAATGATTACAAATGAATCATTCAAATTATTGACCATCGCTAGCTACAACGTTTTCCCATCTTTGTGACAGAGCTCGAATACCGTGACAGTTGAAGTGTTCGTCTTTTGAGGTTATCCACGAATCAAGCTATTTCTCGAGCTCCTCATATGAGCGGAAATGCTGATCAGCGAGACCATGTGCCATCGAACGGAACAAGTTATAATCGGATGGTGCAATATCTGGCGACTATGGCGGGTGGGGTAGAACTTCCCATTTGAGCGTTTCCAAGTAGGTTTTAACGGGTTTGGCAACGTGAGGTCGAGCGTTGTCATGATGTAGAATTACTTTTTCGTGTCTCTGCTCGTGTTTTGGCCGTTTTTCGCGCAGTGCTTTACTCAATCGCATCAATTGAGTTTGATACCGTTCCCCAGTTATGGTTTCGTTGGGTTTCAACAGCTCATAATAAATAACACCGACTTGGTCCCACCAAATACACAGCATAACTTTCGCAGCGTGAATATTCGGCCGAGGCGATGACTTAGAAGCATGTCCGGGCAGTTCCCAAGATTTTTGTTTCTTTGGATGAATTCATTTTTCATCACCCGTTTCGATTCGACGAAGAAAACCGTTCCTTTTCTGCCACTAGAAAAATAAACGACGCTCAACGTTTCTTGGGTTCAAATCATAAGAAACCCAAGTTCCTTGCTTTTGAATCATTCCCAATGCATGCAATCGCTTGGAAATGGCCTGGCGGGTAACTCTTACGGCTAGAGCAAACTCTTATTTCGTTTCCTCATCGAGCAATGCCTCCAGTTCAGCGTCTTAGAAGATTTTGGCCTTCATGGAGACGGTCGTCCACATCGAAATCACCGTTTTTCAAGCGACAGAACCACTCCTGGCACGTTGTTTTACTTAGAGCAGTATCTATGTAAACTTTTTGGAACCCTCTTCGAGCTTCAAGAGCCGTTTCCTTCGATTGAAAGAAAAAAATCATCACTTCGCGCAAATGACGATTATTTGGCACAAAATCAGACATTTCCTCACAACTAAAAGTATATAACGCAAAACCAAATCCCTAATGCGTCACAGTGATTAGTTTATCATATGCTTAAGCTTTATTCAAGACGTTCTTGATATGTAAAAATCGACCAGCACTTACTGCTGGAGCCATCTATTGACAAACAGCGAGAACTTAGTTGCGCACCTAATATAAAGAGGAGGCAGAGTGCAATACTTTTTTTTCAATTCATAGTAGATTGAGCTTATAAAAAACTCTTAATAGCGTTTGTCTAAATTGAATAATATTGTTTTCCAGCGGTACGTAACTTCATAGTGACTTGGTGTCAGGTATAAGTGTCTTAGCGGTAATTTCAAAACAGAATTATTTAAATGGTATTTCGATAAACTACTGGTACATTTTTTCCAATATTTCTTTTAGATATATAAAATATAAAGCTGTGAAACAAAACATTGTTCCTATTTCTTTCTTCATTTCCATCAATGCCACCAATTCAGATGTTAAGAAATCTTGAAATTGTCAAGTTATCAATCCTAGCTCCACACAAAAGGGCTTAACCGATTGAACTGGAGTTACGTCTCATTCGTCTTCTATCGAAATTTGAAAAGTATTGTGTAGCGCTGAGTTCGTCAGTAATCCACGCCTGACGCTATACGCATGCTGCATACATCATAACTTTGGACGAAGGGGAGAATCTTTCTCCCGTTCTCGTTAACTTTTCACTCTGGGACACAACGATGACAGATATGTTACGAGAAATGGGAATGAACATGACGTTTCAGCTCTATACCGGGTGTACACGCGAGATGGGACATTTAAAGAATATGGAGAATGGAATGACCGATTGCAGAAATTTTTTCTTTGTTGTCTTGAATGTTACTCGAACCAAGTTCCGAAAGTTTTTGGTTGTCACTTAGAAGGCATCATAAAAATACTGAAGATCATTCAATATCGATTATTTCTAGATTGTAGTAAGTAAAGGGGCTCATCCAGCAGAATTCAATGCATTTGGAAGCTTTCCGGTATATAGGGTATTTTCAAAGCCTGTGGCAAATCGTAGTACATTTTTTTTTATTTAACAAAGATCGCATCAACCCAGGGGTTATTAGAGATATATGAGGTACTATAGGGTAACCGAATATTTAAATATTTTCAAAGTTCACAGCTTGTAGGTACTTGATGGTATTTTCAAACTTGCAATTTGGTCCTAGTGCTTCTTCAGTATTATCGGGAATCTGATATAGTATTCTCTCTTCGGAGAATCTGGGGCATATTACCATGATATGTTCGACTGATTGTCTTACGTTACAGTTGTTACATTGGGGCTGTGGCTCCCTACTTATTAAATGAGTGTGGGTGAAGATCGTGTGTTGTGATTTTCGATAAAGTGGTAATCTCGACCATGGTTTCACGAATGGTTTCACTGTCCAGACTTTTGAGGTCGTGTTTGACCACTTAAATTGCCCTGCAGAATTCACTTTTGCTTTTGTAAATTTCTTCACGTCACTAGTCACTAAGTCTCTCAACCGAGTTTTCGTCACTGATGGATTCAGGAGCGTGTTTATCAACTTCTTCGTTGCCTGGAATTCCTATGTGTGATGGCACCCAGGTGAAAATGATTTCTTTCGCTCGGGACTTTTCTAGTTCTTGTTTTATTTTAATTGCGATGGTGTTATTGGCGAATATTTTATTGAGTGTCTGAACGGAGCTGAATGAATCGGTTAGGATGACGAATTTTTCTTCTTGAGAGGAGTTGATGAGTATTAAGGCTTGAAGTACAGCGAACAGTTCAGCAGTGTACCACTGCTTTGTGATGGTAAAGTTAATTTAAGCACAGAATTAGATGTCACAACCGCTGCTCCTATGCCACCCTCGGATTTGGATGCGTCTGTTTATATTTCGGTATAACCCTCGTAGCTATTCATTATGCTTCGCAGATTCTGTATAATGATATTATTATTTGTTGAATATTTGTCGAATTGTGTCAGGGTGGTAATTATATTTGGCTGTTTTATAGTCCAAGGAGAGATTTCACGCATTAAAGGGAAACAGGTAGGAAGAGTGACGTAAACTGTTGAGAGATCGGACCGCATTTGATGATGAAAAGATTTTGGTGTTCGTGGTTTGTTGGAAAACAAGTTTATGAATTTGTCATTGTCCTCATTTTTGTAATTTATATTTTTCGGATCTGATTAACTTTTCATTGCGAATATGATGCTAAGGTACATTCTTCTATCGTGGAGAGATGGTTCATCTGCTTCGTAGTATTAGCTCTCTATTCGGGTTGTTCTGAAAGCTCCTAGTATTAACCTCAATGCGTTGTTGTGTATTGTGTTTAGAATTTTGAGTGTTGAGCTGTTTGTGGAAGAATATGCTATTAAACCATAATCTAGCTTAGATCTTACTAATGTCCTATAGAGTGTCAACATGGTTTGCCTATCCGAGTTCCAGTTCTTGTTCGATATTGTCTTCAACACATTCAGTCTGCCATTGCCTTCTACGGCCAGCCTCTTTATATGATCTTTTCAAGTAAGTTTTTTTTTCTCTTTTTTCATCTTCCCTAGTAGGTATTCTTGATTACATCAGTTACTTGTTAGGAAAAAGTCATGTTTTTAGATCTGAACGTTTTGAATTCCACAAATTGTACTGAAACAGAATATTTCAAATATTATTTCACAAGTTAAAACGATGTTGTTCAGCATAATTGAAGGAATACATCCATGGTTTTTTCAGTTGGCAATATTTTGAAAAGTACCTTCATCTAACCATAAAAAATCAACATGCTGCATTCAGCGAGGTATTGCTGGTAATTCGAAAATGACTTTCCCGACAAATAGCTAATGAAATCAAGAATACCTACTAGAACAGATGAGAAACGAGAAGTTAGATTCAATCTATGTGAATAGTAATTGATTTCGCGCTTTTTCTCTTGAAAATCTGACCAGAATCACTTTGATGGAGATTTTGAGATGGGTCTTCTATTGAGAGATCGAAATGCATTATCATATAATCTCAGGAATTTCAGGGTCCTTGCGCGGAAATTCGTAATTTTTGGGATATCCTATGGAAACATCCTATATACCGTTAAGCCTCTATATGCATTCAATTCTGCAGAACGAATATCATTACTTACAACGAGATAGAAATAATCGATATTGAATTATCTTCTAACAGACAATCAAAAATCGCAAAATTCCAATTGAAAAATTCATATCTTCCTTTTGGTTGATTTCAACGAAATGAGAAAAAATTGTTCAGAATTTAATTCTCTACAATAAACAAATAGAAATATGCCTTATGCCTTTTGGAAAAACAAAGATGGTATAACCAGAAGTGCTACAGCATTGAAAATATTTTCGGAACTCAGTTTGAGTAACATTCAACACGACAACAAAAACTTTCTCCAATCGGTCATTCTTTTCTCCATATACTTTTAATGTCCCATCTCGCGTGGACACTCTGTATGATATTTGTCATATTTTTAAAACGACTGTCAAAATTTTTTCGGAAATTTGTCTTTAAATTAAACAAGAACCACCAAGAAATAATATATGGCAGATGTCAACCCAAATTATTGGGTTCATAATGATTCTAGAACATGTATAGATCATAATCGGCATGACTCAGAAGACCGACCCTAACTATCTGGGCTCTCTTGGTCAGACAGAGAGGAAATTGTTTTGTTGAGTTTGAATATTGAAGCGATTTTGCGATTATACTCCAAAATTGGCAAGCAAGGAAGTGATTCTGTTTCAGGAGACTCACACTGCGACGGAAGAACATCTCCGCGAAAGAGAAAATATCGCAGGTTAAATACTTCTTGATTATCTCCTTAGTCCTTTTCATGGCCTTCCTTGCTATCTAGAATCTTTTCTTAAATTCAAGTATGTTTAGACATACAAGAGTCAGGTATGATTGTTGAAATATTTTTCTGCTGGTTTTCTTTTTCCATTGTTACAGATTCCTGTCCCAAACTCCCTTCCTTTCATTTTCGTCTGGAAATCATGGAGTGCAAGATGAGAATTGAAGCTGCTAAGCAGAAAAATCTTTGGTATTCTTTATGTACACACGACTCTAACACAACATTCAACTTACAAGCTATTGCTTATGCAATAGCGACAGGGAAACGGTTTTTTTCCTCAGGTTTTTTCACTCGTTTATTGAATCATACGCAATATAGGATGGTTCCCCTGTTACATTTTCCTGAGCTTATAGATATGAGCATGAGAAAAAGAGAGGATTTACAAAAATTCGAATAATTGGATTTAAAGTAAATGCTTATATCTATATATCAGTATGTTGTGTATATACTTGGCCAGTGGAATTTCCAGCTTCGAAATTTTTTCTAAAAAAACAAGTAGCATCTATATCCAAACATAAAATTTAACTGAAATCTTATAGCAGCAGACAGCATTCGGCGCCAAAAAATCGAAAATTCAAATTTATTGCAAACAAGCTTAGATATATTGAAGAATTAGTTTTTCTGCAACCCTCCAGCAATAGGGAATGTTTGCAAATAATCACAATGATAATGGTGTCCATGGATATTGAAATAAAACTAACAACGAAAAATGTAGAACGATAGGGAAAAACCCGATAACCTGTTAATACCGGATACTCCACCCCTGGCTAAAATTACTGCATGACATCTACGGTTCATACTCAAAGATCAATGACCTTATAGCAATTCGATCCATCTCGTTAAAACTTGAATCATTTGGTGCTGAATCTCATTCACGGTAGCTGGTTGGCTTCTCTAGATTCTTAATCTTTTATTTAGAATGTTCCAGGCATGTTCCATGAGATTGAGATCTGGACATCGTGTAGGCCACTCCATTGAAGTAATTTCGTGATCTTGAAGGAAGTTCCTTACGATAACAGCTTGATGAAGTGTGCCGTAATGCATAAACAAAATGTTTTGTCCAAGATTTGCCCCGATGGTATAGTATATTCTTCTAAAATGTCTGTAACGTACCTTTCAACGTTCAGAATTCCATCATTTGGGATGACTATATCATTACTGGCAGATCATTTCCTGAGAGGTTGTCGTATCTACTAATTTTGCACAACATTTTTTGTCGAAGTTACATTGGAAGGTGTCATTCAGTACTTAACGGTTGTCTCAATTTGTAAATGAGGGCCGTTGTTGCTCGAGGTTGCCCTTGACCAGGTCCTCTTTCATGATTACCAGATTCCCTGTACCTGCGGATCATTTCGGCAACAGTTGAATTGGACAACCCAAGCCGTTGGCTTATTCTTATATAAGTCCAACCTAGGCCATCTAACACTACTACTCTAGCACATTCGAGACTCGCGTTTCATCGTTACTGATTAAATTTTCAAGGAGAACAAACTTTACTGTCAAATATACATTTTCAACTACTGTTAGCAATATGTGGTGGTTTCTTGCCTTTTATATTGGTGAAAGCAGGTACTTAGGTCAATTGGGGGAAAATCCAAAGAGGGTTACTTTAGGAGTTGAAAATATTTTGTAATTGTGACGAATTTAGGTATAATTTACTAACAAATTAGTTCCCGTAATTTTGCCGTTTATTGGTTTTCAATATTTCTCATGAGTTGGGTTCTAATCAAGTGGTTTCATTATGTAAAATATCGAAATTACAATAGGAAGCGTAATTTTCTTCCAGAATTTTTTGTAAAAACGTGTGCTCTGATACTCATTTATGGAAATTTCTAAATGTTCTACCGATATAAATTTTATTACAACTTCCACTAGAGAGCTAAATTGTTTTCTATATGAATTTCACAGTTTTTAAGATGCCTTCTTAGAGAGTCATCCGTTCTGAAAGCTATATTCAAATTATGAGATCAGAAGAAATACTTTGAATTGGGACTGGGATTACCAAAAAACCAAAAATACCCACGTAAAAAAACCGAAATTTAATTTCTTGTAGCAACTGAGCAACACATCAGATGAATTGAGAAATCGCATATGAAATTAGTAACATTGTTGTAATTACCACATTTTACATTCCATCTCGGTATCATGTGCTGCAACATATTGAGTCCTCCATTGGAAGATTTCATTTCATGACTTTCATCTGTATCGTCAAGCTTCACTTCTAATTTTCTAATTTTATTTTCTTCCAATCTTGATATTATTTTCTATTTTTTTTTTGCAGTTTTCTTTTTCTTCAAACAGCATTTTCATTGCCACTTTTTTTTTGAATTACATTGTGACGCTGTTTCTACCCTAAAAAAAGTCTAATTTTTCAAAAATAAGTCTTCATCCATTTCTGTTGATTTACTTTGTTGACCAGATACAAATATTTGTTTTTCATTTTTTCTGTTTTTTCATTTTAATGACTGATATGTTATCATCTTCTATATCCTCTTGAGTTCCCTTTCAGTTGTTTCGGCAGCTACAAAATCATTATTATAAAATATAAAAGGATCAAATGGCTGTATTCCATGTTTTTAAAGCTCATTCACAGCAGATGCTAACGGGGCTTCCCTCAGATAAGCTTCTCTACGAAGTTGGCGTAATGATTGTCCCAGGATTATAAACTAAATATGAATCGCATTATTTGTTGAAAATTGTTCTCAGGGGACCAAAGAAAGCCATAGCGAGTGGCTACTTTCCATGAGTGGTTTTCTCTGCAGTATTGGAGTTTTCCCATGTTCTTATACCTCATCAATTGCCGCGTTAACAGCGTTTTCATCCCAATTTCGTCAAATTGTTCTTCTAGAGCAAACTTCTGACATCTGAAAAAAAAGATTGGAAAAGTTTTTCTAAATGTAGTTTTTACATAACACTAAAAAGGGTATGGAAACTTCATTTCTGTAATGAGAGCTATCACATAATTTTAACTAAATTAAACTTCTCATTACACATATAAGAAAACTTAAAACCATAAAGTCATTAAAATATAAAATATAACAAAACATCCTCAGAACGAAATCATATAAGTATCATATGGATTGAAGCAAAAATTGCAGATAGAATTTTAAGCGTCATCGCAATCTAAACATTCAGAATGAGCCCATTTGTCGCAAGCTCTGCAACGGTACCATAATTCTTTATCGTTACCAAAATCGTTGCAGATCATGCATCCGTTTTTTTCCTCCGAATATTCAGGATTATTTACACATATTTTGCTTTAATCAATAAATGATTCTTTTGTTGAGCTGTCTTAAAATGAATTTTTGGGAACTCTCTTCATGTTGTTATGTTGTTTATTCTTTTGTTCAGCGTTCTTAAATTTAATTTTCGGAATTATTCACTTTGTTCTCTTTATAATTTCTTTTCTTTTCCTCGAAAACCTTTTTCATGGGAATACTACTCAAAGCTTGAATGCTGTTTGTTTCTCTCAGTTTTTGTTGATATTGTATATATTTGTGGACGAAGATTAGAATATTTAAGTTATTAGCGAAACTTGTAGAAGTTTGAAGGGAATCTATTTTTCGTATTTGTTGCTATGCTGGTTGTTTGGTGATATGTTGTGGAGGGGTAATGGACATTTTCGGTGGTTCTTGAAAGAAAATCAATGATTGTAAAGTAACTTTACTATGGATTCCGACAGTTCAAAAGTGTTGCCATTGTTAGCTCAATGCTGGAATAATAATGCTGGCACAAACTGACTGGTCTCAAAGATATATTCCGTTAGTTTGTAATGGTTTCGTTTCTGATTTTGTCTAAAATTGGAGAAATATTTCAATTTTACTGGAACTACGAAACTTAACTAATGACATGTAATGACATTAAATTATAAAAAGGCTAGTTGAAGAAAATTACAATTGACACTACCTATTAATACCTATGCCTAGCTTGATCAGAGTCCCTTAATCTCAGTGTGTGAGATCTTCGTCTAGAACCTAGGTCCTAGATATAGCCTTAGGAATAATACTCATCACTTCAATCAACTAGCTTTATTACAAGATAAATATCCAAAATCACAGTATCTGATTAATAATTTACTAACTCTAATCAAAGAAAATTATACAAAAAAAAATAACTTAACTAAAAAAAGATTAACCACTAACAATAAAATGAGTCTCAGATGAGATGAATACAAATTACATAGTACAAATTCTCAATTTAAAATAATCTGAGCTCTTCAACAAAGCGAAACACAATGATAGAGCTCTGTCAACAATTAAATAAAATAGAAAAAAGAATTTGATGGTTAAGAGAAACACTTAGGTTTTATCAATGAGATTAATTCCCACGATGATTTGATTTGGTGTTTTACATCAGTTTTCTGGTATTCCTGTATCGTACAGCTTACAGGTTACTTGTTTGGCTGAATATCGTTCGCAACGTGACTGTCCTAGGTGGCACGACTATTTCCCCAAAAACGTGGTTACCCCAGACGTAAGATAACAAGGTTTGGAATAAAGTTGAAAACTCAAATATCTTGACGGTGAACAAAAAAATCCTTGGAATAGCAGATATCGATCTGGGTTAATTTACAAAAGAAAATTCGAAATCTCTCCACTTGCTAATTGAAATGGTTGTCTAGGAAATCCGGCAAAATTACCGACTACTTATACGCCTCAGACGATTGGAATTTATCCAGAAAAATCTATGAATATTTAATTTCAATTTCTGCAAATTTTTCACTCCAATCGCTACAACACAGCTCTAATAAAATAACAAATGATTCCGAAGATTTCTAAATGGACAAGAGAAAGAATCTAATGAATTCCGAACTTATATAGATTCGGTTCTATCGAAAAACTATTGATATTCAAAAAAATTAATAAAAAAGCAACATCATTTTCTTCACAACAATAAAGTGGAAACGAAACATAGAATGAGTTACCGTTTTCCGTTCTCCCACAGAAACGAGAAAACGATCTTCTTTCAAGTACTGACTTCACAATTAACCGGCGAACATCCTAGATCAATAGCAGCGACACCTTACGGATATAACTATAATTTTCATTGGGTATCGTTAACTGTAGATTCCTAACTCGAATTTCAAACTGTTTGATTATCTACTTGATGAAATGAGATTGAATTATCAATAAAATTATGAAAACTGAGTTGAAAAGATATAAATGATCAATTCGAGAAATCGGACTGTTACAAGTTTCAAAGTCGCATATTCCCTTGTCTAAAGATGCTATCTTAAAGTACGCTCTATTGAAGTGTCCAGCTATTTCATTCATTTCTTTCATCATAGAGATGGTGCCACATATGCAGTATTACAAGGAGACCTAACTTATATTTAAAGCACTTCGTCAACTTACATGCTTCGTCATCCCACCACATATTTCCTAATTCTTTAGGAATATTTATATGGAATAGAAGTATTGGTATTCCACTAAATTTGTTGTATTACACCTAACAGATGTAAATGGTTTCGACTAAAGGATGTTCACCGACGACATAGTTGAATAGAGTTTTATATTATTATACGGTGTATTAAATGCGTTATATAATTATATTGAATTCGTTAGATAACACTACCTACTATAATTAGTCTAAGAATATATATTGAGAAAAAAGATAAGACTTTTGTAAAAATTCAAACACTGACTCGTAAATTGTTTACACAGCATATTTCCTTTATTTTCCAGGTACCCCACCCTCCCAGAGAGTCCAATTCATCCTCGGCGAAGAAGTCGACGATGATAAACATGAAAGCCATCCTCTCTTCTCAGAAATGGAGGAGCTTGTTACAGAAGGCGAAGATATGGAGTGGAAAGAAACAGCCAGATGGATAAAATTTGAAGAGGACGTCGAGGAAGGTAAGAATATGCTGAAATATAGAAACGATCTTTATGCTTCCTGTGAAATTACACAAGTCTGCAAAAAAAAAGTTGAGAGCTGTTTTGTTTTTCTTGTGTAATTCTTATGCTTTTGGATGTGCTGAATTCGAAAATTCTTTCTGACCATGTAGGTGTCTATGCTAAACAAGTTATTATCTTAAAATAAAACAAATTTTTTTATATAAAGTGATTTATAATTGCGTATCAGAACTTATTTTCTTATCTAAAATACATTATTTGAATTGTGGAGGCCGTTACTTAATGTAGATCCATGATATAAATGAGATAAATTACACAAGGTTCAACTTCAATCTACACTTTATTTGAAAAAATTCGACGACGTTTCGCTGACACAGCAGCTTTATCAAGAATAACAAACAGAATGAAGAGTATGGTATTATAAACAAATCGTAGAACAAGTTGGATGAATAACAGGAAAAACCCACACCGAGCCATTGTACAGTTAGTATGAAAGGTAATTAAAAACTAATTAAACAAGTTAAGTAGAGGTGAATATTTCACATCTAACTGCTCATTCAAAAGCTTGTCCGAATGTTTGTATCTATTTATTTCTAATGCTTCTAGGAGATCTAATTTTAAACTTTTGATTTTATATGTAATATGTCAAAGTTTTTATTGAATGAATGGTTTTCTTTTATTAAGTGGTTTGAATAATTTGAATCAGATTTATTTTCATCGAAGCTACGTTTATGTTCAGATGTTCTTATGCCAAAACTCCTATAGGTCCTACCGATATAAATTTTATCACAAGAACCGCAATTGAGTTTATAGATTCCTGATTTACTTGATTTTTCAACACGAGATTTATTATTTTTAATATGTTTAGCTAAGTTATTAGAAAATTTGAAAGTTATGATTATTAATGGCTATCTCTTTGATGATGTTTAACTCTTTATTATAATCTTCTACTGATGAAAGTAAATTGAGTAGACGATGTACCATGCTGTTTAAAGCTGCAACTTTGTGTTGAATTGGATGTAATGAGTAGTTATGTATAATTGTATCAGTATGTGTTGGTTTACGAAAGACCGAGAAAACATGATTATTATTTCGTTTAGTGATTTTCAAGTCAAAAAAAAAATGGAATAATTGACGAGTAGTTCTTAATTTCATTAATTCCATCCATTTGAACATTAAATTCACGATAGAAATTGAATAGAACGATTCCATTAATTTTTGGACTTGAAAATCACTAAACGAAATAATAATCATGTTTTCTCGGTCTTTCGTAAAGCAACACATACTGATACAATTATACATAACTACTCATTACATCCAATTCAACACAAAGTTGCAGCTTTAAACAGCATGGTACATCGTCTACTCAATTTACCTTCATCAGTAGAAGATTATAATAAAGAGTTAAACATCATCAAAGAGATAGCCATTAATAATTCATATAATCCGGATAGGATAGATCTAATCATTCGTAAAAAACTACATCAGAAAGCAATAAATGAAGTATATCCTATTCATAAAGACGATAAAATATTCAACTGTTTATCATTCTGCGGTTCTGCAAGTACAAATATTAAATTCTTTCTCGTCAAACAAAATCTTAATATAACTTTCAAAACTTCTAATAACTTTGGTAAACATATTAAAAATAATAAATCTCGTGTTGAACAATCAAGTAAATCAGGAATCTATAAACTCAATTGCGGTTCTTGTGATAAAATTTATATCGGTAGGACCTATAGGAGTTTTGGCATAAGAACATCTGAACATAAACGTAGCTTCGATAAAAATAAATCTGATTCAAATTATTCAAACCACTTAATAAAAGAAAACCATTCATTCAATAAAACTTTCACATATTACATATAAAATCAAAAGTTTAAAATTATATCTCCTAGAAGCATTAGAAATAAATAGATACAAACATTCGGACAAGCTTTTGAATGATCAGGTAGATGTGAATTATTCACCCCCACTTAACTTGTTTAATTAGTTTTTAATTACCTTTCATACTAACTCTACAATGGCCCGGTGTGGGTTTTTTCTGTTATTCATCCAACTTGTTCTACGATTTGTTTATACTACCATACTCTTCATTCTGTTTGTCATTCTTGATAAAGCTGCTGTGTCAGCGAAACGTTGTCGAATTTTTTCAAATAAAGTGTAGATTAAAGTTAAACCTTGTGTTTTTTATCTCTTTTAAAATACATTAATTAGTGAGCACTAAACACATCTCTTTTTCCCAGTGAGACTCCTTTTGGTACATTTCCGCTTGTGCGAAGCATCTAGAAGGTCTCTTTTAAACGTCCAACATTAGTCTGCCATCATTGAGACACTCCATCTTCTTAAGATCTTGGTGAAATCGTTCACTATGATCTTCACTCACGTCTCCTATATTTTCTGGAAAATAGTCGAGGTGGGAATGAAGAAAATGTACTTTTGAACTCGTTAAGCTACCTAAAGCTTGAAATGCTTTTAACACTTTTTTTGACGATTTGCTTGTAGTTAGGGTCTTTGTTATTGCCTGAAAAATTTTGTTTTAACTCCCTTAAAGGCAATCCACCCATCTCTTTGAGGATCCGTCATGTTTGTGACGAATAGTGGATCAGCTATAAGCCGTTAATATCTGGTCCAATGAAAACACATTTCTTCAACTTTGCCTCCGAGAGGCCAGGAAACTTTGATATTAAATATTTGAAGCAATTTCCATCTCTTGGAAGTGACTACACAAATTGCTTCATCAATCCCAGCTTTATGTGAAGCGGTGGTAAAAGAACTTTATGAGGAGGCACCAAAGTTTTATGCGGGACATTCTTTCCGCCAACTTTAAGCTCCCTCGCAGGCCAACACTTTTTGGTCCAGTGATTTGTTCGGTCTCTACTATCCGATAGACGCAAAAAGCAAAGGAATTTGGTAAACCCAGATTGCTGTCCGAGCGTCATGCCCAAGATTTTGAAACCACCGCACACTAGCAAACCGTGGTCTTTATATTTTAATTTACAAAGAATCAATTCCAAGTTCTCGTAGGTTTCTTTGAGGTGTACGGAATGGTCGACAGGAATGGAAGCATAGAAACCGCCGTTGTGAAGCAAAACTGCTTTAAGGCGTCTTTTTGAAGAATATATAAAAATACGCCACTCTTCTGGGCCGTATGAGATCTTAAATGTATTCATCAAACCTTCAATATTGACGAAATAAACCAACTCGTCATCTTGGACAAAGTAGGGAGTAAACTGCTTTTCACGATATCTAATCCAGGTGGAAGACACTCCCGGCAGAAGTTCCTGCTTTTGAGCCTTGATCGAAGCAACTCAGCAGCGTTTTTGGGAAGATTCAAGTCTGTTACCAAATCATTTAGCTCGCCTTGGGAAAATAATTTTGGACTTCTTTCTTCAAATTCAAAAGTTCATCGGGTGTAAGTACAGCACCATCTTCGTCAGAACTAGCAACCTCTTCCAAGGTAGCAGGGACCTTGGGCACGGGTATTTCGGTCCCATGAGGGATGGGACGAATAACTGATTGCAGATTGGGGTATGAAATTGACTGCTTCCGTTTTGAATTATACCCTTTCACATTACATGAACAAAAGTAACAATCATCACTATGGTTCTTTTGCTCGCGCCATACCATAGAAATCGCAAATCGGAAAGCTTTTTTCTTGCCCTTAAACCAATTTCGAAGGTCTTCAACAAATCGTTTGCAGACTTTATGAGGTGCCCATACTTTATCCTGATCTCCAAGTTTGAAGCCAAAATACGCGAAGTATACTTTTTTTATAAAGTCCGTAATATTAACTTGTTGCTTTTATATTATATATTCTCCACAAATGTAACAGAAACTATACGAAGAGTTCACACACTTTCGCACAGACGACATTGAACCAAGATCTATAAAACAATGATAAGTTAACACGTAATTGTCCTGCGCCACTTCTACACTATCGGAGCGCGCACGTTCAGGTTACAACATGTTTGTACTTGTTAATGTAGGTCAAACAGGGTGTTCCTTATTTAGAAATTAATGATAGTTATGTCCTGTAAAAATTTTAAAGCAGTAATCAAAATAAAATTATACCTATCATTTATACTACAAGTTAATCTCTTTTAGCCCAAAAATCTGTTTTTGTAATAAAATTTTGCGTTTTGTGAAATAACCTTACGTTCTGGAATTTTTTGAGTATATATTTTGTCTCCAGAACACCTAAATACATAGAAATCAGTTGAAAATATCCAGACAGCATTTTGTTGCAGACCTGTGTTATTATGTAACATAAATTACTAGAACAAAAAGCATTACTTCGAGGAAGCTTCATAATTGATGATCTATCTTTGACCTAATTAACCATTATCTAATAAAAAATCGTGAATTATTTTGAGCGTAAATATCTTCATCTCTAAAATACCGGGTGCATAAAAAGTTGAATAAAGCTGAATTTTTCTAGAAGATAATGTATTTGGTGAGCGACTATAGTCTCGCAGGCCTGTAGAATAAGGTTGTCACCTCGCAAGATTCAGTGACTGCGAAGATGGCGGATCAGTTATTGAATATTAAATTCATTTCTGAAGAAATGAAATAAAGTTGTTATTAAATTCGATACTAAAAGAATATCTGAAAACTATTTCGCAGATGGTTCGTCATCGACAGCCTTTGTACTCAGTATGAAAAATGGTTTGTTTACTCTTACTCCCCTAAAACAATAATGAATATATTGCACCCTTATTAGTTGAAATGATGAATGAAAGAAAATTTGATCTACATTTGTTACGAAAACCAAATTCAATAGAATTGGTTTATCCAAAATATAAAGATCAACATAAATATACCTTGTAGCCTCATATGGGTTTGGAAATTTAACCATAATTTAAAACATTTACTGGGAAAGTTTCAATCACAAATCTCATTCCAAACCAATGAAAAGAAGAATTCTAACCAAACACATCAAAATAAATAACTAAAAGAGATAAAACAAAAAAATCTGGTGTACACGGACTTAGCTAAGCTAAATGTATTAAGATGTATACAGGTGCAACATACAGAAATTTCAATATTAGAATCAAAGGAAACTATTGTAGTTTCATTAAAAAAGAATTCGAATTATGCGAACCATTTATTTGAAGAAAGTCATAAAAATTTTACAATCTTACATTCATCTAATAAAGAACTTGATATTAATTCTCGCAAACCCTTTGAAATCAATAGATATAACTTTTCAGCATAAATCCATGAGTTTTCTTTCTACAAATCCCGCCTTTTTCGTCGAATTTGCTCTCTAGAACGCCGCATAATGCTCAGGCTTATTTCTTTATCGTCTGACCCTCTGGCAAGAATGCGGTAATCTCCGATCATTGCATTGTTTTTTCGCTTTCGTTTCAGTTGGAAAGCACCATTCCGAAGCTTGTTGATTGGTTGGCATGTCAAATTCATAAACCCATGTCTCGTCACCAGTTACAATGCGCTTTATGAATGTGAGATCGAAATTGACTAGTTCTAGCATGTCGCCAACAAACTTTACGCAATAAAATTTTTTCAGAGAAAATTCAGGTTTTTTGGAACTAGAGTGGCAACGCGTTTCATGCCCAAAGAATTGTTTAAAATGATACGAACTGAGTTGTGAGACAGGAAAAGTTCAGTGCCTACCTCTCTCAAACTTAAATGACGATTTTCAATAACCATTTCCTCCACTTTATCGGTCTAATCTTCAAGAAGAAGAAGATATTGATGGCCGCCCAAAGCAAGGCAAATCTTCTACCACGTTTCAGCCGCAGTTGAATGCACTGTACCAGCCATATGCACGTGTTGTTGATGAAGTCGATATAACGAAAGCCTTCTCTAATATTTTCAGCAATTCCATTTGCAATACAAATTTTGAGACAAATTCTTTGTTTAATATTTTTATCCATTGTAAAAATCGCAAGGCACACTTGAGAGAACTGACAAAACCGAGCACTGTAAACAAACTAAATGACAGATTGTCTTCAAACTATTTTGCAAATACGTTTCAAAGCTGAATGAATGGTTCAGTTGGTTTTCCCGAACCGTTATGAAGCTACTAATGTCAGTGATATCTGTGTTGAAAGGGTTTGACAAACAGTAAGCGTAGCGAGGCTTTTGGTGATTTATTATATTGTTGAATGATCCATGAGACAAGATTGGCCTACAAACCGCCATACCTATTTCATGCTCTCCCAGAGTTCCGAGAAATACAGGTTAAAAAAACACTGGTATAAATAAATTATGATGAAATGAATAATTTTCAATATTTGTGCTTGGTGGGTTGAATTTTCCTCTAACTCCGCATCAGAATAGAAAATAGTTGTGCCAACTTTTCAACAACAAAAATGTTGAAAACCGTTACATGCAGATTTCTTAACTAGTTATTCCACGCACTTGTTGACAGAATGTATCTCGTATTTTCTCAGCAATAAATACCATTGTTCACGAAGTAGTGTGGTAGGTTTCGATAGGGTGAAGCAGTTCCAAGAAGAAAACGATTTTTTTACGAATAAGATTACGGTAATAGAATTCAATCCGCTTAATCTATTTTGAGAAAAATGAACCCATCTATGATTAATAATCAACAAAGTGATTGCACGTCAAAAAGCAAAATTACAGAAGAACTATCTCATTTACAAATAAAGGATTATGTGCGATCACTTCAGTTTGTCGTATATATTTAAGAATTAATTATTTACAGTATTCATTAATTGCGCCTTCGAAAACTTCTATTTATTTTTTCAATCTTAGATTTGGCTTTGTGATTCAAGGTTTAGGACAACGGAATTGTATGTTGTAAATAATTATTCTGAGGAATTTGACATACCACTCCTTGAAATTAGTACCCTGAAGTGTTATATCAATTATATTGGTTTTGAAACTTATTTATTTTATTTATCAATTATCAACAATTATAACATGCGAAATTTATTGCTATATGTATGAATCTTTTATTTTAGAACAATATTCACCATTCTATACAATGTAAAATATCTCTCCCAACCTTCATAGCAGGGCCATACAGTAGTGGTATAACCTGGTTGGATATCATAAATAGGAACAATACACTGTAGTTTCGGTCTCGTATAGCACACTCGTTCACAACACCAGGCCAGACTGCCATCTACTCATCTCAACCCGTTGGAAGGCATCGATTATATGTACCCATACCTATTGGCGCCTTCAAACGAACTGACACTGAGGCTACTACCACTGCCACCGGGAAAAGATGAAAAAAAAAGAGTAAATTAAACATAAAACTTCCAGGAATCGTACTAATTCGACTATCTTCCTCAACGCTGCGCACTGCGTCAGCAAGATGTTGATCAGTTTAACCTCACTTGACTGTAAACCAGGTGTACATCATATCTCAACAATGATAACATCCAAAATTTATCTCCAGACAAGTAAAAGAACCGATAGATTTTCGACAGATCGCATCTTGCAGACACAGTGTTTACTATTGGGGTAGACAGTCGAACCAGTACGGTTTCTTGAAGTTCCTGTTTGATCTACCCTTTGTTCTCATCGTTTCTCGGTGGCGCTGGTAGTAGCCTCTGTGTTAGTTCTCTGAAAGGCGTGATTTTTATATGTATACATATACATGCACTCGATGCGCTCCAAGGGATTGAGATGAGTATGGCAGTCTGACCTAGTGTTCTGAATACTAACGAGGTCAAACTAGTTTTGGAACTAGAAACTGTAGTATATTGCTCCTATTCATGATATCCGACCGGTATTTACCACTACTGTGGGATCCTGGTAAATGATGATTATGTAATATAACACGATAAGAGCACAGTATGTAGAATTGATAAACATTCCAATCACACCAAGGCTCATAAGATATCTCTTAATATGTCTTCTTCTTCTTATTCTTTTAAATAGACCTATTGGTCTGTTGCTTGCCGAAGCCGTCTCTGGATAGTTTCTTGCGAGGTGGACTGCCAGCTTTCCTGCGACCTTTTTGGGGGTCTTCCTGGTGGGCGCTTTCCATGTGGCTTGCTCTCCATCATTATGCGCGGTAATCTGTTTTTGTGCGTTCTTCGCACGTGCACATACCATTCTCTTCGTCTTTGTCTGCCCCATCTGACTATGTCTACTATGCCGAATTGAGCTCGTATGTCAGTGTTTCTTATCCTGTTCAGTCTGGTCTTTTCGGGGATAGTTCTTAGGGTTTTCATTTCGGCCGCGCATAGCATACTTTTAGTTTTGTTTGTGTCTTCGCGTGCTTCTATGCCGTAAGTCGTGATAGGTCTAACGCAAGTCTTATAGATCTTCACCTTGCTATCTGTTCCCATGTGCTGGTTTGACCATATCACATCTCACACCTTGACAGAGCTGCTGCTTTAGTTATGAGACTTCTTACTTCCTTCGCCGGATCGTGGTAGCTGCAGATGTCCATGCCTAGATATTCAAAGACTTTGACTTGCTCGATTGACTTGTATTCCACAACCACTTTACACCTGACAGGTTCTCTGGAGAATGTCATGGCTTTGGTTTTCGATATTAAAATTACCATATTGAGTTGTTGGCTGACTTGATAGAATTTAAAAAGCTGTCTCTGAAGATCGTTCTCCGTTTCTGCTATAATAGCTGCGTCGTCAGCATAGCAGACCACACAGATATTTTAGAGTGGCCCATTCTGTATCCCAAATCTAAGAATGTGACTTGTTGTATTATTTCATCCATCAAGAGGTTGAAAAGGAAAGGGCTCAAGTTGTCACCCTGTCTAATTCCGCCTGGTGTTTTTATCTTAGGTGTAGTATGTTCGCCTGACTTGATCTTTGTCACATTTCCGGTGTTTAAGTTTTTAATTAGTTTGGTGATTTGGGACGGGGACTGTCTTTTCATTAGAATTTGTAGGATTTCTGTCAAGCGCACTTTGTCGAATACCTTTGTTAAGTCTATAAAGCAGATGTAAGCAGGCTTGTTGAACTCTATTGATTTCTTGTTTCATTATGAAGAGAGCGTCCGTTGATGATCTATTTGTTCGAAATCCAAACTGTTCCTCTCTATTCTCGATACGTGATTCCAATTTGTCTTTTAGGATGCCAGTGAGAAGTTTAATGGACGTACTTAGCAGGGTTATACCCCTGTAGTTTTCAGGTGATGTCTTTTGCCCCTTTTTGAAGATAGGAATAGTGAAGCTGCTGCGCCATTCTTCAGCAATCTGTGATGTGTTTAAAATTTTATTGAAAAGAGTTAGCAGCTTCTCGGTTCTTAATATGTAAGCTTAGGAAAATGGGAAGAAATCCAGTCGCCATCCGCATGTAATCAGAATTATTGTGATGGCCCTTCATTCTCCATTCTATCCTTCGACTGGTAGCTATATGCTATACTCTCCGTCTCCCAATCCACGACTTAAACTTATATGTATTGTATGGTTAATACATCCACTCCATGAAATCCTACCAAATTGGAGTGGAAATATTTTTCGTCCTCTAAAATATCTTCAAAGAATAAGCTCAACAGCAAAAGTCATTGAAAGTTATTACACAACAACAAATTTGAAGTAATTGATTATTTTCTCTCTATGCTATCGAGAGCCTTTCACCAAACAAAAATATTCTATAATTTGATAGGAACGGTCGTTCTTGATGAAAATTGATATACATTTCTCAATTGAATAGAACAATGATACTCAAAATTTTACTATATTCACAAACTTATGATGATTTTCACCACAATGTGACTTTATTAGATAGGCAGTACAATTAAAAGGTCGATGTGTCTTATATATTTCATTTCTTAAAGCAGGGACTTAGCTCAATAGGAGGAAAATCAGTGTTGCTTCTTTAGGAACTGAAAAATTTACTAATGGTGACAAATTATTATATGAGTCCAATTAATTATCATGTAAGTTTTCTTCGAATTTTTCTGTTTATTGATTTTCAATGCTTACCTAAGTTCAATCTATTATTTTCATTATGTCAAAAAATTGAATGATAACGAAAATAATAGATTGAAACAGAACCTATGGAATTAATTGGAAGAAAAAATCCGCAAATTTACTCAATAGTCATTTATACCTGAAATCGTCACCATTACTTAATCTTTTCACTTCTTAAAAGCAATCCTGCCTGGATTTTAGTCCTATTGTGCAAAGTATCTCCCTTCACCAATGTAATATATACTGCGCCAAGAAATTAATGCACAATTTCGAGAATTCGAATTTCTTCTTTGGCAGGCAACTAATGTTTTTCTCTTTTTTTTTTTTTTGATATGTCTAACAAAAACGATACGACGTTTCAGGAAATTTGGTGTGAAGCTTTTGTCGTTGCTCGAGGCTCAGCTCTTACACATAGAAGAGCCGGATTGAATATTGCCAGGGAACATGTCAATTGGTTAAAAGGCACAAATGTCAAAGTGAGAGATATGACTAGTGCAACCCTTTACCTATTTGTGGTTTTGGTGGAGATTCAATAATAGTAGGCAGGGAGTTTGTTTGAACGCCCAGATATTTTGGAAGATCATGTCTATTTTCGGCAAAAATGAGTGAAAACTTTTTGTTTGTGTGTGATAACGCAAAACCTTACCAAGCTTATATCGTTAGGAACTACCTTCAAGATCACTTCAATGGAGTGGCCTGCATGAAGTCAGTTTTGGTTCAATTTCTGTGAATTCTCCAGCAGCTGGTGGAATACTGGAAAATCAATTTTTAAACATATCTAAATTTCTGCTGAGTAAATTTGAATTTTCAATTTTGTGCGTTAATTTCTTGACGCAGTGTATCAGGCACATCATCCTTTCAAATGTACTACTCATCTGATAGAGCCACAGAGTGGTGAAACGCATTATAAGTTCACCAATATTACGAAAGTTTGAACATCATTGTTTTATTTAATAATAAAATAAATATTGTAGTATGCCTAGTTGAACGAAATAAACTCAACTATGGTTCCACATCTATAGAGCGAATTTAGCGAGTCAATTCCAATATACAGGGTGTCCGTGAATTGCGTGTACAACGTTATACCACAGATTCTTCACCTTGAAATAAGTCGATTCATGCCAACTTACCTATACGAAAAGTTTCTTCGTTTGACCGCTAGAGGTCGTCAAATCTAAATATTTTTTTCTTATTTCTCAAATAATTCGAGAACGATTCGATCGATAGAAACCATATTTGGTATGCGTAATCGGGTGCGTTATTCACGTTTTTTAGTGATCCACTTAATGACCTTGATGTTTTACAAGTGTCCCTAAAATCCTGAACGTGCTTTTAATCAACCATAATTTTTCAACTGTCTGCGTCTAAGCAAAACTATTTAAACATTGAATAGTTAGACTAATCACCAAACTTTTTGGTCTCCTAAGAAATTTTGATATGATGAGCGCTTCAATAAAAAAAAACAGCTATCCAATGTCATGAGTTCTTACATGCACAGTACGCGAATCGTTGGATTGGAAGGGCAGCTGATGCTCTTGCAAGTTGGCCAGCATGATCTCCCGACTAGACACTTCTTTCTTTTGGGTGCTTCCAAATCTAGAGTTTACTCATCTCCAATTAATATCCTAGAAGAGTTACATATAAGAATTTTAAATGGGGCCAACTCCTTCAAAAATGACTATGAAGTAATGCCAAGAGTCCAACGTAATTTCTTGAAAAGGATGAACTCCTGTATTCAGCAAAATGGTTAAATTTTTGAACATTTAATATAGTTGAATGAAATTTTAGGTGTAAACTAATCAATCGTTATTTTGAAGTGATTTTTTTTTATTTACCAACCAACCTGTTTTCATATTTTCAAATAGTCATCGTGAAAAACTTATTAAATTTTTTTCTGCGAATTTTTCGATTTTTGTACTACAGAACATTGAATTTTCTATTTGCTTGATCCGATTTAGCAACCTAGAAAACATCTGTCAACAAGAGGTTGTCAAGCATAAAGAAATGACAATCTGCCAGACTACAGAAACAAATCCAGAGCCAACATGGTCAATATGTGATATTTTCGACTTGCTAGGTGGTTGAAGAAATGAAATCATGAAATTGAAAAACTGTTTGCTGCGATTGAACCGATCATCATATCAAAATTTCGCTAAGACAAAAAGTTTGATAATTAGTCTTGCTACTCAATGTCTAAAACAGTTCTGCCCGAACGCAGACAGTTGAAAAATTATGGTTGATTAAAAACACGTTTGAGTTTTTTAGGGAAACTTGTGAATAATGCACCCGATTACGCATACCAAATATGGTTTCTATCAATCGAGTTGTTCTCGAATTATTTGAAAAATAAAAATAAAATTTTGGTAATAAAAACAAGTACAGTGTTTTAAGAAATTTTACTTAATATAAAATTCCTTAAAACACAGTACTTGTTTTTCATTATTGATAATGGAATTTTACCAAGTAAAAGCCTCCCGAATTAAAAAAAAAAACAATTTTTGGATTTGGCGACCTCTAGCGGCCAAACGAAGAAACTTTTCACATAGGTAAGTTAGCCTAAATCGACTTAGTTCGAGCTGAAGAATCTGTGGTATAACGTTGTACACGCAATTCACGGACACCCTGTATATTGAGTGTGTTTCCATTAAGGACATCTCTGGTATAGGTTTATACTTGTATTCATTTTCAAAATAAATACGGTATTTCATTTTTGGGAAAAGGTAAAGAGATTTTTAGGAAAAGAACAAGTGATTCAATTTATTACTAATTCACAATATATATTGTTTCTTCGTAAGTTTCATTCCAAACTTTATTGGTTTTCTGTTTTCATTATAGGAGGTAATCGATGGTCCAAACCACACGTGGCAACATTGTCTCTCCATTCTCTTTTTGAACTACGAAGTTTGATACTCAACGGAACAGTTATTCTTGATATGGAAGCAAATTCCATCGACCAAATAGCAGATTTGGTATTGGACAGTATGGTGAATAACAACACTCTGGCTGCTGACAAGAAGATGCAGGTACGAGAAGCACTGTTGAAGAGGCACCGACATCAACACCAAAGAAAAAATCATGTTTTGCCTATCATAAGATCATTCACTGACATTGGAAGAAACTATTCATTATGCAAAAGTAAGTTAACTTAAATATATAATCAACTTCATACTAATGATGATTTTTTCAAGTGAAAAACTGACAAATTTCACATGAAGCCATTTCAAATCAAAACATATTAACTCCTGTGAAGTATTGGATCACAAATTCTTTCATGATCATCAAACTAATAGTTGGGATGAAAAGTTAGTAGGTTATCACATATATGGCAATACTATGATTAAAACCATATGATTTTTGTTAGTAATAACTCTAAAAAGCTATGTGTATAAATTTTCTTCCAGCTTTCGAGTAGTTCATTTGTAAGATAAAACATTTGAGTGAAGTAACTTTTGTTATTTTCAAAGAAATCATTAAAATGAAACATTGCTTTCTATTGAAAAAAATCAGGTGATTCTAAGTTTCGGTTTGATAAACATATATATATATATATATATATATATATATATATATATATATATATATATATATATATATATATAAATATTGCGATCCAGGATCAGGTTGTTTCCACGAGGAACTATAGAAAACACATCATCAAACAAAATATGGATGATTCTTGCCGTAGATGTTTCTGTTCTTCAGAAACAGTTTTTCATATATTATCATCTTGCTCAGTCCTTGCTTCAACAGATTATTTAGAAAGACATAATGCCGTCGCTAATATTATTCATTTTAATCTAGGAATCAAACATGACCTAATTCCCAAAAGAAAAAATTTCACAAATATGAACCTGAGATTATTTGTGAAAATGACAAATATAAACTTTATTTTGATAAAACAATTCTTTGCAACAGAGCTGTAAAACACAATAGACCAGATATCATTCTTAATGATAAACAAAATCAAATAACATATATAATTGATATTGCTATACCCGACACACATAATATAAAAATAAATACAATGAAAAAATTTCTAAATATATGATGCTTGGCGACGAGATTAAAAAATGTGGAAAATGAAGAAAATATTTATTCTACCGATTATTATTTCCACAACAGGTGTTATTCCTAGAAATCTTCACAAAAGTATTGAGATTTTGGGTCTGAAGAAAAATTTGTTTGAACAGTTACAAAAGATAACAGTCATCAAATCTTGTAATATTCTTCGTAGGTTTCTTTCCGAAAATAATAATGAGGTAGATTCATAGGTTTTCTCTTTAGTTTATACTGCTCAGAATCTCATTTCATATTTTATTTATATGTTTATATAAATGTAATATAATTAACTGACAATTTTGTCATATTTATATTCAGAGCAGTATTCTATTCGATCGTTCACCACTTCACACAAAGGAAACTATTAATGAGTACCATTCAGTGTTACTTGACTAAGGTCCGTACACTGGATTTTTCCGGGGAGAAAGCCTTTGACACTACTCGTTGGTACATTGATATCATTGTCTGATGATGCTATAGTATGTATATATTCTGGTAGATTGATATATTCTCATAACATTTAACGTTATCCTAATATATAATTATTCCAGGATATGTTTTGATTATAATCATTGCCTGGCAATGGTATTAATTACCGGGTGGTGGATTTATATTTTTTCATGAAATCAGTTTGATTGCATGAACAGATATATGGGCAACTCGTCGGGGTAAAACCCCCTATATATATATATATATATATATATATATATATATATATATATATATATATACTCTTGACCATATTCGGTATAAATAATACTTTGACTTTCCTCCATGACTGGGTATGTAGCCCTGTGAGTAGCTGGCTTTATATATAGCTCTCAGACATGGGGCTGTATATGTGTTGGCTCTGTGCAACATGACCGCCCCTGGTGATTTGTAGAGTTTGAAGCTCTTGGTGACCCACTTTACTTTCCCTACTGGAGCTATACAGTTCTAGCACCTGTTGTTGGGTGCTATTGATGGAGAGTATTTTCGAATCCGAGAAGTGGGTATTTAGAAGTACCCTCAAGCTTCCGCCGAAGTCTTTAGAACACTCTCCTCCAGGCTTCTTGATAAGGCCAAGTGCATTTGAATGGTCTTAAGCTAAAACCTTTTGAATTCGTGCAGCTAGGGCAAGATCATTGATCTCTCGCAATAAGATTTCCATGATTCTCGTTTGGATTTCCTGAGTTCTTTATTGTACTCAGTTAGAGCTTCTGGGTAGGCGTCCCATTCACCTGTGCTTTTCGCTCTATTGAATGATTTTCTGGCTCTAGCTTTGAGTTGAGCAAGCTCCTTGTAAGGCTCCTTGTGAGTATCCCTCATTGGGCAGCTCTCCTCAAATGCTGATATTAGTGTTTGGATTAGGTAAGTAGAATCATTTTCCAGTTCTTCTACTGTGGTTATGTTGTATTCAAGACCATCCAGTTCAGACTTTAACTTCTCTTCAAAGAGATCCCAGTCCGCCCTGCATGGTGCTCTATATTCCACTTTTTGAATCTTATCTGAGCCAATATCGAAACCAATCATTTGGTGGTCAGACATAGATATTTCGTCCATGACGCTCCACTTCTTAATTGATTGTAGTATAAATGGCGAGGAAAGGGTGAGATACAGGACCTCTTTCCTAACCGCATTTATGAAAGTTGGTTTATTACCCCTATTCACAATATCTATGTTATTAGAACAGATGTATTCTATAAGATATTTAACTCTTTCATTGACGTCGATGCTGCCCCACGGTGTGGGGAGCGTTCTCATCGCAGCTCAGGATGTTTCTCCTGGGAAGTATGCTGATGCCAAGATGATGTGCCTCTTACCCTTATCATTGGCACCTCTACAAGAGCTGTTGCTAGATCTCTAGTGATGAATTCTGGAAAAGATGCAAATTTTAAGACAACGTAAATCTGATAAAAATCTCTGAAACAGAACACCCTGTATATACACAAATGATTTCGAAATATCCAACTGTTTAATATTTACCTATTTTCCCTTTACACCCGTTCGATACAATGTACAATTTCAGAACAATCAACCAAATACGCACTGAATGGACGCACTGTATTATCTTTCGAAGAACAAATATTCTAGCTAATGACTTTAATAGCAGGAAGTTCGCCTGTAGGCGATGTAGGACATAATGTAGACATAAATCGATAATGGATGTGATAATTCGTTTTCCAATTACTATTTCCAATTGTAGTTCTTATAAAAAATCAGACTGTTGCAGATAAGTGTAATAAGCAAATTTTTCTCTGGACCAAAATTTCTTCTAATAAATAATAATCCTAAAAACAATATAGAAAATAAGATAATTTCAAATAGAATTGAATGAAAATGTGAAATTTGTCAGTTGTTCCTGTTATATAACTATCCAATTTATAATTGAAAAATTCCTAACTAATTTTTCATCAAATTATCATCATTTATCACTTACAAAATAAAGAATAGTGAACAAGACAGAATGCTGCTTGATCAGTTCTGACCATCCGGCTTTCCGATGAATTCTTCACTCACGGTCAAATATTATATTCAGCTTTCTCTCAATACAGTTATTCTTCCTTGAGATGATTCGAGGATATTAATGTCAAATTCTTCATGAAACTAGCCTTTATGAAAATGGTTTTTCCATCATATGCGCTGAATTTCGAAAATAAATAAAATAAATACATAAATAATTGAACAATAGTATATGAAATACTTGGCTAAAGTTTCCCTGAAAATTACGAATAAAAGTGTGGGTTTCATCTTAATTTCAAAAACTAAGAGGATATTTAAATATTTCATTGTCACTAAGACAACAACAGATGGGCGACAAACGGAAACCCAGTTGGCTGTTGGTTATTGGCAGACTATGTGAGCTAATGAAAAATCGAATTCTAATGAATCTAATCTTTTGCTTCTGTTACCTGAATGTGAAATAAAGGTATTTTATTTACCTCATAGTTTTCGAAAATAGGATAAGACCCAAAACATAAGAATATCAAATATAATTCATTGTATTTTTTCATCAATTGTGTAAGTATTCAGTAAAAATGATTCTCCAAGTAATTAGCGATACTTAATTGAAAGGCAATGATTGTTATTTTTATTCTATTCGATATGGATAATCTATTTCAAGAAACAATCTCGTTTTTCGAATTACCCTGAGTTACGATATTTTAAATTTTTTTCCTACAGTATTTCTAAATATTTATCTGAAACCTTCAAGTAAAACCTAAAATTTAATCTATCCATCTTATTATTTAAGGAACATCTAAGTAGAAAAATTATTCAATCAATTTAATTTAGATATTCGCTAATATTTCAGAGAAGAAAAATCCAAAACCATGGAGAAAAAAGCACAAATCGTGAAGACCAGAAATGATGTACCAGAAAAAAATGGATCATATATCTCGGTACCAGGTTAGAATAAGAAAATGAATATAGCTTGAAATACTAATCTAATTCATGCTTTGGGGATATATAGGTGAAGGATTTATCATATAAATTCCGAATAAAATACCTAATGCGTCTCAGCATTTTTCATAAATCAGGTAACGATCATCTTCATCAAGTATGCACAATTCCCAGAAAATCACCGTAAGAATCACTATAAGATCATTAGCAAACCCTGTATGATCACAAAATCGACAACTAGAGTGTATTTCCCTTCGATTCATTCAAAGTGCGACTTTTGAAAACTATAGTTCAAAGGTTAACATAAGGATAGCATTTCCTGATCATTGGTGTTGGAGAAATTTAAGACCTGCTTGTATATGTAGAGATGAATTGGCTTTCATCAACAGCAAGGTGCATTCATACTTTTGTAGGGGATATGAAAATTCCAACACGGAAAACGAGGGTCAACAATTCAAAGGTAAATTCGGTCTCCAAGATTTTTGGGTTCACTAATCCTATCGTTGATAATCAAAAGAAATGCACAATTTGAAATATTCACACAGTTTTCTTGATAATACTATATATAAAAGTTATACACACAACCAGATTTATATGGAATCACCCAAAATTTTGAGTATTACTCAGGGATTTTAGAAATTTCGAAGGACTGTTAGAATTGATCCTTTTTGAGATATTTTAATTGAATAAAGAACGGAATTAAGGTTTATTTTAAGAAAGAAACAAATAAAAAAAATTAAGAGACTCTTTACGCATGTATTAGAAAAATTGAAAATTGTTTTCTCACGGAGTAGGTGTATTTTTTCGACCTCAGTAGCTAGTATTACCTCATCTTGCTCTGACACAAGCCTCAATCCGTCCAGGAATGCTTTGGACTAGGTTAGGTTAGATTAGACCTCCTCTGGGGGTGATATTTTGCCACTCTTCTGTGGCGACTTGGATGAGCTGTTGTGGGGTTCTTTGATTACCCTGACGCGATCTTATTTTCCTCTTGAGATAACTCCAAAAATTTTCAATAGGATTTAGGTCTGGATAGCAAGCTGGCCAGTTCAAAATAGCGATTCTCTCTGTCTGAAGATAATGTCGCGCAAGGCTGCTGGTATGCGGAGGAGCATTATTTTGCATAAAAGTAAAATTCTCACCATGGCCACCTCACCCGAGTCTCACTATGGGCTCCAGCATAAGGTCTACGTAATTTTTATCCGTTACACTTGCAGGAAACGAAATCAAATCTGTTTCGCCTCCCAGCATTATGCCAACCTAAAACATCACATTGCCCCCTTGGTATTTCAGAATTTGACTTGCTGCTCGGAGTCTAGCTTGTCTTCCACGACCCCAATAAAGAGAAATTTCACAATTCAATAATTACAAGTTTGAAACGGCATGACTGTATTGCACAAAAATCTAGAACCCCATAGAATGAAACAAGAGTTTCCCAACTGTGTAGTTCTCGTAATATATTACTCTTCTCAATAAATTTCATTGGGTGAGGTTAGCAGCCTACCCAAGGTAAAAATCACTTCCGCTCACAGAACTGAAGCAATAGCCACGGATCACGGACACTCAAAACGGATAACGACCCATGCAAGGAATAAGGACCGACGATTCAGGAAGCGGAAAATAACAAGACTGGCATGCTGGAACATCACATCATGGAATGGCAGAGACCAGGAAATCACAATCGAAATGAAGAAGCACAGACTCGACATATGTGGAATATCAGAAACAAGGAAAAAGGGCCAAGGCACCCCAAAATTTGGCGAGTACATCTTAATATACAGTGGAGTGCCTAAACAGGAAAGAGCACACTTAGGAGTTGGAATACTACTGCAGGAGAGGTATACGCACAACATCAAAAGCATAGAATACGTAAACGATAGAATATTAAGAGTGTCCATCGAAATCAATGAACTCACCACCCACCTTGTCAGCACATACGCTCCTGATACATCACGAACCACCGGAAGAGTCTGAAAACTTCTATCTGTCACTGCAAGATACTATCGACAAACTTGATAGAAGCCATAAACTTATTGTCTTTGGAGACCTCAATGCCCGAATTGGAAATGATATAATACCCAATCTGAAACAAAAATTCAACGAGCCAATTGCCAACGAAAATGGTGCCAGGAAGGAGCTGAGAATTAATAACACATACTTCCAACACAAAGAACAACACAAATATACTTTTTCCAACACAAGAGGACAACGCTCCATGATGGACTTGTCATAACCAAGAGAGCAATCACACCCCCGCAAATATTAGACGTAAGGGCTCTAACATCAGCCAATCTGGGAACAGATCGCAAACTTGTATTATGCAAAATGTTAATGGAACAACCTCGTAAAGTTATAAAGAACCCTATCTACATAAGAAAATTCAATATAGAATCTTTGTCTACCAAAAGCACAAGACAGCTTTACGAACTCAGATTATCAAGCAAACTGAATAACATTTGCATATCAGATGAAGTTGAAGAAGGTTGGCAACAAATAAAACCTGCATAACAGAAGCTGCAGCAGAGTCGGTGGGAGAACGCACAATCAACATAAATGCCAACAAAAATATCAAGTCATGGTACTGTAAGAAAGCAAAGGAACTGGCAGATATGAAACGTAAAAGCTATCTATTGTATTTAAGTTCATCAATAGAAACCAATCGAACGAGATACGTTGAAAGTAGCAACAAAGCTAATGCAGCCATCAGAGCCATCAAAAGGGAACCTTGGAGACAGTTTACCAGTGAAATGGAACACGACCTTTATGGAGCCCAAAGAAAGATATTGAAGATGCTGAAAAACAGGAAAAAGCCAGTAAATGAATACGTTCAAACTAAAATCATATCACCTGACATCTGGGAAAAATATTTTACAGAGCTGTACCAAGATGAAGAAACAACTGATACATGGGTGAACGAAGACGAAACACCAGATGATGTTTTGATAACAGAGGAAGAGCGGAGAAAGAGAATACAAAAGCTAAAAAACAGGAAAGCTGCGGGAACAGACAACATCCCGAACGAATTGCTAAAATATGGGGAAATGAAACTCACCGAGAAGCTGCTAACTCTTTTCAATAAAATTTTAAACACATCACAGTTTCCTGAAGAATGGCGCAGCAGCATCACTATTCCTATCTTCAAGAAGGGGCAAAAGACATCACCTGAAAACTACAGGGGTATAACCCTGCTAAGTACGTCCATGAAACTGCTCACTGGCATCCTAAAAGACAAATTGGAATCACTTATCGAGAATAGAGAGGAACAGTTTGGATTTCGAACAAATAGCTCAACAACGGACGCTCTCTTCTAATGAAACAACTAAAGGAGAAATCAAGAGAGTTCAACAAGCCTGCCTAATCTGCTTCATAGACTTAACAAAGGTATTCGACAAAGTGCGCTTGACAGACATCCAACGAATTCTAATAAAAAGACAGTCCCCGTCCCAAATCACCAAACTAATTAAAAACTTAAACACCGGAAATGTGACAAAGATCAAGTCAGGCGAACATACTACACCTAACATAAAAACACCAGGCGGAATTAGACAGGGTGACAGCCTGTGCCCTTTCCTTTTCAACTCAACATGGTAATTTCAATATCAAAAACCAAAGCCATGACATTCTCCAGAGAACCTGTCAGGTGTAAAGTGGTTGTGGAAGACAAGTCAATCGAGCAAGTCAATGCCTTTAAATATCTAGGCATGGACATCTACACATCTACAGCTACCACGATCCGGCGAAGGAAGTAAATAGTCTCATAACTAAAGCAACAGCTCTGTCAAGGTGTCTTAGAGATGTGATATGGTCAAACCAGCACATGGGAACCGATAGCAAGGTGAAGATCTATAAGACTTGCATCAGACCTATCACGACTTACGGCATAGAAGCACGCGAAGACACAAACAAAACTGAAAGTATGCTACGCGCGGCCGAAATGAAAACCCTAAGAACTATCCCCGGAAAGACCAGACTGAACAGGATAAGAAACACTGATATACGAGCTAAATTCGGCATAGTAGACATAGTCAGATGGGGCAGACAAAGACGAAGAGAATGGTATGCTTACGTGCGAAGAATGCACGAAAACAGATTAACGCGCATAATGATGGAGAGCAAGCCACATGGAAAGCGCCCACCATGAAGACCCCCAAAAAGGTGGCAGGAAAGCTGGCAGTCCACCTCGCAAGAAACCATCCAGAGACGGCTTCGGCAAGCAACAGACCAATAGGTCTATTTAAAATAATAAGAATAAGAAGAAGAAGAATAAATTTCATTAGGTCATGTTTTAACATGTGGCATCAAAGTAGCAGATAAATTTCAACAGAACGTGAGGAAATGAAAAAAAAACCAACCAGCTGGTGCATTTTCCATCAAAGTTGAAGACAATCATTAGGCTAATTCCTTATTTTGTGCATACTGTATTTATAACTTACTAGTGTATTGAATTCCAAATAATCAATACCATAGATTCGCTTTATTGAAAAATGAGGGGCGAATGTGGTATTGTTGAAACTAATTTTATCAAAGTTATACTATTTTGAAGTTAAGAACAAGAAACAATTTTGGATAAGGTTGAAATAAACTTCATTAGTATTTCATGGAGACCTGATGGTAGCTTTATTTCACGATTACATAATATTTTTCCCAAAGATGAACCAAAAAGGATAATATAATTCCAGTCGATTCACAAAAGTGGCTTCAACGACCTTACATGTGCGATCTGTGAAATTGATACGAAGAAAGATGTTAAATATTCAATGCTTGCTCTCGGAGAGAAATTTGAATAACAGCCAAGTCGAGTAATAGTATCCTAAATATTCAATTCATAGTGAGAGAATACAGGTTAGCATCTTGTTTTTCTTCAGAGGAGGACTCTCTTTCTGAATTGAATGAAACTTACCGTTTTTTTTTCAAAAAAACAAATCGAGGTGATTTGTATTCTACACACGTAATATATAACATCTATATTACGATTACAGAAGAAAATCAGTAATTTTTGATAGCTATTTCGCTTGGGCGTGTTTAGGCGAATCTTCGATTCCAAAATATATCAAAGAATCTGTATCAAGTTTTGTGTGAGAACAATATAGAGTGCGAGGTTGCCTTCCAAATGTTAACTGCATATGTTGAAGCTGCTTTGGACCGAAATAAGGTTTATTGGTGACAAAAAATGTATTCAGAGAACCGAGAAGGTATAAGAAACGAAGAACGTGCCGGGCGCTCAACATATACAAATATATTGATGAAGTATTGACCAATCGTCGAATTACAGAAATATATTGGTTGCCTTGTACAATTCGATTTTTTCCAATGATTTGGGCATGAGATGGGTTGCCGCGAAATTCGTCGTAAATTGCTCAGTTTTGTCCAAAATAAGCATCGCGTTATCATTGCTCATTGGCTGTTGGACTCCATCCACGATGAACTAAGTTTAATCAAGAAGGTCATAACTGGTGACGAATCATGGGATTGTGGTTATGATGTTGCAACCAAAACTCATTCATCCCCATGGAAACAGCAAAGGCCATAAAAAGCGCGTCAAGTTCAGTTCAAGGTTTGGCTCACAGTTTTCTTTGATTGCAGGACAATGGTGCTTTATGAGTTTTGCCACAGAGTAAGACGAGAACGAGGAATATTATATGCAAGTTATGCGCAACAAAGATTGGCTTTTAAAACATAATGATGCGTCTGCAGTCGCAGCGATACTTCGGCGCGAATTTTCACCCCTAAACAACTCACCTCCCTATGACTTTTTCCCCTTTGCAAAACTGAAAAGCCCGTAAAAGAACGATTCAATTCAATGATAGTATCGGATGAGAAGCTGAACAAGATCACGATAAATGAAATCTTTAAGTGCTTTGTGTATTGGAAAAAACTCTGGCATAAATTTGTTATATCCGTGGGGAATTGATTTGATGAGGACCAAATTGAAATTCATGAATAAATAGATGTTTAAAAAAAACATGCAATTCGCGATACTTTTTGAACAGTCCTCGTATATCACTAATTTCGCTCGTTTGTTATGGACTATTATCTACTTATGTAAATTATCCACCGAATCAATAAAAAAATAGAAATTTGAAATCTCGATTACAAATTAACAAATTTCATATATTCGCAGCTCAATATTTTACTCAAGTTCAAGGTTTTACAACATGGTTAACGTTACATCATACAAGCAGAGGTTAGAGAGCAGAAAGTTTTAATGTAATTTTTCTCTGAGAAAGGAGTTGCTTCCTGTTATTTCGAAGATATGAATTGAAACTTTTTTCTTCCACAAATTCATATTTGACTTATTATAGTTTATAATACTTATTCTATTTTTAATATCAATTTTGTTTCTTTTATTATGACTTCATACTACCTATACACCTCTGGCGAATTTTGGGATTGTAAACCACTTCATTTATTAAATACTATTTCTCATGAGTCTGTAGTGGAATTTGAGAGAAAATTATTCTCCTTTCTAGCAAAAAGAACACATGAAATAATCAAATTATATTCAGAATTTTATTCTGGAAAAGACGCTAGCGAATTTCACTGTTGTTATAGGATCAACGTAAAGTGAAATTAATTGAAATTATTTCCAAAGTTGCCCAGTTTTATTATTTTCACTTTGCCTTACATGAAATATAGTTTTCGCGAAATGGTATAACGTAATAAATAATAAAATTTGCAAGTAATTAGGGAAATACGAGGTTGATCTCTTAGGATTGTTGTAATGTTTTGACAACCTATTGGCGCATGCAAATTTGTGATCAATGCAGAAGGCAAATTCATTCATTAATAAAAAAGAAATGTATCAAAATTAATAATGGTTTTTTACTATTTTCAAAATGTTCGATTACTTTAAGAAAGGAGGGTTCATTTCAGAATTACACTTTGCCAAGAAAATAAGGGGCATTTTTAATATTTCAAGTTCCTTTTTTTGGTAGGCAACTAATTGACATATGAAATGAAAGACATAAATTGAGATTCAGCAAGAAACCACCACATATTGATAATAGATATTGTTGATCAATTTCTGCGAATAACGTACGTTCTTGAAAATTTTAATTTTCGGTACTACTACAACGCGAATCACGAAATTTGTGCCTGGCAAAATGTGTTGAAGCTTTGATATGAAATGACCTCGGTTGGACTTATACGAGAATAGGTAAAAGACTTGGAGTGATCCATTCAACTTTTTCCAGAATGATCCGCAGGCACTGGGAGTCCTGGGAAAGGATGACCCGAGCAAAAACGGCGATCCATGACCTTTATTTAACAATTTCCTCTTTGGGACAATGGTTCGCTACCGTGATTTTCATTGTGACCGACGTTATCTAGTGTACAGCCGTCGAAATGAGATATATCCCTAATGTAACTTCCTACCTACCTTTGGTTTCGGTGGAAGCTGAATAACGACGTGGGGTAGAATTTCTTTGAAAGCCTGCACTGATCTAATTATCGTAAATAATGGAACCCTGAAGGCTCAGAGGTACGTTAGTTCAGGAGAACTTTGTACCATTTGAGGCAAACAGCTGAAAACCTTTGTGTTCATGAATGATAACGCTAGACCTCACCAAGCTCATACCGTTAGTAACTACCTTCAAGATCACAAAATCACTTAAGTAGAGTGGCCTGCACGAAGTCGAGACCTCAATCTCTTCGAACATGTCTGGGACATTTTCAATAAAAGAGTAAAAAAACAGCAAAACTATCCAGCTACCTTGAATGAAGTTCAGAACAAAGTGATCTGAAATTGGAACAGATTGGATCATAATGCTATAAAGTCATTGATTTTGAGTACAAATCGAGGAAACCATGCAGTATTTCTCACCTGGAGTGGGAATTTCCGGTATTAGCATGCTTCAGGCGACTCAGATGTTTTGCAAAAGTTTCACGTTTTTTATTATTGCCATCTCCATGAGTACCATTTTCATTTCAATCATTCTCAAGACATTGATGAGTGTTGGTGGATAATTGGAATCAACAAATGTAAACAACTTCTCAGTGAATTGTAATTTTCGATTTTGTACATTAAACTCTTCACACAGTATAGTTATCGAATCGATAGATTACAACCCAACGAACTTCGTATAATAAATAAAAATTGATCCCACAAAATAAAACGTTTTGAGATTGTAACTCTTATCTGGTAAATCTCTATAGTTTACAATAAAAAAATGATTAAAGCCCATAGACAAAAATTATAATTAAAATTGTGGGTATTAGAAACATCTATCCGCTCAATTCTCTTATATCGATCTGTTTATTGCTGTTCGAAATCAATCAGAAAAACCATCAACTATCAACCCATTGGTTTTGTTGTATTAATTGCACATTAACTTTCTGTAACATGTTATTTACTAGGGGTAAATATAACCCATAGCAATGTTTTAAACTAAACAAAAATTTTTCATGATACATCAATGTTTGAAATAGCGGCCTTCTCAAAAAGCAGCAGTAACACTTCAACAGATAGTTCTGGGGAAGCGAATTCTTTGACATTTTTGTCATAAGTAACTGTACTATTACAGAAAAAATGGAAACGAATTTATTGATTCTGAGTTTCGGACAAGAAAGTCATGTGAACTAACGTTATTTATTGAATATTGCAAAAGTAAATATAGGGTATTTCCAAAGTAAACGGAAAAAGACTTCAAGGGATGATGAAACATCGAGAAGCTAACTCGAAACGGGCAATTTTTTGTTATTTGTTGCCTCTATGTTTACTATATACAGGCTGTTTTCTGAATTTTGTCGATATTTCTATGGGCCATATCTTTCTAGCCATTGATTCGATTTTGTTTCAATTTCATGAGTGAATTACGTAGGAAGACCCCAATCAAAGATATTTATATTAGGGAAAACACAGAGCAATTTCAGTTTTTTCGGACAAAATTCATTGTTCCACCCTGTATATCTGTATATTCAAATTCAGAATTTTTAGGGAAACCTACATGAGCTTATACACAAAATTATCCCTTAATATGGATTGGCATTATAGCAGAGACTCAAGACTTAGCAACCATTTCCACCTATAATTCCTAAACGTTCTCTTCCATAAACTTCATATAAATCGACAATTCCAAAGGCTATAGTGGGATAAGATGGTCAAAATTGCCTAAGAACGAATCGTTGTGGCATATATCACATTCGATAGAGGATGTAAAAATATGCCTACAAAAAAATTTCTGCCCTCTAGGGGCTCTACAGTTGATATTATAGGTTATGTTCTCTTTTTTCGTAATTATTTTTTACGGGCGCAATTTCGATAAAAAAAATCTGAAAAATTCATGAATGTTCATCTTTTGGTCATCAACAGCCATGATTTTTTTTCAAATTTTTCCGATCGAATATGCGCCCAGGAAAAATAATTGAAATTTTCAACAGTTTTTTAGGTTATATTCAACATTTTTGGCTAACTTTCAGTTAGTGCTATTTTGTGTCTTTTTTCCGTTTTTTCGAATACCGCCACCAAAAGGGACATTTCCATGATGCGTCATGCTCAAAAAGCGTAAAAACCAGTTTTTCCATCGTTTTTGATACTTATTTGGTATATAACCTCAAAATCAGAGGAGTTAGTAATTCGAAATTCACTCTAACACAATGAAGAACTCGTTTACAAATGAAAATGAAGTTTTAAAACCAATATTCATCAACCTGAAAACCACAAATCCGTTTTTCCTTACTTTTTTGAAATATAACCTCAAAATCTACTGTTTAAATGATTGCCGATCAGCTCAGATACACTGCAAAATTCATTTATAGGTAATAATAATATTTTTAAATCAAAATTGATGGCTTTGAGAATAAAAAACATTTTCCTGACTTATCTGGCAGTTATTTGACACATAACCTCAAAACGTACTATGTATATAAATGCTTATTAGCTCTAGTATATAAAAAGTCATTTTGAAGTAAAATGAAACCACGGTTATTTCAGGATATGGAAATTATAGAAAATAATACCAACGCAAATCATCTGTCTTTCAACGAATAACCGAAAGTAAGTGAATATAGCAGATCTGGAAAAATTTTTAACAATGGTAGGATTGATAACAAACCGACTCCTGCCATCGAACTGAAATCGTTTTTGTTTATTGATTCAGACTGAAGAAACCTAGCTTTCTCTTAACAGAATGATATGACTTGCTCCCTGTTTTCCATATCAGCAAAATTATTAACTGTTCGAAACAAAATGGGCCTGATCCTAACATAAGATGTAAAAGGTTGTCCGATCGACAGGGATAGGTTGCGCAAACGTTCAAATGAGAGAGAAGAATATTTTTAAATCAACAGGATCGATTTCCTCAAACAAGATCGAACAGATTGATATTCTCAATTCCTAATTCGTCACGTGTTATTTCAGAAGTGAGTTTGGATCCATCCCGATGGATGTACTCTCCTATAGAGCCAACTGGAGCAACTCTCATTAAAGCAGCAAACATATTTTCACGCGGGAATATTATCATGGGAGGAACAAATATTCCTGCTGGGCTCATACTAACAATAGTTATTAACGATCTTCTTTCGTCTAACGTCATTGCTCCGATTTGTTTTTCAACTTTTCGAGCTTTAATTTTTAGTATTTTACTCTCGACTATGGAGAGACCACTCTCATCAACGTTAAAGATAAGTGCAGCAGGGAAATACTTATCAAACTGGATTTTTTCAAGACTGTCGTATAATTCATCCATTATTTCTTTAGTGAACCCATTAGCTCGTGTTTGAGAAGTCCCAGTGGCTGTCTTATGGATGAAATTTTATCATTTCGTTTCAAAAAAACTCTTTAGCGAAAATCTTCCAGCAAAGCCACCCTTGGAAAGGATTTTTATATCATTTTTGAAAACTTACTCTCCATTGTTAACACATACTCCATTAGAAGGTTTTCTATTTATTGGCAAAAATCTGGCCGTCGACCAATTACTTCATTTGTTATCGCCTCAGCCGGAGAGTATTTATCTGTCACAAATCGAAAATTTGTCGACCCAGGAACGTTGAACAGCTTAGCTGCCTTTAAATATCCCATTTCCTTTCCTCTGACAGCGGCTATAGCAGCGGCCATTTCCTCTTTTTCCCACCTCCTTCTCTTCCTGTATTTGTGAGATGCTGCAATTTCTAAAAAAAACAGAATAATTAATATCTACTCATAAAAATGTGCATATAATTTGGAATATTTAAAATTATATTCACTTTCGGTATTCCAAATTAACTACATATCATTTAAACTTAAAATTCTAGATATATTTTCAAAATTAGAGTAAAATCATAAATCAACGAGATCACTTAACAGTGTAAATAATTACAATGAAGATCTCAACTATACAGTGAATGATTATCTCTGATTGCATTCTTATCGAAGAAGTGGTCAAAAAAGGCGTCTCATTCCTTTGGGGCTGGTAGCCGGAATGTCTAGATGGTGTCCTGTTTTTAATACTCGATGGCTTCGTGTGTCGTAGGACGATATATTTACGGCAAAAATAATAGATGGCGTTTATACTGATTTAGATATCGAAGTATTCTGAATTACCTGCAGTATCCCAAATATGCTGCTATTTTACATATATAAATCATGAGGTATATCACAAACTTTAGTTCGAAGTTAAAATATATTATCATCCTTTTGATTGTCGAAATCAGTGAAACAACTCCTTTCCTTCGATATGTTTTTTACATATTCTCTATTACAAGTTCTATCATAACTGTATTCTCGTGCATGTTTATGCTAAAATTCAGATGATCTTTCTCTCAAAATCTGTTAGAAACTATCTTTTCGACGATGTTTTATTCGTGTGAAACACAAATATTAATTTTGTATGAATTATTCATATAATGCACATTTGAATGGATTCTATTCTACACATTTTAATCAGCATCACCCTATTCACATTCTATATATATATTTTTCAGTGGAGGAACATCTTACTGAGCAGCCCACAGAAAGACCTCCAGATTTCGGAAAATTTCTGATTGTGCCAGGACATGGTAAAATTTTATATTTTCTCAAGAAAGCATGTTTGATGTCAGTTCTTTCTTAGATTTTTCCATTTGATTTCTGTTTCCTTTGTGTCTACACATTCTGCAGTCTTATGAATTTTCTAGTGGTTTCAGTGTTTGGTACCCTTGCATACCACAATCGTGCATGTTTGGTGTTTTAGAGAACTTCTTATCAGGATTTTGTTTTCTTGTAGGAAACTATGTTTACCTGTACCTGAGACTTTATACCTAACAATCATGCATGACATACTGGCGTGATTATGATTGGCAGATATTTTCCATCTTCAGTTAGCTTTCCGCCTCAAATTTTCTTCATTTACTTTTTAATTATACAGGGATATCCACCGGGACCGTCCGTTAGAAACTTCCTCAGTTCCAATTACAATATCAAGCTGAAATTTTATACGCGGCCGTAACTAGCAATTTCCAATTGAAGTGACATATTTTCGAAGTGATACCATTTCCGGTTATACCGGAAGTGGGTCATCACTCTGTTATTTTAAATGGCAATCTACCTTTTTTATTATACATCTAGAACCGCGTTTGATCAGGGCATAAAATACACAAGTTGTTGGCACTTATCTGTCAAAACTTTTGACAGATTGAATTATCTTTGTTATAAACTCGATTTTTGAGGAACATTTAAAAAGATTGTAGCTCGTAGATCTTTTTCACTACAGGCACAACTTACAGGATCAAGGAATTTTTTAAGCAGTCTACACATGTCAAATGTTTATTGCGTTGTTTTGTATGATTTTTTCAATTTGGCCTTTTTCAAACAGCAATAACTCAATTTTTTCAAATAGCTTGTGCCAATTTTTATATCGCCATCAGATGAGGCGTCAAATTTCAGATGGAATTGTAACAGCATGTAATCTACCCATCTCTTATAGTTCCAAAATAATTTGGGAATATATTGAATTTTGATGATTTTGCAAGAACTAACAGAGAATGCTTTGAAATATTGGAATCAAGTAGCTGAACTGGTTACGCTCACCTGACAGGTGCCTAAAATTAATGTACTTGTCACTTCATTCATTCGAATTTGATATTTCAACAAGAATTGTTGGTAATTTGAAGTGAAAATTATTGAAAAACACCAGATGGATAATAAAATGGCTGATTATTCAAACGAGGATATGTTTAATCTCTTTTTAATTCATGACGAATGTCAAAAAGTGATGGATAGAACTTGCAGGCAATTCAATAACCAATTTCCAAATTTGGCGCCTGTGAGTAAAATAAAATTTCGAAGAATAAGAAGCAATTTTCTGCAATTTGGAGGAACAAAATACATAGGAACTAGAAGAAAACCAATTCTCGAGGACGACGACAATCAAATTAATACGCTAGCGAATTTTCGTGCCAATCCACATGCGTCCATTAAGTCATCATCAGTGTATATTGGATTGAGTTATACTTCCATTCAAAGGATCCTTAAGAAACATAACATTCACCCGTATTCTTATATCAGACTATAAAAATTGAAACCAACTGACCTTCCCAAGCGAAAATATATTAATTCGGCTTTAAGAAGATGAGACAATTCTGCATAAAATTATATTGTCTGATGAAGCCAAGTTCAAAGGATGTGGAATAACCAACAGGAGAAATCGATATTTTTGGGCCACAGAAAATCCACATTTCATTGAGGTTATTGATTTCCAAAATAAAATCAGCGTAAATGTTTTTGCAATTTTAATGAATGATTTGTTGGCTTATCATATTTATGAGGAAAATCTCAATGTACAAAGATACCTGGAAATTTTGAGAGGAACGTTTGCAAATTTTTTAGATGGATTACCCCTTTACATTCTGAGGGATTGCTATTACCAAATGGTAATCATCTATCAAGGATAGATGGTGGAGTAATAAAGGACCAAATTTATGGCATCCGCGTTCTCTGGACCTGACGCCCCTTGATTTTTATTTATGAGGCAAAATCAATAGTGAACTGTATCTTATTCCTGTAAGAAGTTAAGAAGAGTTACTAGAGCGCATTCATAATGCTTTTCGTAATATTGATCCTGAGGAAACTAGGAGGGCAACTCATCATGTTTGTATACGAGCTGTCAAGTGTATCGAGCAGAATGGGGCCCATATTGAACATTTATTCAGATCGTAAATTAGTTTTCTCGTATTATGTTTGCTATCATTTATTCGTATTAATGTAATTATCTTCGATGATTGGTTTTCGCTTAGTTCCTACAATTTTTAATCAACCAAATTGTAGAAAATTGCTTCTTATGCTTCAAAAATTTATTTTACTCATAGATGGTAAATTTGGAAATTGGTTATTGAATTGCCTGCAATTTCTACCCACAACTTCTAGACATTCTAAAATGAATTAAAAAAAAGATTGAATATATTTTCGTTTGAATAACCAGTGGTTTTATTCCAAATGTGTTGTATTTTCTGGATATTTTCAATTTGAAATAGCGACAATTCTTTTTGAAATATCAAATTCGAATGAACGAAGTGACAAGTACATTAATTTTAGGCACCTGTCAGGTGAGCGTAGCCAGTTCAGCTAATTGATTCAAATATTTCAAAGCATTCTCTGTTAGTTCTTGCAAAATCATCAAAATTCAATATATTCCCAAACTATTTCGGAACTATAAGAGATGGGTATAGTACATACTTATAATATTCCATCTGAAATTTGACGCTTCTTCTGATGGCGATGTGAAAATTGGCACGTGCAATTTGAAAAAATTGAGTTATTGCCATTTGAAAAAAGGCCAAATCAAAAAAATCATATAAAACAACGCAATAAACATTTGACATGTGTAGACTGCTTAAGAAGTTCCTTGATCCTGTAAATTGTGCCTAGTGTAAAAGATCTACGAGCTACAATTTTTTTAAATGTTCCTCAAAAATCGAGTTTATGTCAAAAATAATTAAATCTGTCAAAAGTTTTGACAGATAAGTGCCAACAGCTTGGGTATTTTATGCCTTGCTCAAATGTCGGTTCTTGATGTATAATAAAAAAGGTAGATTGCCATTTGAAATAACAAGGTGATGACCCACTTCCGGTATAACCGGAAATGGTATCACTTCGAAAATATTTCACTCCAATTGGAAATCGCTAGTTATGGCCGCGTATAAAATTTCAGCTTGATATTGTAATTGAAACTCAAAAATTTTTTAACCGACGGTCCCGGTGGATATCCCTGTATAGTATATAGGCAAGCGAATATAAATATACAGGGTGTCAGCGTTAAACGGCCCATTAGAAATATCTAGAAAATGAGATTATCGACGAATTTAAAATTTTGGCATTAGAGTAAATGGATACTGATCTGCAATGTGCAACTTTTTCCTCAAATTGTTGCCATTTCAGGTTTTACCGAACATCGACTACAATTTTTCATTTTCAGATGGCATGGTGTACTTTAAATTTTTTCATTAAAGGATATCCTTTTTCTAGCATCTTTTAATGATATTCGTCCTATCTAAAATTTCCTACCGATGAGCTATGATTTTTTCATCGGAATTATAATGTCACCTTCTTTCCAGAAAACTTGACTCAAATTAAAAGAAGATTATACGTTTTTGTTCATTAATTAATTTGATAAATTAAATCATTAAGTCGTGGAACATAAAACAGACAGATTGGATTTAATTACTAAACAGTTTCTTTGTTCCACAATATTTTATACAATAATTATTTAATAATAGCAATAACATTAATTTTGTTTGTGTATTGTTTTTTTTCGTTAAATGAGATTTCAAGTAAATACTCGAACTAGGATATTATGAAATCATTTATCATTCTTTTGTCATCAAATAATAAGTTAAAATTGCAGAACATTTAACGAAAAGTACCCGAATTTGCGACTTATTTGCAGAAAACAATTCAGAAAGTAAGAATCAAACTTTTTCATTTCAATAAAGTTTTTGCACTTGATTGACAACGGTTCTGTCGAAGGCAGGTCTCAATTTTATCTCTCGCGAATTCAACTTTGAACTTTGTTCTTAAGGTACCCACCCCCATAGATGAAAATCTAAGATTCGTAAATCTTGCAGGCCAATTTTATAAACCCAGTCTTCTGATCAATCTGTTGTCAAACAAGCTGGTTAATTCTTCTCATATCTAAGGTGTGTAATAAGCCGTAGCACCATCTAATTGGTACCAACATGGAACATTCAACGAAAGATTATCCAGGAATCAAACAAATCTATTTGAAATCGCTATATATTTCACACCATTTAAATTCTCTTCATGAATTAAATATTGACATTGGTTCTGTTAAACTCAATACATTGAAGCTTAAGTGATGTAGGAAATTTCGGTCCCGTGTTTGATGTGGATTGTGGATTGCCGGGATATGAGAATTATACCGCTTCTTTCGAAAATTTGAGCTCATCCGTCCATATAATACTCATATTAATTAATATAGGTACGTTCAGACACATACAGATTAGCATTGCAATAACCCCAGATGGTAACTGCTATGTTCTCATCGTTAGTAAGGAAACTAATTCTACTACAAAATTAGACTGTAATTTTTCAATTTGTCATCTCTCAATTAGTCGTAAATTCGGGTAGATTTCGACTTATTACTTGTTGACATTGACAATGAATGATAAATAAATTCATAGTATCCCCGTTTGAGTATTTGATTGCCACTTAATTCAATAAAAAAAGTATAAACAAGAAAAATTACTGTTATAGTTATTTTGAAATGATTTCCAAACGTAAAACTGAAGCCTACATTTATAGAACATTGTGAAACATAGAAACTTGCATTGAAATTAAATCCAACTGTCTGTATCTATGTTCCACGGCTGAATGATTTAATTTTCCGAAGAAACCGCAAGTTTTTGATAAAATCGGGAATAAAATGATTACGAGCTTTTTTAGTTATACGGAAACCTTTTCACCAATCAATACAAATTAAAATACGGTTCTAATAATGTAAACAAAAAACATGTATTCGTATTTGAGAAAAACGTTTTTTTGACAATGTAGTTTCAATGAGTTAACAAGTGAATTTTGAGCATCCTGTATATAAAATAGCATCGGAAAGTACGTTGGCCCCAAAAATAACACTTTTCTCGTCAAAACAAAGAAAAGTTATAACCTTACTCAAATCTAGTCAATTTTTTTGGGCGAAGAAGGTGACTAAAATTCCTGAAATTTTTATAAAAAAAAAATTGTAGCAAAATGGTGTTCGATTTCAGATAAGACAAATCTTAACAAAAAATTCCTGAAAAATGGATGGAAAATAAAATTAAAAAGTATATCATGCCATTTAAACAGCAAAGGAGTAGTAGATATCTAGTATGGATGGGCCATTTAAAATTTGAAATTTCATTGCACTATGAAAATAATACTAGCTTCTATTTCATCTATGGCAGCTTAGATTCCGTTTTTAAAGCCGCAATAGACTCGGGATTGTTTGCGTAACATTATCTTTCACGGCGTCAAATCGCAGCTGCGAGGTGGCTAATTGACTTCCGAATTTCGGCTGATTATGCAGTTTTCGAACACAGTACCCAAAAGATCAAATGTTGTGTTGGCTGTGTGACACGTAGCACCATCCTGTGGAACCATATGTCCTCCATGTTATCCGCTTCAACTTCCGGGAACAAAAAGTCACTAAGTATGGCACGGTAACGTTCGCCATTGACGGTAATGGCGTTCCTCGCTACTTTAAAAAAAAAATGGGTCTATGATGCCTTCGGACCAAAAACCGCACCAATCCGTCACTCGTTGAGGATGCATCGGCTTCTCTACGATGACATGTGGATTTTCCGAGCCCCAAATGCAGCAATTTTGCCCACCCTTCGAGGTGAAAATGAGCCTCATCGGAAAAGACGATTTTTCGGTAAAAATGCTCATCCTCCGCCAAACGATCATCAGCCCATTGAGTGAAGCGAAATTGCATTGGATGGTCATGAGGCTTTAGTTCTTGAACCAATTGAACTTTATAAGCCTTTATACCGAGGTCTTAATGCAAAATTTGGCGTAACGACGTGCGTGAAATGTTCAATTGTTGCGATCGGTGACGACTTGATGTTGATGGCTGTGCGACCGCACTTTGAGCAACAGCTGCAATATTTTCCTCCGAACGCACTGGACAAGAACGCACGCAAGTTGCTTTGTTCAATAACAGCCACTTTGACGAACTCGCTTCACAAATTGATCCGCAAACTGAATTGATGGCACTTTATTTTTACCGAAAATTTTTCGCAGATTTCTTACAGATTGTGTCAAAGGCTCGGAACTTTGGAAATATGTTTTTGATATTTCCCAACTTTCTTCAAGCGAGAAGCGACCCATTCCGTAAATGTCAAATCTTTTACTAAGAATATGTCACTTCATGAGTGTCAAATCAGCCCTCTGTTTCAAAATAAGTATGGGTTCAAATTCCAAACGCTAGACGACCCACCCCGTATGAACGGAAATGGTACCGCTTTGAAAACAATTGAGAAATGTAGATCAGTATCCATTTACCCTTATGCCAAAATTAAAAATTGATCAATGAACCAGTTTCGCAAATTCCTCTAATAGGCCCTTCATCGCGGACTTCCTATATATAATTCTCAAAGTACTTAGAAAAAAATGGAAGGCCGATTTTTCAATTGACAACACAACGTTTTTATTCTTTTATGCTGGTAAGCTCCAAACCTCGTATAAATTTGCGTAACCTTCTGTTTGTATAAACAAACATGATAAACAAATTGCAATATTCTCTGTGTGGCAAATTTTATCATGTTTATATGCAATACTCCAATATTAGGTAACATTTTTTTATTAAATTAGGTCACTTAAGGTTCGGTTTCGAAAATAACATTATCACTTTCTAGTCTGCCAATATAATTTTCGACGGAATTTTGGAAGTATTAACATTATATACGAAATTGGATTGTAACTAAAACTAGAATCCAAAAATTGAATACTATATAGAGCATTCAAAATATGCAACCTGATGCCTATTTCCGGTACAACTGGAAGAGCCGCAGTAACAGACCGTTCATTGTCAATATTAGCAAATCAGTACAACATATCATAGATCTTGCGGAACAATTTATCAACGGTTTTACAGGTTCAGTTCAGTACGTGGTCGTATGCTCTTTTGTGATTACTTAACACCATGATATTCCTCTCACGGGCTCGATTAAAATTAGAGGTATATGATCACAAGCCATTCAGCTATCCATCTATTGAAAGAGGAAAGTCAACACCAAAACAACGAAATACAGCTAGTCACATTGATGCAACATGGTCTTGAAAAATTATGTCCAAAGCGTTCGCTCGTACCAACAAGGCCAATTGCCCATGTATTAGTATGTTTGTTTTTCCTCTAACGTGCTCTATTTCTGCCTTTCGGCTAATGACACGCCGGGAAATTCTGTCACCTCACTAACCCGGGAATTTTGCCGAACCCCTCTCGTGTCGAGGGAAGGGATCTTTAATGTCCAACACATCTCTGTTAGACAGGACCGACAGCTTCACATCTCCTCCGAACGATGGACACTCAAGCGATTTCCAGAATCTGAACAATCGCACCGACTTTGTGGGGATTGAACCCAGGTATGAGATGAGCATCATATCCCATATGCCACCAAGCCCATGTATTAGTTATTATATAAACTTTGCCATTTTGTTTCTCATATTTCACTTGAAACATTTGAAACTAGAGAAAACTTATGGTTTCTATTGAACTCATCTATTACGTAAATTTTGGAGCAATCTTATAGTAGTAGAAGAAGACTAATCAAGGGGAAATATCAATTGGAATTTTTGTTTTCAATTCATTGAACTTCCCAAAGGATCAAATATGTCTATTCATTCATAATTGAATCACCTTCAACCCCATTAATATGTTCGTTCCCCTATTTGCTCATAACTCGCATCCGCTTATGTTATCGTTATTATTACTGCTACACAGGAAGGTAAAGCTTGATATTGATGAATGTATTTTGGTACTTTGTTCAATGTTTCTTACATTCTACAGGTTCAGAAAGACTTCCCCCGATATCCAAAAGTGCAAGCGTTACTTCAATGTCTAGAAACATGAGCCAAAGTGATCTGGGAAATATGAACGGAGACATCCATCAGCACAATCTTCATTTCATGAAGAAAATTCCAAACGGAGCAGAAGCGAGCAATATCCTAGTCGGAGAAGTAAATTTTCTGGAGAATACTGTAGCAGCTTTTGTACGTTTGAATACTTCTGTGGTACTCGGTGACCTGACTGAAGTTCCAGTACCTACAAGATTTTTATTTTTACTGCTTGGACCGCTTTCAAGTACAACTGGATATCATGAAATTGGCAGAGCAATGGCAACCCTCATGTCTGATGAAATATTTCATGAAGTCGCCTATAGAGCTAGAAATAGAACTCATCTGTTGGCAGGAGTTGATGAATTCTTAGATGCGGTAACAGTGCTGCCACCCGGTAAGTTAAATCTGAATCTACTCTTGTTATATCGAAATAATCTGAAAATATTAGAACTTGTATTAAAAGTGTTGCTTGCAAGTGAATTGAATGAATATTAATTGAATAATTAATACTACATTATAGTTAACAATGATGATAATATGAAATTAAAATATGTAATTTACTACTAAACGTCTTTGAAATTCAGGATTGTAATTTCGGTCCCACGACAATTCTGGTCGTTCGGAAGATTACTCCTATGGGGAGTTTGTTGAAGTTTGAAAATTTCGATGTATTTTAAGAAATCTAACTTTTATCCTTCAGGTATTCTGTGAATTATTTGGAATTGATATATGGGTGGAAAATAATGGTCATTTTCGAAACAATGTGAAGCGAAAGTAGATTTTGAAAAAAAAATTGAGACAAAATGAATGATTTTATTCAAAAAGAACACCTAGTAGAATCATATAGTGAATCCACTGCGAAAATTCAAAAATCGCTCAAAAACGCTTCAACAGACCTAACATCTAACGTTCTATTTAGGCCTACTTATTCGTTCATAAATATGAATCCTAGCCCGCCACGAATGTATGGTCTTAAAAAAAAAATCACAAAGAAAATGCCCCGTTTTGCCCAGTTGTTTCATTTTTTACGAGTCCCACTTACAAGCTAGAAAAAGAATTAAATATGATATTCAAAACATTAACAAACTTTAGTCCGGAGCATATAAAAACTCAGTTGAACTAACCCAAAAATTGCAAAGCCTTACATTGCCATATAATTCATATCTCGTGAGCTTAGATGCCGATAACATGTTTTCAAATATTCCGAGAAAAGAAAGTATCAATTTCACTTCCGGCATTTTAGAACAATTACATATAAACCCTTTAATACATTGTGAATTTATAATTCTTCTGGAGTTATGCCGGAACTATCTTGAATTTAATCATGAAATATACGAACAACCTGATGGCCTTGCGATGGGATCGCCGCTAAGCCCTCTTCTTGCGGATATATTGATGTCTAACATAGAAAACAAAATTTTAAATTTCGACTTGCCCTTGTAAATTCACATTTGGTACAGATACGTTGACGACATACTCATTTCTCAAAACAAAAAGTTAATATATGCAAGATTTCGCAATGTGTAGCTACATCGAGAAAATTATTTTTCAGGGGACAATATTCAACCTTCCGGAGAATGTTAAATATCCTCCCTTGAAGGAGCTAGTTTTCCGATCTACTCTTCATAATCACCGTTAACCGGGACCACAGGGAAGTGGTACAGCAGGTCAGATGTCACGAATTCATATTCGTGACATCTGACAATGGACTACAGTTTCACTCTCGTTCGACCTCGTCAGCATTGTCTACCCATTCGTAACACAAGGTCTGTGGTCTTTTAATTTTGACGAGGTCCGGAAAAGTCTTTCCCTTCGCCTCTTCGTCTTTATTTTGCCTTTTTTCTACTGTTTTCTTTTTATTGTCTCATTTTCAGAAGTTTTACTCTCACCTACTCATGGTCTTGGGTCACCAGCCTCTCTTTGAGGTTTCGGATCGAGTGAAGATAACTCTGTTATCCTCCTTCTTTTATTTTGTTTTTCTTCGTCCTCCTGTCCTCCCTTCCACTGTAGCAGTGGAAAGTGCATGTCTGTTTTTCTTATTTTTGTTTGAACAATCTTCGTTACACAAGGTCTGTGGTCCTTTAATTTTGACGAGGTCCGGAAAAATCTTTACTTTCGCCTCTTCGTCTTTATTTTGCCTTTTTTCTACTGTTTTCTTTCTATTGTCTCATTTTCAGAAGTTTTACTCTCACCTACTTATGGTCTTGGGTCACCATCCTCTCTTTGAGGTTTCGGATCGAGTGAAGATAACTCTGTTATCCTCCTTCTTTTATTTTGTGTTACACAAGGTTATGCCGTTACCTACTCATCTCAATTCGTTGGAGGGAACGCAGTAATGTAAATGTCACTGCGCCCCCCAACGCAACGAAACAGAGGCTACCTCGCCAACGCCCCGCGAAACGGTGAAAACAAAAAGCAGATAAAACGGGAAAACGTTAAGTGGTCACACTAGTTCGACAACATACCGCCATGCGACACTCACGTATCAGACAGAAGCAGCTGTCGAAGGACCGACGCTCCTCATTTTTATGTGGTTTTACAACCAGGCATACATATGTGTAGACACATCGAAGAAAATTATTTTTCAAGGGACAATATTCAACCTTCCATAGAATGTTAAATATCCTCCCTTGAAGGAGCTAGTTTTGCGATCTACTCTTCATAATCACCTTTAACCGGGGCCACAGGGAAGTGGTACGGCACGGTCAGATGTGAAAAAATAATTTTTTTCGATGTGTCTACACATTGCAAAATCTCTCATATAGTAACTTTTTGTTTTGAGATGTTTGTGAATGCCTGGTTGTAAAACCACATAGAAATGAGGAGCGTCGGTCCTTCGACAGCCGCTTCTGTCTGATACGTGAGTGTCGCATGGCGGTATGTTGTCGAACTAGTGTGACCACTCAACGTTTTCCTGTTTAATCTGCTTTTTGTTTTCACCGTTTCGCGGGGCGTTGATGAGGTAGCCTCTGTTTCGGTTCGTTGGGGGGCGCAGTGATATTTACATTACTGCGTTCGCTCCAACGAATTGAGATGAGTAGGTAACGGCATAGCCTTGTGTTACGAATGGGTAGACAATGCTTACGAGGTCAAACGACACTAAAACTGACATCTGACCGTGCTGTACCACTTCCCTGTGGCCGCGGTTAACGGTGATTATGAAAAGTAGATCGGAAAACTAGCTCTTTCAAGGGAGGATATTTAACATTCTACGGAAGGTTGAATATTATCCTTGAAAAATAATTTTCTTCTATGTACATAGTCATTTGCTTAAACGGTACCCCCAGACAATTGGATCAGTTTTTGCAATTATAAATAGTATCCATCCGAAAATAAAATTCAAATTTAAAAAGAGCAGAACAACCAAATATCGTTTCTAGATCTCACCCTTTCATATTCTAATAGTAAAATTCAATACAATATAAAATCATATGATTCAATGATGCACAGAGCCTTTTCAATGCCATTATCATCAGAAAATCTCGATACAAAAATTAAGACATTAAGACCATTAAAACTATAGCTCTCAATAACGGCTTTGATTACATAATAATTGATAAAATAGTGAAACGAAAACAATCACATATAGCTATGAGCTAAATATATCCAATTATAAATACAAACGGTCCAGAGAAATCCATTCCTCTAACCTATTTTGGGCAAATAAGTGAAAATATCGCAAATAAACGTTCCATATTAAAATCAAAAATTGCCTTTAGACCACAAAATAAATTATCTTTAATGCTATTTAATGCCAAAACCCGTATTCAAAATTTAAATAAATCGGGAGTTTATAAGTTAACTCGTCCAGATTGCAATAATTTTAATATAGGTCAGACTGGTCGATCCTTCAAAAATATATAGAGATAAAGAACCACAGATATAAAGAACATCAGACTTCTTCTAGTAGAAATGAATAAGATTCAACATTAGCCAACCATTGTATTAATTCAAAACACTTCTTTCCTAGTATTGATAATTTGGAAATTTTGCATATTGCTCCGAAAGGTAAAAACTTCATTATTTAGAATCAGTTGAAATATACAAATCCTTTTTAATGATAATGCACAGATAATGAATGACCTGAATGACCTGCCTAAATCCCAAATATTCGAAGCATTCAAGTAATAATACCATTTGATAAATATCCTATAGTCTGTGTTTATACCAATACATTGAACTTATCTTAGTCTTACACTGTCCGATGATAAACGTGAGCTCGAAATCGCGGTCACAGTAATTGTTAATTTTTAATTATATTTTTTGCAGTCAAAACATAGTAAATTTTTAGTGTTTTATTATTCGAAAGTAGAGTCATCAGTTCTCTGGTTAATGTAATCTGAATATTTCTCTTTGTATCTAGTTTTTAATGAACAACCAGTCTGACCTACATAAATGTCTTCACAATCGATACAGGACAACTTATTATATTATAAACATAGATAGCTCTGATAATACTGAAAATTATAAGTGGTCATGTATGGATTGTGCAGGCGTTTATACATATAGGTCAGACTGGTTGTTCATTAAAAAATTGCAATCCTGCATAAAACTTAATGAACTTTTGAGCTAGTATAATACATACTTTAATTTATTATCTTGAATCTATAGTACGTGCTTCTTTATTTTCTTTGAATGTATTCAATCGAAATCAGAAGTCCTTATAGAATCATAAGCTCCTTTTTCAATTTTCATTAATCTTTTCATATGTGCTATATATTGAGTTCTTTATTATGATACATTTTGTCTTTCAAGTGCACAACATTATGGAGAAGAGTCTGATCTTTTTTGATTCCTAGCAATAAATTAGAGTTATTCAGATTATAGTGAGAGTACTCTCCAACAGCTCGAATAAGAGTTAGCCTTTTATTATTTCGATATGATCCAAAAATATTGAAAAACATAATAAAAGAATAGAGTTTGAAAAATCATATTTATAGGTGGAGTAAATTGATTAACTCATGAACGATGTGACTCCATGATTCAACTGACCAAATAAAGTACATCACATCTTGTATTATCCAAATTAATAAACAAAACTATTCTCAGTATCTATCATCTGACTGATCAGTGTCGTATTCAATTTACGTAGTAATTTGTGTTAAAAGGTCGGTGTATGCTAAGAACAGGGTTGTATATCTATTCGTTTCTTATTGTAAAATAAATAGTCTTCATCAAGATTTAACAGTGACCACTTTAGGGCCATATATAAAATATTTAAGTAGGTTAGATAGCGAAGTAAAATTTCAACTTTATATTATACTCGTGACCCGCCTCGGCTTTGCAGGGGTGCAATTTTATGAATTCGAGATGATGTTCATAGGCACGCGCCGCGTCCACAGGGTGAAGTCACCGGGACGGCCATACAGCTTGACAGCCACTCTGTCTTCTCTTTTGAATCTTTGATACCTTCTCTGATATTCATTCTTTTGATACACTGTGAGAGGCGATTTTGATATGCAGGAACTACTCAACGTATCTAATGCAATTAATTGAATAAGGAATAGTACTGTATTGCTCAAATTATCTTCGTTAATAACACAGTATTGCCTTGTAACATATAGATGTTGAAAATGGTTACTTTAGGACGTTACTCTTTAGAAATAGTTGCATACTATCGTGTAGAGTTTTGTCAGGTGTGTCTGTGGCTCCATTATTTCTATCTGCCTCGGATGGCTCAGCCAGCGTTTGCAAAGTAAGCGTAGAAGAATATGTATTATTGATACACGTTACAAATCATAGAAATAAGCATATGTTGTAGATACAAACCTTCCACCGCTGACGGCGGCAACCAACTTTGTCTTATACTTTTTTAATTCGAAATGAAGGTACCCTTATTTATCGTCCGACAAAAAAATTGATTGAGTGTAGTATAGTCTGTTAATGTAAAGTTCGAATACATTTCAATGCTCAATGTTGCAACGTATTAGTTTAAAATTAAACTCGAAAATGAATTCATATAATGCTAAGTAAAATAAATTTTGTGATTTAATTTCAAATCCAAATATGCCTTATGTTTTCGTTTTCATGTTTTCGATAATTTTGAATGAATTCAGTTGCTGAATTACAAGCAAAATTAATGCAAATAGGTGTTTGATTATTATTAAACTTCTAACAAAATTATTTCACATATATATATATATATATGTCCAATCTATAGAATCTAATCTTATCCTATCTTGTGAATTCAAATTGGAATAAATTTCCAATCATATAAACAATATTTTTGTAAGCAAAATGCCACAATTTTCAAACTTCCCACACCGCTTGTTCACTTGTAATTCATCTTTTTTTTTTCATTCATGAAGTTTGTAATTTACTCTACATCAACATGTGATTCACATGATAGAAGGCAATTATTTTCACATTCACAATTAAAGTATGATCGTTAACCATTGTTCAGGACATTATTCATAACCCTGTAAACTGCGCAAATAATTCTTTAGGAACGAATAGAAATAGGATTCTAACGAACGGATCCGTAGTTCATGGGAAATGTAATGGAGCTAAGCTCATCAGCTTTTTCTTCTGTATCTGTATATACCACTGATTCCTTATTCCACAAATTGTGACATCTTTAAAGATCACATGCCAGTAAATGTCGTTGTAGTTTATAGATACTTTCAGAAAATAGTCATAAGGTTAGTAGAAACGAGTTAGGTGAATTCCAGGAAATCTAATATCTCTTTTTATTCACCAATGTTGAAATATATTCTCTATGTAGACACAGTAGATTTTTCTTAAAGCTCTTTAATGCTATACGCTCAATATTTTTCTTGGAAAACTCAGCTTAATACTGGCAAAATAAATTTAATGATATAGTGTACAGCAGGGATGCTCAAACTTGAACTGCTGGCGATTCACCTCAATATTTTTTGGCTATTTACGATCGACTGTGAGAGGCTGCAAGTATGTGTGATGCAGGGTTGTCGTACACACACGATACACTCTACCTACCTACCTAGGTAGGATGTACCGTAGCATATACAGGGTGTTTCCGAATAAGATGTCATAAATGAAGGATGCGAATCCCTGAATGATTTGAGCAAGAAAGTTCGAGGAACCAATGGTCAAAAAATGCTTCGTTGCCGAGATACAGGGTGTTAAAGTTGAGAAAATTTTTCGATTTTCTCTCGATAAAACCTAGACTTCTCAAGATTTCGGGCTCAAATTTTCCACATAAGCTATTAAACACAATTTGAATCACCAGGTGAGGCCAAATTCTGGAACAGTATACAGGGTGATACTTTTCATGGGCCATGTTCCATTTTACCCTCGGAACTTTTTTTGGTACGCCACTGGCACTAACAAAAATAAAATCGAATAGATCATTCAATTTGAAATTTTTTTGACTCCTGCATTTTGATCGTAACTATCACCGTTTCTGAGATATTAATTATTGAAAATAATCTAATAGTTTTCCCATATCGAAGCCATGGAGATATTATCTTAATAACTGATGCAATTTTTCAGGAATTGAGCTAAAATTTACATCAGATATCTCCTTATTGTATGTTTATAACAAAATGAGGCAGAAATTCCTGACAGTATACAGGGTGTTATTTTTCACGTGCATTTTCCTCTTTTGCCCCTGAACTTTTTGTGGTGCGCTACTGGTATATTCTGAAAACAGAATCAAACAGATTATTCAAAGTGAAAACTTTTCTGTTCCTTGTATTTTTCCGTATCTGCCACCATTTTCGAAAAATTAATCAACAACGCCCGAACAGGCTACCCTTTGCCTCCGTATATTTTTTCGGTGCATAACTGACGTTTTCGTAATCAGAAACGGATTTTTCATTCAATTCGGATAATTTTGTGCTCATCTTGATCCTCATGTCTTTCACCGTTTTGAATTGAAAATCATCAGAATTTATCGTGTCTTCCTCATATCAGAACACGTCGGTGATTTCAAAAGGCTTAGTAGGCTCTGATACAATTTTGCAAATGAAATCATAGAAAAAAACTTGACACTTCAATGATTGTAAGTTTTGTCATTCAGTTTGTTGTGCCTACATTTGAAACAGCTGTAAGTAGTAACCAATAATCTTTGAAATGGTTTTCACTAATGCAGAAATGGCCGATATACATTTCATGTACGGTGTGGCTGAAGGAAACGCAGTGCACGCAAGGCGTTTGTTTCAAGAAAGCTTCCCTAATCGAATCATTCCTGATAGGCGTACGTTTTCTGACATCCACAGAAGATTGAGAGAACGGGGTACATTCAAACCGAATCATGACTTGAAAGGGGCAGATCGGACAATAAGGACCCCGGAAATCGAAGAGGCAGTCCTAAATTGTATAGATGAGGATCCTCAGCTGAGTACAAGAAAAATTGGAAGAGAGTTGAATATCTCATTTGTATTGGTCTGGAAAATTCTCCATGATTTCTTGCTTTACCCATACCATATTCAGCGCGTCCAAGCTCTACTACCCCGCGATTTTCCTCTGCGAAATCATCTTCACAGATGAGGCGTCCTTCTCGAGAAGTGCAATCAGGATCTTTCATAACAATCACTATTGGACTGAAGAAAATCCCCATATGATTGAGGAATGTCACCATCAAGAACAATTTTCGGTTAATGTCTGGGTTGGAATAATTGGGGATTTCCTGATCGGGCCATTTTTGTTGGCAGACAGGCTGAATGGAGCCTTATATCGCCACTTTCTAGAAGAGATTTTACCTGTGTTGCTAGAAGATGTGCCGCTGCAAACTAGAAATAGAATGTGGTTTATGCATGACGGAGCACCACCGCACTTCAGCATGGAAGCTAGAGAATATCTGAATATGACATTCAATAACCGCTGGATAGGGCGTGGTGGACCAGAAGCTTGGCCTCCAAGGTCGCCAGATTTAAACAGTTTGGATTTTTTTCTTTGGGGACATCTGAAAACTTTGGTTTATAGCTCTCCCGTGAATACACTTGAAGAATTGAGGAATAGAATTACAGCATCATGTGACGTCATCAGAAATACCCCAGGAATATTTCAGAGGGTGCGCACTAATATGCGGAGACGAGCAGAAGCACGTATTCTTTCAGGTGGAGGACATTTTCAACATCTTTGATTTGTTCTGTTTGTTCAATTTTTGTTTTCATCATTATGAGTTTTTGTTATTGAAATCATTCGCGATTATTTATGTTGTTTATTCATTTACTTCCGATTTATACACTCAATAAAACACATTTTTGAATTCGAATTCAATGATCAGGGAAATGATATCACCCTTTATACTTTCTCATAAATCCTACCAATCTAGCGGTGCAGATCTTAAAATGTGAACTTCGTTTGAAATTCGAGCTCAAGGTCTTCACAAATTGCCGAAATAACATGAAAAATATCTTCAAGCTTTCAATACGGAAGGGACTATACGATTACTTTTCTTGATTAATATCTCGAAAATGGTGGCAGATACGGAAAAATACAAGGAACAGAAAAGTTTTCACTTTGAATAATCTGTTTGATTCTGTTTTCAGAATATACCAGTAGCGCACCACAAAAAAGTTCAGGGGCAAAAGAGGAAAATGCACGTGAAAAATAACACCCTGTATACTGTCAGGAATTTCTGCCTCATTTTGTTATAAACATACAATAAGGAGATATCTGATGTAAATTTCAGCTCAATTCCTGAAAAATTGCATCAGTTATTAAGATAATATCTCCATGGCTTCGATATGGGAAAACTATTGAATTATTTTCAATAATTAATATCTCAGAAACGGTGATAGTTACGATCAAAATGCAGGAGTCAAAAAAAATTTCAAATTGAATGATCTATTCGATTTTATTTTTTGTTAGTCCCAGTGGCGTACCAAAAAAAATTTCCGAGGGTAAAAATGGAACATGGCCCATGTTCCAAAATTTGGCCTCACCTGGTGATTCAGATTGTGTTTAATAGCTTATGTGGAAAATTTGAGCCCGAAATCTTGAGAAGTCTAGGTTTTATCGAGAGAAAATCGAAAAATTTTCTCAACTTTAACACCCTGTATCTCGGCAACGAAGCATTTTTTGACCATTGGTTCTTCGAACTTTCTTGCTCAAATCATTCAGGGATTCGCATCCTTCATTTATGACATCTTATTCGGAAACACCCTGTATAGATATTAGCTTTCGGCACAATATACATCACTTTAGTCGAGGTTTTGGTTCGATTTAGTTAGGTTCTTCTATATAACATCAATGGAAAAACTGATAGTTATTCAAAATTGCGAGTTTATTGGTTTTTACAAAATAAAAGAGTTACATATGGTGTTAAACTTAAGTAAGGAGTGACTTAGGATGTTGAAGCGTTACACTACATGTTCTCAGCATACTTTTCATAAGATGGTACGTAACCACTGAGTGCTAATCGCAAGCATGATGACATATAATCGTCAGTTAGTCGATTGCGATAGTTTGACTAAATTACCTTCATTTCAGAAAATGCAGACTCGCACAAGTAAGTTTACCCAAACATTGCCGCCAGTTGAAGGGCGATTTGCCTTAGATTCAGATATTCATCTTCAGATATAAAACAGCAGAAATTTGTATCAGATGCTGTAGCTTTGAGATGTATATCTAATATAATCTGTACCAACTCATTTTCAACAGAACATGAGTTCATATTAAACTGACTTGCTATTTCAGTAGATAATTCCTCAATGATTTTACATCATAAAGGAAAACTCATGATTAATGCTTTATTTGCCAATTTACTGCAATCATAAAAACGCATTTTGAATTATCAAAATATTTGATAATTCAGCCTTATACGTATCATAATTCAATTTTTTCCTTTACCTTGAACCTCCAAGTTAATGGTGTTTAAGTGCTTTGTGTTGTCAGTCAAAAATGCCAAATCAGTCAGCCATTTTTCGTTTTTCAACATATGAGTGTCATCACCTCTTTATTCTAGAAAAGCTGTTATCTCGGGCAATAATTCTTGAAATGTTTCTACGAACTTTCCGCGACTCAACCACCTGTCCGTGTGAAGAACTAAATCAGTGTGTTTCAACTGCAACTTAAAGAGCCGCCGTTGCAAGCTACGTACACGGATGGAATTCGAAATATTTGTTGCAATGCCCATAATTTCCTCCGTGTTTAAAACTTTTGAACACTATGCCACAAAACCTTTTTTGTTTCCAGTCATTTCCGGTGCTCCATCGGTTGTAATGCACACTAATTAATATATTGGTAGCTTGTAGTTTTTTACAATATTGAAGAAAACGTCATATATATCTTCGACACGGGTCTTCCCCTTCAGAGGAATGATTATGATATAAACTGTTTTATTATGCCTCTCTAAGTTACCACGCTTAGGTATTGCAACTGACGTACGACAAATAAGGCAAATGCGCTTAACCTTCACCATACAAAAGAAAAATTCTTCCTCCCAATCGTTAATAAAATGATACGTTTTAGATTTCTTCGCTGCACTCATTTTGTACTATTTAATAATAAACTTTGTATGGACGTAGTATTGCCTTCAAGTTACAATTCAGAATGACTCCAATTCCTGCAGGCACAACATTTATATCGGCGTGAACGAAAGTCTCGAATATTCCCGTTAAACGCGCGGATCGAAATTTCTAGGAAAGCGGAAAGAATAAAAAACGCGGCTTTTCTTTGACAAGTACATAATACTTACAATAATTCTAAACATTGATTATTATTGCTTTCACTGCCGTGTCCTCTCTACTTTTTCTACCAGTCTTCCTTGTATATGGACATATATGATCATGAATATCGATGGTTGGAGCGCCATGAAATATTCTAATACAATCTATGGTATTTCCTCGGGTTTCATATCAATTTTCCATCCTCACCTCAGATTTTTCTAGTTTTTCAGGATTTGTGGTACCGAAATTTGTCACAAATTAACGTTTTTTTCGATCTCGCGTGGACACTTCTAACAAATTTTAATCATCTTCGTTTGCAGAAGCAAAAGTAGAAATTTCTTTGGGTGTAGGGCATCGTAAGACAGATTCCCTCGATGGGAATTTCCAATGGGCAGTTTCAACTAATCCGATGTACAAAACTTCTTTCTTTCTCATCACAACTGATGTTTTAGTAGACGCGAACCATGAGTCACCGATCCGCCTATTTCCCAGACAGTGGCTTTGTAGGCCGAAAAGTTGTTGCAATCCCTACTCCCAGTTTCGTCTGCTACCTCCTCTTCTTTATTTCCTCCATTCCTTCATTTTGGTCTATATCCATCAGAATTCGTGTACTACTGTTCACAACAGTCGCAATTTCACAACCAACACCTTTTTGTTTTTCGTTTTATTTTTATTATTACTGGCATACCACCTTGAAACCCCCTCCCCTTCCATACCACGCCAATATTGTTCCGTCGACCGTGATTTTGTACCAAGGATCCATCTTTTATGTTATGTTTTATGTTATGTACACATATAGGGTGTAAATGAATAAGTGCAAAAGATTTCGCGAGGTGATTCCTCGAGCCAATCTTGCGAATAGTTCCCTTGAACATATGTCCTCAAACGCTTCGTTACCGAAATACAGGGTGTTGAAATCTTCAGATTTTTTAATTTTTTTCTTGTGATTACTACAGTTTTCAGGTACTCAGTTCAAATTCGAAACAAGTATTTTTAAAATCTACATATTTAATGAAAATTAAAGGTGATACTTTTTCAGAGGTCACGTGTCCTTTCTACCCCTACAATTTTTTATGAATTTTCAATTAATTTTCAATCATTTTTATCTGGTGCATTTTTCTGTAGTTTTTGTTCAAAAAAATTGATCAATTTTATGTGTTTGATGAAAACATTCAAAGGAAGCCATCATAGCAGGTGCTGAAAAGGGCCTCCTTAAGCCATTACACATAGGTCTAAAAGATCCCAGGAATATCTCGAATGACTCTACAAGAAATGATAATGCGGTTGCTTAAGTGTTCTACGTCTGGTACAGGAGTCCTGTAAACAATTTTTTTCAAATATTTTCAAGTAGAAAAATTTATTGGGTTCAAATCAGGTGAATGAGCTGGCCATAATTGGGGTCCATCTCGGCATATCTAGCGATCTGAATATGTTTCGTTCAAATGTTGACGTGTTCTTATACTAAAATGAGCAAGAGTACCATCGTGCACGTACCCCATTCCCGCAGTGTCACCTACAAGATGAGGATCCAGTACATCCGGCAGTTCTTCAACAGAAACTGAGTGTATGAATCTTCATTCAATCTAGGTGGAAGGAAATGAGGACCAATTAGGTGATCGCCAATCATTCCAATCCACACGTTCGACGAAAACTGTGCCTTGTGATGAGGTTCAACGAAAGCATGATGCTTATCTTCCACCCATGTGTGATTGTTGTGGTTCTTGATAATGGCATCTCTCGAGAACCTATCTTCGTCCGTGAATGAAATGTTCCCCAGAGATTCAGGTTGTTGTTCAATCATATCTAGAATTTGAATCGAAAATGCAAGACGGTTTGGAGAATCACGAGGTAACCGTGCCTGAACCTGTTGTACATGATATGGATGTAAGAGCTGTTCTTTCAAGATTGTAAATACCGTCTTATGATTAATAGGAAGCTATGAAGTAATTTTCCTACTGCTGATATCGGGTAGCTCATCATCATCATTAAGTACACTTTCTTCTAATTCTGGTATTGTAATATCCTTATGGTGACCATAATTATATTCTCTAGTTTTGAAGCTACCTGTTTCTCGATGTCGTTGATGAAGGCGCCCAATTAGTATGATGAGAAGCGACACGTTGTTGTTACATTTCTACTAGTGAAATAAATCACCAAAACGCTTATTATGTTACTACCGTACACATAAAATTCATCAATTTTTTACACAAAAACTGTGGTAGATACAACAAAAATGTAGGAAATAAAAAAGATTAAAAATTTACCGAAAATTAAAAAATAAATTCAATTACCCTGCGCGTATTGAAAATAAGTTTTAGGGGTAGAAAGGACATGTGCCTCTGAAAAAGTACCAACCTGTAGATTTTCATGATTGTTCCTGTGATCTGATGAGGTATATATTTAAAAAAGTACCTATGTGAAAAAAACCTGAATATTTCAACACCTAGTATTTCGGTAACGAAGCGTTTCGGACATATGTGTGTAAACTTTTCGTCCTAAGACGCTTGAGGAATCTCCTCATGAAATCTTTCGCACTTCATTCTCATCTTGTATATAAATGGTCGGATATTCCTCCACTTATCACCCTCTGGCTAACCTAAGTTTGTCGGCGCTTGAGAGAAAACACATCAATACTTCTTATTTGGAATATCCATTCTAAATCTTCTGCCAAAAGCTGGAAGGAGAAAGGCTCATCGCTTTCAGTCGCCTAATAATCCCTGCAATTGGAAAGAATTGGTTGGCTCATGGCGTAAATAAGCCTCATAAATATGAATAGTTCGATTTCAGAAACAGGTCTTCTATTTTGTCTCAGTTTTCTATTTCTGCATTATAAGATGTAATATACCGGGTGTAACTGAAACTAATGCCACCCCTGTAACTTTTTTCCTATTTGGAATATGTTGAGGAAATTAGGGAATCGGGTGAAAGACAACATTTTAAATTTGATAACATTAATAAACACCTCAAAAAAGTCTAGGGAACACTCACCAATATCTTTAAAATATGAATTTGATGATTCGAATTTAAAGAAATCTTTCGGTTTTTGTTAGGATGTATTGTATATAATGTATTCTCAAGAAAACAAAATAATATTTGACTTCTTCAAAGCACCTATTATAAAAAAAAGTTTGAAAATGACGAAATTTGGTGAAACACAAAAAAAATCCTGAACTAATATTTTCGAAACGATATGGAAGCACTTATATTTTTCAGTACCCAGAAGGTCCACCTCTGTTATTAATGACACTTTGGCATCGTCGCGGCATGCTCAATATTAAATTGTCTATTACATTTTGGCCTAAGTCATTCCAAGCCCCCTGAACTGCTAATCGAAGCTCCTGTTCATAATGGAAGACCGTTTTGACGCAGGAGATTTCTTTTTAGGGTGTCCCACACATGCTTTATGGGATTCAGATCTGGGGATCATGATGAACACGGTAGAAGATCGATATCATTCTCTTCAAGAACGTTCAAGACAACACCTGCACTATGAGGAGGGGCGTTATCTTGAAGAAAGAGTGGATTTTGATCCATTGTTTTGGAGATACTGTACCACTACAGTTAAAACTATCTCATTTGCGTAAGAATTTCCCGTGAGGTTGTTCTGTATGTTCTTTCACCAAGGCGTATACCTTCCCAAAACATCACTGATCCGCCTCCCTGTCTAACAACTTCTCGAGCATACTAGAGACGGTTTTGCTTTCCAGGTTCCCTCCATATTCGAATTCGTCCCGAATCGGGATTATAACTAAATCTAGAATCATCACTGAAGAGAACTGTGGCCCACCTCTCTTGATCCCAGTTTACGTGTTCTTGGCACCAAGCTAAACGAGCAGCGCGATTTCCGTGGGTCAGTTGTGGAACTCTTAAGGGACGTCTGGAGTGGAGTTGGCCTTCGTACAGTCGATTTCTCACAGTTTGGTCGGAAATTTGTACATTATGAACTCGTGATCGCTCTTGAGCTAATTGAGATGCTGTGGTAGTACGATCTCTTCTGGCTTGTAAAACCAAAAATCGGTCTTGGGCGGCTGTAGTAATCCTGTTTTTTATAAAAAAAAATTTGAAATCTGTTGCGGCACTCTACATAATTTGGTGAGAAATTGATGCAGGTGTTCATTTCTTCAAAATATCATCCATATTGATCGTTCTGGATACGATATATCGATATTCAGAAGTGTTCCCTAGACTTTTTCGAGGTGTTCATGTGTGTAAACTTTTCGTCCTTAGACGCTTGAGGAATCACCTCATGAAATCTTTCGCACTTCATTCTCATCTTGTATATAAATGGTCGGATATTCCTCCACTTATCATCCCTCTGGCCCTAAGTTTGTCGGCGCTTGAAAGACGAACACATCAATACTTCTTATTTGGAATATCCATTCCAAATCTTCTGCCAAAAGCTGGAGGGAGAAACGCTCATCGCTTTCAGTCGCCTAATAATCCCTGCAATTGGAAAGAATTGGTTGGCTCATGGCGTAAATAAGCCTCATAAATATGAATAGTTCGATTTCAGAAACAGGTCTTCTATTTTGTCTCAGTTTTCTATTTCTGCATTATAAGATGTAATATACCGGGTGTAACTGAAACTAATGCCACCCCTGTAACTTTTTTCCTATTTGGAATATGTTGATGAAATAAGGAAATCGGATGAAAGACAACATGCGATATTAAATGGACTCCAACAAATAGAAAATCTGCTTTCTGAAATTTGGAACTCAGTGACTCAAGAGTACATCCAAAATTTGTTTGAGGGGCTTCCGAGACGTATACTGGCAGTAATTAGGGCCTGGGGAGGAAAGACTCGATTTTGAAAATGATAAGTAACCATTCGATGCTGGATGATTGGTCTCTTCGCGAATGTTTGAAGATGGTAAAATTTTTTAATTTTTCATTAACTCGAAAATTATTGATATTTTCGAACAAAAACTCATCTCGTTTGAATGATATCTTCTTATTTTACACTTCTGAAAGTTATCAAGCGTCTCTTAAATGACCAACCTAAGAGTTTATATAGTATTGTGTTAAAAGTAGGGTGATGCGACAATTTTTGTGGGAAGTGTACTTAAAAATATGACAGTCTAAAGTTTTCGCCTTGTCCTTTTATAATTTCAGCCTTTGCTTTATTAATCAAAATATTTTTAAATTTAGGAGAATGGGATCCAGCCATTAGAATAGAACCTCCAGCTGCGGTTCCGTCACAAGATACAAGAAAAAGACCACCAGAAAAACCATTAGAAGAATTTGATGAAGAGGAAGAGGAACAGAAACTACGTGAAGAATCAGGATTAGCGAGAAGTGGTATTTTATTTGGTGGACTCATAAACGACTTGAAAAGAAAGGCGCCTTGGTATTTCTCAGATTTCAAAGACGCTCTGGCATCACAGTGTATAGCGTCATGGATATTCTTATACTTTGCTTGTTTATCACCAATAATAACATTCGGTGGTCTACTTTCTCAAGCAACTGGAAAGAACATGGCGGCGATGGAATCCTTGGTGTCTGGATTTATTTGTGGTATGGGATATGGATTCTTTTCAGGGCAACCTCTAACGATTCTGGGATCGACAGGACCAGTATTAGTTTTCGAAACTATAGTGTACGATTTTTGTGGGACGATGGGATGGGAGTATCTATCATTCAGATTTTGGATAGGTACATGGATTGCCGTAATTCTTGTTGTGTTAGTCGCAATAGATGCAAGTGCTCTCGTTTGCTATATTACTAGATTTACAGAGGAGAATTTCGCGACGCTTATAGCTATCATATTTATTTTCAAGGTTAGTATTTCATTTTTATGTTTTCTTTATTCCTGATATTTGACTCATCTAATGGAGATTTGAACTAGTTGGTTCAATTTTTTTCTGAGTACTTTCTTGTAAATGAGTAAGTAATAATTTTACACAAAATGATATTCGTTTTGCAATATAACTTTATGATTTCACAAAAGTGATCATATTGTCAGCTTGTTGAAAATGTAAATTTTATTTATATGTATTCTCCAATAAATTTTCATTATTTTATATTTACAGTGGACACCTGGTAATCCGACAAACGTTTCACAGAGCGCTATCGGGCTATCGAATTTGTCGGACTATACAGGGTGTTACATAATACTATGTCACAAATTGAGGTGGTGAATCTACGTGCAATTTTAAGAAAAAAAGTTTATATAAACATAGGTCCGCTAAAGCTTCGTTATGGAGCTACAGGGTGTTGAAATTGGTTTTCTTCTTCAAACCTCCTGCAGTTTTTGAGATATTACGCCCAAATTTGGAATGCAAGATATTTTTCACAGCCTCTTTCATCACACGTCCTGAATTTTAACTAGAATCTACGAAGTGTTTTCTTTTCCGGAGCCATGTCTTCTCTTGCCCCTACAAACTTTTTTGCAATACGCCACTGATCAGCGTACAATCAGTTTTCGTCATCTTCGTTCAATATAGAATTTTCTTGACACATGTAATTCTTTCGTATCTCCGACCGTTCTCGAGCAAAAAATCATTAAACGATTGTATGTATTCGCTGAATTGACAGCACTTCTATTGAAAAAAATGACTAGTAGGTTTTGATTTTTTTCATTTATTTATTTATTTTGACAGATGCTAAAGTTAAACAAGTGTCTGTTCGAATTGTTTATTAAATTAACAATTAGTTTTAAAATTTTTGAAGTTATTGGTGTAAGAAAAAATGGCTAGTTTTACTAACGCCGAATTGGCTAATATCCATTACATGTACGGTCTGGCTGAAACACTACAGAAGCAAGCAATTATATCAGGTGCGCTTTCGAAATCGAGTAACACCAGACAGGCGAACATTTTCAAATATCCACAGATGGTTGAGGGAAACTGGCACTTTTACTGCAAATAATCATTTAAAAGGTGCAACTCAAACTATGAGCACTCCAGATATTGAGGAAGCAGTTTTGAATCCTCATGTGAGTACAAGAAAAATTGAAATTGAGTATTTCACATGTTCTAGTTTGGAGGATTCTCCCCGACTATTTATTGTACCCGTTTCATATTCAACGCGTCCAAACTCAACTTCCTCGAGATTTTCCTTCAAGACTGAATTTCTGCCGATGGTTCTTGGATAAAGTTAGAGAAAATGCTCATTTCGATAGAAAAATAATGTTCACAGACGAATCTAACTTTTCGAGAACTGCTATCACAAATTTTCACAATAATCATTATTGGGCTGAGGAAAACCCCCATTTGATTGAAGAATCTCATCATCAAGAACAATTCTCACTAAATGTCTGGGTTGGAATAATTGGAAATTATTTGATTGGGTCATTTTTTTTGCCTAACAGACTGAACGGTTCCGCTTATCGGCAATTTCTTGAGGAGAAGTTACCTTTACTGCTCGAGGATGTGCCACTTTTGGTGGCACATATTAGTGGTGGAGATAGGAAATTCTTGAACAACACATTCAACAACCGATGGATAGTTCGGGGTGGGCCAGAACCAGTTTAGACTTTTTCTTATTGGGATATCTCAAAAGTTTAGTTTATACCACTCCATAATGTAGAAGAATTGAGAAATCGAATAATAACCTCTTGTGATATGATAAGAAATACCCCAGGAATATTTCAAAGAGTGGGTAATAATATGCGAAGAAGGACAGAGGCGTGTATTCTTGCAGGTGGAGGACACTTCGAAAGTTATTTAGTTTTTAATTGTTCTTTTTTTTAGTTTGATATTGAATAAGTATAAATTGAGTCTCAGAAGACGAGCTATAAAAATAAAAGTAAATTTTAGGCATACCTATCGAGTATTTCTATTATTTTCGTTTTGTTTAGCGAATAGCATAATACAAATTCAACAATTCTTCACTCGAAAACAGTTGGAGATACGCAAAAATAACAAGTGCCAAAAAAGTTTATAAATTAAACGAAGATGTCGAAAATTGATTGTACGCTGATCAGTGGCATGCTGCAAAAAAGTTTGAGAGGGCAAAAGAAGACATGGCCTCGGAAAAGAAAACACCTTATGAATTTCAATTGAAATCTAGAACGTGTAATGAAGAAGGCTGTAAAAATAAGCTTGCATTCCAAATTTTGGCTGAATATCTCAAAAACTGCTGGATTTTTGAAGAAAAAACAATTTTTTCCGAAAATTTCACAATACCCTGTAGCTCCGTAACGAAGCTTTTGCGGACCTATGTTCATATAAACTTTCTTCTTGAAATTGCACGTAGATTTACAACCTCAAGTTGTGACATACTATTATGTAACACCCTGTAGAGTACTACCACAGACCCTCTATATTCCGTAATGTTTTCAATGAGAATGTCTTGTTTGTTGTGCCGCAAATTCCTAAATGAAAATGAATGATCTTATCTGAACTGGTAATAACGTTATATATTTCGTCAAAAATACAAGGAATGGGTCACTGAAACATAAAATATTTATTTTTCATCCAAATTTATTGTATCTTCTTTGAAGTAGGCCCCATAAGAAAAAATCCATTTACGCCAATGAATCCGAAATCGACTTCAGTTCTCACCATGAATTCTCTTTTATGTTTTCTACCGATTTGAAACGGGTACCTCGAAGTAGTAATGTGAGGAAAAAGAAAAATGTCTGCCGGAGACATATCAGGTGGTTGTCGATGATATTTATTGAGGTTTTGGTCAGAAATTCATTCACAATAATAGCCTTGTAAAATGGTGCATTATAGTAGTGCAAAATCCATGTTCTTTATTCACCGTCAAATCTGACAGGAATTCAGAGTGAACAACACCGCGATAGTCAAAGAAGACAGTCAACATTATCTCGACTTTTGATCGACTTTGACGTGTTTTTTTTTTCGGTTTCCGTTTAGTTGGAAGGTGCCATTCCGAAGCATGTTGACTGGTTGGCATGTCAAATGCATAAAACCCATATCTCATCACCAATTTTATGAAATTGGGGTCGAAATTGACTCGTTCTAGCGTGTCTTTTTGAATACAATCCAGATCATTTTTAACTACTCCAGGGCCAACACGTTTCATGCCCAAACAATCAATTAAAACGGTACGAATTGATTCATGAGATACTGAATGTTCATTGCCTATCTCTCTTGAACTTAAATGAAGATTTTTACTTACCATTTCGTTCACTTTATCGATTTCAATTTCAGTGGAATATGTAGATGGCCGACCAGAGCCAGAAAAATCTTCCACTTCTTGGCCGCAGTTGAATGCACTGTACCACTCATATGCACGTGTTTCTGATTCACCGTAAGCCTTCTGAAACATTTTCAGTGATTCGGCACATGAAATTCCATTTGCAATACGAAATTTGTGAAAACTGTCAAAATCGAGCACTGTAACCAAACTGAATGACATATAGCGTTAAAATTCCTCGTCAGTATAGAAAAACGTTGTGCAACAACAAGAATTTTAATAATCTTAAGCAGATTTTTTGAATAATCAATTCCCGGTACTTTTCCGACAGAATGTATAATTCGAAGCATTTACTAAAATAAACATCACAATAAAAGGAACGCCTCTCTTCATAAAAGAAATAACATCATTAATGCTATAGAACTGATCAAAAATAATAACAAAAGATATTGATTGCATGACTAAATGGATATTTATGTAATTATAAACGAATGTTCAAAAAATAATTTGTTCTAAGAGTACTGTGAATAACGAAAATTTATAGTGGTGTAGCGTATAAGTTACACCCTGTTTAATAATGCATCAACGAAGATTTCCTGAAATAAATTGTAAATTCAAATTGTGGTATTGTAGTCGGATTACGGATGCCTCCGGATTAGACAAAAGCCGGATTGCCGGGGTCTACTGTATCAATATGTAATGCTTAAAAGATACTCAAATAGAGTACGTTAAGTTCACTGATTGAAATATGAAATTTAATTTGCTGATATGCCAAATATTCGTATGGGTAACAACAGATATTCAAGGAAGGGAAAAGATCTGGATCGGTATCGGATCTTGGATAGAGTTTAGATATCAAAACCTTGCAGAATTTGTGAAAGAAATTGCTCTGTTAAATTTTCTTGGATATAAGGTATTTTGTTCTTTATAAACTTTTTTTTATTAAATTTCATGACTAGTTTTTGAGTTTTGATATACAGGGATATCCACCGGGACCGTCCTTTAAAAACTTTTTAAGTTCCAATTACAATATCAAGCTGAAATTTTATACGCGGCCATAACTAGCGATTTCCAATTGGAGTGAAATATTTTCGAAGTGATACCATTTCCGGTTATACCGGAAGTGGGTCATTACTTTGTTATTTCAAAAGGCAATCTACCTTTTTTATTATACATCTAGAACTGACATTTGAGCAAGATATAAAATACCCAAGTTGTTGGCACTTATCTGTCAAAACTTTTGACAGATTTAATTATTTTTGTTATAAACTCGATTTTTGAAGATCATTTAAAAAAATTGTCCCTCATAGATCCTCTGCACTACAGGCACAATTTTTGCTTGGGTGGATAAAAGAAAGATCAAGGAATTTTTCAAGCAGTCTACACATGTCAAAAGTTTATTGCGTTGTTTTGTATGATTTTTTTAATTTGGCCTATTCCAAAAAGCAATAACTCAATTTCTTCAAATGGCACGTGCCAATTTTTATATCGCCATCAGATGAAGCGTCAAATTTCAGATGGAATTGTATAAGCATGTACTATACCCACCTCTTATAGTTCCGAAATAATTTGGGAATATATTGATGATTTTGCAAGAACTAACAGAGAATGCTTTGAAATATTTGAATCAAGTAGCTGAACTGGCTACGTTCACCTGACGGGTGCCTAAAATTAATGTACTTGTCACTTCGTTCATTCGAATTTGATATTTCAACAAGAATTGTCGTTATTCCAGATTGAAAATATCCAAAAAATACAACACATTTGGAATGAAACCACTGGTTATTCAAACGATAATATATTTAATCTTTTTTTAATTCATTTTAGAATGTCAAAAAGTTGTGGGTAGAAATTGCAGGCAATTCAATAACCAATTTCCAAATTCACAGTCTATGAATAAAATAAAATTTCGAAGCATTAGAAGCAATTTTCCACAATTCGGATGAATAAAAATTGTAGGAACTAATCGAAAACCAATCATCGAAGATAACTACCTTAATACGAATAAATGATAACAAACATCATTGGAGAAAACTAATTTACGATTTGAATAAATGTTCAATATGGGCCCCTTTTTGCTCGATACACTTGACAGATAGTATACGAATATGATGAGTTGCCCTCCTAGTTTCCTCAGGATCAATATTACGAAAAGCATTATGAATGCGCTCTAGTAACTCTTCTTTACTTCTTACAGGAATAAGATACACTTTACTCTTGATTTTGCTCCATAAATAAAGATCTAGGGGCGTCAGGTCCGGAGAACGCGGAGGTTATAAATTTGGTCCTTGATTACCCCACCATCTATCCTCGAATATTTCTGTTCGCTACCGATCTACAGCTCGTGTTTTATGTGCTGGTGCACCATCCATTTGGTAATAGCAGTCCATCAGAATGATAAGGGGTAGTCCATCTAAAAAACTTGCTAATGTTCCTCTCAAAATTACCAGGTATCTTTGTCGATTAAGATTTTCCTCATAAATGTAAAAGCCAACAAATGATTCATTAAAATTTCAAAAACATTCACGCTGAATTTATTTTGAAAATCAATGAAATATGGGTTTTCCGTGGCCCAAAAATGTCGATTTCTCCTGTTGGTTATTCCACTTTCATTAAACTTGGCTTCATCAGACCATATAATTTTTTGCAGGATTGTCTCATCTTCTTGAAGCCGAATTAATAAATTTTCACAGAAATTTAGCCGCTTGGGAAGGTCAGTTGGTTTCAATTTTTGTAGTCTGATAAAAGAATCTGGGTGCATGTTATGTTTCTTAAGGATCCTTTGAAAGGAAATATAACTCAATCTAATATCCATTGATGCTGACTTAATGGACGCATGTAGATTGGCACGAAAATACGCTAGCGTATTAATCTGATTGTCGTCGTCCTCGAGAATTGGTTTTCTTCTAGTTTCTATGTATTTTGTTCCTCCAAATTGCAGAAAATTGCTTCTAATCCTTCGACATTTTGTTTCACTCATAAGCACCAAATTTGAAAATTAGTTATTGAATTGCCTGCAAGTTCTATCCACTACTTTTTGACATTCGCCATGAATTAAAAAGAAATTAAACAGATCCTCGTTTGAATAATCAGCCTTTTTGTTATCAATATGGTGTTTTTCGAAAATTTTCACTTCAAATTACCAACAATTCTTGTTGAAATATCATATTCGAATGAACGAAGTGACAAGTACATTAATTTTAGGCACCTGTCAGGTGAGCGTAGCCAATTCAGCTACCTGATTCAAATATTTCAAAGCATTCTCTGTTAGTTCTTGCAAAATCATCGAAATTCAATATATTCTCAAATTATTTCGGACCTATAAGAGATGGGTATAGTACATGCTGATACAATTCCATCTGAAATTTGACGCTTCATCTGATGGCGATATAAAAATTGGCACGTGCCATTTGAAAAAATTGAGTTATTGCTGTTTCAAAAAGGCCAAATTGAAAAAATCATACAAAACAACGCAATAAACATTTGACATGTGTAGACTGCCTAAAAAATTTCTTGATCCTTCTTCTATCCACACAAGCAACAATTGTGTCTGTAGTGCGAAACATCTACGAGCTACAATTTTTTGAAATGTTCCTCAAAAATCGAGGTTATAGCAAAAATACTTAAATCTGTCAAAAGTTTTGACAGATAAGTGCCAACAACTTGGGTATTTTATGCTTTGCTCAAATGTCGTTTCTACATGTATAATAAAAAAGGTAGATTGCCATTTGAAATAACAAAGTGATGACCCACTTTCGGTATAACCGGAAATGGTATCACTTCGAAAATATTTCACTTCAATTGGAAATCGCTAGTTATGGCCGCGTATAAAATTTCAGCTTGATATTGTAATTGTAACTCAAAAAGTTTTTAACGGACGATCCCGGAGGATATCCTGTATAGAGCGTCGAAATTACAATTTTTATTTGGTTTCCATTCGTATCGAATTTTTCCATTCTAACTCAGTTACAGAATATACTTTTATTGCAACAGTCACCGGAAGAAACAAATGTAAGAATAAAGTTGGAAAAATTAAAAAAGACGGAAGTTTTACGATCATTGCAGTATTCTGACGTACACGCTTTTCCAACATTTTTCAGCTATTTGCAACAAAGCTGAGGAAAAAACATGACGCGCCATAGTGCACCAAATTTCCTATAAATAGCTTTGCAGTTCCGCATATATCGAAAAATTATATTGTTCCAGCAGTTCACATTTTCATTTCTGGAAAATTACATTACATTCACTATCATTTTGGGAACATTTTTCTCTTCAGTAGGTTTCCATATATTTTAAACTAAGTTGTCACCTTCCCAACATTTCGTTCGGTTCAGAAAGAAATCCCAAAACTTAAATGTTATCGTCAAACGACTTTAATATTCTAATTATAAATTGAAAATTGAAAATCAAATAGCCCATTTATTAGCGTGTCTTTTTTAGTAACTTCAGATATGGATTTATGAATGTGTTGCACCTCCAGTGTTTTCTTATTTAATTACTACACTTGTGAAAATATTAGAAATGAAGGACAGTTTCAGAATTTCATGGAATTATTCGAAGAATTGAAGAAGTTATCTGGACTTCTGTCTCACACTGTCTATGATATTGACCAGAGCCTAAGCCCGCAAGGACATGCAAATTTGTCAAAGTAGAGGTTCAAAAGAAACGATATCCAAAAATATTAAATAACCTACCAAGATATTGACATGTCCAGATATATACCCTCCATTCAAAAAATAACCGAACTTTTCGAAAATAGAAACAACCAGTATTAGTTTTAATACAAATCTCTTTTATTGATCAATGTATTCGCCTTCTGCATTGATATACAAACGTCACCGCGCCAATAGGTTATCAAACGACTTCTCTATCTCCTTATTCGGAATGGTTTTCAGCACGTCTGTCAGCGCACTTTCAATGGCATCAATCAAACCTTGCCGCTTTCCTTGCATCGTCCAATGCAGCTTAGGCAAAAGATAAAAGTCTCACGGAGCCAGATCAGGTGAATACAGTGCATGTTGCCATAATATGATTTTTGATCAAAAATTCAGTCACAACTCTTGAACGATGTGATGGGGTATTACCGTGCAAATGAGTCCAACTGCCGTTTTCTCGATATTCAGGCTGCATACGACGAATTCTTGTCAGCAATCTCTCCTCCTGTGACTTTCTGGCCACGTGGAACAAACTCTCTGTGGATAGTTCGTTTACAATCGTAAAAATAAAGAGGCACAATCCCTCATTTTTGATAAGTTCAAGCGACTTTTTTGGGGTTTTCCTCCATCCAACGCTCTCCATTCAACAGTTCGCCGCCTTGTTTCTGGCTCATACCAAAAACCAGACAACTCGTCACCAGTAACATTTGTTTTCAAGAGGTCCAGGTCCTTCCGAGCACTTCCAATGATGTCTTTGCTATGCTTAATTGGACTGAATGTTTGGTCGTCGATAAGTTTGTGTTGTACAAACCCCGAATTAACATTCGTAACGCCCAACACTTCGGTCAAAATGCGGTATTTAGTTGTTGCCTTATTCCATTGCAATAAATTTCACAGATAAGTTTTTGTTATTTTCGATTAATTCACGCACTTTTTCGATGCTTTCTTCCGATAATCCTGTTTTGGGATGGCCTGATCTTTTGTAATCATTCAGGGTTTTTCTTCCCGATTCGAATCACTTGAATCACTCATACACTTTCGTACGGGATAGACAATTATTACCATATACAGTTTCTAGCACTTGGCTCGATTTGTAGAAGGATTTACCAAGTTTAACACAAAACTCAATTGCAGCTCTATGCCGAAACCAATTTTCCGATCGATGTACCAAACGAACTAAGATGACGCAATAACTCGAGTTGTTTGCATACAAATTTCATGAAATTTTTAACAGTAGTCAATAAAGTACCAAGTTACCGACGGGTACGATATTACAACAGATGGCACTAGTAATACTGTTTTTCGCAAACAGTTGCTTTTGGAAGGGTGTACATACGTCGGCTTTCTTTGTAATTCTGGATGGAGATTAATGAATGAATTTCACCACTGATTTTTTTCTGATTCTGTATCTTTTTAAAAACAGGAGTTTCAGAGTTTAATGAAAAACCCAATCAAGAAAATTGACGTAGTTATCTCTACTTCTGCCATACTTTGTCCAAGAGAATTTTTCGAAAGCATATTTACCAAATTCAAAACCTGCAAGAACCTTTCAATTGATCCATGTAAGGGTTCAAAAGAAATGTATATATTTTATTCCTACAGATCAACATATCGCACTTTGACGCCTAGCATACTAAAAAGTAATGACGTATCAAAATTTGAGATAATTGACTGAAAGCTATTTTCTTCCTTAGTTATACGAATTCCTCTCATTATGTGGAACAATTTCTAATTATAGGTAATAATGACATTCATTTAACTATAATTTAAATCAACTTGTATTTTTCGTATTTGCTAAAAGTATGCGTTTGACTCATTGATAATGCAACAAATACTTGAACAAAAATTGAACTATTCTAATGATAAATAGAAGAATAGAATAATTTACTACAAAAATTTCACACTTGGCACATTCGACATTTACCATTGTAAAATATATATTTCATTCTCTACCAAAATTCTTTGAGAACACTGATTTATATTATACAACGTTCTCTCTACATACATAAACAAGACGGCAATGCGTTCGGCTTCTGGTAATCGCTTGAATGTCCATCTATGGGAGGAGATATGAAGCTGTCGATCTTGTCTAACAGAGATGTGTTGGACATTAAAGATTCCTTCCTCAACACGGGTGGGGTTCGACAAAATTTCCGGGTTAGTGAGGTGGTAGAATTCTCCGGCTGGTCAGTAGCCGAAAAGGCAGAATAGAGCACGTTAAAGGAAAAAACAAACAGCAATGCACGTTAAAACATGTTATTAACTGTTTTCCTCAAGAAGGATAGGATGAGTATATTATAATCATGTTATATATTTTTGAAATATTTCATGAAAATGTAGTTTTTTATTCTCAACTCTTGGGTGGAATTGATGCCTATCATACTTCAACTGTGGCCGCCCAAGATTATTTAATGTGTGTTCACTCGCTCCTTGAAGACGGCCAAAGTTATCGGAAGAATATTCGGAGGAAGTAATTTCCACAGCACACTAGCCCTGTTGACAACACAATTCTCATAGAGACTGTTCTAGTTGGACCGTTCACTGATTATAGTTTTTCAAAACCTAGTCTGTCTTTGAAATTGTATTCTTTCCGGGACCAAGTATTTCTGTTCCTCAGACCATTTACCATGGAAGTATCTGCAAAAGTGAAAAAAATCAACAACCTGCCACCTTTGAACAAAAGTCTGTAGGTCAGCCGTGGCTTTCTACTTCATCGGTCCTATTTGAGTGTTGAAGCCAGTTGATGTGGCGGAGGTTGAAGTCTCCCATTATCGTTACCTCAGCAGACGGGTGCTGTACCTTGTCGCCTAGATACTGAAATAATCTATGGGAGTTATTATCGTTAGAAGATCGATAGAGCCAACATGGAAACATGGTTTTGTTATATAAATAGAGATTTTGAACCATGCCAGGTTGAGTTACTGTTCGTATTTGAAAAAATACAACAATGTCATATCCGTTAATCAACACCAAAAGGAAAATTCAGCCACGCCACTGTTATCTATTCAAGAAAGCGTCTCGACAAAATAAGAATATATTTCATATCAATAGAATAACGACGATTGTATTGAGTATAGATATGGATGAAATTCCAAAAATTTTCTAAATTAGCCAATAATTCAAAAACTACAAATGTTGGAGAGATTCTGCGTTACTGTGAGGATTTGTTTCAAAAAAGTAGCCAAGGAAACTGAAAAACACAATTCTCTAGCGCCATTAGTAACTGGAATCTTATCGAACCTGATGCAAAAAGCCCTTATCATCGTAAATGAATGGTGTTCTGAAGACGGGCTCAGCATCCATCCAAACAAAACCATTCTAATTTCATTCACGAGACGTAGAAAGTTGAAATTCACATATTGACTAAACTCTTTCCAAGGCTACATCGTGCCTATGGGCCTGCCATAGACTCTTCGGAAAGACCTGGGGGCTACAGCCAAAAATAACCTACTGGTTATACACAACGGTTATGAGACCCATTGTCACATATACATCGTTCGTATGGTGGACGAAAACATCAGAAATAACTACGCAGAACATGCTGCAAAAACTGCAGCTGTTAGCGTGCGTTGGCATAACAGGGGCTCTGAGAAGGACCCTGGAAGTAATCCCAAATCTTCCTCCTCTTCATATAAAATTGAAAAAGGAGGCGTTGATGGCGGCATTACGGCTCCAAGACACAAAAAAACTATTGCCTGGTAATTTGAAGGGACACCTGGAGATTCTAAGTTACATAGCGTCAAGAATCATATCACAACCATCGGATATAATTCCGCTTAAGTTTGATTTTCTTACACCCTTCGAAGTGGCCATAGAAGACCGCACCATTGTAAAGGGAAAAATAAATCAATTAGACCCAGAATCCTCCATCTGGTACACGGACGGATCAAAAACGATTGATGGAACAGGAGCAAGCATATATAGACCCAAGAACTCGTTATCGGTGCCTCTGGGCTCTACTCCCACAATCATGCAAGCAGTAACACTTGCTGTAAACCTGTTCTGACAGGAGGAACTACGAAGGAAACTCAAAGGTGTACAGATTTACATTTTATTGGACAGTATAGCAATGATTAAAGCTCTAAACTCTTACAGTTATCGGAGCATCTCTGTCTGGGAATTACGTCAATCCTTGAAGCAACTTACTGAGGGGAACAAACTTTTCCTATAGTGCGTGCCTGGCCACGAAGGCATACAAAAAAATGAAGACGCTGTCGAACTGGCTAGATCAGTTGCTGGAGTATCACCCATCGGACCTGAACCGTTCTGCGGTCTAAGCAAGCCGCACAGACGAGAGGCACTGGAACGGTGGGAAGAATCTAGCAAAAAAGAATACTGGAGGGAAACACCAGGCCAAAGGCAAGCGACAAAGTTCATTGACTATTCGCCAAAGAAGACAAAACAGCTTCTCGACCTCTCTAGGGACGAGCTGAGGATACACTGAGATACATGCAGAATGTGTAAAGAGGAAGATGAAACTGCCAAACATATTCTTTGCAGTTGCATCGCAACTGCCCGTCAAAGGCATATACACTTCAGTAGCGACAAGCTAGAGCCGCACGGAGTAAATGCGAAAGCTCCCAAGGAGATTCTTAATTTTGTAAGAGAACTAGATCTACAGGAAAATGAATAAATAAGGATTACGAACAAAAGACCAACTTGGTCGCAGTTCGGAAAGGCTTGCAAAGCCAAGAGACCACCTCCAATGTGATGTAATGTACTGTAACTGAGATTTCTAAATTGGCATCACCAAAATGATAGAAACAGCAACATTCTTGTGGAAACTTTTTTTTATCTTTGTTTAATTTTAGATGCCAAATAAACATTGACGAGATATCCATTTTGGATTGTCATTCTGCTGTAAAACTAATCAATTATTTGAAATTACTCAATATGCTATTGTATTTCAGGCTGTGGAAAACGTATTAGCAATAGGCAAGCAGTTTCCAATTAATACATCCGGATATACAAATCTGAGCTACGAATGTTCTTGTGTATTCAATTCTACAATCGAATTAAAGCATCCTGAAATATCGAATTGGACAGCAGTCAATAAAACAGCTTGCATAGTAAGTAATTAATAATATTGATAATCAAAAGTTACACTGTAAATAATCTATATATTCCAGGAAATGAAAGGTACATTATCTGAGGGCTGTTTTCTACCAAATTATACACCAGATGTATTTTTAATGTCTGTACTTCTGTTTCTTGGAACGTTTGTAATCTCTGTGCAACTGAAAGATTTCAAAAATGCACTGTTCTTTTCTTCGAAGGTCTGTCTTTCACCTAAACTTGTATTATTTACTGAACTAAAAAAATCGTTCTTCTTTTAGGTTCGCCAATTCGTGAGTGACTTTGCTGTTATTATTGCAATCTTCTCAATGACTCTTTTCGATACTTACGTTGGAATAGCGACTCCCAAATTAGAAGTACCGAAAGAATTCAAGCCAACATCACCTGACAGAGGATGGTTCATTCCACCTTTCAAACAAAATCCAATAATATCAATTTTTGTTGCAATACCACCGGCTCTTTTGGGCACCATCCTAATTTTCATGGATCAACAGATAACTAGTGTGATTGTTAACAGAAAGGAACATAAACTGAAGAAAGGTGAGAGTTAACTTAAAGCAAAATCCATCTTTTCTATTTAAACATAAACGATCGAACAAGAAATTTTCGAATATAGATACAAAGATTTTCAAAAAACTTCTTTTGTGTGTTTCCTTGTTTTCATTATTCTTTGTTCAGGTATTTTGAAACCCAGTTATTTTGATATAGATATATTTTAATGGGTCGAAACTCGATCAGGGGAAAACATTGTCAGTAAAATGGATAAACAGAATAAATACAACCTCCCACGCTAACCCCTAAAGTACGAAATTAGAAAATTGAGAACATCCTATGAATCATACGTTATCTCTCAAACAATTCAAGAAAACGTTTTATTCTTCTGCATTCCAACCAGATCTCGTCATTATCATCGACGGTTAGTCCAGGAATTGTAGTAGTTCAAGAAAGAAAAATACTCGGTGTAAATAATATCAATTAGGTTTCAATGCTCCACCCAAACAAGAAAGGAATCTGACACCTTTGTACATGCTGGAAGCTAACTGAAAATTGAGATAAAAGACAGTTCACTGAGAACAGATCGTTCTGCGTAGGATCTCAACTCCATCATCAACCTCAAGAAGTGCGTAGGAAATCAAGCGACCAAATCATGTTCCTAGGTGTCAATCTAGAACAGGTGGTCCCTGACGCCTGTTGAAGATCAGAAAAGTCTCTTAACACAGTGATACTTGTTAATTGAAGGTTAATGAATGGTCCACCACCACCAAGAGTTGCACCAAGATGTTTGGAATGGAAACTATGATTCAGTGGATAATCATTGAAAAGTACCCTCAATTATCTATCAGTTAGGATGATTATTCAGATCAAAATACGGTACCCTAGTTTTCGAAAATATACACATAGATATGCAGATGTATACACAACCAAATTTATATGGAATCACCCGATATTTTGAATATTACCTCAGGGAATTCGAATATTTCGAAAGATTGTTAAAACTGATCCTTTTTCAGATAATTCAATTGAAAACAGAAATAAATTAAGATTCATTTTAAGAAAGAAACAAATAACAGAAAATAAGAGACTCTTACCGCATGTAGAACAAAAATTGAAATTGTTTTCTCACAGAGTAGGTGTTTTTTTCTCAACCTCAGTAGCTTGTATTAACTCCTATTGCCCTGATGTAGGCCTGAATCCGTCTAGGTATTCTTTGGATTAGGTTTTCGACCTCCTCTGCGGTTATATTCTGCCACTCTTGTGTGGTGGCTTGGATGAGCTGTTGTGGGGTTTTTGGATTATCTTGGCGCGATCTAATTTTCCTTTTGAGATTATCCCATCAATTTTCAATAGGATTAAGGTCTGGGGAGCAAGCTGGCAGTCCGAAATAGCAATTTACCCTGTTTCGACAAAATATCGCGCGAGGTTGCTGGTATGCGGAGGAGCATTATTTTGCATAAAAATGCAATTCTCGCCATGGGCACCTCGCCAGAGTCTCACTTAGGGCTCCAGCACTAGGTCTGCGTGATTTCTAGCCGTTACAATGGCAGGAAACGAAATCAAATCTGTTTTTCCTCCCACCGTAATGCCACTCGAAAACATCACAACTCACCCTTGGTATTTCGGTATTTGTCTTGCTGCTCGGAGTCTAGCTTGTCTTCCAGGACCTTTTGAAACCCGAATCCGGTGGTTATCTGATCGAACACCAATTCTGGTTTCATCCGTAAAAAGAACATTTCGCCAATTCGCAATATTTCAATTTTAATGCTCGATACACCAATTGAGTCTGTTAATTTTTTGTTGTCTGGTTAGCTCTGGAACTCTTAAGGGCCTTCTTGAACGAAGTCTTTGACATATCGTTTCGACTGATAAACTGGAGTATGGGGTGCGACGCACTAGGGTCTCTTCTTTCAATTTGGCACAAAAAGCGGTCTTGTTCTTCAGAATTGATCTTCCTACGACTTCTTCTAGGCCTATTTTGCAGAGATTGTATCTCCACGTATCGGGCCCTTTCTTCAACGAGAGCAATTATTTGACCTCTCTACACATCGGATAATCCAGCGTAAGGCATTTTCAATTATGATTATAGGCTTTTTCAAATTTTGGAATTCACAGTTTTAAATCTAACTGACGACTGAGTACAATATCCCGAACATGTGGTGACAATTCAACCTTTCTTATCATACTATCCAGTTTTTTACAAAAAAAAACTTCATTCTTCCCAAGAAGTCAAAGATACATGGTTGAAAACAATCAATAATGTGAAATACCGAGTGATTCCACATAAGTTTGGTTGTGTGTATATAGATGCATTCGAAGCGTGTTCAATGGTTTCAAGGTTAGAGCAACGAAATGATAGAGATTATTGAACATAAATAAACTTATTAGACGAAGTTGTTAGAATGTCACTAACATGTAAATTGGACAATAGTGGTGCAAGAACAGATAATTCTTGAAGACCTTTATTGATAGCAAAATCAACTATTTATCTCTCGAATAAAACCTCGAAGTGTTCTGACAAATAACATATTTAGTAGTATTGTGACTATATTTTACACAATTTATCAAATACTGTAGACAAATCTAAGAGTATATCCCTGCTTTCAACTGAAATATTGGCGCAACTTATGTTGTTAGACTCAAAACTTGATTTAAACAACCTAATTTTTTTTATAATTAAATAAATTAATGATGTTGAAAATTTCATTATATCGACAAACTTCACCGCTCTATTACTTTATTAGTTGAGTAGTACATTAAAATGGATTCCTTCTAAATTACATTGATGAAATCAAGTATTTAGCTCACTAAGCAAAAAATCCAAACAAGGTTGCTTCATCTATGAACTGAAAAGCTGTGACGAATTTAGATCTAATTGACTATCAAGTAAATTTCAGGAAGTTGTCTATTTATTTTTATCGAATGCTTCCTATAGGTTCTATTATTTTCATCATGGAAAATGTCAAAATTATTCTGAAAAGTATGGTTTTCCCTAAATGGATGATTTGCATTATGAGAATCTGATTTTTGTTCGTCAACACTGCGTTTGTGTCTGATAACCTAATATTGAAACTTCTAAAAGTTATACCGATATACATTTCATCACAACTTCCACGAGAAGGTTATAAACACCTTATTTTGTTCCTTTATGAATTTTAGATTTAAAGTTTTTAATGTATGCGCCTAGAGAGTTATCCATTCTGAAGCTATATTCAAATTATGAGATGACAAAAACGAGTTCAAATTTGTACTGGGTTTACCAATATAAGTTATAAGTATATTGTCAATCATACGAGAAATATAACCATTATTGACCGCCTTTGGTTTTATAATATCGAGCTCTTTCATGAAATTATTTTCGGACATTGGTATAGAGCTGAGTGTATGTACTTATCTGATGAAGCCACAGTATGGTGAAACGTATCAAGTTTGTCAATATATTATTCAATTAAAGAATATATTTCGGTTAAAAAAGTACCGGGAATTGATTATTAAAAAAATCTGCTTAGAACGATTGTCCAATTTCTCTTGTTACTAAGTTGGTACAACTGTTTTCTATATTGACGCGGAGTCATTCAGTTTGTTTACAGTGCTCTTTTTTGTTAGTTCTCACAAGTGTATTTTGCGATTTTTCCAATCGATAAAATATCGAGCAAAGAATTTGTCTCAAATTTTGTATTGCTATTAGAATTTCCTGTTCCAAATCGCTGAAAATGTTGAAAAAGAAGTTATGAACTGACTCAATCAAAAACGTGCATATGAGTGATACTGTGCATTTAGCAGCTGCCGAGATGTAAGATTTGCCTAGCTCTGGTCGACCATCAATATCTTTAACTGAAGTTAACACCGATGAAGTGAAGAAAATGGTGATTGAAAATCGTCATTTAAGTTTGATAGAGATAGGCAATGATTTTTCTGTGTCTCACGAATCAATTCGTACAAACGATTGGTTGGGCATGGAACGCGTCGCCGCTCGACTAGTTCCAAAGTCGTTGATAACATGCTAGAACGAGTCAATACCGACCGCTCACTCTTAAATCGTATTAAAACTGGTGATGAGATATGGGTTTATAAATTTGAGAAACCAACCAGTCAACAAGCTTCGGAAAGGCGCATTTCAACTGAATCGAAAACCACGTCAAAGTCGATCAAAAGTCTAGGAAATGTTGACTGTTTTCTTTGATTACCGCGGCATTGTGCACTAGGGATTCTTACCAGAAGGTCAGACGGTAAATAAAAAATATTACCTGAAAATTATACGGCGTTTCAGAGAGCAAATACGTCGAAAAAGGCCAGATTTGTGCGAAAAAAACTCATGGCTTTTGCACAATGATAATCCACCATCTCACAAGGCTATTGTTGTGAATGAATTTCTGACAAAAAACTCAACAAATACATTCGAACAACCACCCTATTCACCTGATATGGCTCAGGCATACTTTTTTCTTCTTACAAAACTCACATTACCTCTTCGAGGTACCATTTATGAATCGATAGGAGACATAAAAGAGAATTCGCGCCAAGAACTGAAGTCGATTCCTGAAAAAGCGTTTGAAAAATGTTTTGATGATTGTATTATTCCTTTATATATATAAACAGCTCTACAGGCCAAGTAGGCCCATTATTCCTCTGGATGAAAATAATCAGTTTATGTTTCATTGACAAATTCACGGTACTTTTTTAAGAGAATGTATATCAATTTTCTTCGAATAACGACCTCTTCAATCAAATATACTGAAGTTCTTCCTAAAACCGCGATGCAGAGGAGAAAAAACTTCATAAACAGACAGTACTAATCACTGAAAGAGAAGCCTTCCAAGTATTTGAAAAGAGCCAGCAACTAGACAGGAATATTCTGAAATCCATAAGAATATCACAAATTTATACAAAAATATAGGAAACCAGTGTTAAGCATTTTTCTCTGGATGTTTCAAGAATTCTGTGATCATACCAACGAATTTCGCAATTTTACGTCCTTTTATTGATTTCAAAGCCGCTTTAAGCTCTTCTTATAGGAAGGATAGGATTGATTTTGATCGTTTAGTACCCTCGCTGTTCATGATGAAGATGTTAAGTTCGCTCATCATCCAACACTCTTGGGTCCGATCGTACATAAATTATTGAATTAGGATTACCAGTGGATGAACTTTTTAAAACCAGATATACGTTACACAATTTTTGGACAAATTCCAAGAATTTTAACTAGAATTATTGAAATCATCATCACTCATCATCTCGTTCTATTTAATCCTGCTACTAGATTTCAACGAGTTGCGAAGAGCATAAGGTTTTTTTTATGTAGATGCTTAGTAATCCTTATCGATTTTTCGATTCTTGGGACCGTCCAGGTATTTCTCATCTAAATTGCCCACGTTGAATATTTTCAATTATTTTGAGTTTCTGTATGTTAGTAGGACTGTTCTTAATTACTATGCCAAACGTAAGCGCGATATGTCAACTAGTTTGTCTACGACAACTGTTGAAACCAGTCGACCTCAGTGGTACTCTCTCTGTCTCTCTCTCTCTTATAATGGAAAAAAATATTGAACAAAGAGTTTGTCTCAAATTCTGTGTTTTGAATGAAATTCCGTGTGCTTAATCTTTGCGAATGCTGTTAAAGGCTTATGGAGACTCTGTTCTATCGAAAGCCCAATCGTACGAGTGTTACAAAGACTTTGAAGACTGTCGGGAGATCGTCGAAGATTTGACTCGTTCTGGACGACCTTAAACCTCTTCAACGGACGATAACGTCTGAAAACTCCAGGAAATGGTGCTCGAAAATCGTCATGGAAGTGTTAGAGAGATAGCCCGTGATCTGGACATCTCTCGAGAAATCGATCGTTTCATTTTGTTGAACTAATGGAAAATGCGGCGCGTTGCTGCTCGGCTCGTTCCGATAGAGCTGAATTTTCTTCAAATACAGTACCGGATGCAGGTAGCTGCAGACATGTTAGATCGTGCGGATTCTGATCCCACGTTCATGGTAACGAGACATGGGTCTATGACTACGACATACTAAAGTGCCGACAATCATCGGAATGGGTAGGAAAAAATCTAACCAAAACCAAAAAAATGAGCCGAAGGTATTCAAAAATCAAGACGATGCTGATTATTTCCTTAGAAATCCGTGGTGTGGTTCATCATAAATTCGTTCCGTAAGGTCAAACGGTCAATAACGACTTCTATTTAACCGCTTTGAGACGTTTGCGTGAAAATATTCGCCGCGAACGCCCATCTCATTGCGCCACGGTTATTAACGACTTCAAGACTAAACACGAGATAAATACCATCGAGCAACCGCCTTATTCGTCTGATTTAGCTCCGTGTGACCCTTTTCTTTTCTCCATACTGAAACTGCGGCTCCAGAGAACTAGATTTGATTCCGTACACGTCATAAAAGGAAATTCGCAGAAGGAGCTAAAGGCCATCCCTGAAAGCGCCTACAAAGAATGTTACGATGATTGAAAAAGCTTTGGCACATGTGTATTGCTTCAGATTGTGCATAGTTTGAAGGAGATTCAATAAATATTGAATCAGATTGAGGTTTTTGCGTTTCATTTCAAATTTCCGCTTACTTTTTGTCACAGTATATAACTCATATGGTAATCCTCATAATAGTCGAAATAAGTTTCTTGATTGTCGCTCTCAAACTGTCACTTGGTAGCAGTTTCCAGACCAGACACACACCACAGACCCACTTTTTGACATAACCTAAATATATTTGATGATGTGCTTTATGAAATTGTGTTTTACATTGCTTATATATTTATCCTAAAAGTAAATGAATTTTTCAGGTTGTGGATACCATTTGGACCTTTTCATATTAGCAATATTAATAGAAATTTGTTCATTAATGGGCCTTCCATGGTTCGTTGCAGCTACAGTGCTTTCCATTAATCATGTCAATTCGCTAAAACTTGAGTCAGAATGTGCCGCGCCAGGAGAAAAGCCGCAATTTTTAGGAGTAAGGGAACAGCGAGTAACACATGTCTTGATATTTTTAACTATTGGACTATCAGTATTTCTTACTCCGATGTTGGGGTATATACCAATGCCTGTATTATTTGGAGTATTTTTGTATATGGGTGTAGCTTCCCTCAAAGGATTGCAATTTTTCGACAGAATACTCATCATGTTCATGCCAAATAAATATCAACCAGATTACATGTTTTTGAGACAGGTAAGTCACATCAAATTTGAAAGCTAATAATGATATATGTCCTCTCATGTGCTATACTGTATAGCCAATAGTAGATAAAATAAAATGACAGAAGAATAACTGAGAATTCTATCATATGATGCTTTATGCATTCTTTTTGTTGTAAACAACATGCCGTAGACCAGGGGTGCTCAAACTTGAACTGATGGCGATCTATCTCAATAGTTTTAGACTACTTTATATCGACTCTGAGAGGCTGTAAGTATGTATGATACAGGGTTGTCGTACCTACCTACCTAGGTAGGGTGTTCCATAGCATATATAGATATTAGCTTTCCGCACAATAAACATTATTTTAGTCAAGGTTTGGTTTAGGTTTAGTTAGGATCTTCTCTATAATATCAATGAGAAAACTTATAGTTCATAGTTATAGTACAAAATTGCGAGTTAATTGGTTGTTACATATTGTGTTAAACTTAACTATGGGGTGACTTTGAATGTTGAAACGTGACACTGCATGTCCTCACCATACTTTCCATAAGATGCTACGTAACCACAGAGTGCTAATCGCAAACAAGATGACATATGATCGTCAGTTAGTCGCTTATGATATTTTGACTCAATTTTCTTCATTTCAGAAAATAGAGACTCGCACAAGAAAGTTGACCCAAACATTGCCGTCAGTTGAAGGGCGATTTGCCTTAGATTCGGATATTTATCTTCAGATATAAAACTCCAGAAAATTGTATCAGATGCTGTAGCTTTGAGATGTATATCTGATATAATCTGCACCAACTCATTTTCAACAGAACATGAGTTCATATTAAACTGACTTGCTATTTCAGTAGCTAATACCTCAATGATTTTACATGAAAAAGGATAACTCATAAATGCTGATATATTCGCCAATTTACTGCAATCATAAAAACGCATTTCGAATTGTCACAAAATATTTTATAATTGAGTCTCATAAGTTGCAATTTACTTTTGAAAGCGTTCACTGCGCTAATCATCTCAATAATAGTCCTTCCTTCACCTTGAAGCTCTAAGTTAATGGTGTTTAAATGAATTGTGATGTCAGTCGAAAATACCAAATCAGTCAGCCATTTTTCAACATCTGAGTGTCATCACCTCTTTCGTCTAGAAAAGCTGTTATCTGGGGCAATAATTCTTGAAACCTTTCTAGGAATTTTCCGCGACTCAACCACCTGACATCCGTGTGACGAACTAAATCAGTGTGTTCAGTTGACCCCCTATCTTCCAACTGCAACTTAAAGAGCCGCCGTTGCAAGCTACGTGCACGGACAGAATTGACAATTTTTGTTGCGATGCCTATAATTTCCTCTATGTTTAAAACTTTTGAACACAAAACTTGTTGATGTATAATGCAATGGAATGAATAAAATGAAGGGAAATCTTCAGTAGTTCGACACAATACCACAAAACCGTTTTTGTTTCCAGTCATTGCTGGTGCTCCATCGGTTGTAATGCACACTAATTTATTTATTGGTAGCTTGTAGTTTTTACAAAATTGAAGAATACTTCATATATATTTTCGCCACTGATCTTCCTCTTCAGAGGAAAATTCTTCCTTAGCCAACTTGTCATTGAATACCATTATTATTATTATCATTCAATGTTAAACAAAGAACAGACAAATTAAAAAATCGAGAGTTTACAAAATTACTTGCAATGGGTGAATGGTAGCTTGTGTTGGGCAGACAGGTAGCAATTTCGAAACCGGATTTAAAGAACAATTTTTCTCTGACAATAATTCTCTAATATGTGAACATACAAAAATAGAGAAACATTCAATAACATCAGATAATACCAAAACTCTTCATAACCGACACAAAGTAAAGAAAATTAATAACTTGGAATGTGGAAAATCAATAAAACTTTGTGAAAACCCAAAGTGAAATCACCCATAATAGCCAGCTAGACATTAAAACCTCTCCACTAATTTTTTATCATATTAGGATTGTATCTATATAAGTAAGTTCATTTGTGTAGTAGTTGACCATTTGAAAAGGACCTGACGTTCGAAACCGTTTGGGTTTGTAAAAATAAAATTATAGAAAATATGAAATACATTTTGCTTCATCTTGTCATCGCTCAGAATTATTTTCTCGTGAAATTCTGGATAATTTCCTTCTTTTTCAACACCCAAAAAAAAGGTTGGTCGGCTGACCTAATTTTTATTGTCAACTGACATTTTTGAGCCGCAAGTCCAAAATCTTCATGTACTTAGCTGTCCCAAGAGCTCAAATATACAAACCATTATAATAATAGTTAACCGAGAAGTTGTTTCACAACAACGAAAATGCTTTTGAATATTGATCAATTTCAGCAAAATTTTCACAATTTGGAACTGAATTTCGACTGGATTTAGCCTGCATCGCACCATTTATTAATGGTTTACATTTTACTTGATATGTAAATGGTATATCTTATTTTGATAACTCTTAGAATAGTGGGCAATTGAAAATGAAACCTCTAATTGTTAATCTCGTTATGTAGATACACCTTTTAGAAATTTTAAATATATTCTACTTAAATTTCTCTTATTTTTTCAGGTACCCATCAAGCGGGTCCATCTCTTTACTCTTATTCAGTTGGCCTGCCTCATATGCTTATGGTCCGTCAAATCTTTCAGCTCCACATCAATCCTCTTCCCTCTGATGTTGGTAGTGATGATAGGAATCAGGAAGTCTCTTGACCTCATTTTCACAAGACGGGAAATGAAGATATTGGATGATATCATGCCAGAAATGACAAAAAGACATCAGATGCTAAAAGATGAAGAGGTGGGAGGTTTTACATCAAAATTCGCCACTTGTATATTAGGTCCAAAACTGATATTAGAAGAGAAAGGTGCCAAAGAAATAAGCTGAATAATGTTTCAAAATATTTCGAATGATCTCGGGAAATTTTAGGCGATATTTACAAAAGTAATAGAAATTTTATATAGGTTAATTTTTGTAAATCCAGTTGAAAATAAGAAAGTAGCGGACTGTTAATGTTTTCGAAGAATATAATATTTTTAGCAATGGCAATACAAAATTGAAAAGGAAAATATTGTTCTCAATTCTGTATAATTCAATTTTACAATACTTTGAACTTAATGAAAAGTAATAATCAAAGATAATTACAATCAAATGATTGAAACTGTGTTAATTCGCCATTATCAAATATCAATACCTCCGTGGTGTGCCAAATATGAGGAATTTTCCAAGCTAGCAATAAGATTTTTCCCTTTCTTTCCCTTGATATAGATTGTTATGAGCAAATGGTGATTTAATGTTTAGTAAAATATATTTACTGTGTATATTATAATTTTTAAATGCAATAATTGAAGAGTATTGTTAGTATATGTTGACAAGTATATTTATTTTGAGTTATGTTTGTTTCTTTGATTTTTCTTCACATTGTTTTATTTAGTTTCCGCAATCGGCCTATTCTTAACTTCAATTTCTTAAATTTATTATAGGACATACTTGCCTGATATCATAAGTAAGTATTCGATCTGCTTTTATTATTTTTTCCTCACGTCACCTCAACTATTTGGTCAAACATTATTTTATATTTATTTTCTTATTTCTACATTCAATCATTTCCAACAAAAAAAGTGAGTATATTTTATTGTCAAACCATTTTTAGATAGTGGAAAAACCCCCAATAGGTATTGAACCAAGTGGAAATTTAAAAATTTCTCTTGCCAATGGGAACGTCATGAATATTCCACTCTCTGCAATGAATATTTCTGAGGAAGTCAACAAATCCGGTATTTGGAAACAAGTTAACGAAAATTTATCTCAGAATAAAGAGAAAAAGAAGAATTCCAAAAATTCAAGGTATGACGGAGTTTTTTCAAACATATTTCTTCATTTCCATAGACATTCACATGGTGAGATAAAAGTTGATGCCTCAACGAAATTGTAATAAAAGTAAAACGAAATGAGACAATGTTGTCACTTTTCCGCAATTGATTTAATAATCACGACCGGTTTCGCCCTTAAGGTCATTTTCAACTGAATAACAATATAACACATGAGTAGGTAAGTTCAGAGTGAAAATTAATCTAGATATTGAGTAGTGGGGATACATTAAGCTCTGTTTGGCTGTTGAGGGTAGTAAATTGTGGGATTTTACATAGTATATTGAATTCCAAACTCACCAACAAATTTCATCTTTGAAGGGGAGAAGGAAAAGTGTCTTTACGCACATTTTACAGAACCTGGGATAGTGGTAGTGAAGCTGCATCTGCATACACTGCTGCAGCAGGAACATATCCAAAAAATTTGCAAACCTAGTAGCTGATGGGTAATACAAACCTGAGAAAGTATTTCATGCAGTCGAAACTGCCCTGTTTTCGAAGAGAATGCCAAACAAAACATTCAAACAAAAGCAAAAAGTTTGCCCCGGGATTTAATGCAGCAAAGGATAAAGTTACACTACTACTATATTTTAATGCATCTAGAGATTGTGTCATTAGGCCACTGATGCTTTGCAGATCGCCAGTGTTTTAGTGTGCTAATAAGAAAGCGTGGGTTACAAGAGCTATTTTTTGTAACTGGTTCCGGAACTGTTTTGTTTCAGAAGTTGAAATTTATTAAAAAAAAAGAATTCAGACCTTAAAGCTGTTCTAGATTTGGACAATGCCCCAGGTCATCCTTTAGACAATGCATTCCAATACAAAAGTTAGATTTCAACGCAACGTCTTTTTCTTCAACCTATAAAGTATGGAATAATTTGGGCCTTTATACTCTATTACGTTAGGCACACCTACGAAATCATATTAGATAAAATGGAATGTGATACGGATATAATAGATAGTGGTACTAGCTAACAACCTTCAAAACTTGCAGAGAGCCATGAACCTTATTGTAGAGCATAGCCAACGCTTTGGACTATCTGTTAACGTTAACAAAACTAAAAGTATGGTGTTTTCTAAGCAAGCAGTGGAGGCTGTAATACGCATTAACAACCAACCTGTGGAACAAGTGCATTCGTTTCGGTATTTAGAAGCCACGGTGAACGACCAAAGTGACCCGAAAATAGAGATCAAATCTCGAATCAAACAAGCCCGTAAAACTTTCGTTGGCATGAGAGACCTTTTCGTCAACCGCGGACTTAATCTTCAGCTTCGTATGCGACTACTTCGTTGTTATGTTTTTCCTGTCCTTCAACTGCAAGCATTGCCGAAATTGTGAATGGATCTGATTGCTTGAATTTATCGTTCTTTTGTTTGGCATTGAATAATAATCTGCTTAAGTTGAGGCCGCTTGAGCATGAAGTAGTTATGTTCAATTTAGAAAAGTAGTTACCGATTTCGTTCGCCAGTGTATCTGAGACTTATGTATTTTTTTTCCTGGGTTTCTACGATGCTATATGGTAATTGAGGGGCAATACGTTTTTCTTTGCGTTTAATACATGTATTTAGGAAATGTTGTGGTATATTGTTATTTGAGGCAATTTTTCTGATGATGTTAAGTTCAGTTTGGAAATTTTCTGTAGAAAGAGGAACAGAGTAAGCTCTATGAATCATGGAGTTATATGCAGCTAGTTTGTGGCTCAAATGAACGAACGAGTCCATTGGGATCGATGCGTCTGTGAATGTTTCCTTTCAGCAGTGAAGCTGATGCGGCAAATGTATTTTATTCAGGAAAATTAAAAATTGCTGAATTTGTCCGTTGAAACCACGAAAACCAACTAAAATGGCAACTACACATCTGTACCAGAAAATAATGTGTTTTTTGCGAAATCTGTGTTCAATATTTAGTTTTTCTCTAAATTATTTATGAAAATATCAGCTAGTTGGGGACTAAGAGGTGAAGACCAGAATTTTGTTTAAAGAATTTAGATTGAAATTGAAAGTAACTTTGAGATAGGCATATTTGAAGAAGATTGCTGAGTTCATTAGTGATATATGGCGGTGTGTTGGACTCGGATAAGATATCTGTAATAAGGTCAAGACACTAATCTGTTGGAATGTTCGGGTACATATCTTTACATCGAAAGAGACTAACTTAATATCTTGGTAGATTGTGAGATTTGAAAGTTTATATATGAGATTAACAGAATTGGAGATAGTGTATTCTTCGTAATAATTTGTGAGGTCTAGAAATTTTTGATTCAAGAATTTCGCTAGTTTACCTGATGGTGTGTTTATATATGACACAGGTCTTGCAGATTTTTGTTCCCTATGTAGTTCAATCAATCCGTATATTTTTAAAGCTTGAACATCCATTGGGATCAGTTTCCTCCTCTCCCATCCTATGTGCTAGGTGTTCTGACAAACTTAGCTCTTCTTTGATTTCTTTTGTAAACAGTTTGGTTGGATCTTTTGGTATTTCGGTGATATCAATTGTTTTCAGTACCTCCTGCATATATTCTTCGTAAAGATCTTTATTGTGGCATACTATTCCATTGCCTTTGTCAGCTTTAGTCGTTATGAGATCTTCGGCTTGGATTTTGTTTGATACGGACTTTATTATTTTCAACTGATTCCGATTGTTAGTTTTTATGTCAGATTTTCCGATAATTTCTGTGAGTTTGTGTTTATGAAGGCTTGGGTGGTGATGATATTTTTATGTTTTTGGATGGCCAGCTCTGCTTCCACTCCGGTTATTTCTTTGTCTGTTTTGAATTTGCTGTTTTCCGGGGAAAATTTTGGTCGTTTGTTCAACAGATTTGTTGAACAGGTCGTGAATATTAAAATAATTGTGGAAAAGTGACAAAAGTGTTTTATTTCTTTTTTTCTCTGAAGATGAAAATCCATAAAATAAATAAATCATTAATACTTTTAATTGTAATGAAAATTTAGTTGAATATCATAAATGCTAACATTATTACATTATTGCAGCAGATTTAGAAAAAGAAGGCATCAAAGAAAGAAGAGAAAAAGGAAGAGAACAGAAAATTGGAAAAACGTCTGTCTACGATGGAAGAAGAAGAAGAGGAAGAAGGAATCACTATTAAGGTGATAGATACCGCTCTACACTTATAAAAAGTTCACACTTACACTATTCACCAAATCACGTAGTACAAATGTTGCACTAGTAGAAACATTTATGTAAGTATGCACTGAGCTTATAACCTTCCAATCCTTGAACGATCATAACTATTGCTTGGGTTAAATGTAATTGAAATTGTTTCCGCAGCAGTTGTTATAAATAATATAAAATATATATTAGTCCATTGAAATGTTACATTTGCTTTGCATTTTTAGAGGACGCAATTTTGTTGTTGGGACATGTGAGAGAAACTTAACCCTTGTCCCCCGGCCACTATCTTGAAAAAGAGGTGCAAATATATTTTCCGCGATATCTCGGAAACTATACATCTCATCAAAAAAATGTTGAGATATAATGTTCTTTTCTGAAAAATAATTTTTTATTTTTTCATTTCATCGAAAACTTATTTCAGATCAATCTTGTAGATGGTTTTTTGAAGAACATTTTCATATATTTTTTTTTAATTTCATCTATTTTTAACGATGCGACAGCGCTCCAAAGTTGACCGGTTTCGTCAATTCTCACAAGAATCCTGTCATGAATCATGATCATTTTTTTATAATCCTTATATACTAATAACTTTTTGTTTATCAATATCTACAAATTAACTCATTTATTCGTGATGTAATCCTCCACATATTTTTGATCGATTATCGGTTGCCCTACTCCATTTTACTTATTTTTTTGATGGTCCAGGCTGTGGCTCATTACGTAATTGATCGTCAAATGAGAAGGTTTGGGGAATGACGGGTGTTAAAATTGAAGTCATTGTTGGAAGTTCATCCATTAATTAATTTTCATCGACTAATTTTGAAATTTTCATTATATTGGTGCATGTACTGTCGAGCATATAAGACCAGCCACACATGCTCCCACAATTTCCTTTGCATCGGCAAAACATAAATTTCATGACATCTGGGGGTGCTGAAGGCTTGGAAGCTTGGATTGGCATCCAAATGTTTCTATGCTTTTTCCAGCCCCAATCTTTCGGATTTTTGTATTTTCCAAGCCACGACTGTATCTGGTGATAAACTAGGAGGCTGTGGAAACGATCTTGGGTCGGAGGCATTGAAGATAAACTTATTGATTTTTTAGTTACTTTTTTCGAGAATTGTTTGTATCGCATGCCGTCTAGAAAATCGTATTTATTTCCGCAGTATAAAAATACAAAAACCGTTCGCCAACAAGAGTGAGCAAAGACGTTCTCATTGGGAAATAGTGCGGTACCTGCAGTTAGCTCAGGATGTTTTTCCAATATTCTTATAAATTTTAGTTTCCTCACATTAAAGGTAGCTGATGTTGTATCACAACCAGAGAAAGCATGAATAAAAAGCAGATTCTGTGCTATGAAATCTGCATGAAAAAAACTTGAAGGGCTATATAATTGACCACATGTGCGTCCTTTAGAAGGTCTTAAAAAGGAAACGTTTGGCTGTCTTGTTCCTAATCCCATGAGCAATACAAGAATGTCGATGTCCTCGGCCACAATAATGACATAATCATGAGATTGGGATGCATTAAGCGCAGCAGAGACGATGATTGAATCTGCATCTGCTTCAGCTGGATCGACGGGGAAACTTACTTCTGTGAGAGCAATTTTTAGTCAATCTATAAAGTTTAATTTGTTCCTTTCATTACTGAGAAATTTCTCTTGAGATATTGTTGGTATGGTACTCTTTTTATTTTAGTTTCTGCAGATTGATGTTTCTTTGTGCGACGCAGATGTTCCCAAAACTTCGTTCCAGCAATATCTGGATCTTCGGAGTAACCATCAAATATTATAGTTGCAGAAAGTCCATAATGTTCTTGTACATACCTGACATACTTTTCAATAGTGTTGTTTAGTGACGAGTTTTTATCCCAAACCACTTTATGTAATAGGAAACCACCATCGACAGCAAAATAACTTCTGTGCATGTTTTCAGAGGATTGGTCTGGTGGTGTGAAAGCATTAGTTATTAGTATATAGGGGTTATAAAAAAATTAATTTCGTTTTTATCGGATTCTCGTGAGAATTGACGAACCCGCTCAATTTTGGAGCGTTAAAATAAAGTTAAAAAAATATGTTAAAATGTTCCTCAGATGATCATCTACACGATTGGTTTGAAGTATTTTTTCGATAAAATAAAAAGTTAATGTTCAAAAAAAAAATTTTCATAAGAATTTTTCCACTTTTTTGCTTATAACATTCGAATTTTTCATTCACAACAAAAAGTGATGTCAACTTATTTGTAGATAAAGCGATTTGCTACAAATTATGACTTGAAATTTTTTTGATGAGATGTATAGTTTCCGAGATATCGCGGCCCCTTTTGGAAGATGGCGGTCCCAACAATAAAATTGCGTCCTCTAAAAATTGCAATACTTGGCCCCAAATTTCAATGGACTATAAATAATATTATTTCAAAATATCGGTGTAATATACGGAGTGGAGGGAAAGCCAAGTAAAAACAAATTCTTATTTTAAATTGAAATATACAAATTTTCAGATTTTGTGTAGAGAATATTTTTTGAATGAAGCGTCTGCCTTTGTAGTTTTTATACTCCAAATATACTTCAAAATAATATCTTAAATATATAATTTTAAAAATTCAATTATTTCAAACGTTGTGGAATACGAATAATATAATTTTTTTCCAAAATTTCAATTTTGTTGTAGTGCGTTGAAATCAAAATTGCAAGTTGAACTTGCGACTGATATCAATATTTTTAAAATGTAATCTTTCCGTGCAATGAAAGATTTCAACTTATATTAATTCAAAATTCCGTGCACTGATAATTCCATATTTAGTGATTTCTCCTTAACTGACGTTTTAGGATATTCTTGTGAGTTTGAAATGACTTTTACTTCTTCATCTTCCTTGAATTTATCATCTGTATCTTTGTATTTCTTGAAAGTTCTATGTCTCTTCTTGAGGTACTCTGCCATGAAAACGCCTAAGATGAAGACGTTCGAGTTTTTTACATTCAAAATAACATTGTATCATGTCTGTTTCCTCGTTATCCATTTATTAGAATTTATATTTCGAACAATACTAAAGATCTATATGTAATTCGATATCGTGTACGAAATAAAAATGATATTTGAATAATTCATTGTTATCTCTGCTTTGTTTAAGAGAATGTGTGTTCCACAGAACCCTCCGAAATAATTGACTTTCTTTGAAAATTATAATTTTCAATAGCGTTTTGGTTATAAAAAGTAGGAAAACAGTAACCTTTTATACATCTCTATATAGAAAAAATATTCTCTAAAGAATAAAATAAAAATATGTTCCAAATTCCAATAAATTTGTTTTCAACTGAGCCTTGCCCTTACACCCTGAAAAATGTGCTTCACCCATTTAATATTCCTTTAAAAATCATTCACCACTGTGTATGAATTTTTCAAACCTAATGAAAAATAGAGTACTTATCGCAAACACCTACATATATATAGCAGTGTCCATGATTTTATGTGGCACTTGATGATTTCGTTATTTTGATAAAAGAAAAACGTCAAGGAAAAATACTGATATAGAAAATAATATTTTTTTCAGTCTATGCTTTCAGACCTGATTTTTAGTTTTTGGAATTTGTAACAGCCGATTTTATTCAAGGTACATAGGTATTATTGAACATCGAAGTTTCGAAAATACTGGTATGTTTTCATTATTTTCCGAGTAATTTGATTTTTTATGTCCTCAAATGTGAACATTCGGCCTAAGTGATGATAACAACTAATGTAATTATATATAGGGATGCAACATCGCTCATAAAAACATCAATAACGGAACATCGATATTTTGAAAACTGAAATAAGTTTATGAACGATAAATGGATCTTTTATCAATGTTTTTTAGCAGAAATAAGACACTATTTTAGTTATTTTGAGGATTATTTTCGAAGAATAATCATTATTTTATTTTAACAGAAAACAATAATTTTGTCAACCTGGTGCCCAGTTAGCGGTTTCTCTCCTCTGTGTGATTGTAGCTTCTAAGTTCTACGATATAGTGAATGTCAAACAACAAACAAAACAATGGATGCCAATGTGTGCGAGCGAAGTAATTGCTTAGTTTTGCGCGCGTTTTTATTGCAGAGAGCGAACGAGACACAAAAGACAATAGAAGAATCTACGCTTGTGACTTAGAGAGATATATGTTTGCGTGTGTAGGTGTCATCGTTCATAGATAGATAGATAGATTTAGTGCCATCAAAACATACGACACCGTTCATGAAAAACGATGTTACATCGATGCCTTAGGTTTCGATATCGATGTTATAACATCGATATTTGAAAAACATCGATGAATCGTTTGCATCCCTAACTCTATGTAAATAAATAATAGATGATAATTTTATAACGTTTTTATTAGATAAGTATAATCAAATTTTACAAAATTAAATTCATCTTCCTCAAAACACAAAATTAATTGTCTAAAACAAACGAATAAGATACTGTAGGAAATTTACAAATGGAAACAATTATTATCTCTGGAAGCAGATTTTTTAGCTGTTGGAGTGTTCTACAAGGCATCCTACGTTACTGAATTTGCCACCCCATGTTGTCCAAAAAACATGTTCTATGGGATTCAAGTCGGGACCTCTGGCTGGCCATCTTAAAATATCAATTTCGGCATTTTGCAGAAATTCTGTAACTACTCTAGCTGCATGAGGCCGAGCATTATCATCTAAATGAATTTTTCGCCAATCAATGGGCCAAAGGATACAACATGGGGTTCAAGGATATCTGCGATGTATCTGGCCGCTGTCATTCTTCCATTATTAGGACTAACTCAGTTCGACCACGGGAAGAAATGCCTTCCCACACCATTACTGAGCCCCCTCCGAAGTTTTCGGTCTGCCGGATATTGCATTGCTGATACTTGGTCTGATATCGTCTTCTCTGTTCCTAACAATTTGCAATGAAATATGTACATTTCTGGAAAGAACAAGTTCATTTTGTAGCATTCTAGCCGTACAGTGCCGAACACTTAGTACAGTTAAACGAAGCCAACGATCATCAACCTGTGTTGTTATCCGATTTCTTTCCTGTCCGGCTCTTCCTTCATATTCCCCTGTTTCGTGGTACCGACTGATTGCTCTTGAAATAGTGTTTTGGTTAACATTGGTTAACATTCAACAAGTTAGCCACGTAACGTTGGCTTCGCCCCTCCTCTAGAAGTGTTACAATTCTTACCACTTCATGATCACTCAAATAGCGTCCAGGACGTTCAGCAGCCATTACAATAGATTCAAAGATTCGAAAATCAGAAAACTTTCATTAATTTACCGTGAAAACTGAAGAGAAATTGAATGGATACTGATAGTCAAATAAACTCATTCTTGTTTCAGACGTGTTTGAGATCATATGGAAACAAATGTTACTACATCGATAAGATTTTTTCCCCTCATTTATCCAAAAACATATGTTGACAAAGAAACTGCGATCGAGCTGTTTAATCGATTGTGGAATTCAGAATATCAGGTGATGCGGCAATTTTTGTGGTGTGTGTATTAACACTGAATTCTTTATGCTTCACAATGTAGGATTACCAATTTTCGAAAAAATCGCTCGGTAAATAACTGAGATAATTAGCCGTTGCGGACCTTATGCCTAACCCTGTATATTTCATTACACCGATGTTAACACCACACATATAGCATGCAGTAATAAATTGCATTCTTATCTGATTCTCGAAATTGTTCTCTTTGGTTCTCTTCTTCTATCTCTTCAAATAACATAAATATCAATTGTCACATACAATCGTAAACCCAATAAATATAATATACTTCTGTCAAAAAATACCGGGAAATGATTATTTAAAAATTATGCTGAAAAAGATTGGCAAAATTTTTGTTGTTACTAAGTTGGCGCAACTGTTTTCTATACTGCCGCGGAGTTTCAACGCAATATGTCATTCAGTTCGTTCACAATGCTCGATTTTGTTAGTTCTCACAAGTGTGTTTAGCAATTTTAACATTGGATTAAGATATCAAACAAAGAATTTGTCTTAAATTTTTTATTGCGAATGGAATTTCGTGTTTCGCAGAAAATGTTAGAGAGAGGCTTACGGTGAATCGACTTCATCAAAAACACGTGCATATGAGTGGTACAGTGCATTCAACAGCATCCGAGGTGTGGTGGAAGATTTGCCACGTTCAGGCAGCCATCAACACCTTCAATAGAAGTTAACATCGATAAAGTGACGGAAATGGTTAATGAACACCGTCATTTAAGTTTGACAGAGATAGGCAATGAACTGTATCTCAAGGATCAATTCGTCCCATTTTAGATTGATACATGAAACGCGTTGCTGATTGACTAGTTTGAATCACGTCGAGGTCCCTGAAGGCATGCCGGAACGATTCATTTCCGACCCCATATTCATAGAACGCATTGTAACTGGTGATGCGACATAAGTTTATGAGTTTGACATGCAAACCACGAAAAGCTTCGGAATGGCGTCTTCCAACTGAACCGAAACAACCATGTCAAAGTCGATCAAAAGTCAAGATAATGTTGACTGTTTTCTTTGGTTATCCGCTTGCCAGAAAGTAAGACGGTTAATAAAGAATATAACCTGAGCGTTCTTGCGGCGTTTGAACGAGCAAATTAGTAGAAAAGTGCTACATTTGTAGAAAGAAAACCATGGATTTTGCATCACGATAATGCACTATCTGATAAGGCTATCATTGTGAATGTATTTTGTTTTGTGGTCAAAACACAACAAATACCATCGAACAACCACCGTATTCACCTGATATGGCTCCGGCCGACTTGTTTCTTTTTCCAAAACTCAAATTACCTCTTCGAGGTACCCGTTTTGAATACATAGAAGACATAAAACAGAATTCGCGGCGAGAATTAAAGTCGATTTCGGAAAAAGCATTTGAAAAGTGCTCTGATGATTGGATTTTTCGTTCCGAAAATGTATTATTTCGGAAGGCGATACTGTAAAGTTTCGATGAGAAATGAATATTTTGTGTTTCATTGACCAACTCCCGATACTCTTTTGACAGAATGTACTTTATTTTGAGGGTTATATAGTACTGCCAACATATTTGGATTCATTATCCTAAAACAGAAAAGCGATAAAGCCCTAAACTTTTATTAGAGGGGAATTTTTAGTTTCAGTGGGTCTAGTATATTGCGTATTTGGATGAAAGCAGTTTCATCTGAAGCTCTACCCAATCTATCTATCTACCTTTATCTATCTTATTTTTCGATTGCAAGTTATTGTGAGAGCATTATTTTATTCACTTCAATTGTCTTCTTGGCTACTTAAATCTATGTTCAACTTTTTGTAGTTTCTCCATGAAAAAATAACTTATGCTCTACCATCGAATATGTTAGTTATCCTAATGCATTAATTATTTTCTCACATTATTGACCTTTTCGTAATGATATGAAATGCTCGTGGTCAATCTCAATAATTTCATTCACGGACATAATTTTTCAGCTTCCTAAAAAGTGGATATTGGTACTTAAAATTCAGTATAATAAGTTATGCATGCTAATTCTTCCTTCTTGAAATGTTGCTAAATCACTTTGTATCGTAAGTTTGGGTTACTGAATGATATGTCTTTGTGTTTTTCAAAAGGAAATTCACTGTCCGATCAAATAATCCATGAAGATAAAATAGTTTCAAAATTTTTCTTTTTTTCGAAGAAGAGAGAATTATATATAATAAAAAACAAGTACGGTGTTTCAAGGAATTTTACTTAATAATAATTGCGATTCGTAACTCGTTTCACTACACCGTAGCTTCTTCAGACGAATGAATGTACAGAAAATAAGAATGAGAATATAAATGTTCTTGAGTATTTAAAAGCTTATTGGGTTGCTTTTTCTTAAGTGGTTATTTGTGACAGGTATATCCAATAAAATTAAGGAATAGATTGCTCCCCGAAGAGATTCAATAGAGGTGAGGGGCTTAAATCGACTTGTTCATTGCTGAGTCTACCAGAGTGTTTGTATTTATTGATTTCTAAAGTTTCCCAAAGATCTACCTTAAACATAAACAATAAAAACAATAAATCAGGTGTTTATAGATTGAATTGCAATGACTGTGATAATTTCTACATTGGTAGAACACATAGAAATTTTAATATCAGAATATCGGAACATAAACGCAGTTTTTCAAATAAAAAATCAGATTCAAATTACGCGAATCATCTCTTAGAAAATAATCACTATTTCGACCCACAGTTTGAAATTTTGCATACAGATAATAAATATTGGAAGGTAGATCTTTGGAAAACTTTAAAAATCAATAAATACAAACACTCAGGTAGACTCATCAATGAACAAGTCGATTTAAGCCCTTCACCTCTATTGAATCTCTTCGGGGAGCAATCTATTCCTTAATTTTATTGGATATACCTGTCATAAATAACCACCCAAGAAGAAGCAACCCAATAAGCTTTTAATTACTCAAGAACATTTATATTTATATTCTCATTCTTATTTTCTGTACATTCATTCGTCTGAAGCAGCTACGGTGTAGTGAAACGCGTTACGAATCGCAATTATTAAGTAAAATTCCTTAAAACACAGTACTTGTTTTTTATTATTGATAATGGAATTTTACCAAGTAAAAGCCTCCCAAATTCAAAACCGAATTATATGCTCAAAAATTCATATTGAGAAAAAAACTTTAAAATGCATGTTTCAAGAAAATATCGTATGGTTCATGAAACAATGATATTTTATAGAAGTTAAAATTAATTTTGTATCAAAGTCCCTAACACTCTATCATCGTTATCACCTCTTTCAAAATTGTGTTCAACAAGTATTTAATTTCTTTTTCATAAAAATAGGAAACTCAATGCTAAATATAGAAAAATAAGAAGGCTATAGATTAGTAGGTGCAATTTTTCAGAAAGATGGAACAGCTTCGTACTAAGTTATTCTTATAAGGAAGTTTCTGATTGATCACCATTGGACTTTTTCCTATTGAAAGATTCCAAATCAAGAATTCATGCATCTAAACATACTTATTAGTTAATAGTGCCGGTAAATAACATGTTCAACATTTACTCCATTGATACTAGTTTATTTTTATTTTCAATGAAATAAAACTGAAGTATTAAGATTTTCATTATATTAACAAAACTATGACCGGTTTCACCACACCGTGGCTTCATCAGATAGATACAAACTAATGAACAGCGTTATTCCTTATATATTAGTCTTATTTCCTACTTAATGTTACAATAGGTACAAGAGGTATGTTGAAAAACCCATCGGAGTTGCTTACTTTATGAATTGAAAAGATTGGGTGAAGGAGAAGGATTTAGATCTAATTGACTATTAAGTAACCTACCTGAATTATTTTCTTTGTTGATCTCTAAAATTTCCAATAGATTGAGTTTTTGTCTGTTATTTTCATTGTGTGAAATTTTGAAATTATCATTAAAGTTATGGTTTTCTTCGAGTAAGTGATTAGAATAATGGGAATCTGATTTAAAATACGTTTGTGCTCGGATAATCTAACTTTGAAATTTCTGAAAGTTCTACCAATATAAATTTTATTACAATCCCGCAAGACAGTTTATAAACACCAGATTTATTACTTTCATCAATTTTAGATTTGCAGTTTTGATATGTCGGTCTAAAGAATTATCTGTTCGGAATGCTATATTGAAATTATAATGCGACAGGAATGATTTTAATTTTAGACTAGGATTACCAATATAAGTTAAGCTGTTGTATTTTGTGTTAGAACTTTTTATACTGGGAAATACTTCCTGGATTGCTTTTTGAAATTTTCTGCGTGAAATCATGTTCTCAATCATAGTTGGACTATAACCGTTTTTGACTGCTATTTGTTTAATTATATTTAGCTCTTTTATGAAATTATTTTGTGACATTGGGATATTAATGAGTCTATGTACCATACTATTGTAAGCTGCTAATTTATGTGGATAAGGATGTGTAGATGAGCTGTGAATAGTAAAATCTGTATGCGATGGCTTATGAAAAATAGAAAAATCATATTTGCCGTTAATTTTAGTAATAGTTAAATCCAGAAAGTTAATGGAGTTTTCTGTTTCTATCTCTAACGTGAATTTAATATTATCGTGAATTTTGTTAATGAATGTTTTGAATGACTCTAATTGTCTGTTTGTGCCAGTGAAACAACAAATGATATCGTCGACATATCTAAACCAATAAATACAGTGTTTGAATAACGGATGTTCTTGGATAGTTTTTTCAATATTATCCATGAAAATTTCAGCGACCAGAGGGCTCAGAGGATTACCCATGATTAAACCTTTTTTACTATTATATAATAATCCATTGAAGTTAAAATAATTTTGTTCTAAACAAATTTCTAAAAGGTGTAAGAGTTCTGATTGAATTATCGGATTGATTTTATTAATTTGAAGGGCGATCTTGATGAGTTTCACTGTATCACTAGGTGGAACACTAGGGAAGAGATTTACTCCATCTCATGACATAAGTTTAGTGTTCGGTCGAAGTATCCTGTGTTCAATTTTATTTATTAGGACTGAAGAGTTTTTTATTGAGAATTTAGGTTCAAAATTAGCGTACTGTCGAATGATGTCTATGAGAAAGCGTGAAAGTTGTGCAGCTGGAGCTTGAAAATATGAAACTACTGGTCTAATGGGATACCATTTTGACCAGTTTGACGAGGGAGTAAAGTTTTGGTGATTGCGGTTAATATAGTGAAAATCTAAATACTTTAGTTTTATTTGATTGAAAATATGTATATCGATTTTCATCAAGTAAAGACCTCCTCAATCAAATTAGTTTATTTTTATTTCATATCTTCATTTTTTTCCTTTTATCCCTCTGATCAAACAATATACCAAAGCAATCTATCTCAGAATTAAAGTTTAGGCTTCATTTATTCATTTACAAAAGAATTGCCCTAGAAAGAATGTTTTCCATGTGTTACCCGTCTAACATAAGTAATGCTATAGTAGAAACTATTTGCAGAGCTCTTCATTTCTCCCTCTTCATTCATCTCCGACAAACACAGGTTTTATTTTCGAATTTGATAATTCAAGTCTAGTAGCAAGATATCAAGACATTTCTTCTTTGGATTCATCGATAAGAGAATTTGCCTCTGGAACCTCAAGAAAGCATACGGCTAGCATCTTGTTTAAGACTAATGAATAATGCATAAACACATTCATGACTTCATCGTTATCCATAATGATAACAATGTTTAGTAATATTCCAAAAAATAACTAATTATAGGGTGAGCCAATTTCGATGTTTGGTTTTGCAGCTATGAAAAAAGAACCTCCTCTCGATGCTCCCTTATTTCGTTTTTCGCAAGCAATTATTTTGGCTATCGCCTTCGTCATTTTTCCCTTCGTCAAAATGTAAAGCAGTTTATTCAATTTCTCGATAAGTTCTCTTTATGGCGAAAAAAAAGAAGGATTTGAATTTTGACTAGTAGCAAAACGTCAAGGTTGCATACACAGATATTGTTCTGTGTTAGCATAGATCATGGAAAATGATATCTTGGGCTATACAGGGTGTTACATAATACTATGTCACAACTTCAGAAGACACATCTACGTGCAATTTTGAGAAAAAAAGTTCGTATAAACATAGGTCCGCAAAAGCTTCGTTACGAAGCTACAGGGTGTTGAAATTTCAGGAATGTTTTTTCTTCAAAACTCCTGCGGTTTTCGGGATATTCAGCCCAAATTTGGAATGAAAGCTTTTTTACAGCCTCCATCATTACACGTTCTGAATTTTAACTAGAATCTACAAGGTAGTTTTTTCAGGAGCCATGTATTAATTTTGCCCTCTCAAACTTTTTCGCAGTACGCCACTGATCAGCGTACAATCAATTTTCGTCAACTTCGTTCAATTTAGAAACTTCTTTGACACCTGTAAATTTTTCGTATCTCCAATAGTTCTCGAGCAAAAAATTATTAAACGATTGTATGCATTCGCTGAAGTGAAAGCACTTCTAAGTAAGAAAATGACTAGTAGGTTTTGATTTTTTTCATTTATTTATTTATTTTGACAGATGCTAAAGTTAAACAAGTGTCTGTTCGAATTGTCACAACTTGAGGTGGTGAATCTACGTGCAATTTAAAAAAAAAGTTCATATAAACATAGGTCAGCAAAAGCTTCGTTATGGAGCTACAGGGTGTTGAAATTGGTTTTCTTCTTCAAACCTCCTGCAGTTTTTGAGATATTACGCCCAAATTTGGAAAGCAAGCTATTTCTGACAGCCTCTATCATTACACGTCCTGATTTTTAACTAGAATCTACAAAGTGTTTTCTTTTCCGGAGCCATGTGTTCTCTTGTCCCCACAAACTTTTTTGCAGTACGTCACTGATGAGCGTACAATCAGTTTTCGTCATCTTCGTTCAATATAGAATTTTTTTGACACATGTAATTCTTTCGTATCTCCGACCGTTCTCGAGCAAAAAATTTTTAAATGATTGTATGCATTCGCTGAATGGAAAGCACTTCCAATTAAAAGAAATGATTAGTAGGTTTTGATTTTTTTCATTTATTTATTTATTTTGACAGTTGCTGAAGTTGAATCAGTGTCTGCTCGAATTGTTCATTAAATTAACGATTAGTTTCAAGAATTTTGAAGTTATTGCTGTAAGAAAAAATGGCTAATTTTACTAACGCCGAATTGGCTGATATCCATTACATGTCTGGCTAACGGAAACACAACAGAAGCTAGGCGATTATATCAGGTGCGCTTTCCAACTCGAGTAACACAAGACAGACGAACATTTTCAAATATCCACAGAAGGTTGAGGCAACTTAGTACTTTTACTGCAAATAATCATTTAAAAGGTGCAACACAAACTATGAGAACTCCAGATATTGAGGAAGCAGTTTTGAATTGTATTGATTTGAATCCTCATGTAAGTACAAGAAAAATTGAAAATCGGTTGAATATTTCACATGATCTAGTTTGGAGGATTCTCCACGACTTTTTATTGTACCCGTTTTATATTCAACGCGTCCAAACTCTACTTCCTCGAAATTTTCTTTCAAGACTGAATTTCTGCCGATGGTTCTTAGATAAAATTAGAGAAAATGCATTGCATTTTGATAGTGAAATAATGTTCACAGACAAAGCTAAGTTTTCGAGAACTGCTATCACAAATGTTCACAATAATCATTATTGACTTTTGATTGAAGAATCTCATCATCAATAACAATTCTCACTAAATGTCTGGGTCGGAATAATTGGAAATTATTTAATTGGGTCATTTTTTTTGCCTAACAGACTGAACGGTCCCGCTTATCGGCAATTTCTTGAGGAGAAATTACCTTTATTGCTCGAGGATGTGCCACTTTTGGTGAGAAACATAATGTGGTTCATGCATGATGAGGCACCAGCACATTTCAGTAGAGAATAATACCATCAACAACCGATGGATAGGTCTGGGTGGGCCAGAACCATGGCCTCTTAGGTCCCCAGACTACAATAGTTTAGACTTTTTCTTATGGCGATATCTCCAAAGTCTAGTTTATATCACTCCAGTGAACACTGTAGAAGAATTGAGGAATCGAATAATAACCTCTTGTGACACGATAAGAAATACCTCAGGAATATTTCAAAGAGTGCGTGATAATATGCGAAGAAGTACAGAGGCCTGTATTCTTGCAGGTGGAGGACACTTCCAGCAAGTTGTTCAGTTTTTAATCGTTCTTTTTTTGGTTTGATATTGAATAAGTATACGTTGAGCTTCAGAAGACGAGCTATCAAAATAAAAGCAAATTTTGGGCATACCTATCGAGTATTTCCATTATTTTTTTTATTTAGCGAATAACATACAATTCAAATAATTCAAATTCAATAATTTTTCACTTGAGAACGGTTGGGGATACAAAATAATTACAGGTCTCGAAAAATTTTCTGAATTGAACGAAGAAGACGAAAATTGATTTACGCTGATCAGTGGCGTACTGCAAAAAAATTTGAAAGGGCAAAATGAGACATGGCCTCGGAAAAGAGGCCATTCACCTTGTGAATTTCAGTTAAAATCTAGGACGTGTAATAATGGAGGCTGTGAAAAATTGATTGCATTCCAAATTTGGGCTGAATATCTCAAAAACTGAAGGAGTTTTGAAGAAAAAAACAATTTTTTCCGGAAATTTCAAAACCCTTTAGCTTTGTGACGAAGTTTTTGCGGACCTATGTTTATATAAACTTATTTCGATCTGAAGAATCTGTGGTATAACGTTGTGCACGCAATTCATGGACACCCTGTACTATAAACTCCTTCTCAACAAATTGGCAATTGTCATCTAATGCGTCAATTTCTCTGCGTAGTGTGAATCTCAGCGTAGTGTGGGTCTCTGCGTAGTGTGAATTAAAATGAAAGAAAGATATTATCTTTGTCTGCATCCCCGTGAACGAATTTTCATTTTTGATTGAAAACTGTAGAAGTGAGCTACTGAAAAATAGAGGAGACTATCTATCGCCCTGAGCTATTCAAGTACTAGTGCAAAAATAAATGGAACAGATTCATTCCAGACCAAAGGTTGTCATCTTTGATCTAAATGAATCTATTCCAGTTTTTCGCACTAATACTCCAATAGTCTTGGGGCGATAGTCTCCTCTATTTTTCAGTGGCTCACTCTGTATCGTTCAACGATCAGGCGACTAAATTATAAAGGAATCCAGAAGGCGCTGAGTATTTTTAGGAACCGATCCTCAAACATTAATGGTCAAATTTGCGCCTTATACAGGATCATACTTCTAGAAAGCCCTACTTTGTTATGGATACCACATAATCATGCCAAAACATGTTTCCCTTACGATAATGCCTTGTGAGATGAGTGATCATGTGAGAAGCCAGACATGACCATGTACAGTTCTGTAACGTTAAATATCTTTCAGATCTTTGTTGAGTTGAAAAACTTATAGTGTCTGAATATTTCAAGTAAATTACGAAATTAATGTGCTGCCATCAGAAAACATGTACATTGGATTTTTCATTCTTTCAAGCAGTTCATTATAATGAAGAAAAATAGAAGAGACAATGAAGCCCTAAGGAACTTTCAAGTCAATAGTAAAGTGTCGAAGAGGAATCTGTAATTTTTTTCATTTCATCTTTATTCTGGATATTCTATACTGGTAATACAAAATTAAATCGTTATATGCAATCTCGACGTCAGTGAAATAGGAAAAATTCGAATATTTCTAGTTTTTTGAAACGAAATTATCAAAGTTTAATAATTTCGTAAGCCGAGATATTTTTGCGTCAATGGTTTATTGTTTCAAAACAAATAAACTGCCCCTCCTCTTCCCCCTATATCTATACAGTCGGTTACCACTCTGTTAGTATTAGTTTCACCACGTCATCATTACTGTTTAAGCATCATGTATAACACCTTAAAGTCATTCCAAAAAATTAGGTTTTCACACTGAGTTGCATGTTCGTATAAAAAATCGGAAACGCTTATTTAGTGTGTTCTATTCTGCCTAATAATTTTTATTATTCGTAGAATTTACTGCAGTGAATCTTCAAACGATTTCCAAATTGTTTTTAAATAATCAGAGTATGTCTTAGTAATTTAATTTTTTGTTATTTCCAAGTCTGAGCTACTAGGAGATAAAGAGTACAAGAAAGAGAAACGCAAGAATTCCCTCCGTTCAGATGAGACTCATGTTTGAGGAAGCATGTGGCTGTGGCAACACTGATATTGTATTACCGAAATAATAAAATCTTAAGTATTGATGTTTGTCTTCACTGTAAAACCTGCTCCAAACTAGCCATGCAAAATGAATATGTTATTTCCAGATATAGATAAGTTCAAAGGAAATATTAAATAAAACCGAACACAAGGATGGTAAGTGATACATGTCAGGCGTTTACAAATAAAAACTTTTCATAACTAACTTACAGAAACTGGAATTGAATATTCTCGAAAACTCTCTCGATAGATGATTTGTTGCAATCAAAATTCTCCTTCATGAAGGGTTGAATGTTCTTCCCTGAATTGAAGTCTTCAATGTATTCACACATATAGCGATAAATTTGGCTTGCTAACATTGTTGAGATATGATGAAATATATTAATTTGAGTTTAAAAAAATAAATGAGCTCCCCTTTTGTATGACGTTGTGTTTTTACCAATCTTACAAGGTGTAGCTTCCGCCGTTTGCAATAGATGGCTGTAGTGGTAAGTGGTAGTTGAAATCAATAGATCATAGATGTCATACAATAAGCTTAGGTATTTAACAACATAAAGCCATCGAAATATTAGTCGATTTGTGTCTGAATCATAAAGTTATTCTCGATTGAGCATGTGAGCTTACTACGCGACTTCTCGTCATTTGCGGGAGGTTTCAATTTTCTGCTTCATTCTGAAGAAATCTAAGGTTTAGGCTCATCTAATGCTCTTAAATGCCTATGGTGAGGCCGCTTTTAGTGAAAGAACATAACGAGAGTGGTTTTAACGCTTCAAGAACGGCAATTTTATCGTCGAAGACCAGCATTGCAGTGGAAGAGAGAAGCAGAATTAGAGGCATTGTTTAGTCAAGACTCGTGTCAAATGCAACAAAAATTGGCAGATAATTGGAGTGACGCAGCATGCCGTTCCAAAATGCCTGAAAGTCATGGGAATGATTCAGAAACAAGAAAATTGTGCCGTACAAGTTGAAGCCGAGAGATGTTAAACGGCGTGTGTGTGTTTGTGAACAGCTACTTGCAAGACAAAGACGGAAGGGATTTCTGCATCGTATTGTGACTGAGGACGAAAAATGGGTTCATTACGATAATTCCACGTCGACGACCTATCATATTCACGGTTTCAGGGTCATGCTCAATATTTGGTGGGTCCAGCCCGGCGTAGTGTGTAACAAACCGTCTTCCGTTTTATACTATTTTTTAATTATTTCATCGATATTCCAAGAGACCGGTTATCAGAAACAAAAACATTGTCACTCTAACGATAGACGTTAACCAGACAGAAACAGACAATAGAAAGCAAGGAAAATCAGCGTCTAGTTAGTTGACATGATCAAAAGGGTATCGAGTAAGAAGTGGGAGACAATTGAATTAACGAAAGTCTGCGGATTGTTTCATTTTTTTGGAATCCCGTAATCATATAAATAAGCGTGTTTCAGTACAGTACAGTTCAGTACAGTACAGTACAGTGCGTGCTCCGCTAACGACTTCTAGAACTGACTCCAGTTCCAGACCAGCCAGATCTTTAAGGTTAGAACCAGCTTTCAGTGAAATTGTTTGTGAATTCAAGAGACCCTCGTTGTGCTGAACTGCAGTGTGTTATAACGGGTGGAGTGTTCCTGGTGTGGTCTGCCCGTTGTGCTCTAAGTATGATAATCCGCTCCCGAGTAGTTGCTGGTCATAGTTGAAAATTGGTGGATGCTCTGAGCAGTTGCTTTGTCCTGAGCATGAGGCAGCCCCTATATTTCAATAGACGTTTTCACAATCAGGGTATGTAGACGCCCCACATAGTTGCTGTGTCCTAGTGTAGAAAACGTCTCATACTTTTATCATGCCTAGGAGATGTCGAGAGTGGTGTAGCACACATACTTGTGCCGGCGGTTTCTGATTCTCTCACATTGAATACCGCGGGCGTGGTCTTTTCCAGAAAAATACATTATTGATTAGAATGTTGGGGAAACTAAAAATTCTATTTTCTAAATTTGTCATAAATATTTCACTTAATAACGGATACAATGGAGAGCCCATAGGTACTCCATCTAATTGTTGATATATTCTGTTACTGAACCTGGAATAACTTTGTTGGAGACAAAGGTTTTCAGCTGACATCGTTTCTTCTATATGAGTGGGGATTAATGTACTATTGGAATGAAGTTGTTGATTAATGGCGGCTTTGACATCACGGCAGGGTGTAGATGGATATAGATTAATTATATAAAAGGATACTTATTCAATAATCATCGGAATTTTTAGGGATCTCTAGTGCTTGGTTAATTCTATAGAGTTTTATATTGAGTACATTGGATTGTGTTGTATCAAATCTTTTATAGGGGCTAGACCATAATGTGGAACATATACATTTTCTATCATTTTGAACCAACATAACTTATATTCGGTAAATTAAAATTTTCTGGAAACTATTCCTGCTTATTTAATTTTATTCAAACTGTAAATATAAATATAAAAGTTATATACATATAACTATATTCTAATTCATCCTTAATTGCTACGAGGCATTCAATAAAATGTCCCTGGAAATAATTAATTTGAAATTATATAAATTAATTCAGTAATATGGTCATATCGAAAATCTTGTTCTTAATCAAACAACGTAAATATTATCATGAAACACTATATCTATCCATTATATACTCAATCCAATCCAGATAATTATACACAACAGTATAAATACCATATTTATTTCTTCTTCCACATCCCTTTCCGAAGCTTGTGATGCCTTGGACTGAATATGTAATACGTCCAGTATTAGAACGTTTTTGTGGGCAGATAAGTCCTCCACCACTGTCGCCTGCACATGTGTCTGATTTGCCAGAAGGCCATCCTGCGCAAACCATGTTATCTGTTATCAGTAAGTCTCTATAAGCCCATTTACAAAATGTTTCTGGAACTATGGGAATCTGAAAGATAATGACAACGTTATCAATTTAAAAACAAGAATACAAGCAAATAATTAATTTTTAATTTCGAGGTAAGGGTCAACTCGCTTAAGCATAACTTCACACCAAATTAGCTCACGACATCAAATTAAAAGATCACAGAAATCGATTTTTGGTTAATTGTTTTCTAAGCTTTAATTGAACACTTAGATGATTGCTGAAAGGCGTCAAATTTCATGACCGAAGAAAGCATCATTTGATCTATGTAAAGGGTTAGTTATATTAAAGGGCCACTATTTTGCACCACCCATACTGACAGATATGCAGTGGTACCTATCTCTGAAACGATGATACGAAGTTTCGAAATAAAAGTGTAATTTCGAATTGAGGAGTCAGGGAGAAAAACAATCATAGTCCATTTTTGGTGGAAATTGAGATTTTGCTGCTATCTATTGGGTGTGCTGAGGAAGAACCATCAACACCCCTTCGCCTGGTTGACGTCGTGCTGTGGAGCGTTTCTGTAATTCCAGCTCACTACACGCCGCCGAGTCATGTTTACCTTGTTCTTCCTTTTGAAAGGTAATCATTTACGTATCGATCCAAAATGGAAAGTGGTAGTGATTTGAGTGAGGTCAAAGAAGGGACTGCTGAGAAAACTGCCAAGAAGAGAAAGAAATCAGGCCGCATTCGTGACGTTATGAAGATTCTGCACTCATGTTAGGTTAGATTGTGAGTGCCACCGACTTCGTTGCTTTGAGAACGTTAACGAAGTCGAAAGACGACGTATATTGAAAGAATTCAATGAAGTTGCCAACTACGACAATCTAAATCGTTATCTAGGTGGTCTGATTACCGTACTCCCGGTTATGCGTCGACGAAATCGACAAAACGGGACTCCTAACCTAGCCTCTTATTTCTATCGTATTAAGACGTTCCATGATGGAGATTATCGTGACGTGCAGGTATGTTTCAAAGCATTCATATCCGAGATAAAAAACACAAGGTTTAACTTTAATCTACACTTTATTTGAAAATATTCGACGACGTTTCGCTGACACAGCAGCTTTATCAAGAATGATAAACAGAATGAAGAGTATGGTATTATAAACAAATCGTAGAACAAGTTGGATGAATAACAGGATTTCCACACTGAGCCATTGTACAGTTAATATGAAAGGTAATAAAAACTAATTAAACAAGTTAAGTAGGGGTGAATAATTCACATCTACCTGTTCATTCAAAAGCTTGTCCGAATGTTTGTATCTATTTATTTCTAATGCTTCTAGGAGATCTAATTTTGAACTTTTGATTTTATATGTAATATGTCAAAGTTTTATTGAATGAATGGTTTTCTTTTATTAGGTGGTTTGAATAATTTGAATCAGATTTATTTTATCGAAGCTACGTTTATGTTCAGATGTTCTTATGCCAAAACTCCTATAGATCCTACCGATATAAATTTTATCACAAGAACCGCAATTGAGTTTATAGATTCTGATTTACTTGATTTTTCAACACGAGATTTATTATTTTTAATATGTTTACCTAAGTTATTAGAAGTTTTGAAAGCTATATTAAGATTTTGTTTGACGAGAAAGGATTTAATATTTGTACTTGCAGAACCGCAGAATGTTAAACTGTTGAATATTTTATAGTCTTTATGAATAGGATATACTTCATTTATTGCTTTCTGATACAGTTTTTACGAATGATTAGATCTATCATATCTGGATTATATGAATTATTAATGGCTATCTGTTTGATGATGTTTAACTCTTTAGTATAATCTTCTACTGATAAAGGTAAATTGAGTAACCGATGTACCATGCTGTTTAAAGCTGCAACTTTGTGTTGAATTGAATGTAATGAGTAGTTATGTATAATTGTATCAGTATGTGTTGGTTTACGAAAGACCGAAAAAACATGATTATTATTTTGTTTAGTGATTTTTAAGTCCGAAAAATTAATGGAATCGTTCTGTTCAATTCTATCGTGAATTTAATGTTCAAATGGATGGAATTATTGAAATTAAGAAATAAGTCTAATTGACGAGTAGTTCAATGAAACATACCAAGATGTCGTCAACATATCTATACCAATAAAGAAATTTGGAAATGAGTTGATGTGTATGAATTTTCTGTTCAATATTATTCATAAAATCTCTGCTAAAGTGGACTCAAAGGATTTCCCATGATCAAACCATTTTCACTACTGTAATAGATGTTGTTGAAAGAAAAATAATTTTGTTCAATGCAAACATCCAACAGATTCAATATTTCTGATTTAATTATGTGGTTAACATGATTCGAATTCAACATGTTTTCGATTAATATTTTGACATCACCTGGAGGAGTGTTTTGCGTTAGGTGGTAGGGTAACCTACCACCTAACATGATTCGAATTCAACATGTTTTCGATTAATAAGTGTTCCTCACCTGGAGGAACACTTGGGTATAAATTCTCAACATCAAACGAAATAAGTTTTGCGTTAGCTAGTAGGTTAACCTACCACCTAACGCAAAACACTCCTCCAGGTGATGTCAAAATATTAATCGAAAACATGTTGAATTCGAATCATGTTAACCACATAATTAAACCAGAAATATTGAATCTGTTGGACGTTTGCATTGAACAAAATTATTTTTCTTTCAACAACGTCTATTACAGTAGTGAAAATGGTTTGATCATGGGAAATCCTTTGAGTCCACTTTTAGCAGAGATTTTATGAATAATATTGAACAGAAAATTCATACACATCCACTCATTTCCAAATTTCTTTATTGGTATAGATATGTTGACGACATCTTGGTATGTTTCATTGAACTACTCGTCAATTAGACTTATTTCTTAATTTCAATAATTCCATCCATTTAAACATTAAATTCACGATAGAAATTGAACAGAACGATTCCATTAATTTTTGGACTTAAAAATCACTAAACAAAATAATAATCATGTTTTTCGGTCTTTCGTAAACCAGCACATACTGATACAATTATACATAACTACTTATTACATCCAATTCAACACAAAGTTGCAGCTTTAAACAGCATGGTACATCGGTTACTCAATTTACCTTTATCAGTAGAAGATTATAATAAAGAGTTAAACATCATCAAACAGATAGCCATTAATAATTCATATACTCCGGATATGATAGATCTAATCATTCGTAAAAAACTGTATCAGAAAGCAATAAATGAAGTATATCCTATTCATACAGACTATAAAATATTCAACAGTTTAACATTCTGCGGTTCTGCAAGTACAAATATTAAATCCTTTCTCGTCAAACAAAATCTTAATATAACTTTCAAAACTTCTAATAACTTAGGTAAACATATTAAAAATGATAAATCTCGTGTTGAAAAATCAAGTAAATCTATAAACTCAATTGCGGTTCTTGTGATAAAATTTATATCGGTAGGACCTATAGGAGTTTTGGCATAAGAACATCTGAACATAAACGTAGCTTCGATAAAATTAAATCTGATTCAACTTATTCAAACCACCTAATAAAAGAAAACCATTCATTCAATAAAAACTTTGACATATTACATATAAAATCAAAAAGTTCAAAATTAGATCTCCTAGAAGCATTAGAAATAAATAGATACAAACATTCGGACAAGCTTTTGAATGAACAAGTAGATGTGAATTATTCACCCCTAATTAACTTGTTTAATTTGTTTTTATTACCTTTCATACTAACTGTACAATGGCTCGGTGTGGATTTTCCTGTTATTCATCCAACTTGTTCTACGATTTGTTTATAATACCATACTCTTCATTCTGTTTTTCATTCTTGATAAAGCTGCTGTGTCAGCGAAACGTCGTCGAATTTTTTCAAATAAAGTGTAGATTAAAGTTAAACCTTATGTTTTTTATCTCATTTATATCATGGATCTACATCAAGTAACGGCCTCCACAATTCAAATGCATTCATATCCATTCATGGTATTTCTGCTTTCCGAGTACAAATAACTCGAGAATCGTTAGCCTCAACAGGCACAATACCATTAGATGCCAGGGGAAACATGAAAATAGGCCACGCAAAATTTCCGACAATACTATCGCAAAGTGATAGAACATATCCATTCCTTCAAAGGAAGAAAATCGCACTATTCACTGAAAAAAGCAAGAAAACTTACCTTTCAGAAGAAAACCGATAATTTATTATTCTATAAGTTTCGCGAAATTTTTGAAACCAAGTTCAATATTGCATTCGGTTTTCCTCGGAAAAAGACTGTGACACGATGAACGCTGAAATATCTGCCCTTTCGTAGAAATTGAATGCTAGCACGGATGAAAATAAAGTTCGTATCTTGCAAGAATTGAACACAAAGAACAAAGAAAATATTGAAAGTTGTCCTCTAACACCATCGATACTGAAGCTTTAGCTATGGATTTTCAGAAGAATTTGCCAACCCCTAATGTGACCTCAAATGATGTGTACTATAAACGACAACTTAATTTTGTTAGCTTTAATGTACACATAATGGCAGATTCTACTTCGCTGTTCTACACTAACGACGAATCAGTGGCGAAAAAGGGAGCTGATGAGGTACGTTCGATGATGCATCACTTTGTCGAAAACGCTTTGCCATTCCAGGGTCGCAATCTGATTCTATTTTGAGATTCCTGTGGAAGGCAATATAAAAATTATACTGTTTTTCGGTCCTTCACTATCTAGTGCGCACAGAAGGTCGTTTTGACTTTATGAAGGTAATTTTTCCTATCAGAGGGCATTCCCACCTCAAATGCGACAGTCACGATCTGCCTATTTCAATCCACTGCTGGATGTAGGCTTTTCCCATATTGAACCATTTCTTTCTGCTAATAGCTTCTCTCATCCAAAGAAGACCCGCTGATTTTTTAATATCGTCTCTCCACCTTGTGTTTGGCCTGCCGATACTTCTATGCCCCACTCTTGGCCTCCATTCCATGAGCCTCTTGGTCCACCGATTGTCATTTCTTCGAGCTACGTGACCTGCCCATGACCACTTTAGTTGAGCTGCCCTCTCCATGACATCTCTCAGCTTGGTTTGTTCTCTTATCCAAGTATTTCTTATGTGATCTGATAGTTTAATATTTAATATTATTATCTCGTGGGCTCTTTGGGTTTTCGTCAATTTTTGGGCCAACTTCTTAGTAAGACACCATGTTTCGGCTCCATATGTAAGCACAGGAAGAATGCATTGGTTGTAGAGGTTTTTCTTGAGGTTGTGGGGTATGTCTGATGTCAGAACATGTTTTAATTTGCCAAATGCCGCCCACGAAAGGGACACTCTTCGTGTTATCTCGTCAGTCATGTTGTCTTTTTTAGTAGTTAGTTTTTGTCCCAGGTATATGTAGTTTTCGACATTCTCTAGTTGTTGACCTTCTACGTGGATTACGGGGTTATTGTTTGTGTTAGTCATTATCTTCGACTTGCTGATGTTCATTTCTAGGCCAACATTTTTTGAATGGTTGTTCATGTCTAGGATCAAATCTTGTAATTCTTGGACGTTACTACTTATTAGTACAATAATGCGACAGTAACATAGTTTAATTAATGAAAAAGCCTATACGGAAACGCCTGACAATTGGAGAGAAGTCATTCTTAACTCTAGACTGAAGCCGACTCCGTTCCAGGTGGTGGACTGTGGGAAAGATGTTTCGTTTCTGAATTGGACTAAGCATTTCTCCAACATGTACCCCAAGAAATGTCCAATGCCTACGAAGCCAATTCGAGTGCTAGAAATAAGAAATTAGAAGACAGCCCCCAGTTCATCTTCCACAAGAATACCTATTCTGAATCCGTTGCTAGTTCAGTGTTTCAAAGGAAAGCCAAGAGATACCCCCAAAGCATAAAGAAAAGTCCCTCTACAACTCCAACAGAGAGTCATACAACTCATCCGAATATATTGCACCTCCAACGACTTCCGATCAAAGTCACCAAATTGCTGGATCTCCTTCACTTAACCAGATTCCTTGAGAACGCAGACTCTAGACGATTCTACGCAGAACTACAACCCACTGAAGAAGATAGAAATTCGGACGAAGAAGTTTATCCAAACGCGGATGGCCAAACAAACTGGGGAACAACATACAGCGTCCATGATGTACAAGGACAATTTTGTTTCGGAAATTGATTTTTTTTTTGTTTTGCATTAATTATAGAATATTATCGATTATTGATTATATCTAACAACATGTTCGGCTATTTATAGAAAAGATTACAAATTTATTTTGTTTAGGTTGATCCGAGTTATTCAATTCGAAACATTAAATTTTGCTATTCTAGAAACCTGTTTCGAGGACTAGGATTGTTTTTCCCCCTGACTCATTAATTGTCAATAACTCCATGCGTCTAGTTTAGAAAAAATTAAATTTGATTGAAAGCTAATATTCATTAATTGTGCAGGGCCTTTATTAATTATTGAGTAATATAACATGGCAACATGACATAATAACTACCATTAGCTCACCTGTGTCTCTCGTAATCTTGTAGCGCCATGTTTTGCATGAGGGTTTGTCTTTCCCCAGCCCATAGCTGAGCACATTTGTCTAGGAATTGGTTTCCTATCAGGTAAGCATGCCACCGGTAGTCTGACAGGTATAGGTAGTTGTAGAAGAGCTATATCACCATTCACAGTCTGCGTGCTGAATTGAGGGTGTTGAAAAACTCTGTATACCACCAGTTCCATTTCCCTGCCATCTGTGTGTCTCAAATCATGTTCGTTTAGGCGTACAGAGAGAAAATTTCTTATGCAATGACTAGCTGTAAGTACCCATTCTGGTGCAATAAGAGTTCCTCCACAAAATATTTCCTGTATATAAAATACGCATTGGATTAATAAAGCAAGAATTTATTTGTCACCTGAGTTCATGAATAATTGCGAAAGTTCGCAACAATGTTTAAGTAGAAATATTTTCATGATTTTTTTTTTGAAATTTGTTCTTCAGTATTAATTTAATATGTTCATGAATGAAGTTTAATGATTTCAATTTTTAAGAAGCATTAGATCCAGCCATTTCTTGGAAATGGCTGTGGGGGTGAAGCAAGATGTCCGTATTTTTAAGTGTACATAATTACTAGGTTTGTCCAGAAAATAAGTTTACTGAAATTTTGTAGGTATTGAAAATTTGTATTTGAACAAAATGTTATGTGATACTTTAGTACATAATGTAAGCTATTTTACTATGTAGTGGCTATTCTTCCCTATGTAGGAGATGAAGCGGGGTATCAAAATTTGAATGTAATTTACCGTTATGCCAGTCCCAAGCCTGGGGCTCCATCATGTTAGTGATGGAGAAGGAGAAGGAGGAAGAGTACCAACCTCGTTAAAAACCAGGGTTCTTCTGGCCCCGATGATAGAACACTGTTAGGGCTCCTGCCAGGATACGGCAAACCTGCTGCTTACAGTAAGATGTTGGCTCATCAAAGGCTAGAGAAGAAGCACTCGAGCGAAATCCTAATCCTCCAGTGGTGGGTTGTGGCAATGGTCTAGCTCTCCATTACATTTAAAAATACTAAACTGGTAAAAATCCCAATAGAATGCCTCGGAAGCAGAATTTGTCAACACGGAAACAACCACAGCAACGAAAAAGGAAAATGATTTTGGGCACATGGAATGTTCAAGGATTAACAGAAAAAATAGAAAATGTTCGTCAAAGATTGCAGCAGATGAAAATAAACATAGCCTTTCTAACTGAGACTGAAAAGAAAGGGAATGGTTCGAATCGCTTAGCGGAGTATATACATCTGTACAGTGGGGTACCTAAGAGCACCAGAGCTTGTAAGGGAGTTCAATTTTGATTCATCGTAAGTACGAAAACAAAATTACTAATTGGGAGGATGTAAATGAAAGGATTATGACAGCAAACTTTAATCTTCAAGGACACACTATTGGTGTTTACGCTCCAAATGAAGATGCCCCAATTTTAGAGAAAGATGAATTTTACGACCTCGGAAAACAACGGGAACATGTACTCCTGGGCGATCTTAACACCAGAGTCGGAAGTCAAGATGATAGTGAAGTCGTTGGAAAGTATGGAGAAATCACAATAAGCAACAACGGCGAAAGATTAATAGAGACTTGTAAACATCGAAAGCTTAAAATACTGAATGGATACTTTCAGCATAAAGAAATTCATACATTCACACCGCTCCAAGACACAAGAGGGTTGAGAACCATCATCGACTACATAATTGCAAGGCAAGATACAAAATTCGACATCCAAGATACGAGAGTCTAAAGAGGAATAGAATGTGGTTCAGATCATTACCTTCTCACAGCTAAGATGGGCCTCTCTTTTAACATCAATAATAATAACAAACAATCATCAGACGGTACACAACAACAGAAAGTGGAACAAAAAAGATATAATATATGAAGTCTTACCAATGAAAGCACGAAACTCTTATACCAAAACCAGCTCAATCAGAGACAAAACGATAACTATCTTACACAACAGACAAGTGCCCTATAGGAGTATATAGTAGAATCAATGCACACAGCTGAACAGGAAGCGTTAGGGTATGAAAATAGTATACAAAGAAGGAATGACACGGTTACATAGGATGCAAAACTGACAGAACAACAAGATAAAAAACAAAAAACAGGCAGCCTACAGAAAATGGTTGAGTACGAAGAATATTGAGGACAGGACAGCATATAAATAAGAGCTAGGTAAATTTGAAAGAATGATACATGAAAATAAAAACGAGACATAGGAAAGAATATGCAAAGAGATAGACTGCTATATAGGAGGAACAAGATCTTCAGAAGCAAACTAATCAGATCACTCAAAACTAACACCTTTAATAAAGTAAACATACAACCCATTCAACTAGAGACACGGAAAGATTATTTTTCAAAACAGCTGAAAGAAGTACTTTACAAGTTCTCTGAGACAATATCACTTACAAGGTCAAGACGTTGAATTGGACGCCGCCATGATATCAAAAGCAGTTGGTTTAATGAAGAACAAAAGAGCCAGTGGACCTGAAGGCATACCTTCAGAACTTATAAAAAATGGCACACCCAAATTAATCACACACATGAGAGAACTTTTCAGTAGGCGTGAGAAAGGCTAACCAATTCCGAATATCTGGAAAAAAACCTTTTGCTCGGCCTCCACTCGATTCAATTTCTGATGGTCTGTCAGTGGTTTTGGGACTCATTTCGCAGACAGTCTCCAATATGCAAGGATTTATCTGATTGTTTTATTTAGTCGAGATCTCGAGACTCGCGGAAACATCGCAGAAAGTTCATCCACAGTCAATGAGGAATCATCACGGGGCGCATTTTCCATTTTTCTACAATTTCGTCAGTCACAATTGAAGGTTTTCCGCTCCTCTGATCATCATGCACAGACGTACGACAGTTTTGATACTCGCGACACCACTTGCGAATACTTGAATGATTCACAGCTTTAACATCATATACAGTTTTCACCTCATTATAAATCACAAACGCAGGTTTTCCTTCCAAACAAGATTTTCACTTGGAGGGTGACTGGATTGATATTTTACACAAGACATTTTATCGCATCGAAAGTTATCAACGTGCTAACCTCGAACTGTCCTCGTTGCAGTGAGGAGAAGTCATGCTTCACTTCCGTGTCGCCAAAATAGTAAAAATAAAACCCCTCCGGCTGTGAGAGACTCGCTACCCTTACTTTCTGGATATGCCTCGTATATCAAATTTTTATTTGATACACAGCTTCAGCCACGTATTGCTGGGCTCATTTGTGAGAATATTCGCTTGTGTCTCAAAAGTTGCGCAATATATTGAATATTTGTTCACAATAACTTCCGTATATGTTCCTAGATCTTAGTAATATTTAGAATGCTGAAAAGGCAGTTTCAATCATCTTTTCGTTTGAAAGAGTCGGAGTCAGTTTGATGCATGAACACCACTGTGTGAACAGTGATATTAGTGATGATGACTATGAAGTAAATAAAAACGAACATCAAACAGTAAGCAAGAAGTAAGTGAGAACGATGCAGGGAAGATCATTCCTATGGAATTTACTGGCGCTGAAAAGGGTCAGTCGTGTGGTTACTATTACGGAAAAAATAGGTTTAAATGGAACAAGGAACAAGCGTCCTGGAATGTTCGTACACTTACTCACAATATTATCATTCCATCTATACGTTCTAGTACACACAACCATATTTATATGGAATCACTCGGTATTTCACATTATTGATTGTTTTTAACCATGGACCTTAGACTACTTATGAAGAATGAAGTTTTTTGTTGTAAATAAATTGGATAGTCTGATAAGAAATGTTGAATTATCACCAACTGTTCGAGTATTGTAGATATTGTACACAGTCGTCACTGAGATTTGAAACTGTGAATATCAAAATTTTTAAAAGCCTCTAATCATAATTGAAAATGCTTTACGTTGGATTGTCCAATGTGCAGAGTGGTCGAATAATTGCTCTCGTTGAAGAAGGGGTGACACAGAGGGATATAGCGGCCACAATAGTGTTATCACATACGGTGATTTCAAAAACCTACGCCTGTTACGTGGAGCTACAATCTCTGCAAAATAGGCCTAGAAGAAGCCATAGTAAGATCACTTTTGAAGAACGAGATGGCTTCTTGTACCAAATTTCAAGAAGAGACCACATACTCCAAAGGCAAATTCTGGAAGCAACAAGCATCAGTGTATCAGTCAAAACGATACATTAAAGACTTCTTTTGAGGAGTTTATACAGCAGATGGCGCTTAAGCACAATTGGTGTTCGATCAGATGACCGCCGGGTTCGGGTTTTAAGGGGTCGTGGAAGACAAGCTAGACTCCGAGCAGCAAGACAAATACCGAAATACCAAGGGGGCGTTGTGATGTTTTCGAGTGGCATTATGCTGGGAGGCAAAACAGATTTGATTTAGTTTCCTGAGAGTGTAACGGCTAGAAATTACGCGGACCTAGTGCTGGAGCCCAAAGTGAAACTCTGGCGAGGTGCCCATGGCGAGAATTGCACTTTTATGCAAGATAATGCACCTCCGCATACCAGCAACCTCGCGCGACATTATCTTGAAACAGAGGCAATCGTTATTTTGGACTGGCCAGCTTGCTCTCCAGACCTAAATCCTATTGAACATTTATGGGATAATCTCAAAATGAAAATTATATCGCGCCAGGATAATCCAAGAACCCGAAAACCTAATTCAAAGCATGCCTAGACGGATTCAGGCTTGTATAAAGGCAAGAGGAAGTAATACAAAATACTGAGATCGAGAAAAAACACCTACTCCGTGAGAAAACAATTTTTAATTTTTTTACTACATGCGGAAAGAGTCTCTTATTTTCTTTTATTCGTTTCTTTCTTAAAATAAACCTTAATTTATTTCTTTTTTCAATTGAAATGTCTCGAAAAGGATCAATTCTAACAATCCTTCGAAATTTCCAAATTCCCTGAGGTAATATTCAAAATATCGGGTGATTCCATATAAATTTGGTTGTGTGTAAACAGAAGTCAAATAGTTTTATCTACTTTTTCAATAAATTGTTCACTTCAGATATGTACGACATTCTTGTACACAGAACGAATGAAAAACTTTTGGTGTTTCGTCCGAAATATATAAAATTTGACATAGCTGAACTGTCCGACATAGACGACAGAGAATTACGTACATTTCTGGGGTTACTTTTTTATTCCTCATGTATGAATCCAATTGCAAAGATGTACGAGGTCTATTGGCAAAGAATGGAGAAGATAAAACGATTACTAAGGCAGTGATATCGCAAGAACGTTTGTAACCATAATGGCTACTCTAAGATTTGACAATGCTTTTGACAGGGAGCAAAGATCAAAGGAAAATCCCCCTGCTGCAATCCTAGAACTAATCGATTTATTTATTCGTTATTCAAAACATGCCTATAAATTTGGTGCCAACGTATGTTTAGATGAAATTCTTGTAGGATTTAGCGAGAGATTTCACTTCCAATTGCATGTTCCTAGTCAACCATGCAAATGTGGAATAAAAAGTTTATGCATGACAGATGCTCGAACTGGATATTCACACAATGCTTAAATTTATGCAGGAAAAGCATCTGCCGAATGCTCTCCTACATCTGAAGACAAAAAACTAAGCAATCCATCGCAAGCAGTGATAAGATTAGTCAAATATTTATGTAACAGCTCGGTAGACATGATTAGTCACCTGAGAAGAAACAATCTCACGGTACTTTGAATAAAAATTTTAAAAAAATTCCAATTTGAATTTGGGAGGCTTTTACTTGGTAAAACTCCATTATCAATAATAAAAAACAAGTACTGCGTTTTAAGGAATTTTACTTAATAATTGCGATTCGTAACGCGTTTCACTACACCGTAGCTTCTTCAGACGAATGAATATACAGAAAAATATAAATGACAATATAACTATAAATGTTCCTGAGTAATTAAAAGCTTATTGAGTTGCTTCTTCTTAAGTGGTTATTTATGACAGGTATATCCAATAAAATTACAATTAATTTTATTGTTAGGAATCGCAATTATTAAGTAAAATTTCCTAAAACACAGTACTTGTTTTTATTATTAAAAAATTCCAAGATAATTTTTTCCTAGGAAAAATCGCGGCATAGGAATGCCGTTGGCAGTTGCAATGAAATGGGGCGAAGCGAGAGACCATGTATCAGATTGTTATTTCTGCCAAACTTCTATAAAAGGTATTAATCACAAATCTAGGCACTCTGTGAACTATCCAAATCTACAATCTGCTCGAAAACCGATTCCACAGTGATGATTTACCTGTTCCTCAGCCTCCAGTAAACAACGATTACGCGACCGAAGAAAATGCATCCGAGAATTCAGATTCCGATCCGAATTTTGAGCCCAGTACTTCAAGCAGACAACCTCATTTTATAACTGAAAACGATCTCAATGACTTGGTACGTGATTTGGACAGTAAAAGATAGGCAGAACTGTTGGCGTCCCGACTTCATGACTGGATTTTACTGGAGAAAAATTCCAGAATATCCGTATACAGAACTCGACATAAGCATTTCTCAAGCTTTTTCTTCACAAGATGGCAATATAGTGTTTTGCAGTGACACTCCCTCAGTGATGACAGAGTTGACGTTTGAATATAAAACATCTGACTCGCGGTTGTTTATTGATTCCACAAAGGTTAGTTCAAAAGCTGTATTTGTAGATAATGGTAATAAATACCCTTCCGTACCGGCCGCTCATGCTACTGAAATGAAAGAATCATATGAAAATATGAAATCACTGCAAAACATATTGAATATAACCAATTTTCCTGGAAAATATGTGGAGATTTGAAAGTAATTGCTATTTTGCTAGGTCTACAGCTTAAAAATACGAAGTTTTGTTGTTTCTCCTGTGAGAAGGATAGTTGAGACAAATAAAATCATAATGTAAGAAGGAGTAGCCTAAGCGAGACGCTCTTATACCAGGTCAACGAAATGTTCTTCACACTCCTTTAATAAATCCTGAAGATGTATTGCTTGCTACCTCCATTGCATGTCAAACTTGGACTAATGAAAAATTTTGTCAAAGCTATGGATAAAAATGGAGATTTTTTTGTTACTTGAAACAAAATTCCCAGAAATCAGTGAATCCAAAATAAAAGAAGGAATATTCGTAGGGCCACAAATAAGAGACCTACTAGCTGATGAAGAGTTTGAACAAAAACTTAATACGATCGAAGAATCCGTATAGACTTGTTTTCGAAATATGGATTGTAATTTTCTTGGAAACCACAGGGCCGAAAACTAAGAAGAGTTAGTCAACAACCTCTTAGCGACTTACAAGGACATGGGATGCAATATGTCGCTCAAGATTAGCTTTTAACACTCACATTTGGATTTTTTCCTCAAAATTTGGGATTGTTAGCGACAAACCCGGTGAGCGGTTCCATCAGGATATATCCAACATGGGAAAAAGGTACCAAGTCAACTGTAGTCCGAACATGTTAGCTGACTACTGCTGGACAATCAAATGGGATGTACCTGACGCTAAATATTCTAGAAAATCCCGAATAGAAGTAAACATTAGTTATATTTTTTCTTCATTTAAAACATTTTTCGCCATTTTTATTTAAGAAAGATTAATTGCTGTTGCAAAAAAACTGAGGGTGACCGAAATTTCTGAAAATTCAGATTATAATGAATAATAAAATAAAACCAGTGACTATGGTTTAACTATCACTAATTCATTGATGTAAAGAATGACAAAATTTTTACCTTGGTTGGACCGGTTTCGGACATACGTCCATTATCAACAACAAGATAATGAAAACTGAATACTCATGTGCAATACAGGAATTACCATCAATAAAATGCTAGTAGAGGTCACAGTAACTTGAATAATGATGATTGGTAGGTAATTAAGTCTACCTGGTCGTTAAGGAGCTCAACCCTTTCTACCCTAGATGCCTTGAAAATTTCCATCGATTGAAAGAAATTGAGTTTATAAGATTTATCACAGGAATGAAGAATTTTTAGCTGTTGAAGTTCTGGAAAAGGATGGCATTCATTCAGACAATGTGCAGCTAAAGTTGAATCATATTTCTGATGTAGGAATGACCGGAAATGTTCTTTGTATCTAGCCTTGAAAGAGCGTCCTGTTTGACCTATATAAAAGGAATTGCACTCAGAACATATTAATTGGTATACTCCTAATTTTTCGAATTCATCTGTTTTATCTCTATCTTTATTTGACCTAAAATTAGTATTTCCATATTCAAAAATTTCACAGACAGTCTAGAAAATTAAAATCACTCAAATCAAAATTTTCAGTCATACTTGAGTCACGCATAATAGATAGAGTTAATTCTTCGGGAAGTCAAAGGGTTGTTAATTTATCTGATGTTCAATTCAACGAAAAAGAAACAGATCTTCTTTTCAAAGGCCTAAATTGGTTCCGAAAATACAGACTAACTCTTTAGAAACATTAGCCGTTGAATCCGAAATTTTAATGAGAACCTTGAATACTGGCAATTTTGAAAAGGCAAAAATTGAGAGAATTTTGAAGAACCATTAAAATCGAACCAATTCGAAAGATAAAATTTTAATCCAAAATATCAAACGCAAAATTTCTGACAATTCATTAGTACTCACGCGAGCAGATAAGTCTAATGATATAATTGTTATTCCAAAAGTACAACATGAGGAAAAAATGGAAGATTTCATCAATAAAGAAGCGCTTACACTCGTTCATAAAGACCCAACACCACGTATACAGAAACAACTTTGAGCAGCCGTTAATGATATGCAATCACTTTTTAGTAGCTTCGGGAAAAAAAGATGGATTAAAATGAATCCTAGAATTCCTTGATTATATGTTCTCATTAAAACATATAAAGAAAATAACCCCATTCGTCCAGTGGTGTCATACACCTATAGTCCAACACGAATAGTTGCTAAGCAACTAAATACCAAATTCAAATCAATTTCAGCTTTTCATTCACAATATAGTATAAAAAAATCATTAGAATTATCGAATGAAATGAATAATTTCCTCATGCCACCAACCGCAAAATTAATATCATTAGATGTAGATAATATATTTTCGAATATACCTGCAACAGAATGTGTTCCCTCAATATCACGTATTCTAGAGGCAAGAATTCTCAACGTGGTCTGGAAAGATGAGTTAATTTCTCTGTTTGATTTATGCTTGACCCAAAGTTATTTTCAGTTCAATAATAAGATATACTCACAAAATAATGGTTTAGCTATGGGTTCACCTCTCAGTCCCCTTCTATCTGAAATTTTCATGTCGAATTTGGAAAACACTAAAATTATGACGTCACCTTTGACGAAAAGGCATATTCTATTGTGGTTTCGATATGTTGATGACATTTTAGCCTGTTTCATTGGAACGAATAGACATCTAGAAATCTTCCTGAACTTAATTAATAACATTCATCCCAAAATTAAGTTCAAAGTAGAAACAGAAGTCGATAGTAAAATCAATTTCCTAGATATAACAATTACCCGGGAGAATAATAACCGTTTATCAATTAATATCTTCAGAAAACCATCGTACACGGATAATGTCATCCCCATAGATTCAATTTACCCGTATAACAACGGCTTCGATATAAAAACAATAGAGAGTTTAATTAATCGAAAAATACGCAACCACACATTCAACATGACCTATCCCCAATCCAAGAGAGAGAAGCCCAAAGTATTTATGTCTCTATATTTTGGGAAGACGTCAGAACAGGTTCCGAGAGTTTTGTCTGATAGTAAAAAAGTTCACATGGCATTCAAACCAGTTAGCAAATTGTCAGGCCTGCTTTTCAACACAAAAGATAAAACAGAGAAATTCGAAAAATCAGGAGTATACCAATTAACATGTTCTGAGTGCAATTCCTTTTTATATAGGTCAAACAGGACGCTCTTTCAAGGCTAGATACAAAGAATATTTCCGTTCATTCCTTCATCAGAAATATGATTCAGCTTAAGCAGCTCACTGTCTGAATGAATGTCATCCTTTTCCAGAACTTCAACAGCTAAAAATTCTTCATTCCTGTGACAAGTCTTATAAGCTCAATTTCTTTAAATCGATGGAAATTTTCAAGTCATCTAAGGTAGAGAGGGTTAAGCTCCTTAACGACCAAGTAGTCTTAATTACCTACCAATCACCATTATTCAAGTTACTGTGACCTCTACTAGCATTTTATTGATGGTAATTCCTGTATTGTTCATGAGTATTCAGTTTTCATTAGCTTGTTTATAATGGACGTATGTTCGAAACCGCTCCAACCAATGTAAAAATTTTGTCATCCTCTACATCAATAAATTAATGAAAGTTAAAACATAGTAACTTGTTTCATTTTATTATTCATTATGAATATCAACTATCACGTAGTTCAGGCTTCATCGATCCATTATTTGCAATTCAAATTAGTTACAAACAAATTGTAGATACAAAATAACCCATTCAATTCCATTTAACTTTCATTAAGGTCATTTTTGTCTATCAGTCTTATATTTGGGAGATCATTAAGTGTCGCCAAATAATAATGAATAGATAGTTAAAACAAGACAATAAAATAAAATTTTCACAAATTCGTTTTGCATTACAAAGTAATTCTGTATACTAAATATTTTCATGCGACGATTGTTAAAGTAGTTATGTTGAATAATCAATCAACCAACCTTACCAAAATATAATCGCGAAACGGACGAAACGAAACGTGAAAGACGTGCGATGAGTTGACGCTGGTAGAAGATGTAAGCACTCATTAATTGTGCGAGCTACACTTACTCTTGGTCAGTTTTTACGTTTACTTACAGCATATTGATTTATGAGTGCTACATGCCATGGCCACTTGTATCTTGGAGACTCGGTACCTCCAATAATTCTTAGCATTCTACTTTTTTTGTATTGCATTCCGCACCTCAAAGAAGATTTCATCAATCTCCTTCTCTTTGTAGTTTTATTATCATAAGCATATTTTCCCACATCTGAAATGAAAAGTCATATTTTGAATGATATCTTCAGTGATCTTACATTAAGTTCAATTTCGTTATTTGGCTTTATTACAAATATGTTCGTCACTTGATGATGAGCTAAACTTCAAATACTTTAATCAATTTAGGATATATTTTCTTATCAGTTGTCCATACAAATGCAATCTTTGAAATTATGAGAATTTCGAATATTACTACGTAAAAAATATCACTGTTTAAGAGCTTTCACTCATCATCCATATTTTCCATTTCAAACAGTGACATTTTTACGTAGTAATATTCGTTATCCTCATGATGTCAATTGCATATCACATAATAACGGCCAAATCTATTCAATTTTTTTAAAATGCCACTATTGCAAAAAGGCCATTTTATACCGAAAGTTGAAAATTAAGTACAGTATGTGCAGCCAAAACATCTGGTTCAACCTACAGTGTCTGAAAAAGAATGTGACTCCCAAATATGTAAATATCAGATCCAAGTCCACATCAGCTGCAGCAAAGAAATCAGTCAGTTTAGTACAAAGAACATGGATTCAAGAAGAAGTCAAATTTCTATTCAGGAAGCGTCACCTTCGTCAACATTATATTGAGGTACTTTCATTTTTCATCTAATTGAATTTGATATTTTGGATGATAATGTTATAAATACCATCAGCATATACATTCACATATTATCGAACAACCGCGGAAAACGAAAACAAAGTCTTGGATGACTGTTGAGATAATGCAGTTGATGAATGAGCGCCGTCTTTTGAAGAATGTACCAGATCTATATAGGAAAGTTGATACCATCAGGAGAAAAATCAAAGAAGCCAAAGAGAAATGGACCTAAGAACAATGTGATAAATCTGAAAGACTGCATCATCTTCACGATTCATTTAACTTTCATACGAAGGTGAAAGAAATAACTGGTACAGGCAGGAAAACATCGATATCAATGATTAAAAACGAGCAAGGGGAACAAATACTTGAAACTGATGGACTGAAGAGAGTATGGAAAGAATACGCTGAAACTCTGTTTAACGATCAACGCACGAATCTCAACCCCACATTTAAAAACGAAAATATGAGCGGTCCAAAAATTCTTGAGTCGGAAGTAAGACATGCGGTATATAACCTGGAGAACAATAAGAGTCCAGGACACGATGACATGCATGCAGAGGTTTTGAAGCAAATTGATTTCAAACAGCTCATATATCTCTTTTATGTTATATATGATACAGGGCAGATTCCGATAGACTGGTTGAAATCCACATTCATCGCCATTTCGAAAATAACGAATCCTAAATACTGTGAATATTATGGACTTATAAGTCTTATGAGCCATTTCTACGAATAATCCACTCAAGAATTTACAAAAAGTGTGAAAATATGAGTGATGACACACAGTTTGGGTTCATTTAAGGACTCGGTACCAGAAAAGCCTTGTTTTCGATGAAATTGCTAGTACAAAAGTACTATGACCAGAGATTAGATGCATTTATGTGTTTCATAGACTATGAAATAGCATTTGATAACGTCAAGCATGAACCGATGATGGAATTTTTACAGAAAATGAATATAGATGAGAAAGATATCAGAATGATTGGACAACTGTATTGGCACCATTCAGCTGACATTCGCATTAATAGAGACACAACAACTGAAACCTTCGACATTTTTAAGGGGGTTAGGCAGGGATGTATTCTGTCACCTATATTATTCAACATTTATGTGGAGAAAATATTTAGAAAACGAAACACGGGGACTAAAAATAAATGGACATCTCTTGAACAACATCCAGTATGCAGATGATACCGTTATTTTCAACAGCAACTTGGAAGATATTTAGCTTTTATTGAATAAAATTAACCAGCATAAAAAACAGCTAGGGTTGAAGATACACACTACCAAAACAAAAATAATGATTGACATCGGGACTTTATGCAGGCCACTCCTATGCGAGTTCGTGATCTTGAAAGCAGTTCCTAACGATACGAACTTGATGAGATCTTGCGTTATTATGCATAAACGAAAAGTTTTCAATCGTTTTACCCAAATGGTATAATATGTCCTTCTAAAATATCTGTAACGTACATTCAAGGTTCCATTATTTACGATGACCAGATCAGTGCGGGCGTTTAAAAAAAATTCTCCTCACACCACTTTTGACCCTGCACCAAAACCATAGATAGGTAGAAGATCTCACTCATTTCAACATCTTTAGACCAGAGAAGTTCGATCGCAATGGAAAAGACAAAATTTCGACTCATCTGTAAATCACCTATGAACAAAACTGTATCTCAGTCAGTTTCTAACCAAATGATACGTGCCCTGGCGAAATTCAATAGGTTCTTCGATGTGTGAAAATTTTCTCCTAATTACCTTCTAACCAATCGGCATATTTCCTGACTAAATTCCATGAATTACGATAAGAGCTGAGCCTCGACACCTGCGACGTCATATCGTCTCTTTTCATTACTACCACTTTCCACGTCCCTGCGGATTATTCTAGCAACAGTTGAAAGGGACACCCCAAGCCTTTGTCCTATTCTTATATACATCTAACATAGGTGATCTAACATCCCTGCTTCAGAACATTCTACTGAGTTCAAATTTCGAGATTCGCGTTGCATTATCATCAAAAATTTTCTATAGAACAAACATTATATGGTGGTTTCGTGCAAAATCTCAATTTATTTCTTTCATTTCATTCGAGTTTATTGGCATATGTCAGGACATCCGAATAAATCCCCGTGATAATAATTAATTGCCTACCAAATTTCTTGTTACAGTTTAAATATTCTAGAGCAGATTGCTTTTTCTCAAATCCAATAACACTTTCAATCCTAGGATAAACTCATCATTACATAGTACGAACATAAAGATAGTCTCAATAACAAAGAGAAATATTATAACAATCACTTAGTGAAAAATGAAGGAAACCTTCGATATTTCATGAGAAACCCACAAGGATCTTTGATTGAATATTCTTGAAGAATTGTATCGATAAATATAATTATATGAATGAATCTTACCAAATAACTTTTCTTCAGTCTTCATCATATCGAAAACAAAAATTTGACATTTTGTTTCTCTATGGTAGCAGTAAGCATTTTGGATTTGTTTTCTTTTCTTGCATCGTCCAGGTTTTCTACAATATCTCTTTCGATAAGTTCGACAACTCTGATTACACTTTGACCAAGCTGACCATGACCCCCAAATTGAATAATCGCCCATTTTATGAGTAATACCCTGTAACAAAGCAAATATCTTTAAAATACCAAAAGTAAAACTAAATGAGACACTTTTCCACAATTTATTCAATAATCACGACCGGTTTCGACCCTACGGTCATTTTCAAATGAATAACAATATAATACATGAGTAGGCAAGTACAAGTACAGAATGAAATGTATCCTGAATATTGAGTAGTGGGGGTCCATTATGCTCTAGTTGGCTGTTGAGGGTAATAAATTGTAGGTTTTTACATAGTTTGTTAATATCCAAATTTTCCAACAAATTAATCTCTCTCCATTTGTTATATTGATGAAGGATCTCAAGATTGTTCAATGATATCCTGTGGTAAGTTGATTTTATATGTTCAAATATTGGAGATTTTTAGCTGAGGAAATATGTTCCTTGAATCTAGCTTCAAAACTTCTCCCTGTTTGTCCGACATAGGCTACCTGACATTCATTGCATTTGATTTGATAAATTCCTGATTGCTTGAATTTATCGTTCTTTTGTTTGGCATTGAATAATAATCTGCTTAAGTTGGGGCCGCTTAAGAATGAAGTAGTTATGTTCAATTTGTAAAAGTAGTTACTGATTTTGTTACAGAGTTCGCCGGTGTATCTGAGACTAGTGTTTCTTTTTTCCGGGATTTCTACGATGCTATAAAGTAATTGAGAGGTATTACGTTGTTCTTTGTGTTTGATGATTGTATTTAGAAAATGTTGTGGTATGTTGTTATTTGAGGCAATTTTCCTGATGATACTAAGCTCAGTTTGAAAATTTTCTGTAGAAAGGGGAACATAGTAAGCTCTATGAATCATGAGCTCATATGCAGCTAGTTTGTGGCTTAAATGACTGAACGAGTCCATTGGAATCGATGCGTCTGTGAATGGTTTCTTTCTGTTATTTTATAAATGAGTTAGTTATTTGAATTTGTAATGGTTGAGTGGAAAAATTAATTGAGTTATTATTTTCTAGTTCAGAAGTGAAGCTGATGCGGCAATGTATTTTATTTATGAAATTTAAAAATTGCTGAATTTGTCTGTTTGAACCACGAAAACCAACTACAATGTCATCTACATATCTGTACCAGAAAGTAATGTGTTTTTGAGAGAAATCTGTGTTTAATATTGAAATTTTCTCGGAATTATCATGAAAATATCGGCTAGTAGGGAGTGAGAGGTGATGCCATTGAAAACATGAATTTTGTTTGAAGAATTTTGATTGAAATTGAAAGTAACTTTGAGATAGGCATATTTGAAGAAGATTTTAAGTTCATTAGTGATATATGACCATGTAAAATGCAGGCACAAATAAAAAAATTTCAACACATCTCGATTTACGTTTTAATCATCTTGATTTTATCATTCTTTAAAAATTTTTCTTGTTTAGGATTCATTTTTCACTACTTGAATCATTACATAAAAAAACTTCTGTGCGAATAATGATGCATGTTGATGAGTTTGATACGGTTTGTAGTATTTTCATCAAAAACTTTTACAAATAATCGAATAATTCGAAAATGATCGAAGATGAAGATAAGGTTACTTCTGCAAAAATATGGCACAATATTTTATGCGTTGATATGAATAGTAAAATACAGGGTGTTCCATTGGAAAAATCAAGATATATTCTCAAAATTACAATATTCAATAATTTTTTGAGTCACTCCTGTATAAAATGAGAATAATCTATTTCAACTCATCAATGAAGCTATCCTTGGGCAATAATAAACCGAAGGGAAAAAAGTATTCATCCTCTATTTTCATGAATTTTTACGGAAAAAAAATATTGTGACGAAACTACTCACCAAAAAACTTATTACTTGAAGACATTATAGCAGAATTTAGGCCGCTCCTGAATCTTAAACAAAAAAGTGGTCTTCGAATCTGAAAAATCCACCCAAGTTTTTTTTACAGAAAATTGGGACACCCTGTTTACTTCAAAAAGAATTGCTGAAGTAGATTTTAACTTTCTAAATACAATACCGTTCGAACAAAAATGAAATCTTCAAGAGTGTACGAGCTATAGAGCACCGCGCCACTGGTGAATCACCCAGTATATAGATTTTTAGGTTTACAATCATTGTATCATGCTTCTTATTTGTTTTATTTCATTTTTCCTCTGATTTTTCTTTTTTCATATTTTGTTTGTAGAATATTTACCTAACTATTTTTATGTATGAAAGCTTGTGGGCAAGCTTTTCCAGCGGAGGGGCATATGTGACATAGTGAAACAAAGAATCCTAAGCAATTCTTAAAATCACCCATTGGTTGGAAATTATTGAGGGATATAGGAAACTAAATTCTTTTTCTTTATGATTCCATGTTTTACATTACAATCTTACATTTCTCACGGATGTCCCAAGGAAATATCGAGTCAGATGACAAACTGCTGACTCAATGATCTCCGCGGATTGATCGATTCGTGAACGAACTTTTGAACACAGAAAACCAGGTATATAAGGATTCTCATTTTCAATCTTTGATTCATATTCACATTTACATTCTCGTTCACGGTAATCATTAATTCACATATTTTTTTTTATAAGTGGAAGTCTTAGAAATTTATTCACTATTAGATTTAATACTTGACAGGCTAAATCTACGCGCAATTTAGAGAAAAAAGTTTATATATACATAGGACCGCAAAAGCTTCGTTGAAATTTTCGGAAAAAATGTTGTTTTTTTCAAAATTCCTGCAGTATTTGAGATATTCAGCCCAAATTCGGAATGCAAGCTAGTTTTTACAGCCTCCATCATTACACGTTCTGAGTTTAACTGGAACCTGCAAGGTGTTTTCTTTTCCGGAGCCATGTCTTTTTCGCCTTCTTTGCAGTAAGCCAATGATCAGCGTGCAATCAATTTTATTCATCTTCGTTCAATTCAGAAACTTTTATTAAACGATTGTATGCATTCGCCGAATTGAAAGTACTTCTAATTAAAAAAATGACTACTAGCAGTAGCTTTGTTTTTGTTCATTTATTCATTTAGGTGCGCTTTCCAAATCGAGTAACACCAGACAGCCGAACATTTTCAAATATCCACAGAAGATTGAGGGAAACTGGTTTTGTAAATAATCATTTAAAAGGTGCAACTCAAACTATGAGAACTTAAGATATTGAGGAAGCAAATTTGAATTGTATTGATTTGAATCGTCTTGTGGGTACAAGAAAAATTGGAAATCAGTTGAATATTTCACTTGTTCTAGTTTGGAGGATTCTTCACGACTTTTTATTGTACCCGTTTGATATTCAACGCGTCCAAACTCAACTTCCTCGAGATTTTCCTTCGAGACTGAATATCTGCCGATGGTTCTTAGATAAAATTAGAGAAAATGCTCATAATTTTGATAGAGAAATAATGTTCACAGACGAAGCTAACTTTTCGAGAACTGCTATCAACAATTCGCACAATAATCTTTATTGGGCTGAGGAAAACTCTCATTTGTTTGAAGAATCTCTTCATCAAGAACAATTCTCACAAAATGTCTGAGTCGGAGTAATTGGAAATTATTTGATTGGGCCATTTTGACAGACTAAACGGTCCCGCTTATCGGCAATTTCTTGAGGAGGGGTTACCTTTATTGTTCGAGGATGTGCCACCTTTCGTGAGATACATAATGTGGTTCATGCATGACGGCGCACCAGCACATTTCAGTGGAGAAGCTAAAGAATTCTTGAATAATACATTCAACATTCGATGGATAGGTCGGGATGGGCCAGAACCATGGCCTCCTAGGTCCCCAGACTTAAATAGTTTAGACTTTTTCTTATGGTGATATCTCAAAAGTTTAGTTTATACTACTCCAGTGAACAAGATTTGAGAAATCGAATAATAACCTCTTGTGACACGATAAGGCATACCCCAGGAATATTTCAAAGAGTGCGTGATAATATGCGAAGGACAGATACCTGTGTTCTTGCAGGTTGACGACATTTCCAGCAATTTATTTAGTTTATAATTGTTCTTTCTTTTAGTTTGATATTGAATAAGTATAAGTTGAGTCTCAGAAGACGTACTATCAAAATAAAAGCAAATTTCGGGCATATCTATCGAGTATTTCTATTATTTTTTTCATTTAGCGAATAACATACAATTCGAATAATTCAAATTCAATAATTTTCCACTCGAAAACGGTTGGAGAAACGAAAAAATCACAAGTATCAAAAAAGTTTCTAAATTGAATGAAGATGACGAAAATTTATTGTACGCTGATCAGTGGCATACTGCAAAAATGTTTGAAAGGGCAAAAGGAGACATGGCCTCGGAAAAAAACACCTTGTGAATTTCAGTTCAAATCTAGAACATGTAATGACGGAGGATGTAAAAATAGCTTGCATTCTTAATTTGGGTTGAATATCTCAAAAACTGCAGAAGTTTTGAAGAAAAAATCGATTTTTTCTGGAATTTCTAACACTCGAGAGCTCCCTAACGAAGCTTTTGCAGACCTATGTTTATATGAACGTTAATTTACCCCCTCGAGTTGTGACATACTATTATGTAACACCCTCTATTGATAACAGCAGTTATTAGAGTAGCATGTTGTACCATTTATGGCAAATATGAGTGAAAAGTTTTTGTTTATGCATGCACGACAGACCTTACCAAGCTCATATCGTTACATAGTACTTTCAAGATTACGATACCACTTCAATAAAGTCGCACGCACGACAAACCTCAATCCCATGGAACATATCTAGCGCATTCGCAATAGGAGATGAATAAGCAAGTTAAATCAACCAAGTAACGTGAATGAGATGCTCAACTAATCGAAATTTGAAACATAATGGATCAGAATGCTATATCGTCATCGATTACAAGAAAAATCATTCTTCAACATATCTAAGATTCTTCTGAATGAATTTGAATTTTCCATTCAGTGCGTTAATTTTTCGGAGCAGTATATTTAGGTAGAAGTAGTGAAGCACTTATGTCTTGGTTTAGTGTCAAATTCTCGATGATTTCCATTATTAATTTGCTCTTTTGTGTGTGAAATATTTCTGATTCTACCAATGAAATACCTATGCGTTCCTATAACAGTTAATTATTCGATGTTATAACCTTTTCATTTTATAATTCAATAATTTTTTAACAAATAAAATTACAGGAGGCTATTCAATTGTAAATTACACACACACCACAAAAATTGTCGCATCACCTGGTATTCTGAATTCCACAATCGATTAAGCACCCCGATCGTAATTTCTTTGTCAACATATGTTTTTGAACATATGAGGGGAAAAAACCTTATCTATGTAGTAACATATGTTTCCATATGATCTCAAACATGTCTGAAACAAGAATGAGTTAATTTGACTATCAGTATTCATTCAATTTCTCTTCAGTTTTCACGCTAAATTAATGCAAGTTTTCTGTGTTTCTTGTTGATTTTCGAATCTTTGAATTTATTGTGATGGCTGCTAAACGTCCTGAACGCTATTTGGGTGATCATAAAGTGGTAGGAATTGTAACACTTTTAGAAGAGGGGCGAAGCCTACATTACGTGGCTAACTTGTTGAATGTTAACCAAAGCACTATTTTAAGAGCAATTAATCGGTACCACGAAACAGGGGAATATGGTAGAAGGGCCGGACAGGGAAGAAATCGGATGACACCGCCAGTTGATGATCGTTGGCTTCGTTTAACTGCACTAAGTGTTCGGCACTGTACGGCTAGAATGCTACAAAATGAAATTGCACTTTCCAGAAACGTGCATATTTCATTGCTAGCTATTAGGAACAGGCTCAGGGAAGACCATATCAGACCAAGGGTGGCTTCTACTAGCTCGCGTCTCAACAGAGCATCGAGTTGCAAGACTTCAGTTTGCGAGGGAACATGCAAATTGGGGTATTCCAGAATGGTAGAATGTTCTCTTTTCCGACGAGTCCACGTTCTGTCTAGTATCAAATGATAGATGCATGCTTGTATACAGACGACATGTGGAACGGTATCAGCAATGCAATATCCGTCAAACCGAAAACTTCGGAGGGGGATTAGTAATGGTATGGGGAGGCATGAGAATTTAATTTTATTAAAATTTATGAACTGATTTGAAATTTTTAATGATGAATGATCTAGATCATATGATATGATAGATCTAATCATTCGTAAAAAACTGTATCAGAAAGCAATAAATGAAGTATATCCTATTCATAAAGACTATAAAATATTCAACAGTTTAACATTCTGCGGTTCTGCAAGTACAAATATTAAATCCTTTCTCGTCAAACAAAATCTTAATATAACTTTCTAAACTTCTAATAACTTAGGTAAACATATTAAAATAATAAATCTCGTGTTGAAAAATCAAGTAAATCAGGAATCTATAAACTCAATTGCGGTTCTTGTGATAAAATTTATATCGGTAGGATCTATAGGAGTTTTGGCATAAGAACATCTGAACATAAACGTAGCTTCGATAAAATAAATCTGATTCAGATTATTCAAACCACCTAATAAAAGAAAACCATTCATTCAATAAAAACTTTGACATATTACATATAAAATCAAAAGTTCAAAATTAGATCTCCTAGAAGCATTAGAAATAAATAGATACAAACATTCGGACAAGCTTTTGAATGAACAGGTAGATGTGAATTACTCACCCCTACTTAACTTGTTTGATTAGTTTTATTGCCTTTCATACTAACTGTACAATGACTCGGTGTGGATTTTCCTGTTATTCATCCAACTTGTTCTACGATTTGTTTATAATACCATACTCTTCATTCTGTTTTACATTCTTGATAAAGCTGCTGTGTCAGCGAAACGTCGTCGAATTTTTTCAAATACAGTGTAGATTAAAGTTAAACCTTGTGTTTTTTATCTCATTTATATCATGGATCTACATCAAGTAACGGCCTCCACAATTCAAATGTATGGGGAGGCATTTCTTTCCATGGTCGAACTGAGTTAGTCCTAGTGAATAATGGAAGAATGACTATTGAATGAACTATTCATTACAAGTAAGCGTGTACAAAATCCTGGATACGCGAGTTCTACCCCCACTACGATGTTTTTTAATTCATTTATTTTTATTTACTCTGAAAATTATTCAATGTTTTTGAGAAATTTGACTTTCTATCGTTGTTTATAGTTCGAAGCTGCTATGAAAGAGTCTGAGGAATTTAAACGAAACTTTCTTATCCTAGAATAAAAAGAACTGTACAATTTTTCTAAAAGTAAAAATTACGGCATAATTCGTTCGACGAATCTGTTCATAATGCAAATAATACTACATCAACCTCATACAAATGAATAGATTTCGAAAACTGGTTAAAAAATTATGCCGACAATCAGTACCGTAATCGCAAAGAAATTCAATTCAATTGTCAGAAATCACAAAGCTTTATTATATTTTATGAAGTATGAAGTTTCTAGGAACTTCGTGCGAATGATTTAGTATAACCGCAAATGTCAGCACTTGTGAGTGCTTAGTTACTTTATACTTAGAACGAGTTCATATGCTTGATAATTTCCCTGAAAATTTTAGTTCAACGAAATATCGTACTATAAATATGATTATGAGTATATTTAGAAATGTGTCTGTCTGACACATTCCTTAGTTCACGATTATTATACCTTGATACAGGGTTTGTCCTCACCAAACAGACACGAAATGAGATATAGAGGAAAAGTAAATTCAACCAAAATTATTAATTTCTAGGAATTTGGTATTATAAGATGAAAAAAACACTTATATTCCAAATATTGATTTTTAAAGAAGAAATTAATTAATTAAATTGACGAATAAATGGAATCGCTTCAGAAGCATTTATTCGAAATGATCCCCATCCAGTTGATCGCAATTCTATGGGCTTGTTTGTCACCAAGTGCATCCATTTATTTCTGTATAATTTTTCACAGAAGCTGCATGTGTTCTTTCCATCGATTGATTTCTATAGTTATCGCTTCTTTTTATACATCCATCTTGAATTGAACCCAGACGAAATAATCAAGAGAAGTTAAATCAGATGATTTGGAAAACAACGCTCTCGTACCATTATGATCGGTCTATGTTTTAAGGCGTTCATGAAGTCAAGTATCTTGAAAAATTTTTCGAAAAGCTTGACTTACCTTTTGAAAAATTAAATGTTTGATTCTAATTGACCTGGTAACCCAAAAGTTGGACTTAACAACAAGCTTTTTAAGCTACTTGGAAGCTTTATACTTGTAAGAGCGTAAAGTTAAGTTCACTTGTTAATCGATTGTTGCGGAACTCGTACGGGTGCAAAGTAGGTACTATCTCTAGTCATACAGAATTTTTCAATTGTCTGTGAGACACTGGCATTTCAAAACCTAGTACTTTTTATCTAGTCACTTCGTTTCGCAGCGTAACAAGTAGATACAAAAAGATCCTCAAAGGCATTTGGTTAACTGGAAATAACGCGTTTCTGAAACGTGAAGAATTTCTCTATTCAACAACAATACTCAATGAAATATTGATGTCTCCTACAGTCTACAATAGATTTCTATATAAAAAGAAGTAGATTCAAATGAAATGATTATTTCAGAGGTTTTCCGTATCATGCATTGAAACCTCAATATTTTTCGTACAAATATATAGAACACCGAAAGAAATTTATATAGTGTCGTGACCTAACGGCCAGAATCGTAAGTATATCTATCGATTAAGGTTTACTATATTTAGCGATATTCAACAGAACCTTTACGGATGATGAATGAATCCTTGAGAATCGAGATTGAAGGGTATCCGATCTATAAGGTTTTCAATTCTTAGATTTTTCCAGTTTTTTCTCTGGTTCCATAGTTTTTGAGATATTTAGTTCCAATATGACATATGGTAGGAGAAATGTAGAGTACTCATGTTGGAAGTAAAAAATGCCTTATATCATTTGAGAACGAAATCGGCAAATGATAGTGAGATTAAACAAAACGCCATCATCATATATATTACTTCTTGAACTTTACCAATATGAATAATTGGAACATAAGACATGAATATGTGGTATGCACAGTAAAATTACAAATTCCTGGGAAGATAACTGAACTTGCAACGTTTCTCTTATACGAGGGTGAATAAAATATAAACCAGAATTACTCTTCTTAATTCATTACTCAATGATACAAAACATAATATCACATATTATTTATCTACATAATATTCTGATGTGGAGAAACGTATTTTCCAACGTAATGGAAGTTTCTGGATGCCGTAATCGTAGAAAGAGGAGTGTGTCTAGAGTCAATTGTGCATGGATGAATCCACAGCAGCATTATTGTCGAATTATTGACCTCCCAATGCTTCATCTAAAAGCCCAAACATGTAATAATCACAAAGGGATAATTCAGGACTGTAGAAGGGTGCTCCATTGTTGTCGAACGCATTTCCTCCAACTTCTCACGTTCAAGTTGGCTGTACGGGCATTGTCGTGAAAGAGAAACACTGTTCATGGAGAAAATCAACTAGCGAAACACTTTTGAAATCCCAAAACCGTCACAAGGACCTTTCTAGCATAGGGATGAATTTTGGTCCCACTGTATTCAGATGTGTGATGGTGCAACCAGGTTTCATCACATGTGACGTAATGCTGCAAAAAATCATCATTCTTACTTAGAAAACGTTGAAGCAGGCGCTAACAAATCTCCAGGAAACGAATTTCTCACCTCTCTCTCCTAGACTTCTTTAATAATTAATTGAGTTGGTTAGGTTAGCACAAGCTGAGATACAATTTCACCAGCTATGAATCGGCGATTTTCCTCAGTAAAGTCCCAAAGGAAGAAATGTTTTCTTCTTCGGTGAAACTTGTTCGACGGCGGTGAAGGTGAGGCTTGTTTTCTAGCTTAGCTTGCCCTTCTAAAAATTGTTTGTGCCAATCCCGAATTGCGTCTCCAGTCTTCATAAAATTACAGCAGGTTTTGTACACTCAATAGTAGGAAATTTGATAATATAGCGTCTTGATCATTCATAGTGATGTTGACTGAGGATCTGGGAGAACAGCCAGGAACCGCGGCTAACTATAACGTAATATCTTCGCCGACCGCACAAGATGCCTAGCCCCTCTCATCTAACCTAACCACTTATTTTTCCAGAAAATATTCCAGTTCATACTTCATCCACCCTCGTACATCGGTTTGAGGTTTAGTTGGATATACTTGAATACAGCGTACCAGATGACCTGTTTTCTGATGCATTTACTCCCATCGTTATTTTTCTCCAAAAACACCTCAAAAAAGTATAGGGAACACTTACCAATATCTTTAAAATATGAATTTGATGATTCGAATTTATAGAAATCTTTTGGTTTTATTAGGATGTATTGTATTCTCAAGAAAACAGAATATTATTTGACTCCAAAGCACCTATTATAAAAAAAATTTAAAATTTGAAAATGACGAAGTTTGGTAAAACACAAAAAAAATCCTGAACTTTTTTTTTGGAAACGATATGGACGCACCTATATTTTTCAATACCCAGAAGGTCCACCTCTGTAATTAATAGGACTTTGGCATCGTCGCGGCATGCTCAATATTAAATTGTCTATTACATTTTGGCCTAAGTCATTCCAAGCCCCCTGAACTGCTAATCGAAGCTCCTGTTCGTGATAGAAGACGTTTTGACGCAGGAGATTTCTTTTTAGGGTGTCCCACACATGCTCGATGGGATTCAGATCAGGGGAGCAGGATAGCCATGGTAGAACATCGATATCATTCTCTTCAAGAACGTTCAAGACAACTCTTGCACGATGAGGAGGGGCATTATCTTGTTGGAAGAGTGAATTTTGACCCATTGTTTGGAGATACGGTACCACTATAGGTGAAACTATCTCATTTGTGTAAGAATTTCTCGTGAGGTTGTTCTGTATGAAAACGAGGTCAGTTCTTCCACCAAGGCGTATACCTCCCCAAAACATCACTGATCCGCCTCTCTGTCTAACAACTTCTCGAGCATGCTGCAGACGGTTTTGCTTTCCAGGTTCTCTCCATATTCGAATTCTTCCCGAATAGGGATAATAACTAAATCTAGAGTCATCACTGAAGAGAGCTGTGGCCCACCTCTCTTGATCCCAGCTTACGTGTTTTTGGCACCAAGCTAAACGAGCATCGCGATTTCCATGGGTCAGTTGTGGAACTCTTAAAGGACGTCTGGAGTGGAGTTGACCTTCGTGCAGTCGATTTCTCACAGTTTGGTCTTAAATTTGTACATTATGAACTCGTGATAGCTCTTGAGCTAATTGAGATGCTGTGGCAATACGCTTCCTCGCATTGGCTTTCACGCCTCTCTGTAGAAATTTCGCCTCATATTTGATTCACCTCGGACTTGTTCGGTATTTATAGACATCGATAGATATAATGGAGATTCCTTCGGATATCATACCCTTATGATTGTATTACAAGAATTTCTAATATAAAACTTATTGAATAATTTTTTGAGTATTCATAGCCATTATATTTCCGAGTAGCTAAAGAGGTTAAAGATCTGTTGACTAATTTTTCAGAAAACTATTCAAACTACACTGTTTGATTCTTTCAGTAGATATTATCTGTTCTCTTATTATATTTAAAGAAGTTATTCAGAATCTTACTAGGAATGACGAATAATTTACTAGCTCATTATTTCTCTGTTTCGAAGATTATAGTCAAATCTTTGTGATTTCATATTATGAATATTTCGAATATTCGCTTTATTGCTATCCATTATTCGATTATAACTGAAACTGAAGGAATATTTCAATTTAAGAATCGTCAATATATTACATATTATAGGAAAACGAAAAACACAAAATAAAAAAGTCTTCATCACGATACTACTACAATGGTTCACAACTCTTGCTGTCATCTTATAATTGCTTTATGAAACTATGTGTATAACCATAAAGTCTATTTCAATATGTTGTTTAAGCTGCTTTGTAAAATGAGACATCTGAAAATTAATTCGAATTCTAACCTATTCCTCATTTGATATTGCTGATGAACGGAGCGAAGGAAAGTTGAAAATATCCTAAACACTCAATTCTAATAATTCAATCCGAATTATCATAATTGAAATAAAAATAAAAATAACCCAATATTCCCCGTGTTTTTTGAGTGAGAAATTCTTGGCCGTAAACATATTCATGCTAGTGTTTTTGGTTTTCGAGTTATTTGTTGATTTTGAAAATTTTAGGAATCAGTCGAGTGCCAATATCTCGGTTCTTCTCGAAAGTATGTAGAAATGATTTTGACTTTCTACATGTCTTCTTTCACGTAGAATCGAATTATGTGCGGAAATTTTTTTTCCAATGATTTCTGAATTATAATGCAAACTTATGTTTCCTTAAATATGAATCATAGGCAACTTTGACTCCTTTAAATAGAGGTCTTTTTCCTTTTCGAAAATGTACAACAGAGAATATACACGGAATGATTGAAATACCTAGCTTAAGTATGTCATGTCCTCATTCATACAGTTTGAAAATTAATTTAACTTAGAACTATTGGGTGAATGTACTATTATATGTACTAACGAAGTGACCTTGCCGTAAGAAAATTTTGAAAGGTCAATATGATTGAATGTAATACACACAACCAAATTCATATAGAATCACCCGATATTTTGAATATTACCTCAGGGATTTTGGAAATTTCGAAGGATTGTTAGAATTGATCCTTTTTGAGATATTTCGATTGAAAAATTTTTAAAGAAAGAAACAAATAAAAGAAAATAAGAGACTCTTTCCGCATGTAGTAAAAATATTGAGGATTGTTTTCTCACGGAGAAGGTGTTTTCTCTCGACCTCTGTAGCTTGTATTACCTCCGCTTGACCTGATATAAGTCTGAATTCGTCTAAGCATGCTTTGGATTAGGTTTTCGACCTCCTCTGGGGTAATATTCTGCCACTCTTCTGTGGCGGCTTGGATGAGCTGTTGTGGGATTCTTAGATCATCCTGGTGCGATCTGATTTTCCTTCAGAGATTATTCCATAAATGTTTAATAGGATTTAGGTCTGGAGAGCAAGCTCTCCAGTCCAAAATAGCGATTACCTCTGTTCAAGATAATGTTGTGAGAGGCTGCAGGTATGCGGTGGAGCATTATTTTGCATAAAAGTGAAATTCTCATCGTGGGCACCTCGCCAGAGTCTCACTATGGGCTCCAGCACTAGGTTCACGTAATTCTCACCGTTACACTCGCAGAAAACGAAATCTTTCACGACCCCTTAAAACCCAAATTCGGCGGTCATCTGATCGAACACCAATTCTGGTCGCATGCGAAAGAAGAACATTTCGCCATTTCTCAATATTCCAATTTTGGTGTTCGATACACCAATTAAGTTAATCTTTTCTTGTCTGGTTAGCTCTGGAACTCTTAAGGACCTTCTGCTATATAAACTTCTTGAACGAACTCTATGCGGTGGAGTATTATCTTGCAGAGAAGTGAAATTCTCACCGTAGGCACCTCGCTAGAGTCTCACTATCTAACCTAGCCGTTCCACTTGCAGGAAACGAAATCAAATCTGTTTTGCCTCCCAGTTAGTTAATTTTTTGTTGTCTGGTTAGCTCTGGAACTCTAAAGGGTCTTCTGCTGTATGAACCCTTTGAACGCAGTCTTTGACGTATCGTTTGGTCTGATACACTGATGCTTGCTAGGATCTCTTCTTGCATTTTGGCACAAAAGCGGTCTTGTTCTTCAGAAGTGATCTTCCTACGACTTCTTCTAAGCCCATTTCGCAGAGATTGTAGCTCCACGTAACGGGCGTAGGTTTTTGAAATTACCCCCTGTGATACCCCCATTGTGGCCGCTATATCCCTCTGTGCCACCCCTTCTTCAATGAGAGCAATTATTCGACCCCTCTGCACATCGAACAATCCAACGTGAGGCATTTTCGATTATGATTATAGGCCTCTTTAAATTATGAAATTCACAGGTTTGAATATCAGTGACGACTGAGTACAATATCCCGAACATGTGATGATAATTCAACATTTTTTATCATACTATTCAGGTTTTTTACAACAAAAAACTTTATTTTGCACAAGTAGTCAGGCATCCATGGTTACAAGCAATCAATAATGTGAAATACCGAGTGATTTCATATAAATTTGGTTGTGTGTAATCGAAATAAATATGATGCGGATGCTTCAGAAGCTGCTTATTTGGATCGTTTTCTTGAGGGAGACTCAAGGGAGATTCAAGGAGACTCAAGGGAGATATATACCACAAATTGAAAGAAAACCTCATGAACCATGGTCAAGAAAATGGAATATGCAGTATTTGGTAGAGAAGATGTATGTAATAGCCAAACCCATCGATTTCGAGCAGATAAATTGAAATGAAAATAGGGGAATCAGAGAGTCATGCGCTCAGTATTCTCAAGAGAAGTAAGATATAAATCTTATGAAATGAAGTAAATATCCCAGTTTTTTCAGCCAGGAGATTTCCAAGGTTGAATCGATTTTTCAACCTGAAAAACATCCGCAGTTCTTCCGAGGAATAATTTGGATCGATGAAGTTCATATTAGTAATAATAGTATATTCATTTGCCAAATGAACATTACGGGTCGGATGTAAACCCACATCGCTATATCAATATTATTCAATATATTGACAGATAATCGCATGAAAACTTTCGTGGCCAATTATATTATGATATTGTATATAAGAATAGTGTCGGTGGATGTTTTGATAAACTTTTTCTTGGTGATGGAAGAAATCTATTTTCAGCATGATTCAGCTCCTCCTCCTCAAACTATCGCCATTGCTGATTCACTTGACTTAAATAATTGTAATTACTGATACAGTAAGATTAACTTCTCGTTCCTCGGATTTGTCGCCGCAGGACTTTTACCTTTGGAAAGATATTAGGGATCAATTATATAGAAAAGCCAGTCGAACTTGAAGACATCGTCTTGCTTCGGTTACCAATCTTAAAATTTCCAATGCGTGTCGGAGTATCCTCAGGCAATGTAAATTATGCATACAGAATAATGGCAATACATTTGAATACATACGTTTATATTTTCATTAAACTTTATTCCATATAATAAAGTAATTCGTTAGTTTTTGGATTTAAAATAAGGATTGCATGTTACTTCTCCAAATTTTTGTACGGCATGGTAAACGATAGAATACTATATTCACACAAAAATTGTGTGAATATCATCACTTGATGTGAGAACAAATCATTTGTCGAAATTGTCATTGCAAGAATTAATTTTCGAACTGTCATAATGAAATCACAGAAAACAATTATGATACTTCAATCATTCTGAGTAAATTTCGTGAATGGACATATAGTTATTACATAAAATCAGCGAAAAGTTATACAATTTTTGGTTTTTCATGAGAGCATGTCGTGGATGGTTCATATTTAAGAAACCCTAGCTCGAATTATAACTCAAAAACTGTTATGGGAAAAAAATACAGACGTAGTTCAATTCTACGTAGAAGTATCTGTAAAATGTCAAAAATATTTCTATATAACTAAAATTACCGAGATATCGGCACTTGACTGATTCCGAAAATTTTCCCAATTTTCAAATAATTGGAAAACGAAAAGAATTAGCTCGAATCTGTTTCCAGAAATAATTTTCTCACTCAAAAAGAACACGGGGAAGGGGGTAATTTTCCTTTACTCGCCATATTTCACGTCGCTGCTGGAATAAAACTTCGAAATCTGTCCACCTTGTACATAAAATGAATTCAAAAATATTTACATATACATAGATGTTCATGTAGCAGAGAATATTCATCGTAATTCGAGTTAAATTATTGCTACCAATAACAATCAAGTATGATATATAACTTCGTATAATGTAAATATGCAGTGCGTCATAATAATCAAATCTGACCACATCTTTAGTGATTAACAGCTGATAGGGATAATATATTAATGGGAAAGATATGATAAAGTATTCATTGATTTGATATACGTCACTATTGGTTGATATTATGCACATTTCGACGCAATTTAGAAAGATTTTTGTTTCTCTATCTATTTTCCTCGATTTTGTTTTGGCATATTTCCGGTATCGAGGAAAATGTATGTAACTTCAAGTTTTCGTAATCAAGGCGAGTTCACTGCCATGACAGCCGGTGTAGGAAATCCCAGGAAGGTTCCTAACAAATTCTCCCAGGCCATCAGGAATGACAATTCTTTACGAAAAATCTGTTGTAAAAAAGATTTGTAGAAAATAAAATCAACATGTTCAAGGTTGATATACTTCATTACTTCAAATGTTTTGAAACTTGTAATTAGACGAAAATTAAATGTTTCAATTTAGTTAGTTAGGTTTGTTTAGATTGAAGAAGTTCAATGTATAAATGAGATAAAAACACAAGGTTTAACTTTAATCTACACTTTATTTGAAAAATTCGACGACGTTTCGCTGACACAGCAGCTTTATCAAGAATGAAAAATAGAATGAAGAGTATGGTATTATAAACAAATCGTAGAACAAGTTGGATGAATAACAGGAAAATCCACACCGAGCCATTGTACAGTTAGTATGAAAGGTAATAAAACTAATTAAACAAGTTAAGTAGGGGTGAGTAATTCAAATCTACCTGTTCATTCAAAAGCTTGTCCGAATGTTTGTATCTATTTATTTCTAATGCTTCTAGGAGATCTAATTTTGAACTTTTGATTTTATATGTAATATGTCAAAGTTTTTATTGAATGAATGGTTTTCTTTTATTAGGTGGTTTGAATAATTTGAATCAGATTTATTTTTATCGAAGCTACGTTTATGTTCAGATGTTCTTATGCCAAAACTCCTATAGGTCCTACCGATATAAATTTTATCACAAGAACCGCAATTGAGTTTATAGATTCCTGATTTACTTGATTTTTCAACACGAGATTTATTATTTTTAATATGTTTACCTAAGTTATTAGAAGTTTTGAAAGCTATATTAAGATTTTGTTTGACGAGAAAGGATTTAATATTTGTACTTGCAGAACCGCAGAATGTTAAACTGTTGAATATTTTATAGTCTTTATGAATAGGATATGCTTCATTTATTGCTTTCTGATAGAGTTTTTACGAATGATTAGATCTATCATATCCGGATTATATGAATTATTAATGGCTATCTGTTTGATGATGTTTAACTCTTTATTATAATCTTCTACTGATAAAGGTAAATTGAGTAACCGATGTACCATACTGTTTAAAGCTGCAACTTTGTGTTGAATTGGATGTAATGAGTAGTTATGTATGATTGTATCAGTATGTGTTGGTTTACGAAAGACCGAAAAAACATGATTATTATTTTGTTTAGTGATTTTAAGTCCAAAAATTTATGGAATCGTTCTGTTCCATTTCTATCGTGAATTTAATGTTCAAATGGATGGAATTAATGAAATTAACAAATAAGTCTAATTGACGAGTAGTTCCAATGAAACATACTAAGATGTCGTCAACATATTTATACCAATAAAGAAATTTGGAAATGAGTGGATGTGTATGAATTTTCTGTTCAATATTATTCATAAAATCTCTGCTAAAAGTGGACTCAAAGGATTTCCATGATCAAACCATTTTCACTACTGTAATAGATGTTGTTGAAAGAAAAATAATTTTGTTCAATGCAAACGTCCAACAGATTCAATATTTCTGATTTGATTATGTGGTTAACATGATTCGAATTCAACATGTTTTCGATTAATATTTTGACATCACCTGGAGGAACACTTGGGTATAAATTCTCAACATCAAACGAAATAAGTTTTGCGTTAGGTGGTAGGTTAACGTTTTTTATGTTATTTATCAATTCGAAAGATTTTTTTATAGAAAATTTTGATTTGAATGAACAATAATTTTTAATGACATCTATAAGGTAGTGCGACAATTTCACGGCTGGGGCTGTAACGTAAGATACGACTGGTCTAACGGGGTTATTTACTTTATGCAATTTAATGAGTGAATACAGTTGAGGTGGTTGAGGGTTTGGTAAAATTAATTTGTATTTATCTATTGCTTTAATTAAATTTAACCTACCACCTAACGCAAAACTTATTTCGTTTGATGTTGAGAATTTATACCCAAGTGTTCCTCCAGGTGATGTCAAAATATTAATCGAAAACATGTTGAATTCGAATCATGTTAACCACATAATCAAATCAGAAATATTGAATCTGTTGGAAGTTTGCATTGAACAAAATTATTTTTCTTTCAACAACATCTATTACAGTAGTGAAAATGGTTTGATCATGGGAAATCCTTTGAGTCCACTTTTAGCAGAGATTTTATGAATAATATTGAACAGAAAATTCATACACATCCACTCATTTCCAAATTTCTTTATTGGTATAAATATGTTGACGACATCTTAGTATGTTTCATTGAACTACTCGTCAATTAGACTTATTTGTTAATTTCATTAATTCCATCCATTTGAACATTAAATTCACGATAGAAATGGAACAGAACGATTCCATAAATTTTTGGACTTAAAAATCACTAAACAAAATAATAATCATGTTTTTCGGTCTTTCGTAAACCAACACATACTGATACAATCATACATAACTACTCATTACATCCAATTCAACACAAAGTTGCAGCTTTAAACAGTATGGTACATCGGTTACTCAATTTACCTTTATCAGTAGAAGATTATAATAAAGAGTTAAACATCATCAAACAGATAGCCATTAATAATTCATATAATCCGGATATGATAGATCTAATCATTCGTAAAAACTCTATCAGAAAGCAATAAATGAAGCATATCCTATTCATAAAGACTATAAAATATTCAACAGTTTAACATTCTGCGGTTCTGCAAGTACAAATATTAAATCCTTTCTCGTCAAACAAAATCTTAATATAGCTTTCAAAACTTCTAATAACTTAGGTAAACATATTAAAAATAATAAATCTCGTGTTGAAAAATCAAGTAAATCAGGAATCTATAAACTCAATTGCGGTTCTTGTGATAAAATTTATATCGGTAGGACCTATAGGAGTTTTGGCATAAGAACATCTGAACATAAACGTAGCTTCGATAAAAATAAATCTGATTCAAATTATTCAAACCACCTAATAAAAGAAAACCATTCATTCAATAAAAACTTTGACATATTACATATAAAATCAAAAAGTTCAAAATTAGATCTCCTAGAAGCATTAGAAATAAATAGATACAAACATTCGGACAAGCTTTTGAATGAACAGGTAGATTTGAATTACTCACCCCTACTTAACTTGTTTAATTAGTTTTATTACCTTTCATACTAACTGTACAATGGCTCGGTGTGGATTTTCCTGTTATTCATCCAACTTGTTCTACGATTTGTTTATAATACCATACTCTTCATTCTATTTTTCATTCTTGATAAAGCTGCTGTGTCAGCGAAACGTCGTCGAATTTTTTCAAATAAAGTGTAGATTAAAGTTAAACCTTGTGTTTTTATCTCATTTATATCATGGATCTACATCAAGTAACGGCCTCCACAATTCAAATGTTCAAAAGTTCAATGTAATTTAAAAAAAACCCAGTCACATCAGTCAACAATAAAACAATATTTTTCCAAAGAAATTAAGTACCAATCAAGCTCTGAGACATAAATCCAAAGTTTTAGGAAGGAAATTCGTAAGATACCTTTTTTGAAACTCCTATGTTATTCAGAAATGAGAGTAAAATAGTACATGCCCCGTTTTCGTACTATTATAATTCCCCATCTATCAATTTTATATTGGAAATAGGGAAACTTGAGTAATGTCATGCAGATGATTAAAAGAATAATAATTAACTAAAGGATTTCGGCGGCGGTTCATACATCAGGTACTCACAAATACCCAACTCTCACATGCTGGCTCCAAGCGCCATACTCTGGTGAACTTTAATGGCCTATGAACTAAACCAAATAAAATAATTAGGGATAATGACATTCGTCAACAGAGGATCATCATTAGAAGCGGCCTTCTTCAGTGTTACCAATAGCTTTTAAGGGTAAAGGAGGTGTAACCTGCTAAAATCACGTCAAAACAATTTAAATTAACACACCTGATTCTAGTCAACCCTCCATCTGTGTCACGCCACTGGCTAACAGAACAGTCTGATGCTCATAATCAGATGATATGTCTTACCGGCTTCCGAACCTTCCCCAGAACTTTCTTTCTGCCGCAGAACTTCAAGCTAATTAGTTCTTGAAAATCCTCTTTAATTGTGTTTGAAACAATTAAATATCAGAATTCTGTAGTGAAAATTAGATATATATCGTTATCCTCAATATTGTATAGTGACCTATATCAAAAATATAGGGTAAGTTGAAAGTTCATTTAGCAAAATGCCGATTAAACCTTGAAAATCTGATTTATAATTTTTCCTTACAGCATTTTGCCTATTAACTGCTCGAATGCCTTATAGTAACAATTTTAATTCAAATTCTGCTCTACAGAATTTGTATTTTGTTCACGATGTATTTCATAATCGAATTTCTTCAGTTCCTACAATTTTTATAATGACCTGGATAGATTTTCATGTAGCTTAACTTTCAATTCTATGACCTACCTGAGCAGCTAGCACGAGTTTACTTTTTAGAATCTCTGTAACTTTTCCATTTAATTTTTGTCTTTAAATAATGTTAGATCCACGTTATTTTGTTACTTTAAATTTCCTGGTGTAGCTGGCTGTTACGTTAGAACATAGAATATCTTGGTGATCTTTGTGAAATTCAGTCCTAGGTGGAGAGTCGTAGATAGAGATTCCTAGGTGGAGATTCCTAGGTGGAGATTCCTAGGTGGAGATTTCTAGGTGGAGATTCCTAGGTGGAGATTTCTAGGTGGAGATTCCTAGGTGGAGATTCCTAGGTGGAGATTCCTAGTTGAAGAGTCGTAGGTGGAAAGTCGTAGATGAAGCTCAAAGGTTGAGATATAATTTCTATCTGAAGTCCAGAAATCCAGATGAATCCGAAGCTGAAATAGAGGTTTTCCCCCATATGCAGCAGTAAAATACGAGAACTTTTTGGAATTTGAATTCCATAAGTGATTCGGGATTCTAACATGGACGACCTCTACCTCATCTATTTCACCAAGATTAGTCTCATTGACTGTATATATAGAGAAAGAAGCATTTATTGACATTGTTTACCATAATTATAATATGTTATTAAATATCTGAGCAAAGCTTGCCTTGACTTTTCTTCCAAGACCCCAGTGACAAATATTGAATTAGAGTCTTATTGCTCATATTTCCCTGGGCTTAACCGGTTTTGTTACAGAGCAAACATAAGTTTACGATACTTTCGTGTCTTAGAGAGGAGAAATACCATGGGCATGTGGAAGGCAATAGAGAACCACTACATCAAAGGTTAGGTTAGTTTTAAGACAATTCTTGCTAAGTTCAACCTTAAATCAAGGTTGGAATAGACAATGTCAGCAATGTTACGGATCATGAAACTAAGACACCAAGATGGCATGGGGACAACCTACTCGGAATATCAAGAGCATGTTTGAAGCGGATGAGATACACAACACCACAAAAGAAATGGAGCGGATCTATTGATTATCTTCGATGTCAGGTATACTATGACACCAATCATAACGGGACGGCAGCTATAATGGAAATACAAGTAGCACAGCGTTTTGAAAAATTCATTCCAATTTCCGACAGAACGAATACTCAAGGTTTAGCTCAATTCAATACCCTTCATTACTAACATCATTCACTTTTATGCCCCCACGTCAGCTGCAGTGAAATTGCAGAGCAGTATTTCACAGGGGTTTTAATAATAATATGGATTTATTTGAGGAGAAACAGAAAACACAATAATCTCTGAAAACTTTGATAAAGATAACGGTAAAGGACCCTGTTAAAACATAGAAGGGAATCACGGTTTGGCAGTAGAAATGAACGTGCGGACGGACTGATTCTCTTCTGCTAGAAAGTGACATTGTGATAACAACAATATTTTAAACTACCTGTAGAAAAGCTATCTGGAAATCGAACACGAAGGTGGAAAATAACATCATTAGAAACCAGATAGATTATATTCTTACTCAGGCGCAGGTCATTGTATTTGATCACAATCAGAATCAATCACAAACAGAATAGGCAGAACCTCTATGATCAACCAAGACGAACAAATAAAACGACTGTACACAATATGATGAGACAGTGGAAATCTATTGGCGATGATTTAGATAATGATCTACCCAAATTTCAGAGTCAATAACTGTGATATTCTGCAACAAACTGGAACGTGTATCTTGCAAATAGAGAAAGGTTTGGATGACGGCAGAAATAATTAAATTGATGAAAAAACTAATACTAGCAAAAACGATAAACACTTTCACAAATCTATTTGAAGCACAAAAAAGCGCAGAATCCAGCAAGCAAATGAGCATTACTTGACAAGCAAATGAAACAAAATTGAAAACTTAGAATTGAAACTTGACACATTTAATATTTTCAGTAAATAAGTCCGCGGTTATGGTTATAAGATATTTGGGTTTGAGCTGATTGAAAGCCCTGCTACTGCAACCCATTGGTCTAATGTGGCACACTCTAATCTTTAATTTCACCTACAAGCTCCATCCTTCTGGTAAAGGCTAAAAGCTTTGTCGGTGAGAGCCTAATGAATTCAGTCAGTTTCAGTTTATTAGATCCAAGTTACTCAAGCTCAAATAGTGTCATAAACGGTTCTCGATCAATCATAACTCATCTAGGTGATTTATGAGGCGACAGTGGCCTGGAGAGCATAAGATAAGCCTTGGTTGCAAATGTGAAAGATCTGATGATAGGGCAAAAGTATCTGAGACCTGTTAGGCTCAGCCAGTGCTTCTGTATCTATATATAGGTCTAACCACTGATTTTCCCATACTTGCGGTCTCGAGTCTAAGCTTTGGTCCAGTGAGTCAGTCTTCTCATTGCCGCAGTTATGGTTAGTAGCAGAAAAGTTACACCACTTTAAGATTAACATGGTAGGGTCTTATTTATATTGAATGATATAATGGAGATGTGGTAGTATTACAAAACACATCTATTTGACAACCGAACTAAGATACCCATAATTCATCAATCACCTCGAAAGTCCCAAAATAGCTCGATCTAAATTCAAAAACCCTTTCAATCGACAAATGTTGAAAGTGAGTTAAATAGAAAAAAACAACATGTGAAACATGATACATTACCGAATTTAAATGAAATGTGAGAAATACCTAAGTGAGACACAGTTTGGGTTCAGCAATGGTTTCTGAAACTTTTCTGTAGGGGTTGAACCAACCCCTACAAGAGATCGATATAATTTTTTTCCAATTTCTTTGTTTCTATTCACAATAATTATCGATATAGATAACAAATTATAAATATTTTAAATTTAAATATATGTACAAAAAATGAGGTTCAAAGAAATGAACCTGTAAGCTGAAATATTCAGCAAGAGAGAAACTAACTATGAAAACATAAAACACATTATGACTACCATGTAAAAGGTGCTCTTTCTCTCAGTAATCTCACACCATATTTTTCTCATTCTGTTCTGGATATCCAAAGTTCATGAGCCGTTTCTAAACATGACATTATACAAGCACCCTTCCATGCAATCATTGACGAATCCATATCTCTTGGATTGGTGATTATATCCAATTGTTCAGCCCTATATAAATAAGGGATCTGTAAGGATATTCTGTTTTGTTTTGTTTTGTTGTTGGTTTGCCAATGCCGGCAAATTTCATACCACCTCCCACAACCAAGATGCAACCATACATTTTTCTCTTCAAGTCATCATTAGGACATCTATCAATACTTTGTAGAACAGCTTGATCCAAACCCAGAATTTGTCCTGGATTAATGACAAATTCTCTATCATTACCAACAGGTGCATTATCTATAGCATCAACAACAATATCATCTTCAGGAAGATTGTTTTGAGGGCCAGCTGGTTCCAGAAAAGTTTCAGAAATATCTGAAGAAGCTTGGTCCAAATTTTCTTTCATTCCTCTTCTCCGTATATCCCTTAAGTAATTTTCATCATTAGGATCTTCTGGGTCTCCTGGTGGAGGTTTTTGAGTATGAATAGATTTAGGACCTGTAATTCCAAATAACTCGGGACTGAATAGACTTAAAGGTGCCACAATGCATTCATCGCCAACTTGGATGGTATATTGCATAACTGGTTTGCCTGGTTGTTTTAGTAAAAACATGTTTTCTTGTGATCCGCATATGTCGAGATTCACATGGCAAAATTCTTCTTTTAGCTTCCTCAAAAGCATACCATCTAATTTATTTTGGTCTCGACAATCCTTATATGGAAAAGCACATTTTTGAAGTAACCAATAAAAAATCTGTGCATATCTCCACCTCCATAGTTCAATCTAACTCGGGTATTTGGATGGCATATGCCATCTTCTACACATGAGACAGACGTTTTCTGGTCACCAACATCAATGACACAAGCATAGCTCAAACCTGAACCAAATGTAGCTGCCACATGATCTTGGACCAAAAAGCAGCTCCCAAAGTCCATTTTAGTTAATAATAAGTACATAAGTTCTCTTAGATAAGTACGATTATAAACATCTGGTACAACTAACACAGCTTTATGATGTTTAAAATCTTTTCTACTTATGTGAAAATGAGATTCTATAGTTTCCAAGTCTGCCAGCACTGCAGTTACTGATCCACCAGGTCCACTATGAACATTGAAATCACCACGTTTGAAGGGAGAATGTATATTTTATGGCTCTGCTGGATTTATACCTAAAATATCATTTCCTATAATAACATCACCATCAATTTTGATCCAGTCTCCTCCATTAGGAGCCAAAATTTCAGGTTCAGATCTTCTGTTAAAGGCAGCGATTTGCTGAGGAGGAGTAGCATACCGTCTTTGACCATCAGACTGCAAACAAGATTGCAGGGTATGTGATACAGCAAGTCTAGCTTCTTCGAACTCTTGTGGTTGACTCAGGTCTATACGTTCCGGTAGGAAGGATTATTTGTCCATTAGACCGAGATCGTCTAGCAATGGCATGTAGAACTGTTAATGGATTAAGGTCGGAAGCGCGACCAATTCTTAAATTGAGGGAACCTGGATGAATAACAATAATTGCCTTTGAAGGAACATGTTCAGGAGGAGTTTCTGAAGTTACATGCATCCTTGCAAAAGAGATATGAATTGCCACAATGTGAAAACGAAAATTAGAACATTATATGAAACATCTTGTCCAATAGGAAAACATACTCTGTGCAATATTCAACATTCATAAATTAAATTAATTTTGATTTCAACTACAAAATTGTTATATTATCGAGCGCGTGTATACAAGCTTTAACTTTACTGACTTGAATTGAACACCTAAAGATAGAAAAATAATCATAAATCAAAATTGAAAAGTGTGAACAGAAATGGATTTTTCAATTTTATATTTGAGGTTAATCTGTAGAAAACCCTTATTTGGAATGAAGGTGCTTGTTTAAAGATCTCATGATGAATATGCTTGATTCATTGGCTTTCAAAAGGAATTTGATTGGTAAGACAAGCATATCTAAAGAATATTAGCCTGAATGGTAGGGACATTCGTTCAATGCCAAATTTGAATTAGTATCAGATTGCAGCATTTTGAATTGAAGCTATTGATACAGAACAAATTGAAATTGAAAGAGGCGTTAGACAGAGCTGCATTTGGTCAACATTATTTTTTCTCTATTCATGGATGGTATTGAGAGAAGCACTTTCGAATACAGAGGAAAGAATAATGATGAACGGCGAAGTTACAAGCACTTTTTGATATGGGGATGTATTTTCGGCCTCTACATTTAGAGAAGACGGCATCGAGTTGAATTTTGAGAACACCAAATTGCTTGTTGTCAGCCGACTACCGAATATTGTTGTTTCTCTTTTTCTGAACAGCACAAGACTTGATCAGATCAATCGGTTCAGATACCTTTCATGCAAATTAAATTACCACTCAGAATATCAAACTGAAGTCAGATCAACCTTCAGAAAGATTAACAGAGATTTTCATATAGTGGAAAACTCAATCTCAACCGAGCTCGTCATTGCCTCTACATATTTTTTGTCTTATTGTATTTTGTCGAAGTTGGAACGGTGAATAATAATGCTGTTAAACGGATCGAATTCTTCGATGATGTGGAGTTTCATGTATGGGAAGAATTCGCAATTCTGTAATTTTTGAACACCTAAAACTAGTGTTGTATATGATAGGGGTCAAAATAGCTGACAACCGCAATTTGTTTATGCATCAATACATGTATAATATTTTGACTGTTGAAAGTAAGGTTTGAATAGCTCTAATTATCACCAATATCCTCAAAGGACATAGTACATAGAAAAAATGAATATCCCTCTCAATATTTTGTAAACTTTCATTCGGATTTCATCTCAAAGGAGATTTACCAAATTTGAGAATTCGTATAAGAGACATCTCAAGTTTTTAATTTTTGTTTTCTTGTGCGTTACCTGTTTTCTTTCTGTGAATCAACGAACCTTCTCTGGCATGACAACATGGAAGTCTTCCAGCTTTCTTTTTCGCTTACATCTCTTCTTTTCGCATCGTTTTTCCTGATGAACTTTTGTGAATTCGCATGAATCATTCATACACATCTTCATGCGGTTCTGCAAGCATCTCCGGCATTTTGACCATGGACTCCACTCAGTCCACTGAGGCAGTGAGAATGAAGAATTTTCTTGAGCATATGTACTGACGGATTTATCAATCCATTTTTGTTCTGTAGGAATGTATGGCAGTGGGAGTGTTTCAGTGGCAGTGTTATTGACCTGAAAATAAAAACGTTTTGCTGTTTTAAATATATATGTATTGGAATATTTCAAAGAAAATATTACACAATTTGATTTGTTTAAGTTAGATAGGGAAAAAAAATTTTCAGATATAAGAAAAATTGGTAAAACAGTCAATTCTTCTTTGATACTAGAGTTAAAGAGTTAAAATGGAGAATGTTCACTCATACTTAAGGAAAATATATATATATATATATATATATATATATATATATATATATATATATATATATATATATATATATATACATGTATTCATTTCAAATAGTTGAATAGTTAATTAATTCCGTCATTATGTCATAGGGAAACTATTAATGAGTTCTGAGAAAGATCTTCTTAGAAATTGATGTGATGTTTCTTTCTTCGGAGTTGATGTAAGGATGGTACAGAACGATGAAAGTATTCTCTCCCAAGCAGGTTTTCTGAAGTTGGGGGTTGTCTATGGTAGAAATGAGAGGAGATAAAGCTTTATACAGGGTTGACTTCTTTATGAAGGGGTTGAATTCTTTTTCGGAGGAAGGAGGATTGGAAGTGTTGGATTATAGGGGTTGGCTAATGCTCTGGCTGCATAGTTGAGGAGTAGTTGTTGTCTTCTTAGGCTAAGTCGAATTTTGTTGGCTGCGTAGAGAATGCTCTCGACAGGGCTGGATCTGAGGGCTCCGTGGCTGATTCTTAACGCAGTGTTGTGGATCGGATCGAGGGATTCCAAGACGGATTTATTAGCTGACATAGACAAAACTTCCTCAATCTACCCTAGAGCGGATGAGAGTTCTGTACATTTGCATGTACAGAATATATAGCTCACAAACATAATCTACCAATATCTAACGTCCAACTTGATTTTCGTTTGAACACACTCGGCTCATCGATTTCTTAGGTATGAACGGCACGGTAATATTTTAACTTCTTCTAAGTTTTTGGAAATAAGATAAAACCCAAAACGTATGACAAACATATTTTCATTCATTATATTCTGTGAAAATCAAGACTATTGTTGTTTCCGAAATTCTGGAATTGTTTAATTACATATTTTGCTTTACCTACACAACACAGTTAAAGTCTAGGAACTAGTAATGTATCAGTGACAGAATCCTTAGATTTCTTCTACTACCTGTTCTCTTAAATCATATAATAGACAAAGCGTTTACGCGTATCTCCTCATTATTTTAAACTAAAATACGGGTACGCAAGAGGCTTAGCAAGTATTTTGTCCATTCACATGAAAATTCAACATATTGACATAAACAATGAGAACGAAGTTACTCAGATTTTTCTAACTCTCTGTTCCCTACTTTCAACTGAATGAAGTCGATTCCTTCCTTAAAAAATAATTTTGTATTCAATTATACATTAAACTTATCGAATTATTTAATGGTCGACAATTAAATGAAAAATTGAGAGTTTATGGTTACGCTACTAGTAAATACTGTATAAATGAGATATGCAATCTAAATATAAAACATAAACAAATTATGTAAAAATAAATTCAGATAAATATTGTGAACTGACCCGAATCGACGAACAGTCACAACGAATTAATTAAGCTAATCTTTAATGGATTGCAATGATTATGTATAAAGAAAATCGAAAAGTATATAGGTTAAAATAACAGAAGAACGTATACGGAAGTGTAATCGACACAGATTATTCTTCTTCCAACATGCTGTCGAGAAATTAATTTTTACTTATATTGGAGAATATCGGTAATTTTTAGAATTTTCAAGTTAATTTTCCATATGCAAACATGGTCTTAAGACTCCTGTTGACCAGGGCTAGTTCAACCATAAGTAGTATGATGTAGAATAGAGCTTCGAATAGGTAAATAGCTGTAGTGATCACACTTCAAAATGTGTATTTGAAAAAACAAATGGAATATAGAAATGAAATCCAATTATGCCCTTCTATTTTCCAAAGGAAATTAAATTCGAATGAACGAAGTGACAAGTACATTAATTTTAGGCACTTGTCAGGTGAGCGTAGCCAGTTCAGCTACTGGATTCAAATATTTCAAAGCATTCTCTGTTAGTTCTTGCAAAATCATCAAAATTCAATATACTCCCAAATTATTTCGGAATTATAAGAGATGGGTATAGTACATGCTGATACAATTCCATCTAAAATTTGACGCTTCTTCTGATGGCGATATAAAAATTGGCACAAGCTATTTGAAAAAATTGAGTTATTGCTGTTTGAAAAACCAAATTGAGAAAATCATACAAAACAACGCAATAAACATTTGCCATGTGTAGACTGCTTAAAAAATTCCTTGATTCTTCTTCTATCCACCCAAGCAAAAATTGTGTCTGTAGTGCAAAAGATCTACGAGCTACAATTTTTTTAAATGTTCCTCAAAAATCGAGTTTATAACAAAAATAATTAAATCTGTCATAAGTTTTGACATATAAGTGCCAACAACTTGGGTATTTTATGCCTTGCTCAAATGTCGGTTCTAGATGCATAATAAAAAAGGTAGATTGCCATTTGAAATAATAAGTGATTACCCACCTCCGGTACAACCGGAAATGGTATCACTTCGAAAATATTTCACTTCAATTGGAAATCGCTAGTTATGGCCGCGTATAAAATTTCAGCTTGATATTGTAATTGGAGCTCAAAAAGTTTCTAACAGACGGTCCCGGTGGATATCCCTGTATAAAAAAATATTACCTCAGCGTTGTGCGGAATTGAGAGAGCAAATTCGTTGAAAAAAGCCAGATTTGTCGTTTTGAATCGATAGAAGACATTTAAGAGAATTCGCGGCAAAAACTAAAGTCGATTCCGTAAAAATCGTTTTGGTGATTGGATTATTCGTTGGCGTAAATGTATTATTTCGAAAGGTGACTACTTTGAAGGTGATACAATCAATTTGGAAAAAACATAAATATTTTGTGTTTCATTGGCCAATTCCTGGTACTTTTCTGAGTGTATATCTCACCAATCGAAAACACTTCGTTACTAGACCCAATTGTTATAACTCACTTTAATACTTGCCGCCGTATCGATGTTGATCGACGGCTTAAATTGCTCTGAATGTAGAATGAATGGCCATAAAGAAAGCGACTGTATAAACTTATCTCAAATTCCAGAACATCTACAACAAAATATTTCAAAATTACCATCAACTTCACTAAATACAAATTATTCATATCTATACAAAAGTGTTGATGAAGCACAGAATTACAAGAAAAAATGGAAACACAAACTACACTTTCGAAAATTTTTTCACAACTCCTACATTAGGCTTCAATTTCAAGGATTCCACGTACCATCTTAGAAAACCTATCCATACAATTTTATACCATGATTCATCAATAAGAAAATTGCTTCTAATCATCTTAGATAACTAGGTTAAACGTTATCCCAACATGGGATCGTGGGTTCATTGAATCCCATTCAATTATTCTAATGGTACCTATTTAAAAACAATTCAAGCTCGATCAATTTTATTATTGTTCATAGTAACCATTCATGGTTCGATTGAATGCGAAATCAAATGCACACTTGCTACACCTTGTCCTATAAAAAGTCAAAATTGCGTAAGATTTAATTTTTGTATCAATTTTCCCATGACAAGATTTAATGTCGATTCAATGTATATATATATATATATATATATATATATATATATATATATATATATATATATATATATATATATATATATATATATATACACTCCCACAAAAATTGTCGCATCACCCTACTTTTACGACAATACTATATAAACTTTCAGGTTGGTCACTCAAGAGTCGCTTGGTAACTTTCAGAAGTGTAAAATAAGAAGATATCATTCAAAAGAGATGAGTTTATGACGTAAAATATCAACAATTTTCGAGTTAGTGAAAAATATAAAAATTCTACCATCTTCAAACATTCGCGAAGACACCAATCAACTAGCATCGAATGGTTACTAATCATTTTCAAAATCTAATGTTTCCTCCCTGGGCCCCTTAAACAAATTTTGAATGTACTCGTGAGTCACTGAGCTCCAAATTTCAGGAAGCAGATTTTCTAGTTGTTGCAGTGTTCTACAAGGAATCCTACGTTGCTGAATTTGCCACGCCATGTTGTCCCAAATATGTTATATGGGATTCAAGTCGAGACTTCCGGCTGGCCATCTTAAAATATCAATTTCGGCATTTTGCAGAAATTCTGTAACTACTCTAGCTGCATGAGGCCGAGCATTATTATGCATATAAATGAAGTTTTCGCCAATAAATGGGCCAAAGGGTACAACATGGGGTTCAAGGATATCTGCGATGTATCTGGCCGCTGTCATTCTTTCATTATTCACTAAGACTAACTCAGTTCGACCATTGAAGAAGTGCCTCCCCACACTACACTTTACTGAGCCCCGTCCGAAGTTTTCGGTTTTCCGGATATTGCATTGCTGATACCGTTCCCCAGGGCGTCTGTATACAGGCATGAGTCTATCGTTTGATACTAGACAGAACCTGGACTCGTCGGAAAAGAGAACATTCGACCATTCTGGAATACCCCAATTTATATGTTCCCTCGCAAACTGAAGTCTTGCAACTCGATGCTCTGTTGAGACGCGAGCTAGTAGAAGCCACCCTTGGTCTGATAGCGTCTTCTCTGAGCCTGTTCCTAACAGTTTGCAATGAAGTACGCACATTTCTGGAAAGTGCAAGGTTATTTTGTAGCATTCTAGCCGTACCGTGCCGAACTCTCAGTGCAGTTAAACGAAGCCAACGATCATCCACTGGTGTTGTTATCCGATTTCTTCCCTGTCCGTCCCTTCTTCCATATTCCCCTGTTTCGTGGTACCGATTAATTGCTCTTAAAATAGTGCTTTGGTTAACATTCAACAAGTTAGCCACGTAATGTTGGCTTCGCCCCTCCTCTAGAAGTGTTACAATTCTTACCACTTAATGATCACTCAAATAGCGTCCAGGACGTTCAGCAGCCATTACAATCAATTCACAGATTCGAAAATCAACAAGAAACACAGAAAACTTGCATTAATTTAGCGTGAAAACTGAAGAGAAATTGAATGAATACTGATAGTCAAATGAACTCATTCTTGTTTCAGGCGTATTTGAGATCACACAGAAACAAATGTTTCTACATAGATAAGATTTTTTCCCCCTCATATGTCCAAAAACAAATGTTGACAAAGAAACTGCGATCGAGCTGCTTAATCAATTGTGGAATGCAGAATACCAGGTGATGGGACAATTTTTTGGTGTATGTATATTGATATTCTGCTCTTCAGAATTTCTTTATTGGTATGGTACGTTTTGTTGGCTGCCATTATCTTGTCTTTGATCTCGGTTGATCTTCTTTCATCGTTAGTTATCATGACACCTAAGAAAATAAATTTTCATATTTTAATTTTAATTTTTGGGTTTACTTTCACTCCCACTTTTCTCATTTTTTCAGTATCTCCTTTATTATTGGCTGGCTCTCTCCACTTTGCTATCAAAACAATGTCGACTGCGTATTCTATAATTTGTTTTCCCCCTGTCGTCAGATTTCTTTCATTCATATTCTTTAGTACGTGCTCTAGTGGTAGGTTAAACAGTGTAGGTAACAAAGCGTCTCTTTCCTTGAGTTCTTTGTCAAATATTGACTCTTCTCATTCCCTTTTTAGGTTATTACTTTGTCATTATGACATAACAAGTCATCCAGATCAATCAGGATAATTTTGATGCATTCCAAGTTTTTCTTGGACAGCCATAAGTTTTGGTATTTCTATTGAGTAAAATGCTTGCGTAAAGTCGGTAAACAGCATTTCGAGACCTGTTCTGTAAGCCTTCTCCATTATGTGTCCACAATACCAGCATTGGTATTGTCCTACTATTGTTTTCGATGATTTGGCTAGACGTTCCTGGATGGTCGAGGATAGAACTTGGCACGCGGTATTGAGTAATATTACTTCCCTGTAGTTTTGACAAGTATCTTAGTCTCCTTTTTGGTGTATTGAGACCATTCGGCCCATTTTCCACTCCTCGGGCATACGCTCCTTTTTACAGATTGTAATCACTAGTTTGCATAGCTCTTTTTCCAATGCCTCTTCCCCATATTTAAATATTCCATATTCATTTGGTCACTTCCAGGTGCTTTCCAGTTTCGACTTTTGTTTACGTACATTTCAATTTCTTCTACTCCTGGTTCTTCATGTGTTGCGTCTTTTTCGTTCTCAGTTATGGTGAATCCAGGTTTTCTCTCAGTTTCCGTAAGAAGTTGTCTAACATAATTTTTCAATACCTCTTTATAATCATCCTCATCTACTATAGTATAGTAATTGTTTTTCCTTTGTAGACTCTGCTGTTCTGTTTCATTTTGTTATAGAATTTTCTTGTATTTCTTTCATTTCCCAATTTATTCATGCTCTTTCATTTTTGATCATTATATTGTTGCATTGCTTTCTTATTGTTCTCAAATTTTCTTTGTCATTCTGGTTGTTTTTTTTTATATCCATTTAAGCCTAGAGCTTATTTTTTCCAGCATCTTCTTTCACTCATCATGCTACCAGTCTTCTGTCTCTTTTTTTTCCTGAAATCCTACATGCTTTTCTGCCGCCGCTTCTACGCTCTGTTTGATTTTATTCTACTTCACTTCTATGTCTCCAATATATTTTTCAATCTTTAATTCAACCTCAATTTGTTCTGCGTAATTGTGTCTCACATTCTGTCTGTTTTCCTTATTTTCTGTCTCATTCTAGTTGCTACTAAGGAGTGTTCTGGATCTGCGCATGCTCATGTAAAATCTCTTACCTCTATTATTGAGGTTTGTTCTCTGTTGTTTACAGGTACATGGTCAATTTGTGTGTTGTATCTATTGTCAAGTGATACCCACGTCATTTTGTATTCTTTCTTATGCGCATGCATGTGTTGCTTATCATCATACCCGTCCTTGTCTCCAGGTCACATAGCATTCATCGTGTAAAGTATGTTTACCCACTATTCCCATTGGGTAATCTATCTTTCCAATTTGGGCTTAAAATCTCCCAGCATTATAAAAATGTCTTGATTTGGTATCTTTCCTATTTCTCCTTCAATTAATTCGTAAAAATGTTGTTTATCTTCTTTGTTTTCAGTTGATGTGCATACGTTCAACAAGAATGGATATTTTGAAGGTATGCTTTTCGTTTGCTAATTGGTACAAAATCCATAATTATTTACCTCAAATATATGAAATGAATAAAATATCAGGATGTTTCAATATTCTAATGATATTATCCACAATTATAAACTTTAGGTTACGATAAACAAATCAAAATTTATATTATATATTTATTACCATAAGAAATGCACCTTAATTATTGACAGTAACGTATTTTAAGTCATGCTCCATGTCAAAAAAGCAGTTTATCAAATGAAAAATCAGGAGAGTTAATGTATTTATACTCCTTCAATTTACTTTGAAAAGCAATCTCATGTTTGTAATACCTCTACAATAGCTTTGAACTAACAGCTAGCATAAACTAGTTTTATTGTCGTTGTCGGAGTAATCGAATATTCTTTATGATGATTATGCTCTTTTCAGATCGTTTAGCTCTGGTAGGAATAATAAATGGAATAAACCGATGACAATTTTGTATTTTTGTTAATTCAATCGTCGTTCTTAGGTTTTCAAAAGTTTCTAAGCTTGTTACTTAGTACTCAAATGAAGGAGGCTGATATCATAAGAACTTATTGCATTCTTCATAAACAAGGAGAAATTTTGTTTCCTGATGATAATATATTTATATTTTTCCTATTGAAAGAGCTCAATAGAGAGTTGAAATTAATAGTGATAAGTAAAGCTGATGGATTTGATAGTATGTTCCCAGAAGTCTTCACAGATTTGAGGAAGAATACATTACAATGAGTTTTTTATATTTACAATGATCTGCTTGTTTCATGTAATATGTGGATTTCATGAATGGCAATAACATTATTTATGTTATTACCAATTTGATGCCAAGTAAGAATGCTAAAAAGCATCTTTTCAATCTACTTTCCATCAGTTTCGAATTGAGAAATAGAGTGAATTCTATATCAAAGATTAGATTGATGAAGCTTTCTCCCATCCGCAGGGTGGTTTCAAGAATAATTCCAATTCAGATCAAGTTCTGAGCCTTAAAACAATCATTGAATAAGAACTCCAGAATAAATTGAAAGCAATTCTGTAGCATGTGATATATATTGTGTTGAAACATTATTTGGTAAATGAACTAGGTTAAACTGGTCTAGATTACGTTAATTCAGGTTTTCGTTGAAGGAAAAATGTGCATTTTCGCATTCTCAGTAACGGTCATCCACAGCGATCTGTACATGCACCACTATTCTTCTTTATACACTAGTAATATTTCTGCGAGGTAGTCTTAGAAGTCCATTAATTGACTGACCAAGCATCGACAACATGAAAGTTGATCTTTATGATCAAGTAATGAAACAATTACTACTATTTAACCATCACTTTTTATTGATTGCGGACTTCGTTCATCATGACAAAAAAATACCAGACTTAATGTTTCAAATAATACATGAATAGAAATACAACCACAACAACTTAGTTGGTGTACAGAGTTGTAGTACTAGTACTACAGCTATGCGAAATATTGTGGAAAGAGGAAAATGACCCCACCCCCCGTATTCTTTTTGTGTGAGAAATTCATTTTCGCAATCAAATTCAAGCTAACTTTTTTCGTAAGTTATTTGGAAATTTTGAAAATATTGGAAATCAGTAAGTACCACTCTTCAGTGGTTTTGGCATTCTAACAGCATTTTTCGAAATACTTTCAGAATGTTTGTCTGTCTAATGGTTTTGAGTTATAATACAAACTTGCGTTTCGCTTAATTTGTACCATAGGTATCTTGGTTTTCGTTGAATAGATTTTTTTTCACCTTCAAACATATGTGCACTCAATTTTTGCATCAGAACGTGTTTTCATGAAAAACCGTAAATTGTATTAATGTTCCTTAAATTCAGCGTAAATCTTCTAGAACATATTCAGCGATTCGGCACACAAAATTAGGGGGCACGGCAGCTCCCCCGTCTAATCTAGCGCGAAGAAAACACTGTACCATTCTTTATTGGAACCATTTCGCTGCATTGTCATGCCCCTATTAGGGAACCTTGAGATAAGACCAGAACGCAGAAATTTTCGTCATCCAGTAAGCTATAATCACATATTTAAAATCCAAAATTTCAAGTATGTTGGTCGTTTAGTTCCATAGTTAAGCGAAAGCAAAGTTTCGAATTTATGACACTCACTCACACATGATCATCAGAATAGAACTAGTACTTGGCAACATGAAAGAAAAACTATAGAAACTAGGATAATCGAAGATCTGCAGTACCTAGTGACCCTGATTAGAAAACACAAGAGCCCAACCAAACTAATAGAGATCAACATACCGCCTTAACAAAAAATATTCCACTTGGTGGGCCACTTCATTTGATGACAAAAATCAAAGGTCTGAAGTATCTGATGAAGACCTCTCAGCTGGTCTCAGCTGAAAAAAATCGACTGCCATTGAAAAAATCCAGCGAAGTGGGACACACTTCTAATCTAGCCTAAAGCGTCCGAGTCAGTGCTGGGCAAATGCTTCCTCTTTTGCCTTTAACGCGAATATAAAGGAAAACTCTGGAAAAGACTAGACTGGCTTTTATACTTATATTTACAAGTTTACAAAAGAAATAGCGAATGGGCAATACGAAAAACTGTTGCTAATGTCCAAGAATCAGAACCAGCAAAGAAGAGAGGAAAGATTTGTAATAATGAAAAATGTACTCCTAAAAAGAAAAAAAAATTGTCAAATAAGTAAATCTGATAAAATGAATCAATATGCCCACGTTTCTACAGAAATAAGTGAAATCCCACCAAAAACGTTATGTAAAAAACTAGCCAAGTCTCGATAGAGCTGCTCGTTTATCTCTGAGAAGTAATGAAATCCAGACAAAGTCGTGCCAAGACCAAGGATCCTTACTGCCATTTCTTTATTATTATAGTCAATATTGTGTAACTTGGTATTTGAAAGGTACACAACAGTAGCAAACGTTGATTGAATAACCAGTCAATTGTAGGCTTGATAAAACTGCGTAATTCAATAATACTTATGCATAGGCGAGCCTGAAATAAACAGTATAAAAATATTTTCAGTACAGACGAACTTCTAATCATTGATAGAATCTGTACGTCTATTTTATGTTAGATCGGTGGCCGATTTGACGCTCCAAAAAGAAGAGAGCAGAAATCAGCATTGTCAATGCAAAATGCATGTGTTGCACAATCAACAACAGCCTAAAATAAGACACTTGCGTCTAATTACCAATACCAGTATGGGCTCTTATCTTAACTTTAGAGATAAAAATCTTTAGTTTGATATTATTTTTTTTCATTGTTTCTCGCACGCACAGACATGTGGAAAATTGAATTTTTTCGACACTAAAAATAAAAAAACCTATTTCTTGCGTTTTTGGAGGTAGCACACCAACATGAAAAATTTGAAAAAAAAAAATAGAGAAGTACTTGTCAACAACAGAAACCAAACGCTGTATAAACTAGACCTGTCCAGATATCCATTAGTCGTAGGGAAACAAATTTGAAGAAAACAATTCTTTGGAGCCCTTGAGGGGACCCAATAATTAAAAAATCATTCTTATATTTGGTGAGGTGATTAATGATGTTCATGATTTTTTTCTGAATTTTTAATCCTTCAAAATCCTAGGAAAGAAATAAGATGTGAAAAACACGTTTTCTGATGTAGGGGAACGGGGGAGTGGGCGAGAGATTAAAGTTACGATTAGATTACCCCAATGATTTCATCAAGGATAAAAGGTTTAAGGTGTTGAGAATTGAACAACATTTATTGTAAAAATATATAATTTAGAATAGGTTATTTATATGTATATGCTAGTGTATATTTAGTACAACCCTGTATAGCAACGCTTCGCCGCTTGTGAATCATAGGATTTTTCTATTGCTTTCAATCAGCTCATATTCCGTTGTAAATAGTTATTATAGAGATATAGTCTGTTACTAGAAAGGTACTACCCTGCGTAAAGCAGTAAATATGTTCTTCGGGTTATAACTGTAACAATTAAACCAGCGGTTTAAGTATTGTGTCATACCAAGCAGTGGGCACAAATACTCTTGGAGTAACTAAAGTTGTATAGCACTGTTAATAAACAATTAAAAAACTATACTGGTCCTTCGATCTTACAAACCCTTCGTGTTGAGATTCACAAAACAAGGACTATCTTAACAGAGGATACCCCTTTAGATAATTTCATTCTTTACAACTTCCACACTAAATGCGATTTCACAAAAAAACTGATTTTTGAAGCCTACGAGCTTGAATATCTAAGGACGCACATACGTTGACATGTGTGACTTTTGATAGAGCATTAGTCATGCTTAAATAAAGGTCTGTAGATAAATTGAGCTTATTACGTTAGATTTCTAGTTGAAATGGCTAGTTAACTAGACTATACTTCATTGTGCTATATGATTCCTCAACATATTTGCAAACAATCAACTTAAGAATGATTTACGAGTTCTACTTGCTTTGAGATTAAAATTCAAAAAACAGGTTCTTGTTTTCAATGAATACCCCATTCTAATTTCTACTTAGAAGGTTGCTAGTTTTGATCTCATTAAATAAATTTGGTTGCACTGAATCGTTTGAGGAGGTCATAGACGTAGTTATAGAGATCTCTGGTATATAGAGTTCTGCAGAGAGTCCACAATGCGACAGTGGGAAGCTGATGAAAATGTGAGTCGTGTAGTCTCAAATTGTTCTGTATCTCGTTATTGAGATGTTTTCCAGCAAATAAATGATACTGAATTCCTTTCTTATTTGATCTGGTAAAATTGTCATAGACTTGCTGTTACAGATGTATCAATGATAGGTTCAGATTTTTTTCTTTAATCATATAGAAGACTAGATATGTATAGTTCACCAGTTTTTATTTTCAATATTCTGAACCCACACTTCAGGTGTGAGCGTGGAGCTCAGCGCATTTCGAATGTTTATCCATAAGTCATGGATGCTTTCGTCTGATCGTATTTTGACACATACCAAAATATGACGATACAAGAATTTTTTTTCTATCCTTTATACTAATGAATAAATAAGAAATTTGGATCCAACTTCATACAAACGTTTCACTATGTCTAGGAAAAATCGAAAGACATTCAATTCACAACATAGATTTTGGTATACCGAAGTAAACACATAAACTATATTTTGTCATATATTGCAACGAGAAGAATGCAGCCTTTCAATGCAATATGTCTTAATAGTCTTTGAGTGGAAACAACGAATGTTATGCTCTTGGTTTAGTACGTAGATCATCAAAAAAATCATTTAATTCTAAATTAGATAATGAAGTCTACTACTTTTGAATCTGCGCATCGCAATAAAATTTAGGTTAATAATTGAACCATAATTTTAATCTTCGAAACGGTCAACGACACTCCGTTGTTTGAATTTAAATACAACTTGGTTTTAATGAGTTCTGCGAAGTGTGCAATGCACCATGTTCCGAATATATCTTACGAACGAATCTCGTCTCCAAGAATATATGGAAATTGAGGGAATAAATAAGACGCCAATATTTCAAACTACGCAGTTTTGAAAATGACTGAAGGTATCCAATGCATAACAAAGTTTAAATTCAATTTGTGTACAATTAATTGCAAAAAATATTATATTTAGGATTTTTTTGTTATTGCTTTTCTCGAAAAAACTAAAAATTTCAAGGAAATAAATTAGATCGTAATAGTTCCGTCGATTTTTATACATTTGTTCATATTTATTGCAATCAAACCTACAGGTACAATTTTTAAATATACTAGAGTATCTTATTTAGCATTTTGTTGTTTTCACTAAAAGAGATTTATCAGGCAGTGTCAATTAGGATCGTTAATTTCTTTTTTCAAAGAAATGTACAAGGTGTCAAATGAAGGAAGGGGTATTTGTGTTATCCACATACGAAGGTCAGCTCAACGATTATATAGTGCGCAATTTAATGTATGGAATGCATCGACGTATTGTATTATAAAATGGATTCAAGTGTTTTAAAATACCTGTTCTAGGGTGAAAATATTAAAAGAGTGAGTGTTTCAGAACATCTAAGTCCATTTCAATCGGATCAAAAATGCAGTCTAGGAATCAGAACCGTCGTTACACTATATTCCTTAGTAAGGTTTACATCTTGCACCCTACAGAATTCAGCTCGTTCAAAATCTGGACGTTACTGGCTGTTCTGTCCGACGGAATATTGCTAAAGAAATAATTCAATGACGAAGTGAACTTTCGGTCGAGGTACCATAACCTAGTCCCGAGAAATCATTATTTTATATTTTAACTATTTCCTACCGGCTCGGTGAGATATGATGCTTGTCTCCTGCGCAGAGTTACCTGGGTTCAATCCCCACAAAGTCGGTGCGATTTTTCGGATTCTGGAAATCGCTTGAGTATCCATTTTTCGGAGGAGATGTAAAGCCGTCGGTCCTGTCTAACTGATATGTGTTGGATATTAAAGATCCCTTCCCTCGACACGAGAGGGGTTCGGAAAAATTCCTGGGTTAGTGAGGTAACAAAATTCCTCGGCGTGTCATTGGACGAAAGGCGGAAATAGAGCACATTAAAGGAATAACAAACAAACAAACTATTTCCTATGAGGATACCTTTGACCGCAAGTAGTAGCAAACGAACCATGTGTTCAGTTAAAGCATAACATCTGTACGAAAATGGCTACCGTTTCTAGTGAGGAAGGTCAACACTTGGACCATATATAATGCGATGCTATTTCCCAAAAATGTGTATTGAAATATAAACACAGTTGTTCTATTTTCCCGCTTTTTGTTGTTTGTAAATAACCCTTACCCTTTTTGAAAACCTTGTATTTATTTAATGTAGATATATCTTGACTGCGACCGTTCAAAGAGAAGACGACGATTAACGTGTATGAGAACTTGAATAATACACAGAACCAAATTTATATGGAATCACCCGATATTTTAAATATTACCTCAGGGATTTTGGAAATTTCGAAGGATTGTTGAAATTGGTCCTTTTTGAGATATTTCAATTGAAAAAAGAGATAAATTAAGGTTTATTTTAAGAAATAAACAAATAAAAGAAAATAAGAAACTCTTTCCGCATGTGGTAAAAAAACTGAAAATTGTTTTCTCACAGAGTAGGTGTTTTTTTCTCGACCTCAGTAGCTTTTATTACCTCCTCTTGCCTGAATACGTCTAGCCCTACTTTGCATTAGGTTTTCGACCTCCTCTGGGGTTATATTCTGCCACTGTTCTGTGGCGGCTTAGATGGGCTGTTGTGGGGTTCTTAGATTATTCTGACGCGATCTAATTTTCCTTGTGAGATTATCCCATAAATGTTCAATAGGATTTAGGTCTGGAGAGCAAGCTGGCCAGTGCAAAATGGCGATTCCCTCTGTTTCAAAATAATGTTGCGCGAGGTTGCAGGTATGCGGTGGAGCATTATCTTGCATCAAAGTGAAATTCTCATCGTGGGCACCTCTCCAATATCTCACTATGGGCTCCAGCACTAGATTCACGTAATTCTCACCTTTACACTCGCAGAAAACGAAATCTTCCACGACCCCTTAAAACCCGAATTCGCCGGTCATCTGATCGAACACCAATTCTGGTCGCATCCGAAAGAAGAACATTTCGTCATTTCTCAATATTTCAATTTTGGTGTTCGATACACCAATTAAGTCAATTTTTCTGGTTATCTCTGGAACTCTTAAGGACCTTCTGCTATATAAACCCCTTGAACGAACTCTTTGTCGTATCCTTTCGACTGATACACTGTTGCATGTTGCTTCCAGAAATTGCTTTTGGGAATATAGGTTACGACGCAGTCGCAGTTCTTGAAATTCGGCACAAAAAGCGGTTTTGTTCTTCACAAGTGATCTTCCTACGACTTCTTCTAGATCTATTTTGCAGAGATTGTAGCTTCACGTATAGGGCGTTGGTTTTTGAATATTCAACAGTGAATACGGTTTTAGAAAATAACGATGGTTGTTAAAAATTCGAAACATACTCCTATCACCTCAGTAGATGTAGAGAGAAGTTTTTCTTTATATAGACATATGTTGAGTGATAAGCGTCACAATTTCACATCATAGAATTTTGAAGAACATTTTTTATTAATTCGTTCTTAGTCTTAAGTTTGATGAATAAATTATTAGTTTAGAGCTCTTTTGGTTATTGTTGTGCTCAAAAAACCCTTCAAATGATATCTATAGTTTTAATATTTTCCAAAATGTATTACATATTTTCGAAGAATCATTACATATTTTCACATTTCGGCACGACTTTTATTTATAACTCTAGGGATCGTATATATAATTGACATGGCCCTCTTTCCTTTCATGATATGGAGACCGAAAAAAAAAAGCTAGATTTTTCAATAACGAATAATTTATAATACTCAGAGATACAATAAATTGTATATAATATTTTCACATAACTGCATATTTATCACTTTTCAAAGAAGATAAAACAATTTTTCATGAAAAACTCCCTGTGTTATAACACACTAACAAAGAGATGTTTTCAGCTTAGTCATTAACGTAAAAAAGGAAGGTAAGCGTTCATTTTCAAATTTCTTTTAGTTGCTACCTTAGAATAGGTACGAAATTGGAAACTTATACCTCTTACTGAATTAAAGAAGAAACTACGTTTGCTTGTATGAGAATAAATGCACAAAAATGCAGAAGGGAAGGAATTTTACTAAAAGCAATTTTAACAATTGTAGACTAATCTTCGCAAACATAACGCCGTCGTAAATATCATTGATTTGAACTTGGAATTCGGCACAAAAATATGACCTCATTCTTGAAAGATAAAAATATAATAAATGTGAACCCACTAAAGATTGTGAAAATGATAAATACCAATTTCATTTGGATAAAACAATTATCTACAAAATAGCGGTATGTGCAGCATAACATGTGCAAACATTCTGCAAAGCAGATATAACCCAAAAAATTTCTCAATATAATGATAAGCCGATAAAATCAATAAATATGTAGGATGAATTCATTTCGCTAATTTTTATTTCTACATCTGATGTTTCAAATATTTCTGAAAATATTTAAATATCAAGAAGAATTTATACGAACTTGTGAAGAAGATAGCAATTATCAAATCTTATAATATTCTCCCTAGATTTTTTCCGCAAGAAATGAGTATAGTAATGCTGCCTGGCTACGACAATGGAGCATATTTACAAAATTTCAGATTTCTGGGTTTATAGATCATTTGGATGCTCACACCCTGATGCACCATCGAACGAAATCTGATGGATGTACCTGGTATTGCAAGTGGGGATATATTTATGTTAAGATCATCATCAAAATACTGGACTCGTACGTATATCTATAGATCTTTAAGGATTTACAACCTTTTGATTTATTGAAATGTATTAATAAAACAGTTGATTTCCCTAAAGAAAACAATAAAATTAGTGTTCTGCATTTGCAGAAACTCGTATCTCAGATTTGAGATAAAATATCTTGATTTACTAGAATGTGAGAAATAAACGGATGAATTCAAGATAATACACACACCACAAAAATTGTCGCATCATCTGGTATTCTGAATTCCACAATCGATTAAGCAGCTCGATCGCAGTTTCTTTGTCAACATATGTTTTTGGACATATGATCAGAAAAAAATCTCATCTATGTAGTAACATTTGTTTCCATATGATTTCAAACACGTCTGAAACAAGAATGAGTTTATTTGAGTCTCAGTATTCATTCAATTTCTCTTCAGTTTTCAAGCTAAATTAATGCAAGTTTTCTGTGTTTCTTGTTGATTTTCGAATCTTTGAATCTATTGTAATGGCTGCTGAACGTCCTGGACGCTATTTGAGTGATCATGAAGTGGTACACTTCTAGAGGAGGGGCGAACCCAATATTACGTAGCTAACTTGTTGAATGTTAACCAAAGCAATATTTCAAGAGCAATCAATCGGTACCACGAAACAAGGAAATATGGAAGAAGAGCCGGACAGGGAAGAAATCGGATAACAATACCAGTTGATGATCATTGGCTTCGTTTAACTGCACTAAGAGTTCGGCACTGTACGGCTAGAATGCTACAAAATGAACTTGCACTTTCCAGAAATGTGCATATTTCATTGCAAGCTGTTAGAAACAGGCTGAGAGCTTCAGACGAAGGGTGGCTTCTACCGGCCCGCGTCTCATCAGAGAGCATCTAGTTGCAAGACTTCAGTTTGCGAGGGAACATGCAAATTGGGGTATTCCAGAATGGTCGAATGTTCTCCTTTCCGACGAGTCCAGGTTTTGTCTACTATCAAATGATAGATGCATGCCTGTATACAGACGACCTGGTGAACGGTATCAGCAATGCAATATCCGGAAAACCGAAAACTTCGGAGGGGGCTCAGTAATGGTGTGGGGAGGCATTTCTTTCCATGGTCGAACTGAGTTAGTCCTAGTGAATAATGGAAGAATGACAGCAGCCAGATACATCGCAGATATCCTTGAATCCCATGTTGTACCATTTGGCTCATTGATTGTCGAAAACTTCATTTATATGCATGATAATGCTCGGCCTCATGCAGCTGGAGGAGTTACAGAATTTCTGCAAAATGCCGAAATTGATATTTCAAGATGGTCAACCAGAAGTCCCGACTTGAATCCCATAGAACATGTTTGGGACAACATGGGGTGGCAAATTCAGCAACGTATGATGCCTTGTAGAACACTCCAACAACTAGAGAATCTGCTTCCTGAAATTTGGATCTCAGTGACTCAAGAGTACATCCAAAATTTGTTTGAGGGGCTGCCGAGACGTATACTGGCAGTAATTAGGGCCCGGGGAAGAAACACTCGATTTTGAAAACGATTAGTAACCATTCGATGCTAGTTGATTGGTCTCTTCGCGAATGTTTGAAGATGGTAGAACTTTTTAATTTTCCATTAACTCGCAAATTGTCATATTTTCCATCATAAACTCATCTCTTTTGAATGATATCTTCTTATTTTACACTTCTGAAAGTTACCAACTCTTGAATGACCATCCTATAAGTTTATATAGTATTGTCGTAGAAGTAGAGTGATGCGACAATTTTTTTGGGGAGTGTACTTCACAAAATGCAATTGTGAATTCCAACGTATTAGTGAGAGATTGTTAAACCATAGATTTTCGAAACTCTTTATATTGCAGATGTTTCTGCTACGCAGAATACGTTCACTCCATATTGAAATACAATACTGAAAGGCTCATCTTACTACTTTGGAAGATATAAAATGAAATATATTGAAAAAATTATATTCAGTATTACTTGACTTTGATACGTGCACTGAATTTCACCGGAGTAAGAGGTCGGTTTGATAAGTCAGTGACTTTTTCAATTTCCCGAACAGTTACTTCAAATGCAACAGTGCTGCCGTCAACTATAATCTATCAGTGGGCAATTTTCAGGTTTTGAGCAAGCTTCATCGTGTAGTTGGTGTTTGATAGCCGTTCAAAACAGACAACCTCGTGAATTTTACCAAAATGGAAAAAAATGAATTTCGTGTGCTGATTAAGAATTACTTTTTACATGAAAAATCCGTCACTGAAACTAAGGAAAGACTTTATAAATGCTACAAGGACTTGGCACCATGAATTTCAATGATTAAGAAGTGGTTTGCAGAGTTCTTATGTGGTCGTAACAGCACTACTGACGCCGAACGTTCAAGTCACCCAAAAGAAGGTATGATGCCGGAAATCGTCGATAAAATCCAGTGAATGATATAGGACGATCAGAGAATGAAAGTGCATGAGTTGGCTCATACTATAGTTATCTCAGCTGAACGGGTACATCATGTTTCTATACGAATATTAGGACATGAAAAACTCTCCGAGAGATGAGTGCCGCGATTGCTCACACTCGACCATAAGCGCAATCGTGTGATCACTTCAAAAGAATGCTTAGCGTTATCCGAACGAGTTTTTGTTGTGGACGAAACATGGATGCATCACAATACGCCAGAAATCTGGGAACAATCGAAACAGGACCAAAGAAGGCCAAACAGAGTCTGTCAGCCAACAAGGTCATGGCTACAGATTTTTAGGGTGCACGCGGTGTTTTTCACATCGATTACCTCGAGAAAGGTAGAACGATCATCGGCTAATATTATTCAAAGCTTTTGAACAGATTCAACGTTGATTTTAAGCAAAAACGGCCGTATTTGGCAAAGAAGAAAGTGCTGTTCCATCAAGACAATGCACGTGTGAGCACTTGTCTAGTCACGATGCACCCCCCATCCTGCATATCATCTAGATTTAGCTTCCTGCGACTATTTTCTCTTTCCAAAAATAAAGAAAGTGCTGAGCAGTGAGAAATTTGAGTCGAATGAAGAAGTCATTACTGAAGCAAACGCATATTATGAGAGAGAGAAAAAATTTGAAAAAATGCTGGACTTAATGTATGGAGCTAAAATATAGAAAAATAAAATGTTTATTAGCCGAAAAAAAATTGTTTTACTGAAAAAGTCACTGACTTATCAAACCACCCTCGTACAGTGGTTGATAATGTAATGGTTGTCGTTTACCTGATAGATTGGTATTTTTTCGGTCTATGTTTTTCTGATTATTTCTGGATTGTGGACTGTGACTCTAATTAATTGCCTGGCAAGTAATAAGGTCCGAATGCTGAATTTATATATTTTCATGAAGTCTGATTACATAATCAGATATTTGTTTGATATATGATCAATGAAATTGATTTGACAGAAATGTTAAATAATAAATTTCCATTTGGTTTTTGTATTGACAAGTATGTCGAAAGAAAAACGTTATATTATAATAAGCAAACAAATATAAAAAAAATATAAATAAATATTTCCTTTCGACAAATCTCGAATGTATTTAGACCATGAATAGTACAGAGACCTAAAACATTTATCGGGAATGATAAAAGAAATTTCATATATCTCTACTTCCATACCGCCGAAATTCGATATTTGCATGCTGAGGTAACTTGAAATATATATATATATATATATATATATATATATATATAATTCCCAAGTTGCCATAATATCTCAAAACAAAAGGTTACTATATGCGAGATTTCGCAATGTGTAGACACATCGAAGAAAATTAAGAAAATTATTATTCAAGGAACAATATTCAACCTTCCGTCTAATGTTGAATATACTCCCTTGAAGGAGATAGTTTTCCGATCTTCTCTTCATCTCTGTGGCCCCAGTTGAAGGTGATAATGAAGAGTAGATCGGAAAACTAGCTCCTTCAAGGGAGTATATTTAACATTAGATGGAAGGTTGAATATAGTTCCTTGAATAATAATTTTCTTCGATTTGCCATAAGATGCCCAATCATTATCGAACTGGTAAAATGAGACTCATTCGTGATAAAATCTTTGTTCACAGACGATAATAATTTTTAAATTGGGAGGCTTTTACTTGGTAGAATTCCAAAATCAATGATAAAAACAAGTAATGTGTTTTAGGAATTTTACTGAATATTTGTGTGTAAAGCGTTTTACTACACCGTAGCTTCTTCAGACGAATAAATGAACAGAAATTATGACAACTATATATATAGATAAGAATGAGAATATGAATACAAATGTTTCTTTAATAATATGAAGCTTATTGGGTTGCTTCTTCTTGAGTGGTTATTGATGACAGGTATACCCAATAAAATTAAGGAATATATTGCTCCCTGAAGAGATTCAATAGAGGTGAAGGGCTTGAATCGACTAAGTTTTTGTGTTTGTTGATTTCTAAAGTTTCCCAAAGATCTACCTCCCAATATTTGATATCTTCATGCAAAATTTCAAACTGTGGGTCGAAAGAGTGACTATTTTCTAGGAGATGATTCACGTAATTTGAATCTGATTTTTATTCGAAAATATACGTTTATGTTCTGATATTCAAATATTGAAATTTCTATGTGTTCTACCAATGTAGAAATTATTACAGTCATTGCAATTCAATTTATAAATATAGTGAAACGCGTTACGAATCACAATTATTCAGTAAAATTCATGAAACCCATTACTTGTTTATATCAAAGAAGACTTTTCGAAATTATCACCTAATTGCAATTCCGATTATAAAATAATAACAATTCGTGAAAAAAGTACTTAGAACGATTTAGTATTCACTAAAGCAGATAAAGGTAACACCGTCATCGCGATTAGTAAAACCGATTATATTTCAAAAATTGAAGAATTCTCAACAGCCGGAAATATAAAATCAACTAAGGATCCTACTGCTAAATTTCAGAATTTTTTTTTCGACAGCAAAATTAGTAATTACAGACCACGAAAAATATAAATTCATTAACTCCAATCCACAATCCCCCGAATTATATTCGTTGATAAAACTTCAGTATTCATAGATTGAATTGCACTGACTGTAATAATTTATACATTGGTAGAACACATAGAAATTTTAATATTAGAATATCGGAACATATACGCAGTTTTTCAAATAAAAAATCAGATTCAAACTACGCGAATCATCTCCTACAAAATAGTCACTCTTTCGACCAACAGTTTGAAATTTTGCATACAGATAATAAATATTGGAAGGTAGATCTTTGAGAAACTTTAGAAAACAACAAACACAAACACTCAGATAGACGCATCAATGTCGATTTAAGCCCTTCACCTCTATTGAATCTCTTCAGGGAGGAATATCTTAATCAACTTCTGGTATAGCCGGAAGTGTCACAGAATTAAAAATATTTTCTGAACTTTGTTCGAATAACATTAAAGACTACAGAAAAAAATCTCCAATCCGTCATAACTTTCTACATATACTTTCAATGTCCCATGTCGTGTGAACACCCAGTATATAAATATTCAATTTATCTCATGACAAGGTGAAAAACTTATTTAATCATAAGAACGAAAACCAAAGTTCTTTTGTATATATTTCAATAATTCCTCCTTATATTCATAAGTATTGTCATAATGAAATCATGTCAATATTACTTACAAATGATGATCAATTATCAACATATTTTCGATTCAGTTTCGAAAAATTAAAGTGTTTCTCCTTGGTCAAAGTTTGCTTTTCTTGACAATGGAGAGTGTCCTTACATATAACTGATCGAATGTTATGATGCAATTTATGGATTTACTTCAGAAAGTTTATGATAATTTGTGTTTAATTTCCTTTGTTCAATAGATGGACTATTAATTTTTCTTCAACTTATACATTTTTAAAACATTCTTCATAAAGATAAATTATTTACACAACTTGAATTTTCAATAATAATTTAAAGCCTTACTCACCTGGCTAGATGTTGGAAAAATGAGTAGACATGTAAGTGCAACCTCCAAAACAAACATTCCTGATTTTCAGCTTCTACAATGCACTTTCAAACGAAAAAAAGTATAAGAAAATCATGATAATTTAATTTCATTTTACTGTGAATAAAATAAGCTTAGTATAAAAACTTTCAATTACAAATTCGCTTATGAAAAATAATTATGTTATTGTACTTGTATGACAGAGTATTTAGGATATTCTATAGCGTATAACCTATGCCAAGTCTAGAAAATTACTGGCGGTTCATACTCCGATCCACTATATACTGAGAAGCAGCATGTGCGTTGGCAATTATAAGCTTCGTCAATTATTCTGATTCGCAGAGAACATTTGATTATTCGATTCATATGTTATCTAACCTATTATTACACCTTTGTAATAAAGATGCATATAAACACAATAACGAACGTTCACCTGAAGTTTAATTGCAAAACCCTATTTCAGTCTCTAAAATTGAAGCCCTAATCTTATGCACTACTTTACAAAAATCTTAGTCCATTAGTTTCGGTTTCGGTTACGGTATCGGCCGAAATTGAAGCCACGGCCGAATATTCGGTTTCGGTTTCGGCCGGAAAACCAGTCTCGGTCGGATTCTAAAATTTTTTTAACGAAATTATCTGAATTAAAGTCATATTCTTGCCCAAATAATCGACTCAGATTTGAATCAAATTATAACCTTCTCTTTTCAGTTTGAGGAAAGTGTTCTTTTTTAGGGAAACGTACTTTCCGATTCCATTTTATTATACAGGGTGCTCAAAAATACCCTGTCAAACCAATAAAACTAAATTGTCAAAAAAACGTTTTTTTCAAATACTAGTAATTAGTATTGAATGGTATTAGGTATCCTTTTACCTAAAATGCCGTGTGTTCATTTTTTCGTGGTTTTATCAAAACCTGTAGTTTCTTCGGTAAATTAAATCACAATGCGATAAAACATAGAAACAGAGATAGAGGATTCAATTCCGATATTAGTTTCTATATTCCACAATGTTCTATAAAAGGTTATTTGACATTTTGAAATTACTTGAAAATAGCAATAACACTAATTTTGTTTGTGTATAGTTGTTTTTTGTTGAATGAATGCTCATTCAATTCTATTCTATTCATCTTTCATGGGCAGCAAAATATAAGTCGAACTTGCAAAACATTTAACGAAAAGTACCCTAGTTCAGGAATAGTTTTCACAGAACGATTAAGAAGATTACAATCAAATTTTATCACTTATGGAAAACAGACTGCAACAGGGGTAAGGTTAGTTTCGTTGCCAACGATGAAGACATTGCAATTACCGTCTTGGGTTATTTTATGCATATCCATATGCGTCTATACATGCTGCTGTTGCAGATTTGGGGATTACACGTACATTGTTTATTAAAATGTTGAACAAAGATGATTTCCATACGAATTCTCATCGGCCTAATTTCATATCTGGGGCGTCGAAAATCCACATCAAACACGAGAGCAACATTTCCAACATCGTTTTAGTTTTAATGTATGTACAAAAACCAAACTCACTATTTAATTTATGAAGAAGATTTAAATGGTGCACAATATTTTGAGATTTCAAATATATTTGTTTCGGAAACTAATCTCCCGTTAAATGCACTCGTTTCATGTTGATACCTTAAATGGTTCTCTGGCTCATCTAACCTATGGCATCGGAAAAATTAACCAGTTTGATTGACGACAGATGGATAACAATACTGGGTACATGGAATTGTCCTGGACTCTCCGGGTCTTACCCTTTTAAATAATTTTCTCTTGGGGTACATAAAGAACCAAGTTCTTCAAGCTTCGTCAATTATTATGATTCGCAGAGAACATTTGATTATTCGATTCATATGTTATCTAACCTATTATTACACCATTGTAATAAAGATGCATATAATCATAATAACGAACAATCAGCTGAAGTTTAATTGTAAAACCCTTTATCAGTCTCTAAATTTGAAGCCCTAATCCCATGCACCCTTTACAAAAATCTTTACAATTATAATCCCTTGTTCAGAAGTTTTTTTCAGGAATACTGAAGGATCACCTTCTTGAGATTTTCTTTCACTAAAACTGCAAAAATAAAATTTTGAATTTCAGTTTTCTCATTCGAAAGGACCGTTGCTTCATTTGTGAGTGAGATAATCATATCGATTTCCAAATTTTTATCAATGTGTCTATATTATACAGAATGTTGCCCTTTCGAAGACCTAGTCACATACAATCGAAATATTTCTTCAATCTACTACCATGAAATGACCATGACTACTAGGTAATCAATAGCCACAATATATAGTGCTTAGCTATTGTATTGGATCATTATTACTTTTCAAGAAAATATACATATACAGGCTGTCATCGCTAAAGGGCCCATTAGAAGTATTTGAGGAACGGGTTTCAAATTTTGGTAATAGGGTAAATGGATACTAATTCACAATTTTCAATTGTTTTCAGAGAGGCACCACTTCCGGTTATACCGGGGATTTCCGAAAAATTGTTCTTTCACTGCAACAAAAAAGTGAAGGATTTTGTTGAGTGTTTTAAATGTTTGGGAAATTTTCACCCTTCATGCATTGTACGAGCTGCTAGCAACAAACCATCAGTGTGTCAACATGAGGTTAGTAAATCTCTGTCAAATTCCTCTGTTGGAAATCCAACTGAATTGAGCCTTGATTATGAAAACAAATATAGAGATCAGGCGGATCTTTTACAAGCGCTGCTACTAAACGAAATGAAGAGTAAGAACGATATTCTGATTGAAAACAATAGATTACTTCTAGAAAATAACTAATTGATTTAGCAGAATATAAAAAATGTAAACTATACGAGATCTGATAAGAAGCAAGATAACGTTGCACCTCTACCACCTTCGAATTTCTCGGAGAGATATTCAAATATTTCAATAGGAAGAAACTCAACCATGGCAGGAAGTTAAGCGTAAGAAGTATAAAAACGCCTCCTTCAATAAGAAGAAAACAGAAATAGTTTGCGATGGATCGAAGCCGTCAAATAAGACATGTAATTTTCAAAGAGCTTTTAAAAGGCGTTAGCTATATGTTGGCAAAATAGTCGGTCAAGATGTAAGTGAGAATGATGTGAAAAGCTACTTGGGTGACCTGAAGGACCATGATTTAGTTCTAGATAAGAAATTATCAACTAAAGGTTCAAATTCGGCTTTTAGTGTTTGTCTCTCATCAGAAGAATCCTACAAGAGGGTGTTTGATGCGACTTTCTGGCCCGCAGGTGTTGTACTCAGAGATTTCTCTTCTAAAAATGGGTTTTTTCAGACTTCAACCACTGGTATCAAAGTAACTGGGAGGAAGCAACAAGTTTCTCAAGAGTTCTGTTTATTACAGCAAATTGTTCAGTGCATTAGCACTGCTATGAATAAATTAGATCTGCTTGTGAGAGAATTTAATGTAAATATTTTGGCAATCACGGAACATTGGACACGTAGCGATGAGCTTAAAGCATATAGTTTTCAGTATTAAAATTTGATTTCATCTTTTTGTCGTGATACTGGTAAAGGTGGCGGTTATGCAGTTTATTGTAGAGAAAATATAATTTCTACTGAAAGGTCAGACTTCAAGGCCTTGAGCACTCCAAATATTTTTGGATGTTATGCAATTGAATCTTAACGAGTCAAAACTTCTAATTATATGTATTTACAGACCTAACACTCCTCCTCTATGTGATGTGAATGTTTTTCTTCGAAAGCTCAAAATTGTTTTGCAACGTTGTTGTGATGAAAGGTCCAACTTTATTATTACCGGTGATTTCAACTTAAATATACTTTCACACTCAAACAAAGACGTACGAAATTGTATTTCTCTTTTAGAGGAATTCAATATTACTATTACTAATCGACAGCCTACTCGTCCTGTTTCAGGTTCTTGTTTGGATACTAATCTTATAAATTTTAATGATGTTTCAGAGGTGGTTGAACGGCACATATGTGATCATTCTGCAGTGAAGTTTGTGTTTCAAAAGGATGTTCTAGTCTCCGGCCCGCCAGAAAAGATCCTCAGAAGAAGCATAAATGACAGATCTTTGTTGGCTTTTCTTGAAAAACTGTCAGAAGTAGAGTGGAGTGATATCTATGAGATGAAGTCTTATGTAAATCAGGTTTACTAGTGTTTTTTCAATCGGTATAGAAAACTCTTTGATGAAAGCTTCCCTAGAATTCGGTTAACTCCAGTCGTTGCTTTGAAACCCTTCATGCAGAGTCCTCAAATAAAATCACTCAAACATAGTTTAGACTGTCCTTCTGTTATATCAGCTACTAGACCTTAATACAGACCTGCATATAACTTTGTTAAAAAACGTTATGATCTAGCAATTTCTCATTCTAGGAAAGAAGACTTCAATAATTTAATCTTGAAATTTCAGAATAAATCTAGAGCTGTCTGGCAGATAGTTAATACTATTGATGGTAGAAATAGCAGTTCAATTAGTACTATGAAGCAGGGAAATCCTAATAATCTTGCTAATGAATTCAATGACTTCTTTTCTGGTATTGCTCACACTTTAACGCAGAATCTGTCGGGAAAGCCAAACTTTGCATGTACACATAATAATGATAAATCTCTTTATGTTTTCGATGTTTCCGAAACAAAAGTTATCATTACCGTGTTCTCATTCATCAATAATAATGCACGTGGATATGATAAAATTCCTATGTCAGTTATAAAAAGATCTATTCATTTAATTTCACGTCCTTCAGCTTGTATTATAGACCGATCATTTAAGGAGGGTGCTTTTCCCGATAGTCTGAAGGTTGCAATTGTCGAACCATCATTTAAAAAGGGAAACCTTGATGAAACCGGTAACTACAGGCCTTTAAGTAATTTAAAATCTTTTTCGAAAATCTTCGAAAAAAATTTTTCCTCTAGATTAACATCTTTTTTTTTAAAGTTCAATGTTATATGCCGGTATCTGCATGGTTTTGTCAAAGACAAAATGATCATGCTTCTATCTTGAATAAATGAAAGCGTGTGGGATACGTGATAATCAGATAGAGAAAATGAGGAGTTATCTGAGTGGTAGGAAGCAGAGGGTTGTGATTGAGCGTGAGGGTTTTTCACATTTTTCTGATGAAACAGACCTAACATTGGGGGTTCCACAAGGCAGTATTCTGGGACCGTTGTTGTTCATCATATATATCAACTCTTTGCCTAAGATTTCTTTTAATGATATCTGTCGTCCAGTTTTGTATGCAGATGATGCGAATTTTTCAATTAGAGTGCTGAACATACTTTTGGCTCTTATTGATTCGATTGAAGTTTTTGATGATTCGGTGGTGCCAGAGTAATAAACTGGTAGTTAATATGCAAAATACTAATTGCACTTTTTTCAATTCTAAAAGATCTAAATTGACAAGTCCAAACGGTTAAACCTTTGAAGACTGCAACTTGAAAGTTAGTGAATCTTCAAACTTTTTGGGTCTCATTATTGACAGTCACTTGGATTGGAGTCAACAGATTGATAAGTTGAGAAAGAGGTTGAATACTGTCATCTATACATTGCATGCCTTGCGTAATCAAGTTGACTGGAACATCCTTCAGATCATTTATTATGCAAACTTCCAATCTCTTTTTTCTTACGGCATTATTTTTTGGGATAGTTCTACTCATGTTGACCAAATTTTTGTAGCCCAGAAAAGAGCGTTGGGAATAATATTCAAGCTCGGATTGAGAGTATCTTGTCGTGGCATATTTAAGAAGCATAATATCTTCAACGTTTATAGTTTGTAAATTTACAGAGTGCTCTTGTTTTTCCACAAACAACGCAATTATTTTGAAGAATACAGAAACAAGATTATTAAAACGAGAAAGCTGACACCTTACTTCCATCCGGTTCACTCTACAAGGCTGCGTGAAAGGGTGTAGAGTATGAGGTCATTAAATTCTCTTCCCGCATTTTACGAACTTCCAATTTTGAGCTTTTCAAGAGAAGGATTCATTTTGTACAATTTCATTAGGTCTTTGAAATTTGTTGTGTTTTTGACATATTCCTATTTTATTTATACAATGCATATGTTTATTTCTTGTGTAGATGATTGTTGGAATGCAGTAAACTATTTACTATTCACTTATTTACCGGATATCGACTAGAACTTCGCTATAGAATTTTTATTGAGGAGCATCCTTTTCAAGCATCTCCTCTTGAGATTTATAATATCTAAAACCATTGACCTATAATTTTCAATGTCCGACCGAAAGTTCGGTTTCGGTTTCGGCTGTCTTTCGGCCAAAAATCAAGTTTCGGCGTCAGTTTCGGTTTCGGCAGAAATTGGCCGAAACTTAAGCCGAAACAGAAACTGATTTCTGAAGTTCACGCACACAAGTAAACTTATACTGTGTTGAATATGGTAAGGTTGATTCTCTTTAATCTAATGGATGGGTCATTGTAAACAACCTCACATCCATGTTGACATTTTTTTATGAAGCCGCTCTTGAGTTATCATTTGATAATGCATGCATTTCGATTGTCATACCTTTGATATCGTTATTGAACCGGAAATTGAAAGTGAGAACGAAATGATGACCAACATGATAAATTCACTATAGGAGTCCATGAACACCAGATTTTCGTCATTGAAAAAACTGCCTTCGTTGATGGTAGCTACAATATTAGAACCAAGATTCAAGTCTAAATACCTCAATTCCAATGAAGTGGGCATTGCTGTTACAGAGACTTAGTCCGAAGTTAGCATGCAATCATCCCGCAGCACTGACTATGATAACTCCAATGTTTCTTCGGCTTCAACTACATGCGTCTCGCAAGCTCACCACATAAAGCAAGAAAAAGAGAGTGTTTGGGATGTGCACCAAAATACATCTAGAGACCACACAATCTGAAGAAAACATAAAGCACTTTCTGAAAGAAAAGATTCAATCTTACCAGTCGAAACCATCATTACTCTTCAATTATGAATATAAATAATACGAAAAACCGAAATCTAACCTAACCTAACCCTAAATATAAGATTGTCTGTTTTTTATTTGTTTCATCTTTTAAATATGTGCTCGGGAACTTAGCCCATTTACACAATGAACCTACAGCTTATAGTGGATTCCGAACAACTCTCCTAGACCGTGCAATAATAACTTCCACCACAAGGATTACAATTTATATGGTCTTCGGAAAATTATGCCTCTTATAGGCGACTCTTTCCAAGTATCACTTTTTTGTTCAAGGACAACATCCATAACTTGAACCCGGATTTGAACCAAGTGCCTCGGCTAAGCATATTCTACATACTTGCTCACTAACCGTGCAGCTACCGAGGCGGTTTAAATATAAGACTTTTAGAAGTGTTTTCATTTGCTTTTATAACTGTTTTCAATTCAAATGTTTACTGTAGTTTATTAGTGAGTTACTCTATTCTAAATGTCCCACTAATTGTGATCTAGGTATCTTTGTTGATTCTAAATGTGTGATTTTCGATTTATATCTTTGTTGAGACTGGAACCAAGAGTGTAATAGTAATTTTAGCAATTATGTATAATATTTATATAAAAGGTACCTGAAAGAGATTCATGATTCCTCTTAGTACAAACACGAACCAAAGAATCAATAAGTAAGATTTCAAAATACCAATACTTACTTAGTATTTAATGAAACAGTAACAATTAGTGACTTGATTTTTGATAACAGATAATCATTTTGCTATCAGAACTTAATTTGAAAAAATAATATAAATTTTATTAATATTTTTCATATTATATTGAATAAATGATTACAACAATCTTAATATACTGTGTTTCATGTCCTAATTAATGAAGAATCAATTTCCTCATTGTTATTTTCGTTGCAGTTTAGTCTTCTATGTTTTGTTTTTCAAAACAAATTCCATATCACCGCTACAAATGATCTTGTATTTCTCTTCACCATAGAATCGGAAATCGTTTGTTCTGTAACCTACCACTTTCATCTTTATCGCTCTTTCAGGTACATTTATTTAGCCTTCAGTTCCTAGGGGGTACATTTTGTCATAGTAAAAGGGTTTAACATACCACAATTCAGCTGAGGTTACATTTCCTTCTAGTGTTCTTGTTGATCTTCGGTTTATTGAGGATGCTGCATGCTGTATGACCTCTGTCCAAAGGTATTTTGGTAACTCTACCTCAATTAGTGCACATTGAGCAGAATTGAACTCGTACGTTTATACCTTTCTGCAACACCGTCTAGCTCAGGAGTGTATTTGATTGTTACTTCCATTCTAATTTCATTCTTTGAACTATATTCTTTACAGCCTCCTTCGTATTCAGTACCTCCATCAATTCTCGATGTTTCTATACGTCTATACTTATTCTTAACTTTTTCTGTATAATCTCTTTTATGCTTAATTATGTATACCACTCCAAAATACAAATAATCATCTGCAAATGTCACAAAGTAGTATTTGCTATTGTAACTCGTAGGTGTTATTGGGCGTACCACATCACTATGGACTTTTTGACCACACCAATTAATTTTCTCTATATTTCCTTTAAACGGCAACTTCGAACTTTTTCCTTTCAAACGTGTCCAAACTAACTGTGATTATTAATTAGTGGTTCCGCTGTTATTTCATATGTTTTGTATTCCCAACTTCATTATTGTTCATAGTAATGTTTCCTTTCTCTATTTTTGAAATTAACCTCAAAATCATGTTCTGTATTGCATTTAATAGATATAAAATCCTTTTATAATCCTGGAATAATCTAAACATTCAATAATGTGAAATCTGCAGCTGTACTGTACAAGTTCAGATCTCCTATTTTCTCGCTTGTTAAATATTAATTTTTCTTGGCAACTTTGAGTTTGATTGGTATCTCTACATTTCTTATATTATACATAAAACTCACCCATTTATACAAACATTTTGTACATATTTTTGTCAACATCTACAATAACATCGCCCTCACTGTGATTTTCAAAGGTTGAGCCATCAATTAGGTCCACTTTTTAATCTCCTATAATTTCGAGTTGAACGTAACAATGTTCGGCACGGTTTTCATGGTTTCTCTGTCCACTGTATTTTCTACTACCGCCCGAGAATTTGAACTTAACATTTTTCATTATTGGAAATTTTTTTATAACAAGTCCTTTTCAGCATTTGAAGCTTGCAACGCTTAATTTCCATCAATTTCTGATTCTAGCTTAGTCTTCAACTTCATCTCTTCTTTTAGTAATCTTCTACACAGATTATTTATTGTCCTCCCATTTCCTGATGTACTTTCCCAAGCAGTGGTATACTTTGTATCATTTCAAATAGCCACTCAGTACATTTCACTCTCTCCTACCAAATAAAATGAAAGGAAATATTTGATGTCACACGGCACGTCGAAACTCGGCTCATACAACTCTGTGAGCATAGAAACTGCATCCGTTGTGCTCTCACGCTGGAATTGACCAAGAATTAAGGGATCGAATAAGGAATTGTACAATTTCCTATTTGATGTCTGCTTGTATTTGGTAGTAAAATATTTTATCTTTCATCGTTATTTTCCATACCGAAATCATTGGAAATCTACGTTCTTCAACGAAGCGGATATAAATTTTAGAAGTTATATTAGCCAGCAGCACCACAGAAGTGTATGACAAATAATTTTCTTCCTTCTACGAATTCATGTAGTATGTAGGACATACGTCCGACTGAATTATTGCGAAAAAATTTGATCAAGTTGGCAATGAGTGGCCATTTCAAATGATACAAACTACATAACCTGAATAAGCTGCAGGTAGTGCTGAAATTATCTTGTTCAAGACTATTGTATCCTTCAAATCCTCCCCTTCAGCTCTTATTTGTGATCTGAGAGACTCAGATTTATTTAGAAAATCTAAAACTGTATTTTAACTAAATTCTAATTTGAAAAACTTCTGCATCAAGAATTGCAAATGTGTCTCATACTTCTGCTTCTGATAAAAGAATATAATTTTGCATGAATATCTTCAGCTGTTTCATAATTTATTAGGTGTTTCAATTCACTAGCTTCTAAACTTGATATTAATATCTTTCTCGCTTTAGCATCCTTCCTCTCGAACTCTATTTTATCTGGATCCCTGATAGGTTTCTTTATTTCACCTGTAACTACTTTCCATGCCTCGATACTTTCTAGGAATACTTTCTCCTGGTAATGCCTTTTGAATACTGATTATTTCAATTTCGTTTTTTCTTGACCTTAATTTCTCAAAATTTTTGAAGTTCTGAATCTTTTCTGAAATATTCTGAAACTCTGTACCTAAAAATCACGAACCTTTCTTGATGACTGGGCCAATAACCTGTTGTTTAATTTATTTCAGATATTTTTCGAGCAAGTATCTCCTAAGGAATATAATAAGTCTGTTATTTGATTGATATTATCAGAAAAAATCAGAGGAATCTTCTTATTTATTTAATTTTTGAAGTTCGTCGGTGACAGTGGAATGGAAATGGTCCTATGGATCATTGAATTATAAGCTGCTTATTTGTGATTCAAATGATTGAATGAGTTCATGGTAATAGTTGTGTATGTGAAGGTTTCTTGATATAAAGAACATGTTTCCAAATATTCCAACAAATGAATTGTTATTTTCTCACTTCACAACTACAACATGTGTGTACATACTTCCAACTGTAACGAATATATAACGAATGTCGAATCGACATAAAAGTAAGGTTAGATTGGTTGAAACATAAAACAATAATAAAACAAATAAAATAATTCGAAACATGGTGCTCACTAATCCAATTTGTTGAGGAACCAACTATCAAGGTTTGTCTTTAAACTTGGTGGTACACCCTGTATACAGAAATATATTGCATTTTAAAGTAAGTTATGTTAGTCTTCAAGTTAACCACTTCCACATTTTGCAGAATCGTCGATCAATTGATATCACTTACAGAATTGGAGGTGAGATATTTCCTACGAAATCTACCTAAAAAAACAAAATCAAAAATTTTTGCAGTAGTATGCGTATAATTCGATTTCGCTAGCTATCGCATGTATTGAGTTATGGAGTCACTGGCAACTTTTTGATTGGATCTCCCTATATATTTTCACACTTTCTGTAAGTGTATATTCTGTGACAGCAGACAGAGATGTCCGACATAGTCAACGTGCTAGAGCATTCGCATTTTCACACATGAGGTGTGAAAAGTCACTGTATTTAATATTCGACGTATAAGTTATTCTATTTTCATATTATTCACCATTTGAAGTAACACATTGTCAAATCTTACTTTCAACTTCTACACTCAATATCTCAACAGAAAATTGTTACAGATGTTACAGGTACCTGCTTAAGGTGGTCCAAGTCCAAGATCATGAAATCTTGGTTTTGTGAAAAAGGGATAATTACTGCTAGTTATTAATTTATATATATACAAGGTTAACCTGCCGAAAATACATTAATAACATCATATACAAAATATACGTCCAATTTTAATTTTAATTACTTTCCATTTCACTGAATCCACTATTTTACCATATGATTTTATACAAACTAGCGTGAATTTAATTTTCCCACCTGCTCGTCTGGCCGGTAATTTCATTCATCCTCTTGTCTTTAATCATGATACTTCACCATACTAGTTTGCCACAGGACGTAGACACGAAAACAAGTGAAGAACAACAAATTTTCTACCAGTGCAGCGAACTATACCAGGTTCATTACCATGCGGTTCTTTCCTACACTAAGTGTAATTGGTATAACCTTTCTCAGTTTATGTAATCGGCTAGTGCTAGTACCTAGTCATGAATTTGCACGGTATGAACTCTTTGGGGAGAAATATGATCATTTACATGGGAAATACAGTGATTCGGAGTTAATGGTTGATGTTATCAATAATCTTGGATTGAATATATTAATGGTATGTTGATTTAACTTTTGCTTACTTTAAAAGGATTGTGTTTCTAATTATTAACTCATGAAAAATGCATAGAAGAGTACTTATAATATATATAAATGGTATAGGAGGTGAGTTGAGCCTGTTCTTCCTTAAGAAAAGTTGCATATATATTTCTATATAATGAAACTGACGATGAGAACACAAAAGAAATAATCATAAGCATTTCCAACATTGAAAGCATCATGCAGGCCAACGGCCACTTTAAGGTTGCTCGAGATTTCTTCAGGCTTTGACAGCCTCTTCAGTTTTGTCGATGCCAAGGTATATGCTGAATGGTACTTTTGTTTCAATATAACGTCGCGGAAATTATAACACAATAAAACCTCCCCAATGAAGTTGCTTTAATTCGAAGTCATCTTGTATTCCAATCTGGCAAACTGAGATAATTGACAAATTACCAATTGGTTAAAATTTCCCCTCAAACCACTAATAACTAAAAACCTTCACTTCTTTTTAAATGACGGCTGTACGAAAATTAACGAAAAATTTGAATTTGCTTCCATTTATGTAGTAAAGTGTTGAGAACCTTAAAAAAACACGAATCGACAACTTGCAGTTTAGGGTTAGTAAAAGTCTATCGTTACACGATAGAACAAGGTGCCTTCGTTATTGAACAATATTTCAAAAATAATGAAAGCTTGGCGAGTGCAATACGAAAATTTCATACAAAATATGGTCGGAATAGTATTTTAACTATGGGGGATCAATTAAAAATTCAGGATCAGTTGGAGACGCCAAACCCACTGGTCGTCCAAAAACAAGCTGTTGAAATGTCAATATCGAATTAGTGCATGAGAGTGTTGATGACAATCCAGGAACCTCAATCCGGCGGCGTGGAGAAAAATGGCAAAATTCAAGAAGCTCTCTACATCGTATATTCACTAGAGATCTATGTCTCCATGCTTACAGAATTCGATTAAAACAATACCTGGAGCCTAACGAAGGTGCATAGCGAAAAGTGTTTGTCGAATGTGTACTATTGATCCTTCATTCATTTTATGGAAATTCATTTTCAACGAAGATAAAGTTAAATATATTTTATACCTTCCACAATTTTATTTTCACAAATACGATAGGTTTAGACTGTCGAGAAATTTTCAGGTGGTGAACTACAGAAAACAAACATAGTTATATAGATACTAGCCTAATTACAAATTAAGTAGTGGAGAGGTATTAATGTCTAGCTGGCTACTTAGGGTGATTTCACTTCCAAACATTCCAACAGATTCATTTTCTTTCCTCTGTCGCAGTTATGAAGAATTTTGATATTATCTAAGGTTATTGAATATTTTGTGGTTTTTATATGTTCACATAATGGAGAATTTTTTTGAGAGGATAAACGTTCTTTACATCTAGTTTCCAAATTCTTACCAGTCTACCCAACATTAGCTACCCTACACTCATAAGAAACATTTTTGTAAAGTCCTGATTTTTTGAATTTATTTGTTTTTTGTTAAGCATTGAATAATAATTTGCTCAAGTTCAGACCACTTGAGAAAGACGTGGTTATTTTTAAATTTGGAAACATAGTTGCTCAAATTATTGGAGAAAGGACCAGCATAGTTGAACCTAACGCATTTTTTCAAGCAAGTATCTTTCAAGAAATATAATAATTCTGTTATTTGTTGTTTTTTTCGGGCTGGATAATTTTGTCTATAAAAACCAGAGGAATTTTGTTATTTATTTCATATTTGAAGTTCTTCGGAATGGCAGTGGAATGGAAAAGGCCTATAGATCATTGAATTATAAGCTGCTTATTTGTGGTTTGAATGATTGAATGAGTCCATGGGAATAGTTGGGTCTGTGAAGGTTTCTTAATATAGAGAACATGTATCCAAATATTCCAACTGATGAATGCCCACCGATAGTCAGAGAAATATTTATCAAAAATAAGACGCTGCTACACATTGCTGATCAGTTTTGTGACCTTCTTAAAACCTGCCTATCTCAAAATTCTCTTCAATTTCACTAAAAAAAAATTCAAAATTTTACCAACAAACATATGGACTTCCCATAGGATCACCTCTTAACCTCCTTTTAGCCGATATATTCATGAATAACATAGAAAGAACAGTAATATTAATTAGCCACTTAGAAAAAAACATATAGTGTTCTTGTACCCATATATAGATGTTATTTTGGTAGGTTTCTGTGGCTTAGACAGACAAATTGATAGATTTATGCAATTTCTAAATGAAGTTCAAACCAACATTAAGTTCACAGCAGAAATAAAAATTAATTACTCAATGAATTTTCTGCACCTGACAATAACAAAATCGACTAACAATTTCATTTATACCATTTACAGCAGGGGTGCTCAAACTTAAATTTCTGGCGATCTACCTCAATATTTTTAGACCCTTACGATCGACTCTGAGAGGCACCCACCTACCTAGCTGGGTGTACCGTAGCATATATAGATATTAGTTTTCCGCACAATATACATTATTTTAGTCAAGGTTTGGGTTAGGTTTAGTTAGGTTCTTCTGTATAATATCAATGAAAAAACTCATAATTATTCGAAATTGCGAGTTTATTGGTTGTTACAAAACAAAACAGTTACATATGGTGTTAAACTCAACTTGACTTTGGATGTTGAAGCGTGGCACTGCATGTCCTCAGCTTACTTTCCATAAGATGGTACATAACCACTGGGTGCTAATCGCAAGCATGATGACATATGATCGTCAGTTAGTCGATTGCCATATTTTGACTCAATTATCTTAATTTCAGACAATGCAGACTCGCACAATTAAGTTGACCCAAACATTGCCGTCAGTTGAAGGGCGATTCGCCTTAGATTCAGATATCTATCTTCAGATATAAAACACCAGAAATTTGTATCAGATGCTAGAGCTTTGAGATGTATATCTGATATAATCTGCACCAACTCATTTTCAACAGATCAAGAGTTCATATTAAACTCACTTGCTGTTTCAGTAGCTAATTTCTCAATGTTTTTACATGAAAAAAGATAACTCATAAATGATGCTATATTTGCCAATTTACTGCAATCATAAAAAAGCATTTCCAATTGTCCCAAAATATTTGATAATTCAGCCTCATACGTATCATAATTCAACTGAGGAATCCTTGCTTTCAAAGACGGAAAATTTTTCAGATCCTTTATTTTCAGTTGATCATAAGTTGCAATTTACTTTTGAATGCGTTTAAGCGCTAATCATCTCAATAATAGTTTTTCCTCTACCTTGAAGCTCCAAGTTGATGGTGTTCAAGTGCATTGTGATGTCAGTCAGAAATGCCAAATCAGTCAGCCATCTTTCGTTTTTCAACATTTGAGTGTCATCACCTCTTTCGTCTAAAAAAGCTGTTATTTCGGGAAATAATTCTTGAAACCTTTCTAGGAATTTTACGCGACTCAACCACCTGACGTCATATGAAGAACTAAATCAGTGTGTTCAGCTGACTGCCTATCTTCCAACTGCAACTTAAAGAGCCGCCGTTGCAAGCTACGTGCACGGATGAAATTTACAATTTTTGTTACAATGCCCATAATTTCATCCGTGTTTAAATCTTTGAACACAGACCTTCTTGATGTAAAATGCAATGGAATGAAAAAAATGATTGTCAAAAATTCTTCCTTAGCCAACATGTCATTGAATACCATCCGAATAAAATACACAGCTGGGCAGTGTCTGTCATATCGGTGGATTCGTCGAACTGTAAAGAAAAGTACGTAGATTTCATGATATCATGTTTTAGTTTATCTGCCATATCCTGACTCATGACTTCAATACGCCTTGTGACAGTCGGACGAGATAACTTAAGTTCTCTAATAGCAGACATGATTTCTGTTTCATTTTTGAAATCTCCAAATAAAGTCTCACCCGCTTCAATAAATGCTTCCTTCACAACCGATCCATCTTCGAATGGTTTCTTGTGTTTCGCCAATATATGAGATATTTTAATCAAGATATCAAATTACGTAGTTTCAACTGTGCTGATCCTCTCTCCAATAATTTGAGCAACTATTTTTCCAAATTTAAAAATAATTACCTCTTTCTCAAGTGGAAACAAATTATTATTCAATGCTATACAAAAAACAAATTCAAAAAAATCAGGAGTTTACAAAATTGTTTGCTATGAGTATACGGTAGCTTATGTTGGGCAGACTAGTAGGAATTTGGAAACCAGCTTTGAAGAACATTTATCCTCTTATAATGATTCTCCATTATGCGAACTTATAAAAACCACAAAACAATCAATAACATTAGATAATATCAAAATTCTTCATAATTGCGACAAAGGAAAGAAAATGAATCTGTTAGAATGTTTGGAAACCAATAAACATTTCGAAAACCCAAATGAAATCACCCTTAATAGCCAGCTAGATATTAAAACCTCTCCACTACTTCATATGAAATTAGGCTAGTTTCTATATAAGTAAGTTCGTTTCCTGTAGTTGACGGTCTGAAAATGACTTGACGGTCGAAACCGATTGTATTTGTGAAAATAAAATTGTAGAAAGTACAAAATATATGTTACTTCATCTTCGTTCGTCGAAAGGATTATTGAGTATCAACAAAGGGATGCTGATTTTTCGAACAAAATCATCCTAAGTGACGAGTACATTTCCACTTGGATGGGTTTCTTAATAACCAAAACTGTCGTTTTTGGGGTTCTGAGAACGCACATGTGATTGTCAAAAAACAAATGCGTCCACAACGTGTCACTATTTGGTGTAGATTTTGCGCTGGAGGCATAATTGGACCATATTTATTTGAAAATGAGGCTGGTCAAGCAGTGACTGTTACTGGTGCTCGATATCGCAGCATGATGACAGAGTTCTTTTTGCCGAAAATAGATGATATTGATGTGACCAATATGTGGTTTCAACAAGACGGTGCTACATGCCGTACAGTCCGTGAAAACTGCATGTAACTGTAACTGCATGAGACATTTCCAGGTCGTGTTCTCTCTTGTTTCGGTAATCAGTTTTGACCCCCTAGATCGTGTGATCGGACACCTTTAGATTTCATTTTGAAAGATTATTTAAAATCACAGGTCTATATCAACAAGCCCACAACCACGCATGCAGGAGGAGATTCAACGCTGCACCAACGAAATTTAGTCACATTTATGAAGATTGGTTATGGAAAATTTCGATATACGAGTACGTAATCCATAGAGGCAATTTGCCCTATGTGTTGTTCCATAAATAATCCTACCCCTGTCTTTATGATTCATTAAAAAAATTACAATCGAAAAACTAAAAACGGTGTTTTCTATTTAATTAAATCTTGCGTTAATTTTGGGACACCCTTTATAACTAACTGTAGGTTCTTAATGATGAAATAATGAAATGGTTACAAAAACTATAGGTATTTTTGAGGATATTTATTGAATACAATTATTAAAATTATAATTATTTTTCACAGTCATTTCATTGCAATTATTTTAACAACAAACGTTTGTAAGTGTAATTTCGCCTGTTGATCTTTATCTTTATGTACGAGGTTAAAGGTGCGAACATGAAATGCCAACGGGAGTTTGATTGGCAGTCCTTCTGTGTTAAAATGGAAAACAGTGTGTATCGAATGAGAAAAACATTACTTCTTAAGTGAGAAACCATCATGGAAGCTGAAGGATCTGTTAATAAGTACTAATGTGATTATTCTCCATGACTAAAGACGAATCTTAAGTATTTTACTGAGTTTCGTTGCGGCAGAACAAGCACGGAAGATGACCGTCCCCCAAACCGCCCAGGACGCTCCTTTGTTAAACAACTCCGGAAATGATCACGATAATATGTTGGACTATCGCCGAGTGAAGTTGAAAGAGCGAAGACAACAAATATTTCATATTAATAACTCTAGTTATAAATGAAACATTTCTAAATTCTATAATAAATTTACCAGTGATAAGACGGACCAATAAAAAATTGTTGTGGATGTAACATGAAGGTGAATAGGATATCACGGAGGAATGAAAATATCCAAATACAGAATTGAGAAAAAAAAGTTGTAAGACATACGGTTTTCTAGTTACATTTATAGAACTACATTTCATGTTACAATATCTAATGCGTATCAAAAAATATTATTTAAGTTTTTCAACAGTATATATTGACTTTGTTTACTAATACACCTACTAAGCGTACTTTACTTTTAAGAAAAACAGAAATATTAAGAATATTGACTTAAAACTCCGAACTTATCCTATACTTTGAAATCTTCTGATAGCACACTAACATTGTAATTAGAACTTGTCTCATCTTCATCATCATTATCGTCTATTTCAATAAATCCTTCCCTTAGTTGATGTTCTACCACAACACAACACTAGATAATTTTGCATTATCTTCTAAATAGTCTGCATTGATCACATTGTCATCGATGTGAACATATTCATCAAACTCAGGGTGGGTAAACGGCAACAGCTCTTCATCAAGTGAAGTTGGATTATCTTCAGTTGTCCCTTGATATTTTGCTAATCAATCATCATATGAATCAAATTCGTCCTCATTTTGCATATGAAATCCACAATGTCGAAACCAATTTGCGATACTTTTTGCTATGCTGTATAAATAAAGTTTATAACAACCAAGAGACTAACATTAATCATTTTGGAAAGCAAAAGCCGCCTGTAATGACTTTTTAAACTGTTTATCACACATTGATCCATCGGTTACAATTTTGAACTCGTGTTAGGTGACATTAACACTAATTTTATGAAGTCTAAACCATTCACTTGGGGATCAGCGAGAGAATTGTCTACTAGCAAAAGGATTTTCCTTTTCTTTTTGCGCAATTCTTTATTCCATTTCCTTGAGTCATTCATAGAAAATTCAGAAGTCATCCAAGCCTTTTTAGAAAATTTATAATTCACCGGCAAGGAATTAGCATTTTTAAAGCAACGGGGTTTTTTGGTTTGCCAATTACCAACAATTTTCTTTTTTCTGTACCTGGTAAATAAGCACCAACAAAAATGGTTTTCCTTTCTTTTGCAAACTTGCCTCCCACGCAGGTTTCTCCCTTAAACGCTAATGTTATTGAGAGTAAGTTTGTAGAATAAGCCGGTTTCATCCCCATTAAAGATATCGGTGTCTTTGTAATATCTTCGAATCAACGGCCATCTATTTTGAATGCAATCGTTCACAATACTCATATCTACGAATACAGCTTCTCCTACTAGTAATGTTATGCCGTCTTTTACGAGGTTGGATTGATAAGCCTCCGACTTGACCAAGAGATGGCGCAACTAGGCCTACTTCGGAGGTGGCTTTCTACAGTACCATCGCTATGTTAGTTTACGTTTGAGAGCACGCTGAACAAGATGCCTCTGTGTTGTTTGTGAAAATGGAAAAATTCGAAGAGCGCGCTGTCATCAAATACTTTTATTTTCAGGGGTTAAAGCCGAATGAAATTAAAGAAGAGACATTAGGGATATCCTCCCCATTATATTCAACCGTTAAGCAGTGGGTTTCCGAGTTTAAAATGGATCGTGTGACAAATGACAAATAAGGATGGAAGAAACGAATCTTTAATGATTTGCGAGCATCGAGCAATTTGTAGGTAACTTGAACTTCATTTGCTAACTATCAAAAGTTTCCATCCATATTGTTGTCAAAAACCCTCTTACAACACTAACAAATGAGTTCCATGCACTGAGTTCCTGACTGGTAAACTTTTCTGTGATTTGTGGTCTGATAAAAATGCCTTCCTTTAATTTGGCATCACTTAACTTGGGGAAGACCTAAACCTGAACACATCCTCCGTACATTAGAAAATGGAGAAAAAGTGGTTTAGGCAATTATCACCTCTTGTTAGCTGAAAAATAGTCTGCTCAAAACCATATATACTCAACAGATCACAAGGATGGCTCCAAAAATATGCAACATAGTTTCATACTCCTACCTCAATATAATTCTACGTCGCCTGGTTTCTGGCATCCTTCAAATTAATCCCCATTAGATTCAACAATATGCTGTCTCCAGTTCTGGAAGCAGTACTGGTACTAGCTTTTTGGTATCGCCTTGTAGGCAACTAAAAATTAATCCCCATTAGATTCAACAATATGCTGTCTCCAGTTCTGGAAGCAGTACTGGTACTAGCTTTTTGGTATCACCTTGTAGGCAACTTAAAGTTCATTAACTAACTATCGACAGTTTCCATCCATATTGTTGTCAAAAACCATCTTACATCACTAACAAATGAGTTCCATGAGCTGAGTTCCTGACAGGTAAACTTTTCTGTAAAATTAATGTCCAGTAATTTTCTGATTTGTGGTCCAATAAAAATGCCTTCCTTTTATTTGGCATCACTTAACTTGGGGAAGACTTCTTTTTATTCATTACCTTCACAAAGTTTTTCATCAGCCCAAGTTTAATGTGAAGAGGAGGCGGACAGACTTTTCTGGGGTGTATAAAAAGTATAAACTTAACATTTTAAGATCATGAATGGAATTAATTTCTTTCTGGTCAAATTTCATTATATAATGATGATTTACTACACTACTGTCCCAAAGACAAAAAAGCAGCAATATTCTGTAATTCCTTCCTGAAGTTCCACTAAAATTCCTAAAACTTTTAAGTCTCCACGTATTTGGCATTTATACTTGTAGTTTAATTTATCGAAAACACTGTGCATATTTTCATAACTTACTTTCATATCGTCACAGAATAGGCAACTGGTATAGAGGCTTTTAAATTTTCATTAAGCAATAACACAGCTTTTAAACTGTACTCAGACGAATCTACAAATAAACACCACTCAGAGGGGGAATGCTCAATATAAGTTGCTACATGAAACCCTCAATATCAGAATACAAACACAGCGAATTTTCCCTACTGTAGAATGCAGCAAACCAAAATTCTTAATTTTCGTTTCATTGAATAGTAAGTTCCATTTATTGAGACGGTAACCAAGAAGTTCTGACTGTTGCTCTGATAACCACAAATCAGGTATTATCGTTCAACTCGCTTTGAACAATTGATTGTGGCTCGCCGAAACTGGGACCTGAAGTAAAAGTGGGGTCGGTGCACTGTTCTTTGGAGCTGCCTTATGATGTTTTGTTATCTTCCAAAATTGCGGATTTAAAGGTACAATCGGCATTAGTAAATCTGCATTATGAGGAACAGGTCACATGGTAGACTGCAAATTTGAATAGTCCATCTTGCGTTTCGCCTTTTTGAAATACCCTTCAGTCTTTGTCAGGCAAAAATAGCAATCGTCTGAATGGTAAGCTGGTTCTCGCCATACCATAGGAACAGCAGAAGGCATGATTTTTCTCTTACTCTTCATCCACTCCACTAATGATACGCTACAACTAACAAAGCACACATGGGAAGCCAACTACTTGTCTTGATCTCCAATTGAAACACCAAAATATAAGAAGGCTTTTTTAACATTTTCAGAAAATGTCCTGGCTTGTGATTTCACCATGAATTCTCCAAAACATAACAAAATTTATTAGAAAGAGTTACGCGTTAGGGCTTCAGGAATATATTTCCTAATATTAGAAGGGTATTTCCATTTAAAAATCGAAGATCTTTCGAATTGTGGAGGCCGTTACTTGATGTAGATCCATGATATAAATGAGATAAAAAACACGAGGTTTAACTTTAATCTACACTTTATTTGAAAAAATTCGACGACGTTTCGCTGACACAGCAGCTTTATCAAGAATGACAAACAGATTGAAGAGTATGGTATTATAAACAAATCGTAGAACAAGTTGGATGAATAACAGGAAAATCCACACCGAGCCATTGTACAGTTAGTATGGAAGGTAATAAAACTAATTAAACAAGTTAAGTAGGGTGAATAATTTACATCTACCTGCTCATTCAAAAGCTTGTCCGAATGTTTGTATCTATTTATTTCTAATGCTTCTAGGAGATCTAATTTTAAACTTTTGATTTCATATGTAATATGTCAAAGTTTTTATTGAATGAATAGTTTTCTTTTATTAAGTGGTTTGAATAATTTGAATCAGATTTATTTTTATCGAAGCTACGTTTATGTTCAGATGTTCTTATGCCAAAACTCCTATAGGTCCTACCGATATAAATTTTATCACAAGAACCGCAATTGAGTTTATAGATTCCTGATTTACTTGAGTTTTCAACACGAGATTTATTATTTTTAATATGTTTACCTAAGTTATTAGAAGTTTTGAAAGTTATATTAAGATTTTGTTTGACGAGAAAGGATTTAATATTTGTACTTGCAGAACCGCAGAATGTTAAATGTTTTAACATTCTGCGGTTCTGCAAGTACAAATCCAACTTGTTCTACGATTTGCTTATAATACCATACTTTTCATTCTGTTTTTCATTCTTGATAAAGCTGCTGTGTCAGCGAAACGTCGTCGAATTTTTTCAAATAAAGTGTAGATTAAAGTTAAACCTTGTGTTTTTTATCTCATTTATATCGAACATCTTCTTTGTGTTATAAAAAGATTGTCGACCAGTGTAGTTGAATATCGAATATTCAGTGAAAAACGACCTACGCTCTAGATCCTTCAATTGTTGATTGATTACAACTGAACAAAAATTAAATTAATATTTTGAGAGCCTTAAATATTTTCATTGGTATCCTTTCCGAAAATACGGAAAGTTGACCTTCACTTGGACTTTTTGAATAGTAACCTCATATTATCATTTTCTTTTTGGGATTTGAGTACCTTCTGCTAAAAAAGTATCACTTCAAACGGTGTATTTTCCGAGAACGAAAAAATTACGTAAAGAAATTCGGAAGAAAACCCACATTTTCAATTCATCGATGTAATTCGTAGAATGGGCGACTTTTTGAGTTTGTCATAAAATGTTGTTCTAGTAGTCATTTAGTCACATTTCAGTTCGTATAATACGCATCATTTCGTGTTCTAGATGAAAAAAGACACAAAACGTAGCGAAAGATTCTAATGAATCTTAAAGTAAGCTCTGTGAAGAAATAAAATTTGAAATCACAAAGCAATCTTCATAGAATTAAAATGGATGTCATTCGCAATTATTAACGAGAAACTATGACAGGCCTATTTGTTATCATTTCGTTTTGAGTCTATTTCATGCAGAATTAATAAGTGGGGAAAACGAAAATCAAGTGAATACAGACACGATAAAAAACCATTTTCAGTTCAACAGGAATAGTGCTCAAGCGTTTCGACTCAATGAAGAACGATTTTCAGATCGTGATGAACCAAAGCTTCGCAAGTTTACCATATTCAAAAAGAAACTTGTTTCAATAAACTGGAAACATCGAAATAAAATATCTCACTCATATCCAAAATCTTTCATGAAAATTTTTCAAACTATCCTACGTGTTCTTGAATACCCAATTGACATCTTCTCAATGCGGCACGTGTTGCATTCAGAATGGCATCTTGATTAATATCTAGATAAGCAGTTCTTATTCTTTCGTTCAACACGCCCAAATTTTCTGGTAGATTATGGTTATTTGATTCTGTAGGTAACCCCAGAGCTAAAAATCAAGAGGGATCAAATCTGGGGAGCGGGCTGGCCACCTAACTGGAACATTATTCCGATTCATTGATCACCAAAATTAAATGAGGCGCTCTGGTTCATCACGATCATCTAAAATTGCATACATAAAAGATGAGCACGGTCAGTACCCTGTATTTAGACCGTGAATCCATCTGGCTCCGAGCAATTATTACCTTTTCCTAAAAAGGCATAGATAACTCCGCGGTTAGAAGTTTTCAAGTAATTGAATGAAAGACATACTCTCCGGACAAAAGTAAAACATTTTTTCTTTTAAGTGTACACATTAGCTTATGCGACTTCGATCTAAGAGAAAATATGCAAAGGTCCATTTTATGATGTTTATCATGATGATGTACATCACAATGGACTAAAATTTTTATTTGCATACTTGAACTGGTAACATAAATATCCCCAAACGTTTGAAACTTTCCCTACAGCAATATCTACACTCTAGTCCACCAACTATTCTCATAGTGGGCCGCTGGAGTTTGAAAATTCTTTTAATTGCACTTCGAGTTTCCCATTCCCAAAGCTATACCCTAGAATAGATTCACAGAGCTCAAAATATGTAGTTTTCGAAACGAAAGATGATACTTTGCAGCCTTTCCATGATCGTCAGAGGTTACAAAAATCGTAGTGTCATCAGCAAATAAGAGGCTAGTATAACCGGTAATATAATTTGGAACATCATTCATAAAGATCACAAATAATAATGGGCCGAATATTGAGCCCTGGGGCAACCCAACACTGACAAATTGTTCATCTGACCAACTACCAACCAACTTTATGAGACAAAAATCTTGTTTCGCAAACAAGTAGCGACCAAGCTCAACAAGAAGAGGCAAATGAGAGAAGCAATTAAACCTTGGTCAAAACCAAAAACATATTTTTCAAAAGCCTAGATGAATACTATCTCTTATGCATCTATTTATCAAACAGGTAAGGGAGCTTATAATACTGTTTACATTCATTCCTCTTCCATTGAACCATAGCTAAGCCATAGAACCTCCGGTGATGAATTTACATAGGGAATTCATAAACAAGCTGTCTCACAACTGAAGCAAAATACTCACTGTATTCTCTAACTAAAATTTTAGAATCAAAATATTTTTTTTTTGCATTTAGAATTGATCAAATACCTCATTGCTTTAGGTCGGTTTGATAACTGCAGAACGATCCGATCATTAGGAACAATTTTATCTGTATTGATTTGATACATATAATCCTACCGTAAATTATTCCTCAACTATTCGAGATCTTCGGTTCCATATCTATAATGCAACTCCGATACCAACTCAAGCCAACTTTTCATATTCCTATATTCTTCCGTATACCAATGCACTTTATTCTCAACTGGTATTTCCCTTTTCTTTTTCAGAGAAGGCAATATGAAAGGAGTAGTGAAAATCTCAAAAACAACGCCGACATTAGGATTTGCATCCTCCAAAAAGTCCCAGCTTCAATTATCTGATATAAATAATTGAAATCCACTTTCCGTCAGAGGTTTTTCATCAGAATGTTGAACATGAACACCCCAAAAAAGTTTTTGACGCAGGAGATTTCTTTTTAGGGTGTCCCATACATGCTCGATGGGATTCAGATCTGAAGAGCAGGATGGCCTCGGTAGAAGATCGATATCATTCTCTTCAAGAACGTTCAAGACAACTCTTGCACGATGAGGAGGGGCATTATCTTGTTGGAAGAGTGGATTTTGACCCGTTGTTTGGAGATACGGTACCACTACAGGTAAAACTATCTCATTTGCGTAAGAATTTCCCGTGAGGTTGTTCTTTATGAAAACGAGGTCAGTTCTTCCACCAAGGCGTATACCTCCCCAAAACATCACTGATCCGCCTCCCTGTCTAACAACTTCTCGAGCATGCTGGAGACGGTTTTGATTTCCAGGTTTCCTCCATATTCGAATTCTACCCGAATCGGGATAATAACTAAATCTAGATTCATCACTGAAAAGAACTGTTGCCCACCTCTCTTGATCCCAGTTTACGTGTTCTTGGCACCAAGCTAAACGAGCAGCGCGATTTCCATCGGTCAGTTGTGGAACTCTCAAAGGACGTCTGGTGTGGAATTAACCTTCGTGCAGTCGATTTCTTACAGTTTGGTCGGAAATTTGTACATTATAAACTCGTGATAGCTCTTGAGCTAATTGAGATGCTGTGGTAATACGATCTCTTCTGGCTTGTAAAACCGAAAATCGGTCTTGGGCGACTGTAGTAATCCTGAAACGACCATAAACGGTTTATGACACTTGGGCTACTTCCCAGATCCCTGGATACTTCCCGTTGTGAGCTCCCAGCTTGGAACATGCTAACGGCTCGTAACATCTCTTCTCTAGTCAAATGTCGTCTTTCCATGATCGAATCACAAAACTTGAATCTTTTATTTGTGCTCACAACAGAAACAAAGTGCCAACTAACTGATTTCAAACACTGAATACATGAAATGATTATAAAGCAGCGTCGAATCTGCTGCATTTTTAGTTTTTTATAAAAAAAACTTGAAATCTGTTGCGGCACTACATAATTTGGTGAGAAATTGATGCAGGTGTTCATTTCTTTAAAAAAATCATCCATATAGATCGTTCTGGATACGATATATCGCTATTCAGAAGTGTTCCTTAGACTTTTTTTAGGTGTTTATAACGTCACCACCTGGAATGTCTACAGTGCGCTGTTGTGCCCTGTGATCTCAAATTACACAATCCCAAACCTGAACACATCCTCCGTACATTTGACAATGAAAAAGTTGTTTTGGCATATGTCGCCTCTTGTTAGCTGAAAAATAGTTTGCTTTTTTGAGGTGACGACCTCCTTTAGCCGACCTAATCATCACTTATGCCGGTACAACCACAAGAGAACTCTGTAAACCACTTAACCTCAACCATTGAAATAAATGATGCAGAGCTCTTAAAGTATTCATCAAACCTTTCATTGGTTTCCGTTATGTTTTTTCAGTGCATAAAATAATGCTCGCATACGAAAATTTTTTCCATTTTGTTTGAATTCGGTATATAGTCTACTGTCAGTAGATATCTGACGTATTTTGCTCTCGCAATAGTCTATTAATATATAGCATATCAAACGGCCCTTGTGTTATATCTTTGAATCTCTTTGAATTATGTTAATAAATAGAAACGATTTGTTCCGAAATAATGTATTGCTCTTATTTTCTAAAGACTTCTAACAACTCTTGTCAGCTGGTATAGATTACAAATAACTGTTAACTCCTCTCATCAATATTCATTATTGTCAGGGTGAACATAATATGGAACACGTCGTACTTGAAAAGAAATCATTGATGCTAATAATTTGAACGCCGTAATGAGAATCCTTCATTATTCTATAATTTCAGTTATCTATTATCAACTCACGATACGGGGAGCATCTAAATCATTTATAATAGACAGGTCAACTACTGTTGTTAATGACACGGTCGATCATGAATGTACGGACCTTCCACAGTAATGGTTATATCGCATATCCGTTTCTGTGACAAATATTATAGGAGCTACAAATGATCGAGTATATTTTTCATGGTAGTAAAAGAGGAAAGTGCTGTGTGAAGAATGAATTGTTTCGTAAAAATCAGAATAGTTTCTCGAATACTTTCACATGTGCCTGTTAATGCACAAATGTCACAAAGACAGGCAATATTCTAACAAAATACTAATAATAATATTTACTTCATTATTGCAGTTTCAAGGCAAATTTAGTTTCGGTTGTAAAAGTCAGACACCACTTTAGGACCCACCTAAATAGACATGCAATTTTAATGTAGTAAATGACAAGATAACATACTGTTTTCTATAAAGTTCATCAATTTGAGTTGCCACAAAATTAAAACAAATAATCAAAACAATTATATATACAAAAGTATTAGGATTTGAATTTGGAAGGCTTTTACTTGGTAAAATTTTTAAAAGTATTAGGCTTTTCAAAAACCCTTTCTCAGGGTCCTGTGAAACCACAATGGTTTAATAATGACCTTATTAAACCAAAATGGTTTCATGAGTCCCTTTGTAAACGAAAAATAAATAAAAGTCAAAAATAGTTACTTTATTAATCAAAGTGAAATTTTCAACCCCGGGAGGTGAAAAGGGCCATTAAACAAGATTTGTTGCAATCTAAAACAAACAAAAATTAAAAATTCTACCAGTAATGAAAACAACTAATGAATAAGAACGATTTAATTAGTTTTTATATAAATAAGAAAATGGGAATATCACTCTGTATCTTCATCAAAACCTGAATCAGACTACTCTTTAAACAATGAAAATATCCACTTATTAAACAGTTTTTTCGATGGGATCAACTATAAGTTGATCTAAAAATAAAATAATAAATCACATTTTTCTTAATTGAAATTAAATCTCCTTTGTCTTCATCGAAAACATTGGCCCTTTCAAAGTATTAAACTAAACAATAACAAAATTAAAATATATTAGGTTCGCAACTAAGTTCTCTCTCTTTTTTATGAAAATATAACTTTATTGTGAAAAAGGATTACAAATGAATCATTCAAAATAGTGTCCATCGCTAGCTACAACTTTATCCTATCTTTCTGGTAGAGCTCGAATACCGTGACGGTAGAAGTATTCGTCTTTTGAGGCTATCCACGAATCAAGCCATTTTTTGAGCTCTTCATATGAGCGGAACTGCTGATCAGCCAGACCATGTGCCATCGAACGGAACAAGTAATAATCGGATGGTGCAATATCTGGGGAATATGGCGGGTGGGGTAGAACTTTCCATTTGAGCGTTTCCAAGTAGGTCTTAACGCGTTTGGCAACATGAGGCCAAGTGTTGTCATGCTGTAGAATTACTTTTTCGTGTCGCTGCTCGAATTGTGGCCATTTTTCGCGCAGTGCTTTACTCAATAGCATCAATTGAGTTCGATACCGTTCCCCAGTGATGGTTTCGTCCAGTTTCAACAGCTCATAATAAATAACACCGATTTGGTCCCACCAAATACACAGCATAACTTTCGCAGCGTGAATATTCGGCAGAGGCGCTGACGTAGAAGCATGACCAGGGACTGCATCATTTTCGAAGTTGTGTTCCACATTGTTTTGACAACGTATTCTTTGTAATCTTGTCCATTCATTTGTTTCATATTGAAACGTAAATCCATAAGAATTTCTGCAGTATCTTCAATAGGATGCTGTTTATCCGAATCGAACATTCTCTCCTTACAGAATATACTGAATTGATTCCAAATCGACCTGTTCGTTTTTCTTGTATTATTGGGGATAGAATTCTGTATAGAACTATTTATTTCGACTTCACTGGTGCTTCCAAAACGAGAAAAAAAAATTGAATTTATATCGGCAGAAACTTTACAACAGGAAGGCCGGCTCGGTGGCGTATGAGATATGATGCTCGTCTCCTACGCAGAGTTACCTGGGTTCAATCCCCACAGAGTCGGTGCGATTTTTCGGATTCTGGGAATCGCTTGAGTGTCCATCTTTCGGAGGAGATGTAAAGCTGTCGGTCCTGTCTAACAGAGATGTGTTGACATTAAAGATCCCTTCCCTCGACACGAGAGGGGTTCGGCAAAATTCCCGGGTTAGTGAGGTGACAGAATTCCCCGGCGTGTCATTAGCCGAAAGGCAGAAACAGAGCACGTTAAAGGAAAAACAAACAAACTTTACAACAGGTACTAAAATGGCTGTTATTGACAGTTTTAAAACCGTGCTATTTGTTGTGAATGTTGCATTGCTATGGAAACGCAAGGATTCTCTATGGGCAAATGTATCCACTAATATCCTACCCCCCTATTTCTATGATATAATATTCAAATTTCAAAGGTTCATTTCTATTCTCTAATAACATAGCGGTGCAAGCAGCTACTCATACCGTATTATTTCCTTTCTGGAAGAAACATTTCACAAAATGAAATCTCCTCTACTAGAACGTAATCTACATAATTATAGTATAATTTCTGATCAGGTATATTCGCTGAATTACTATTTAAGAACTATACAAGCACTTTTCTTATAACAAAACAATTATATGCAAATTTATTCATCATAACACAATGCTGAAAAGTGTTGCCACCAACTTATTTTATTTTGTTTAGGTTCATAATGAAAACAACGAAAATAACATCGCATTCTCGCCGTATGGGGCTGGTGTTATTCTTATAGCCCTTGGAGAAGGCTTGCAAGGTGAAGGATTATATGAAATCAGAAGGGCAGTTCATTTACCCTATGATGCTCACACCATTCGTGTAGGACTACGAGATATTCACAGACATTTGAAGGTAATTTTTTATTGAATGTATTAACGTAAAAATCATTTCCACTTTCATGAAACATAAGTCCACATATTACGGTTGGAAAAAGGATTTTATGAAGTTTTCTAAACTTTATCAATAAGTTTTAAAAATAGATAAGAAGTGTATTAAAATCAGCTCAAAAATAGCAGAACACTTACCACGCACCAGCAAAAACATAACAATATACTATTATCTCGAATCATTTATTCTAAAGGATTTCTAGGTATTAAGAGGTGGCATATTAGCTGAAATTGCTATTATAGATAAATCTATATCATTGATTCATAAACACAATTATTGCATTATTACTATTCGATGTAAGCCAAATAACGTATTTGTATAAGGATTTCACATAATTTAAAATCAAATCGAATTAAATAATCTTCAAATGATCCATTTGATCGTCCCGGCACATTCGGAGCATTTCTTTAGAGTTGGATTGTTTTTCAAAATCACGACGTCATGGCTACTAAGGCGAGGTTAACCGTTCGGTTCATAAACTCTAAGGATAGTTATTTCAGCAGGGCAATAATTGTAGATAGATATTATTATTTGAGTGAGGGCTGCCTAGTAGCCTGGCCACTGCGACCCAGTGGTCTTTTGTGGCATACTCTATCCTAAATTTAATCCACGAGCTCCATCCTTCTCGTAAAGGAAACGAGTTTCTTGGGTGAGAGCTTAATAAGCTCGATCAGCTTAAGTTTGCAAGATTCAAGTTTTTCCATCCTGAGCCTGTCCCCAGCTGGGCACATGCACATAAAATGTTCCGTTGATTCTATATCTTCTTGACATAGTCTACATGAAGGATCCCCAATCTATCCTAATTTATTTAGGTGTTTCCTGAGGCGACAATGCCCCGTTAGTATGACAGTTAAAACTCTCAGTTCCAACCTAGAGAGTTTGAGCCAGGCCTTGGCTTTTGCAGTGAAAGGTCCACTGAGCGTGTCTGAGACCTGGGAGGCTCATTCAATACTCACGTACCCTCAAGTTCAGCCATCGGTTGTTTTCCATCCCTGCATTTTCCAGGGGAATTCCGAGCTTAGGCCTTGGTCCTATGAACACCAGGTTAGTTCTTCGAGCGGTCAATGAATCCGCCTTCTGATTTCCCTTAATGCCCGAGTGATCAGGAACCCATATTATACGGAGCCTGCTCCGCTCTCCTGCGCCATAAGTAACGTACAGGTATCGGTTGCAAATGCTTTCAATGCAGCTTGGCTATAGATGATTTTAATTGACCTATTTATTAATCCCCCCCAAAGCAAGAGGTTAGCACAGTGGTCAATGGCTAATATTTTTGCTTGAAAGACAGTCTCATGCCCACCAAGTCAGATCGACTGTTCCTTGGCGGCACCTCGACCGTAGACACCAGCTCCAACACCTTTTTCAGTTTTTGAGCCATCCATGTACTAACAGGCACCCTCAAGTAGACGGTCCTTGGACCTGATAAATTCCTGTCTATCGGGAATGATGATCTGGAATGGCCTCTTCATGTTGGTTTTAGGTGTTGCTATATCCGACCTGATACTCACCACTTCATTGTCCTCGATTTCGGACTGTGAGGCGCCAGACACAAAGCCGAAGTTACCCGCTTCATTACGGGAAAGACGATGGAATCTGTAGAAAGCCACTCCTCTTATCACCAGATGAAGAGGGGCAAAGTCCAATATCAGTTCCATGGCCGCAGTGAGTGTAGAGCAAAAGGCTCCAGTAATCATCATGCAGGCTGTTCTCTGTAATTTAGAGAGCTTGAGTTGGCATTGCCTCTTAAGACTGCACTCCCACCAAGCAATGCAGCCGTGCGTAATACGTGGTCTAAACACCATCACATATAGCCACTGACGTTGTTTTGGGGCAAGACTCCATTTTTTTCCACAGGTCGTTTGACATGCCCATAGGGAATGTCTAGCCTTGTGTATTGTGTTTTCCAGGTGCGAATTCCACGTGATTTTGCTATCCAGGGTAATCCCCAGATATTTTGCTTCTTCCACAACCGGAATAAACACCCCGCCTAGAGTCGGGGGAGAAACAAATATTCTCCTCTTTCTGGTAAATGGTACCATAAGGGTTTTGTAGGGGTTTATGCTAAGTTTCTCTTCTTCACACCACCCCTGAATTGCAGACATAGCCTCCTGAAGTCTGTCGGAAACATTGACATCGACAAACATTCGACACCCCCAAAATTTTACCACAATATCTCAAGCGGTTTACGAAAAATTCAAATTTAACTGCGTCTTTCGATTGAACTTTAACACCATTATAAACTTTTTTCATGAAATGACTGCAGTAATCACCTCGTTGAATATGGACGTGTCTTTTTAAATACCCTGTATATATACAGCCGCGATTTCGAAAGTAACCGAACTGTTTTGAAAAAACATCTACATCTACATCATTTGTAATATTGTGCCCGTCGATAACTTGGTACTCCATTGGCTGTTAAAAATTTCATGACATTTGTATGTAAACAACTTCAGCTATTGCTTCATGTTTGTTAGTGTGTTTAGTACATCCGTCGGAAAGAGCTGCAATTGAGTTCTGTAGTAAATCTTTTACCGAAACGCACCTAATGCTTCAAACTGAATATGATAATGATTGTCTATCCCGTACGCAAGTGTACGAGTGGTTCAAGTCATTCAAATGGGGTAGAGAGAACTAAATGATAACGAAAGATCAGACCATCCCAAAACTGGATTATTGAAAGAAAACATCGAAAAAGTGCGCGAATTAAAGACCGAAAGATCATTCCAAAAAAGGAGATAGAGAACTCGTTTGACAACGAGTTGGCGTGTGAGTGTTGTGTATCAATGCAGAAGGCTATATTGATGAATAAAGAATATTTGTATCAAAATTAATAATGGTTGTTTATATTTTCGAAGTACGGTTACTTTTGGAATAGAGGGTGTATGTATCTACCATACAAACCCATGATTATGTTTACCATCATAATCTTACCTCACTTTTGCATATATATATGCCTAGTTTGCTACACACATTCTTTTTGAGAGTTGTTGATTATTGGTTGATATTTTTAAATAAAAATGTGTAAACAACATATGTATCAAAATATGAAAAATTAGATTAGGTAACTTCAGGTTGGTAGTTTAAATCATATATTGAATTTGAAACATTTATTTCGTCTAGTTCGTTTGGCATTGTTTTTCAATCATTCTGAAGTTTTTGTCTAAACTACGAACTAGTAAATCTTATAGATTCGGCGTAATATGGATTTGTCTAATTCACTAGTATAAATCAACGTAAGTTTTAATAAAGGTCCTTGAATATGAGCTTATTCCAGCAAAAATAGAAAAATTAAGAAAAAAGGCATTCAGTATTTTGAAAATAGCTCAGGAACTATTAATTATTCAGAAAACAGAATAGTTTCATAACAGGACGAAATTTCCAATAAAAAGTCCGAAACTCTTTATCCGTTATCTGAGCATTCGATAACCATCAAAATGTTTTTCAAATATCCATGTCCATTGAAGACCATAAGTTTTTAAATTATTCTGAATTTATTCTAAAGCTTTTCTCACATATATAAATTTAACAAGATTACTGTTTTAAAGTATAAAAATATTATTTATTATGTTAATTATAAATTTGAAATTGAATGAGTAAAAATCTTCATTTATGGTTGAATTGAAAATATAATAATCAACAAAATACATCACATTTAAATGGTTTTATTACTTAATATTATCAATCAATGTTGATGTCTTAGTCGACTCTAAAGAAAAATTAACTTTATTTCTATCGTATAATTGCCGACACACTATGCAGGAACCATCTCGTGTAACCCCTGACAGTGCAACATGCGTAGATAATTTATTCTGTAACTGTAAACTCCAACCGCACAGTACATCTCCACCTTGGTGACCATTCCTGTCAATTCATAAAATTTGAATCATTGAATAACAAAAAAATCATAAACTGAAATTTAAAAACAAACATCAGAAAAATCACACCTCATGGAACCCACTGCGTGAGACAAAAACTGCAAGGTGAAAACTGGAACATAATACTCTCAGGGAAATCAGGTAACGATACCTTCACTCTATTTTTCCACAGATTCCAAGCGAAACTGTGAAAATCAAACGTGTTAGAGAGATTCTTGAGATCCTGAACACGGTGTTTCGAGCTACACGGTCCCATTAGGTATTTCATGCTTATAAGCATTGCATAGATTTGCTAGGGCGAACATTCGATTAAATTAAGTGAAAACGAAATGAAGAGAAAATAGGATCTTCAGATAACAAAACGAAGGCTATATGGACAATCGTTAAGGATGAGATAACTAAGCCAATACTCTCAATAAATTTTTCGCAACTAAAGGTGAAAAAATAAACAACGACATGGGGTTCACTGTGAATGATAGAGCACTAGAACTTAGTTTACTAAAAAATTGCCGCATTAGTAATTTTGATTCAACCACCGAATTTGAAGTATTGAACATTATGTCCAATCTGAAAAGTAAATACACTCAGGACATCTATGACATGACGACTAACTTCATCAAGTCAATTGGAAAAGAGATCGCTCAACCACTTACTATAATAATCAACAAATGTATGGCGGAGGGTATTTTTCCTGAACCGCTGAAGATTGGAAAAGTCAATCCAGTTTTCAAAAAGGGTGATACAGAGGATCCAAATAATTATAGGCCAATCTCCATATTGACAGGTTTGTTTCTAGATTCTATAAGAACTAATCAAAACAAGATTACTCGCCCGCTTTGAAGATAATGAACTATTACGAGAGCAGCAGAATGGGTTCAGACGAAGCAGATCAACATCAACTGCCCTTCTTGGATTGATGAAGCAGATAATTGACTCATTGAACAAAAAAGCGATTTCTGAGGTAGTCTCGAGAGATTTGACGAAAGCATTCGACTCTATCCTTCACGAGTTATTGATGAAAAAGCATAAAGTATTTGGAGTGACTGCCAATGCTTTACAAACTGTGTCCTTCTATTTAAAAGGAAGAACTCAGCGTGTTTGGTGGAAGGGTGGTTTCTCGGAGGAGGAGACTGTAAATTTTGGTGTGCCGCAGGGGTCCACTTTGGGACCTTTGATGTTCATCATATTTATCAATGATATGAACATGAATTTGAATAATAATAACGATATATAATCTGAAACATTCCTGTTTGCAGACGACACACAGTATTTCATTAGGGCATCGAACACAAACTCCCTGAATCAATTGAGGAAGAATATACTCGACAGATCTGATGATTGGTTGAAGAGTAACTCATTCCAAGTGAATGACAGTAAGACTCAATCCATCACCTTTGGAGCAAATAGCGACCGAGGATCCAGTGTGAGATTTCTGGGAGTACACTTAGACCTTAGATTATCATGGGAGATACGGCGACTAGGAGGAAATTGTCTGCGGCCATTTTTTCACTAAGGACAGTAAAGAAAGTGTGTACTTATGAAGCAGCATTAACAACGTACTTCGCAAATTTTCACTCTATACTTCCATTCGGAATACTTCTTTGGGGAGTCTCAACGCATGCTGCTGATCTTCTACTGCAACAAAAGATAGCAATAAAAGTCAGACAGATACCTGTAGAGCCTTCAAGAAACTGAAAATATTAATCCTACCTGCAATCTATATCTGTGAGTGCACTTTTAATGTACATACCAACAAAGAAAAATTCGCAAACAACGGCAAATTTCATGAATATAACACCCGAATAATGAATACTTCAGTATCATAACAGGGCAATGTTGCAGCGAGGAGTCGACTTTTGGGGGCCTAAGCTGTATAACCATTTGTCTGAGAGGATGAAGAATACCACAGCTAGAGGATTCAAGAGGGAAGTTTAAAAGTTACTATTAAATTAAACAGTTTATAGTATAAAAGAATTTATGGAAATCTCATATTAATATGTATGTTAATTTGTTCATCTTTTTTCTGACATGACATGTGAATAATTGATGTATTCAACCTATTTCACTATTATGTTTATATGTGAGAAGAGCTCCAGAAAAATTTTTGGACCATTTATTTAAACATTCAGAAAACAATTGTCCAACTTTGAGACATTAATTCAAATTTTTTCCATCCGTACTTTTTTCTTTCAAGTGTTCTTATAACCATACAATTTATTGAAAGTTTTAAATTGATATTTAATACTATGAAATATCTATACAGAGTCCTATCGTCAACATCAAAATATCCTAAACATTAAAAAAAAAGAGATAGAAACTCCTTTTTTATTCATTTTAGTTTAATGATGACTATATGTTATTTTTCATTTAATCTATTGAATTCAATTTCTTATGATGAAACATAATACGTTTTTCTATAGGTTATTTCCAATCCAATGAGGCATCCTCATATTTTCAGGAATTAACAGATATTGAATAAGAAAAATCAATACTTCATTTAGTATATTACAGACTCCTAGCAACAGGAAGCAGTTTCAAGAATTTATTAATTCTGGGCCATTATTAAGCAAATTCACATGCAGAAGTCAATAGTCTCTTAATTATTAAGTACAAAACAGGAGTTGTCAGACAGCTGTGTATCTAATAATATATTATGTCAATAGCCAATGATTAATATTTTGTAGTGTTAGAGTTATGGGCGCCCTAAATTAATATCTTAGATGAATCACATTTAAGTAACGATTAAATAATTAACTTAATAACTGAGAAAAAATTAGGAAAGTTTCTTTCATGATTATGAAAAATTAATGGTTAATCAAACTTTAGATATTTCTACATAAATTTATAGATATAACATTTGAATTTGGGAGGCTTTTACTTGGTAAAATTCCATTATCAATAATAAAAACAAGTACTGTGTTTTAAGGAATTTTACTTAATAATTAAAAATAAAAATAAAATCAAATTACGCGAATCATCTCTTAGAAAATAATCATTCTTTCGACCCACAGTTTGAAATTTTGCATACAGATAATAAATATTGAAAGGTAGATCTTTGGGAAACTTTAGAAATCAATAAATACAAACACTCAGGTAGACTCATCAATGAACAAGTCGATTTAAACCCTACACCTCTATTGAATCTTTTCGGGGAGCAATCTATTCCTTAATTTTATTGGATATACCTGTCATAAATAACCACTTAAGAAGAAGCAACCCAATAAGCTTTTAATTACTCAAGAACATTTAGTTATATTCTCATTTATATTTTTCTGTATATTCATTCGTCTGAAGAAGCTACGGAGTAGTGAAACGCGTTACGAATCGCAGTTATTAAGTAAAATTCCTTAAAACACAGTACTTGTTTTTTATTATTATAGATATAAATGTTTTTTGTCAGAAGTTTTTTCACAACTAATCTTTTTTTGTTTCACGTTGAAGCTGATGAATTATTTTTGTCTGTTTTTTCTCAAACTCAACCTGACTTACACATAAAGCCAATATTTTCTATCAGATTCATAAAATCATTTGATTTCAGAGTTACTTCATTCCCAAAGAAGGCTTTTTAGCAGGCATAACTCTCAATAACGAGAAGGTTGCCTTAAATCCTTCATATACAAAGCTGTTGAGATTTTATGGTTATGATATTAATTCATTTAATAATGCTCTCTACCCTGATACCCATGTGACAACTACACAAGAGACGACCATAGATGGTCGGGAAGAAACAACAGTTACACTAGATGATAAGTTGGATATTTCTACCAGTACGACTTCAATTCCAAGCATAACTACCATTATTCAAGAAATAACTACTAGTACTCCAGAAACTGTGCAAACAACTGATGACAAAATAACTAGTACAGTTTTGCCAGATAAAACAGAATCATCTGATGTAGAAATAAATCGTACAGTTTCACCTGAGGTCACGGAAACATCGTCACCTGATGATCAAATGATAAGTACAGTTTTGTCCAAGTTCACAGATGCTTCGCCACCTGATGAGCAGATGAGTAGTACAGAAGTCACAGAAACAGTAGTACCTGTTGAAAAAATAACTACCACATTTTTACCGGAACTTTCAGAGACATCATCTATTGATAAACAAATAACTAGTACAAATCTTCCTGATTCCACAGAAACATCAACTTCTTATGAACAAATATCTACAACCATTGTGCCTGAAGCTCCTTTGATTACAACAAATAAAGATGTGGAAGATGAAATAAGTACTGAAAATTTTGAGGGTAGTATGTTAACAACAACTGATACTTTGAGTGATATGGGCTCTGAGTTGTATGGAGTATTATTCAGACCAAATACGAGTAATATTGAAGTTACTGTTAATAATAGAACTTTAGGTATACCAAGTATTCCGAGGAATTTAATGAACACTTTTTTAGTGAATACCATGAGAAATTCAAATTTAACAAGTAGAAGTCAAGAAAATTCAAGTGTACAAGGTGAGTAACTAGTGTGGCATAACTGCCAATGGCAAAAACCTAAAAATGATAATTATTTGTAGATGTACAAAAGAGAATAGCACTTCATCATGAAATTCTAGAAATTACAACTGCAAATATCTTGGAAGAAATAACAACTAAATCAGAAAGGTTTGGTAATGTGATTGTTGAAGGGGAGAAAAGTACGATGAAACCACACCTGTTGAAGATGAAGTAGTTAATACACCTTACAATCCGAAAAGTATCAGCAATGCGGATGAAGTGACCCAAACTACAACAAGTAAGAACAAGTTTGTCGAAATCATTTTTAATGTCAATAAAATGAGGAAGCAGAATAAACCAAAACTTTAGGTGTAAGTTTTTACTCGATATGATAGGAGCACAGCTGCGTTTTTTCTTAATGAACTGAAAACTTTAAATTTCTAAATCCCTAATATTCTTCACCGATAATTGGTAATTCATAATTCAATCATTTAAAGACCTAAATCTAACCTAACCTAACCTACAAAACTAACCCGATTGCTCGCGTAAAAGTATACAAGTCAGAGAAAACAAATGAGACACAAAATTATAATTTTAGAGTTTAATATTAGGGGGCACGGTAGTGCCCCCGCCAAGTCGACCGCGAAGCAAACACTGCAGTACCATTCTTTAATGGAACCATTTCGCCGCATTTTCAGGTCCCTATTTGAGAACTTCTGGATAAGACCAGATCGCAGAAATTCGTCATCTAGTAAGCTATGATCAAATACGTAAAATCTCAACTCTGTAGGTCATTTAGTTCCGAAGTTAAGCGAAAGCAAAGTTTCGCTTTCATGACACTCACTCACTCACTCACTGATGATCATCAGAATAGAACTAGTACTTCCCATAAACTCAGAGAGCTGAAATTTGGTACAGAGTTAGGGTTTAATGGCAACATAAAGGGACAACTATAAAAACTAGGATAATCGAAGATCTGGAGTACCTGGTGACCCTGATTATAACACAAGGGCCCAACCAAACTATCACAGACCGACATACCGCCTTTACAAAAAATATTCAACTTGGTAGTCCGCTTCATTTGATGTCCAAAAACGCTCAGCTGGACTCAGCTCAAACAAATCGACTGTCATTGCAAAAATCCAGCGTAGTGGGACATATCTTCTAATTTAATCTTGCCTACAGCGTCCCACAGTCACTGCTGAGCGAATGCCTCCCCTTTTGCTTTCAAAACGCATATAAATAAAATTGAAGGAAAACTCTGGATAAGACTAGACTGGCTTTTATACTTATACTTACAAGTTTACAAAAAAAAATAGCGAATGGGCAATACGAAAAACTGTTGTTAATGTACAAGAATCGGAATCGGAAAAAAAAATTGAAAGATTTGTAATAATAAAAAACAACTCCTGGAAAGGAAAAAAATTGTCAAATAAGAAAATCTAATAAAATAAATCAATATGCCCACGTTTCTACAAAAAGAAGTGAAATCCCACCAAAAACATTCTGTAAAAAACTAGCTCGATGGACCTGCTTGTTTATATCTGAAAAGTAATCGAATCTAGACAAAGTCCTGCCAAGTCTAAGGTTCCTTAGTGCGATTTCTTTATTATTATAGTTAATGTTGTGTGACTTGGCTGTTGAAAGGTACACAAGGGTACAAAACCAGGTGCTCCATGACACCATTGCACCAATCTGTCCCCAGAACCGCTACCTATTGACGATGGAAAAAGGCCACTTGGAAAACGTTGATTGAATAACCAGTCAATTATAGGCTTGATGAAACTGCCTATTTCAATAATAACAGTATAAAAAATATTTCCAATACAGACGGATGTAATCGTTGATAGAAGTCCGTCTGTACGTCTATTTTATGTTAGATCGGTGGCCAATTTGACGCACCAAAAAAAGAGAGCAGAAGTCAGCATTGTCAATGCTGAATGCATGTGTTGCACAAATAACAACAGCCTAAAATAAGACACTTGCGTCTAATTACCAATACCAGTATGGACTATTACCTCGTTTAACAAACATAGGTATAGTTTGTATCATTTCAAATGGCCACTCATCGCCAACTTTATCAATTTTTTTCGCAATGATTCAGTCGGACATATGTCCTACATACTACATGTTTTGGTAGAAGGAAGATTATTTGTCATACACTTCTGTGGTGCTGCTGGCTATTATATTATAACCTCAAAAGTTTATATCCACTTCGTTGAAGAATACGAAATCATTTCCAATGATTTCAGTGTGGAAAATAACTATAAAAGATAAAATAACTTACTACCAAATACAACCAGACATAAAAACGAAATTGTACAATTCCTTATTTGATCCCTTAATGCTTGGTTCGTAAGAGCAAATAAGAAATTACAGAATTATGTTATTTCGAAACTGAAGTATCTAGGTAAATGAAAGAAGTTGGCGAGATGAAACATCTATTTCAGTATCTTATGCATGAATATTCATTAAAGAAATCAGAGTTCACAAAAACTTGCGAATTACTCGCTACACAAAAGCATCTAATATTAATTTTGAATGAGATTTTGAAACTGCTATAAATAAGTAGGTGGATCAACTTTCTGTGATGATGTAGAATTTCATGTTTTTTTTTCAGGCACAAGGAACTCTCATCTTCCATTAATCAATTTTATAGTATAATATATAGCTTATATTATTATATGCCGAATTATCTTGAAACACTGATGAAATAAATTCAATTCAATAATCGCAAACTCAAATTTGAACGAATATCAATCAATTACGATCTTAATAAATTACTTTTGAGCGTCAATTCCAGCGCAAGAGCACAACGGACAGTTTCTATGCTCACAGAGTTGTATGAGCCGTGTTTCGACGTGCCGTGTGACGTCAAATATTTCCTTTCATTTTATTTGGTAGGAGAGAATGAGATTCACTGAGTAGCCATTTGCAATGATACAAAGTATAGTTACAACAGATATAGCATTACGTGTAAACAAAATTGACTTGTACCTACCCACTAAAGTATAAAGAATGTTCAACGGCCAAGTCACACAACATTAGCTATAATAATAAGGAAATCGCAGTAAGGAACAGACTTGGCACGACTTTGTCTAGATTTCAGTACTTTTTAGAGATAAGCAAGCAGCTCCATCGAGACTTGGCTAGTTTTTTACAGAATGTTTTTAGTGGGATATCATATACGATTTAGCATATCTACAAAATAATAAAAGATTCTTAAATAAGCCAATTAAATTGATATCCAATACAGGGCAGAACAAAGTCAAAGAAATTAATTATGACGTAATTGAACCAGGTTTTGATATGAGCATCTGGTGTTTTACCAGGGATCAGTTTTTATTTAACTCAGGTCGGAAACTATGGCCGTTGACTCAATAAATAGCCAAAAAACGCGGCAAAATAAAAAGTATGAATCTTTTCTTAAGCAATCCCAGACTATAAGTTTAAGACTCAAAGGAACTCAGGCTGTTAAGATAAAATCCGTGGAACTGTTTTGAATTTTTTTTAATAAAATAAAATACTCGACGATAGTTTTTGATAAGATTCAAGTTTTGCTGACCTACAAATATGACTATAAGTGCTCGATCCAATAATTTGAACGAGACTGAAAATTTCTGGTAAGCATCAAAAGCAAAAATCACATTATACAGGTGATAAAAGTTAACCAATTCACATGGCTGACTCGATGGAAACATGAGATGTTGATCAATTTCAATCGAAGAAAGTAATGAATAGAGAATTCAGAATCCTAAAAACCTAATTTAGGGTCAAATTTTTCGCGACATCATAAACAGGGTTGCCGAGTAATATGCTAAAATATGCTCCAAACACATTGCCGAAATTCCCCACATTGGGGGAAAGAGAAATGATAATTCCCCACAGAGATAAAACAACTAAAGATGCATTTCTGACATATCTCGGATATCACTCACTAGTATTATTTCCACTGTAAAGTTATATTATTCGTCAAAGGTGCATTTTCATTGGTGCGTTTTGGCGCTAGTTTGACGCACAAATGAAAAGGTTTTTTTAACTGCAAAATATTTCATTTGTCACTTATTTCAGGTTAAAACAGTTAATTAATGGATATGGAATCTATCTTGTATTGTTTTGGTATCATTCTGCAATCTTTATTCTTTTATATAAATAAATAAATAAATATCTTTATTCAAAATAATAATAACACTAATGTTGAGTAACAAAGTTCCTCGTCAACTCGAATACTAGATTGATTGAATAAAGAAAAATAGAAATGTGTGAAACTTATAAATATGTACGACAAAAGCAGAATTCCCAGAGAATCTTTGAACGATTATATCCTTGTACAAGATTTATTGGAAACGAATTAAATTAGACCTAACAAGCCGTATAAGTGTAATAGAGCTGTATCTATATACCTAAGTTTGAAGCTCAAACAGTGTGCCAAAACATTAAACCAACTGCGATTAACAACCAAGAGAGAAAAATCAAATTATACAGGCAAATAAATCTCCTAAGAATAAAATCTGGCAAAATCCTTTTTTCAAAACCTGTAACAATATTGTGGGAGTATTAAAAGCTGATATGGAGTAATTACTGGACGACGAAAAATGGACACAGCATTTCTTAGCGAAGAAAACAGGTTATCTTGGGTTTTTTATTGACAGCCATTAAAGACCGGAAATATAAAAATGTCAACTCTAGCATCAGCACTGAAACTCACGTGAACTTTCGAATCAGCGCCAAAACGCTCCAATGAAGTGAATCGTTTACGATGGAAAGCAAATACAAACATATTCATTCACATTATTTATTAAATCACGACATATCCAGAACTTATTCTCTCTGCGGTCAGCCCTTACGAGGATGGTTTGATAAGTTTCTGGCCTGACCAGGAAAAACAACGTTTTCAAGAATTTATTTTTATTCCTCAACATAATCTCCTTTAAGGCTGATACATTTCTCATAGCGGTATTCTAGTCTAGCAATGCCATCTCGATAGTCTGATTGGTCAAGTTCCTCAAAATACCCATTTACAGCTTCGATTACTTCTTCATTGCCCGCAAATGTCCTACCGCCGAGCCATATTTTGAGGTTAGGTTAGTCACTCGGGGCTAGGTCTGGAGAGTAGGAAGGGTGCGGCATCAATTCGATCATAGGTTTTAGCTATGGTAACCTTCGAAGAATGCGCTGGTGCGTTACCGTGATGAAACAAAACTTTTTTCTTCGCCAAATGAGGTTTAATTTGCACCTCGTGGCTAAAACGTTGCAATAAGTCTGCGTAGTATTGACCAGAGATAGTTTTACCCTTTTCAAGGTAAACAATGTATATAATACCTCTTGCATCCTAAAAACAGTAGCCATAACTTTGTTCGCCGATAAAATTGTTTTTGCCTTCTTTGGAGTTGGTTCCCCTGTTCCAATTCACTGTTTAGACTTTTCTTTGGTTTTAGAAGTGTAGTGGTGGACCCAAGTTTCGTCAACAGTAACGAATCGACGCAAAAATTCGCTTGGATTATGCTTGTACATCGCCAAATTGGCGGTAGAAATGGTTTTTCGAATCAATTTTTCGTCGACTGTTAGTAAACGCGGCTCTCATCTTGCATAGAGCTTTTCCATATGCAAATGTTAGTGCAAAATATTTTGCACACGTTCATATGACATCTTACAGGTCTCAGCTATCTCCCGCACTTTTGATCTGCGGTCTTCCAGGACTATTTTATGAATTTTTTCTATCATATTTGGAGTTCAGATCTCAACGGGGCATCCTGAGCGTGGCTCATCAGAGCTACTGACACGACTCATTTTAAACCCGGAAACCCACTGCTTAACGGTTGAATATTTTCACAAACAACACAGAGGCGTCTTGTTCAGCGTGCTCTAAAACGTAAACTAACATGGCGATCGGGTTAAAACTATAGCTACAAGCTATCTAAAGATGGTACTGTAGAAAGCCACCTCCGAAGTAGGCCTAGTGGCGCCATCTCTTGGTCAGACCGGAGACTTATCAATCCAGCCTCGCAAATTCATTTATTATTCATTGAAACAAAAGAAAGTTTCAAAACGAAACTTTTTTGTGCAACATTTTAGAACTCGTATCAAGTAAAACATACCATTCTATATGTTTTTAACTAAAAACTTATCCATTTTGTTTAAAAATTGCGCCTTTGGTTATCACAGATACTTTGAGTTAACAGATGGATGATAATTATAATAGAGTAGAAAATACGACTTTCTTTCTTGTTTTATGACAAGCTCAACCCTGAGTGAATAAATTATTCCAAATAATGCATAGGTATAGAGAATCCCCCGAGCCGAGAGCCTCCGACCAATTATAGAGAATAATAAAATCTGACGACAGGTGGCACCATGTGACAAACTACTAATACAAAGCAATAAATATAAATTCCTGTTTCGAATAATGATTTGTAAGAAATCAATTAAGACTATCAGAAATTTCGTCTTGATCATTTGTATATAGTATAAAGTATTTTTTTGTATACTTAAAGTCCCTGCATTTTCACCGAATTTCAGCTCTCTCCACACATTCCCCAATCAGCTTCGCTTTCCCAGCAGTTTGGGGAATTGCCACAGATTGGCAACCCTGATCATAAAATATTAATAAACTAAAGCTTGGCTAAACTAGTTTAGGTACACTGTGTAGATAACGAATTCTCCTTTCACTTTTTCGAATAAATCGGTGAGTTCAATTATAATCTTTTGAATTTGGGAGGCTTTTACTTGGTAAAATTCACCTGACAGGTATATCCATTGATATACCTGTCATAAATAACCACTTAAGAAGAAGCAACCCAATAAGCTTTTAATTACTCAAGAACATTTAGTTATATTCTCATTTATATTTTTCTGTATATTCATTCGTCTGAAGAAGCTACGGTGTAGTGAAACGCGTTACGAATCGCAATTATTAAGTAAAATTCCTTAAAACACAGTACTTGTTTTTTATTATTCAATTATAATCTATGTGTATTTTCAGATTTTCCAGAAATTAATTCCAATTCTACAGAAATCATTCAAGTGCGAAGACACATTCGTACACTGGATGATCATTTACATTCCGAGTTTTCCATCAACGAAGAGCGTCTTCCTTCTATACGAGCATATAAAGTTAAGAAAACTATAAATAATTTTGAAAGTGGAATAGAAATGGAAATTAACAATCGCTCAGAAAATGTCGAGCAAGAGACAACACACCCGATCACGAATCTGATGTACAATAATTCATTAATTGGTACTCTTGGAACTTCTGCAGTAGTTATTAATAACAAAATATTCATTATTGATGATCTATCAGATAGCGATATGAAAACCAAAAGAGAAAATATTAGCAAGAATGAGCTTCGAAGAATAAGATCAGTTGAAGACTTCATTCTTTCTCGACAGTATGGTCAACATTACCCCTTCAGACCTCCTAAACCATATTTACCAGATGAACCACCATTTTTTTGGTAGATGGAAGATATAAGGAATCAAATCTTGATTTTATGACGTATGATACAGTTCTACCTTTTCTATATGCCCCTCAATTAGGAGTAAAAGCTTTAGCATTTCCTCTTGATAGTGATAAGTATTATTTACTAATATTATTACCGCAGAATAGTGATGAACTGAATGAATTGATATGTAATATTAGGATGCATACTACATTCAAATATATTTTGAATAATTTGGAGTTGACCCATATAAAAGCCACTATTCCAAGCTTCAAGCTGAAAGGAATGGTTTCGTTAACGAATACATTACAGAAGGTAAGAACTCAATGGATACAACACAAAACAAATCTTTAATATCATAATTGTTGTCTTCTAAACTATATCATATTGGTATCAGGGTCTTTTCTGAGTAGGCGTCCTAGTTCAGGTAGTAAGTGGAGACATTTAATGTGGTTTTTGATTTTTTCTTCGGAAAAGAAAAAGTAATCAACTCGAAATTGAACAGAAATCATCAGTTTAACAAGGGCTTTAAAGTATTTTATCATTTGTCTACCTTGGTGTGGAATGCGTAACCCTTCTCGTTTTTTAATTGAACTTATTTGGAAAGTATAATCCCAGTTTTTTCATCCAATATTTTTATCGAAAATGCACATTTTCGAAAAAATATTAATTATGTAAGCATCTACAACCAGTTTCAAGAAAGTTGTAATCTGAAAATTTCAAGTAGGCTGATTTCGTTGAACACGATTTCAACATTAGTTGGTTTATTTTCAGTAAATTATTTGTTTATTTTAATAACGTTTTTTTATAATTTCTATTGAAAATAATGACTTTAGGAAGAATACTTGCCAATAATAATAAATTACAGGAGTATACTTTTCCAATTCCGAGTTTTTGGTTATATGTGGTTGCATAAACCACTATTTTCAAAATATATTAATTTTTCGAGAAAATTCAAGAGATAAAAAGTTTCCTATTAGAACAGGACCAGAGAAAATAATTATTTCCTGGAAAAATACAACTTTCCAAATAAGTTCTGATAGAAAAAACAAGAAGAGGTAGAGGATTTCAGTAATTTACCGAAACTTTGGATGAATAAAAGATACTGTTATAATAAAATGAGGGTATTTCGATCCGATTGCTTTTTCATTTTACAAAGATATTTCACACATTTCATTTCTCCTGTCTAAACAGCAATATCTCGAGAAGAAAAAAAATCATACCAATTTTTCCTGTGGACTTCCAGGATAGATCCGCGTACTTAAGAAATGTTTCTCGCATCTTACATTAACTTTTTTTGACAACCTCTTCACTCGTAATATTAATGGCTAGACACCTAAAATTGTCCACAACTTTCATGAACTTAGCCTCATAACATTACAACAATATTGACTCAACTTATTTTTTCATTATGGCGATAAATTAACATACGTCATCACTTCACTAATTTGACTTCATTTCATGAATAGAATAAATTACAAAAGTATTAATTGAAATTAGTTTTACCAAAATAAGTCACAAAATGCGTTGATTGGACTATAGTACGCATCCTTCATAGATGCTTTGCTTAAATCCCAAGAAATCAGGGCACTTCGAAAAGAAATCGTAGAGTTAAACATGAGTACTCATGCTATACAATATTTCCGATGATTTCCGTATTTAGTTTTCTTGGATTTAACAACCATTGTCAGGATTATGTTTTTCTTTGTAGGATAAATAGTACTGTTTTTGGCAACCTTAGACGCTGGTGTCAGGCAAAATTTGCAATGTGATAAGGACAATAAGTAGGAATTAAAATGAAAAGACCACTGAAGTTAAGCAACAAATAGAGTAGACTTCGAATAAACTGAGATGTGATACTAGCAAATTAACGAAATTACAAATGTATTGGAATATAAAATATAAATCAAAGTGAAAAAGAATAAGTTGAAATACATCAGTCCGAATCAAGGATAAATAACTGAAAAGTCAGGGAAGCTGAACGAAGTCTGTGAAAACGAGAGTTCAACTGAAAAGTTGAGGAAAAATTGAAACTTTACACAGTTTGCATCTCAAAATTTCTCAGTGTTGAGGAATATATGTAACTCAATGCTTTTTTTCTCACCCTCAATCCAGACTATTGGAACATTTTATAACAACGGAATATCAGCATATCGATGAGAAAAGCAACGAAGAGAAAGAAACTCGTGGATACGATGAAAAGAGCTAAGCAGTCGAAGAAAAGGAATATATATGAATTAAACTTCTCCTCGTGATTTTAAAGTTTCTAGGTTCACGTGAAGCACATCTTTTTCAGTGCTATCACACTAGCTATCGCACAAGTACATTCATTATTTTCAAACTGTCTAATTGCTTCTCATTGGACATTTATGTCATAATGATGATCATTGGTCTCAGTTTTTTACTTCAGTGATATTTTAATATCCAAAACATTTTATTCCTGCTATTATTATACAATAAAACATGTCTTAAGAATATTACGTTAATTGGTTAACTGATACTCAATTTTTATGTATTGTGACAAATGTTTAAATTATTCAAACAAACCAAGGCCAGATATATGAACATATGCGCCAATTGAATGCTTCAATTTGTCGACCCTTTCTGCAATATCAGTTGTGCATTGACCACAAATCGTATAATAGAAATGAAGTTTAGAAGACATCTCTAGATCATGAAAAAAAATTGTTCAATAAAATAATTCCAAATACGCAGACAACTATATTATCTTTCTTTCCAGTTGGGAATTCGAAAAATTTTTGAACCTAGACAAGCCGACTTCACACCAATGACAAATGATGAAAATATTTATGTTACCAATATCGAACAAGCAGTTTCCGTAACAATTAAAAATTACATGGATCTCACCAAAGGAGGAAGATACGGTAATTATTTAAAATTATCTAGTATCCTTTTTAGATTTCAGGAAAGATGTCATTAATTTTTCCTATCATAATCACATTTGTTTAATTTTAAACACGAAACCAAAATAATCATCTTATTTGTTTTGCAATTTTAAGTACATGTGGCATTGGGTAATGAAACCAATTTTGCTTTTAAGACTTACACAATGCTTAACAATCTTCACACTTACAGATTCGGTATTTTAGCAAGATAATGAGACTAATTGTTTTTATTGTTTTGTAATAGAGATAATTCAAATGTCACGGAAGCAAAGATGCGGAAAAATAAAGTTTAGTTAGACAGAAGAGCACTGAAAGTTCCCTTCTCATTCTTGCGTTTTAATTTTATTTACTATCAATCGTTTTTCTTTCTAGGAAACCATCATCACTATCCAGAGCCTATAAGTTTCAATGTAAACCATCCGTTTTTATATTTTGTGATAGATTCAGAACTTCAAGTAATTCTTATGGCAGGAAAAGTTGTAAATCCACTGAACATACGAATAAAATAACAGGAAAAATAGTCCTTTCATTTCACATTTCACTAAAAATTACATTTACTTCAGAGATGATTATTTATGCACTTCTCGAAAAATTGGGAAACACCTTTCAGCGTCTCCATTTGTTGTCCGATATATTATGTGGAAAGGAGTAAGTCTATTTCTTAAAACAGGCGGTCTAAAATAATTAAGGAAGTCATACTGAAAAAGCAGTATAGGCTCCGAAAACAATATGAATACTGCGTTTCATAGATAATTGAACATATTTTTTAATCCCTGGTAATGGAAAGTACTGAAGAAATCGTGGATATTTTAATAACTTTATAGAGAAAATCGCAGAAAGAAATTTTCCTAAAGATGCATATATTGTTGCGAATAACTGTTCTGGTAAGTAAGAAACAACAATAAATGAATCAAGTATCTTATTTCTTCATGAATAATCAATTAACTATCCTACTAAGGATTACAAACTATCCATAATTTATGGTGGAGAGTGAGTATTTTCTTTAGGTTTTAAAATTTATCGTTTCACAAAATTCTAGAAGTAATATAGGACACCTAAATTAAATGCCATCACTTATGGTAGACCACATTCTTACCAATCTAATTACACCTCGTTTCATGACTTCTAGATTTCAATTTTAATATTTTCTAGCGTTGGTTGAATTTATTTCCCATATCTTCTGAGAGGAGAAATAAAAATCATTTCTGACATTTAGAAAACTGCATTTGAATGCCACATATATAAATAGATGCATCTACTTATACAATCGTGTTATCTAGAATAATATCCTAAATTTTATTGTTCATTACTGATGAGACCTTATTTGTATGGTCAAGATCTGGTATGGTTTTTGAGCTAGACCACAATCAAAGTCCCAATAAACCATTTCTGAAACTCCGTATGACAAACCAGGGTCCAAATTGTATACAACAAGCGTGGATTGTTATCTTCATCAGGGGTATGAATAAATTCTAGTCTTGACAATTATTTTGTCCCGACCTAACTTATACACTAATAAATAGGCCTGATTTAATTTTTCCATTATAAATCTGAACGATGTTCGTCAAAAATGGAAGCAGTTAGTTATTACTTTTGGAAATTTTCCATAAGTTAGCCAAATTCATTCAGAAAAGGTTCAGAACTGCGTTGAAAATGAAGGATAGTACACAAATGAGAACGCACAGCAAGTGCCCACTTTAAGCTTAAGAAATGAAAACCTATAAATTGTATATTTTCAGAAGATGTGAAACATCCGAAGTAGATAACCAATTGTTTACTAATTGTAAAATCAATATAAAACACTCATCAAATGCTTCAGAGATGAGCGAGTGAATTGGCAATTGAAGAAATAACTGAAATTAAACAAATTCATTGAATTTAAGTTAAAAATACACCTACAAATGAAATGTAATCTGAAGTATGGTAAATTATAAGATTTTCCAGTAGAACCTGAAATTCCATTCTGTATGATTAGTGTCAAAAGATTGACAATTATATAACGTGTTCAACGCACTGTCTCATGCATTAGTCTTCACTGTCACCACTTGTTTCAATCCATACTTTTTCGCATTTAAACGCGCAAAAATCTTAAATTTCTGTTTGTGTTTCGCTCAAAAGTTATGACAAACTGAAGGTTGATCTCCTGAGCGGCGGCACGGTTACTCCGCAAGCATGTAGGAATATACTAAGCCCAAGTGCTCAGTTCGAGTCATGGATGTTGTCCTTGAACAAAAAAGTGAATTCGACAAATATATCACATTTGAAATTGGATACATAGCCTAGAGCTAAGTCCATGATCATCGAAGACCAGATAACATGCAATCCTGAGTGGTGACAGTTATCATTGCACAGTCTAGGGGAATGGTTTGGAGTCCACTATAAACTGTAGGTCCATAGAACATACAAACCAAGGTTTGCTTAAACTATATTGGGATTAATTCATTCTTGTCATTTATTTTTACTATTAAAAAGTATTTTGAGAATCTTCAAATAGATATAACAAATTAAAAATAATTGTTGAAACAAAGAAAGATTTTTTCAGATGTGTAAATTAATTACGAATTATATTTTGACAAACTATTAAAAATGCAATGTTTATTTGATAATTAACATTTTCATATTGATGACTGAACACATGTTCAAAAACTCCTTACATGTTAGGTTATACCAACTCATGTTGGTAACATACCTTCAATTCCTCGTAATACTATGACCATTCTAAATCAGAAATTAAAGCTACATGATCTGATGGAAATACAATACTTGGTAGAGCGATATTTTCAGTTAATTCTTCGTTAGATGGTAGCGGTACCACTTGACAAACTTTTAAATTATCCTTCTGATAAAAGATGTAATCTAAACAATCAGCAAAGCCAACAGTGAAATTAGTGTATTGCGGAGTTCCGCAAGCACTGGCTAATGGGATTTTCTGTTCAATCTGCAAATTTTCCACCGCTTCTTCCGGGTCTAAAAAGAAAAACAAAATAAGAAAATTCATTGGTAATAGTCGTGAAACTTTTTTGTAAATTTTCAACAGATTCACTGTAACACTGAAGAAATGAGAAATAAACTTATACGAGAAATAATAGCGTAAACAACACAACATTAAAGTAATATTCGTTTTCGAATAATTTAATAAGGAAAGAGGGTAATTTAAGTGGTGGTACCAAGCTACTAAGCTACTCAAAAAGAGAATTTATAGTATGGTAAAAAGAATCGAATTTCTCTTTTAGCAGTTTATTAAACATGTATCGAGGTGTGAGAAAAAAAAATTATTAGAATTTAGGTACCGAATGATGTACGGAGTTTTTTCAGAACCGATTTTTATGAAAATGGTGATGTTTTGAAGAAAAGACTAGAATTTCGTCCTAAAAATAGGCCTTAAATTGATTATGAAAAAATTAAATTCAATCATAAAATAGCTACGTGCTTCTCTACAGAATGTAATTTTGAAGCTTCAAGTTAAGATTTCAAGATCCCTGCAACAGCGCTCGAGTTCCTTTGCCCCCCAGATCAAAAAAGGGTGATTTTGAGAAAATCGCGTTTAAAGTTTTACGCGCTCTAAAATTCTTGAAAATTTTTGTTTACTCTCAATCTGCGATGCCTGTCGCAAACATTCGACCTACTATATTAATGCTCAACTGTTCTTCTTTCGTTCGCGATTTAATTGAGAGCGTGTTTTTTTAGCTGAATTGTTAGCAAATTCTACGCGACGTTCGTCCGCCTTCAAGCAGAAATTATAACTATTCGGTCCGTTTTTCATACCCAATCCCTAAATGGTTCTCATGACTTGTTATTCTAAATGGCCTGTGCCTTTTGGACGAAAGATAGCACTCATCCTGGGCCTCACCGCCGTGCCCAACGTATGATCTGGTACGTAGGGAAAATCAAGAACTAAACCATTTATTTTTTTTTCACTGTAGGATCTATTGATCCAGGACAATTTTGTAGTAGGCATTCGGAGTTTCTTGAAACTTTGGCCAGAAGTAAACTCAGTCGAACATTCTTTCATTTTAGACAAAAAAAAAACCCGGAAAGATCATTTTATCAACACTCAAATGATACTTCTACATAGTTTAATTATGGTACCTCACTGCGAAAACAATGAGAAAGTTCGAATATCTGTCTTGTGTCTACGAAAAATTTAAAGAAACTTAAATCGAACATATGGATGAATGTGCTTAATGTGCAAATTCATCAAAAAATACTGGACATCATAGCATATGGTGTTCAAAAATTGAAGAGAATTTTCATAATATCCTTATTTTTTTCCACTTTGTAGAGGAGTCATTTCATCAGAATTAACTACTAAAAAATAAAAGTATATTCAAGATACCTTAATATCTGAGCCATACTAGGCACATATGCAGGATATTAATTAATACTGATATTCCTAAACAAGGAGTCTTGACAATCATAACATCCAGACAGATTGATATTGAATACTCTGTATCTTCAGAAAAATAAAATTCGAAACTGCTACTTACTACTTCTATAATCTATAAAATCTGAAGGAACTGATCCTGCAGTGAATAACTTGAAAATTCCACATTCAGGAACACTGTTAAAATCTCCACAAAATACCAATGATATCCTCCTTTCAGGGTACTGAAACATAAATATTGAAATGCAATATATATAAATCTTTCTTCAAAAATTTCACTCACTTCTTTTTTGAAATGCTTCAAACAATGCTCCAAATAAGTAATAGCTAAACCAGCTTGCAAAAGCCTTATATGATCTGCATCTGGATGAAAATATAAATGCGTATTGGCTACCAATAAAAGTTCATTCTTATTATGTTTTGATTGCAATAAATTTGTTTGAAGGGTGGTACTGAGATCCATAAATCTTGAAACCAGCTTTTCATTTTCACAAATCTTGAGCCAAATGTGTGAATACAAGGGATCTTTATCAATGTGCTCCGAAAAAACAACCCTAGAGCTTTCTAATTTCAAAAATTTATCAGAACGATAAAAACAAGCTTCACCTTCAGCTACTTCTCTTCCTTTCATTGCATAATCTCCCTCAAATCCCAAATAGGAAAGAATAGGCTGAAGTTCGTGCTTAAAAATCTTTCTATCAACTTCTTGGAGGCATAATATATCAGCATTATAACCTGGAACAATTCAATACATAAAAATCATATTTTATTATTCAAAGCATTTCGGGAACAATCTTCACCAATTCATTGAAACAAATAAAGAAACAACAGAAATTCTGAATATATATTACATATAACTGGAACTAGTTAAACATCCAAATTCAGAAAGAAATATACTGACAGGCATCAATGAATAACAGATATTAAGGATAACAGGAATGCTTTTATGTTTCGAAGATAAATTTGAAGTTCTGATTGAAATACACTAATGGCCTAACTGGAGTCGTTGAAAATGATTTTTTAAACCTGCGAAGAGCACCAAAACTCATATTTGATGATCCTACATCAGAACGTGAGAAGCATCAGGAACAAAACACTTGAGTTAGAATTATTGATTGACTCGCTGAATGCTGAACCTGATGTTTGTGTATGACTGAACATTGGTTCGTGGAGGAAGAGCTTGACTTCAGAAGAGTGGAAAACTACAGCATGTTTTCATGTTTTTCGCGGGAAAGTACCGTTCATGGCGGGTCGTGTATTCTGGTTAAGAAGGGCGATCGGGATCAGGAAGACACTGCTATCAGGAAGATGAGTATAGAAAGCGAAATAGAAGTGTCCTGTGTGACAAATACGTCACACGATATTGTGTGTGTACCGTACTGGACTTGGAGATTTTAAAACTTTCATTAGTGGAGTGGATCGAGTGTTGGGTGCAGTATTTAATAAATTCCTCAACTATCGTGTAATTGTGGAGATTTCATTGTGGACCTTTTGATAGAAAGTCGTGAGACATATGAGTTTCTGGACCTCCTAAAGAGTTACAACGTAGAGCAGACGGGTTTTCAGCCAACGCGAGTTTCGCGAGACTCCGAGACTTTGCTGGACAATATTCTGATTAATTTTGAGATTCGTGATGGAAACACAGTAGCATTGCCTGGCTCGCCTGATCATGCGACTCAACTGATTACTTTGTCTGGTAAGAAGTCGGCAGATGAGGAGCCAATGTTTGAAAATCGGAGGTTGTTCTTGGAGACCAAGATGCAACATATCGTGAGTGCCTGGGGGAGTGCTCGTGGGATGTTGTGTTTGGGGGAGTGCTCGTGGGATGTTGTGTTTGGGGGAGTGCTCATGGGATGTTGTGCTGTGGAAGGCTGACGTGAACAGGGAATATGATGCTTTCAATGGTGTCATTCGATCGAGAATGGATCTCATATTTCCAGAGAAGACGCGCGCGAAGAAAAGTAGTGTCACTGTTGCTTGGATCACCAGAGGAATCAGAGTATCTTGCAAGAATAAACGTGTTCTGTATGAAGAGGTACGATCTGGATGGGTCTCGGAAGAGTACTACAAGAAATACGTGAAAGTTTTAAAACAGGTTATAGAGCAGGCAAAGATAATAAGCAACCAGTCTTTCATGAGTGCCGCAAAAAACAGAGTGAAAGTGAAGTGGTCTTTGATGAAACAAATAACTAATCAAAAGAATAGGAATGCCCCACCATTGTTCCATTCATTTCCGGATAGGGCTGAGAAAGATCTACTGAACGAAGCTTTTTTTGTGAATATATGTCCAGATGTTGATGAAGTTAATTCAATGCAATTCAATGCACTAACATCAAGGTTTGAGAGTTCAGCTTGTTCTTCAAGCCGGTGATGCAACAAGATATCGTCAAATATGCAGATATCGTCAAATATGCAGTTGGATGACAAGAAGTCTGTAGGGTGTGATGAGGTACAGTTTCATTATTGAAAGCAATTGCTGAGGAGATTGCCACTCCTTCGACACACATCATAAATCAGTCGTTTCTTACTGGAGTGTACCCAGATGCACTGAAGGAGGCATGGATAAGACCGATTCACAAAAAAGGAGACCGTGACACGTAATTATAGGCCAATCTCACTTCTTTCTAATGTAAATAAAGTATTCGAGAGAATAATTTCCCATCAACTAATTGAATTACAACCACGGCAAAATATCAAGCCCTTAAGAGGATACTCGACAGTTTGAATGAGGGTAAAACAACAGCAGCTTTGTGCTTGGATTTGTTGACTTCGACAGTGTTGACCACAACGTACTGCTGAAGAAATTGAAAAGGTTAGTGTAGGAGGTGTTGCTCTGGATTTGTTCAGATCGTACTTGGCAAATAAATCGCATCGACTGGTTGAATATGGTCGCCACAGAAAGAGAGTTGTGTCAGAGCCTAAGCGTATAAGGAAAGGGGTTCCACAAGGGTCGATCCTCGGTCCTCTCCTTTATATCCTACATACCAACGATATAGTGAATATCCCGTGGAATCCTATATGCTGATGATACGGTATGGTATGGTATGTGCAGCTGATAATGAGGAAGATTGTGTGAGTAGTCTAGAGGAGGACCTAAAAACCTTGAAGGGATGGTTTACTGACAACAACCTTTGCGTAAACTTGACTAAGACCAAGTTGCTTATATTTAGCATTAGGAATAAACTCAAACTTTCGATGCGAGATGGGAAAGAAACTATTGAGTCAGTTGAATTCATGCATTCGTTGTGCCCAGAGTCAGATATGGTGTAGTGTTCTGGGGAAACTCAGTAGATACCAACAGGATCTTCGTATTCCGAAAGAGATGTCTGAGAACCATTTTCAAGATGAGACAGTCTGAAAGTTGTAGAGCTCTTTTTAACCGCATGAATATGCTAACCTTGCATGGATTGTATATTTAAGAGTGTGTGATGTTTGTGGCGGAAAATTATTGACTATTCAGAGAAATGGAGGACAATCATGAGTATGATACAAGAAACAAAAAATGTCTCACCCAAAAAAAGACGAAATTCATATATATATCCAATAGAACGTATCATACATGATTGTCACTATATGGAATAAACTCCCAATTGAGTTTTAGAGACAGACACTGGGAAAAAAGAAGATGAATTTCTAATAAAAAATGATATTATAGTGTCGAAGAATTTCTTTCGGAAAAGGATTTCAGTCTAGTATAGTAACCTGAAACATTCTAACTTTATATTAGAATTTGAGCTGTACGTTCTATATGTTTGTTTGTTCCTTATATTTTGAAATTGTATTATACTTATATTTTTATTTTATTTGTGCAAGGTATAGGTATTAATGTTTATAAATTTTTATATGACACGATCAACACCCAATGGTTACATTTTGATCCAATAAAGGCATATCTATCTATCTATTTATCAAATATATTCATGAGAATTGACCACTACTAAGTGATCCGATCTGATTGAACTCTAAAGATGATTACTTGAGCAAGAGTTGTTTAGAAAAGTGTCATCTATGTAATCAGTTGCAAGAATTATAACGTAAAGTATGCTTAGCAAATTTATTTATTTATATAACGGAACATACCTTTTTAGAAACAAGCAGTATAAAGTAATGATAATAGTTTTATTCAATGTTCATCGTAGCTAGATGACCATTGAATTCCTCAAGGAGAAACTAAAGTTTCTCTATTAATTTATTTATTAACATTCTGAACGAATGTACGTAGCAGAAAAATTAATTCTAGGGATACATTTTTTGTAGGAAAGATATAACAAGAATTTATTCTGAACCCTGTCATAGTTCATGGAGTTGACTGCATGAAGTGGAGACCAAATGATGAAACCATATTCTAGTATTGGCCTACAAAATGAAAGATAGAGAAGTTTCAAAACTGAAATATCTGTGAATTCGAATGTGTTTCTCCTTATGAAACCGAGCATTTCAAAAGATCTACTTATAATGTTAGAGTAGTGCATTTTGAAATCAAGACGATGATCTAATATGATACCAAGGTCCTTCAAATGTTCAACATGTTCAATACAAGTTCCATCTAACTTATAAGGAAAAACTATTGGATTTGTCTTTCTATAAAGAGATATACATTTACATTTTGAAAGATTAACACTCAGTAAATTATCCGAAAACCATCTGTGAATTTCATCAATATCATGCTGAAGCTCCAAGCAATCAGAAACACTAGTTACAGTTTATAGATTTTCAAATCGACAGTAAACAATAATACCTTCGAATATCTCACTGCGGAAATAACCTTATCAATATAAAGATTGAAAAGAAAGGCCCAAATAGTTATACACAATAACTAAAATGAAATGATATAAGAAATATGGGACACCAAGAATTTGATGTAGCCTGCATTTTTTTGAATATCTCATCATAGAGGAAAGTCTGAGATTATAAAATTACTGCATAATGTACACGAAATCAGTTCATTGAGTTCTTGGCAACTACAGAATAGACTAATCGCGGCTAAGGATACATATTTTATAATACCTTTCCACATAATGTATAATTTAATAAAGTAGTTCAATATATCAGGGAAAAACATATTCCACATTAAGAAGAATAATTATGTAAGTAGTTTAATTATTCGTCAATATATCATAATTTTCCATGATGCTTATACTGAAAAACAAACGTCAAAATTAAAAAATTAGTTTGGTGGAGTAGTGATAAATTTTGTTTACAATTTTTAGTAATCTTTATTATTTTTATTATTTATCTCTCAAATGACTATCTATCAAAATATCACACAACTACTCTCCACAATTTTCTCCCCAACAAGGACTACCACAGGGTTCACCTCTATCTCTGACCCTATAGGACAACAGGAATGCAGCCAGATTTGATAGAAAACAGTACATATTACAATATGCTGACGATACCCCACGCATCAAATTAACCGAAAACAATAGAACAACTACAATTCCAAACTGCAAAAATCTCCAAATGGTTCAACAAATGGCGCTTAAGACCTAATCCTGCCGAAAGCAGGTTAGTTATCTTCAACCACAAAGTACAACGCAACTCCCCCTCCCTCTCCTTATACAACCACTCTATCACACCAGAAAATAGCGCAAAATATTTAGGCATAATAGTAGACAGCAAACTCAACTTCAATCTCCACACAGCAACAGCCAAAAAATCCATAGTAAATCAAGCCAGCCACTTCCGTAAACTCACATACAAACAAAGACGAATATCAAGAACAACTTGCAGTCAGATATACAAAATGATATGCAGATCAATCATCGAGTATGGCAGTATTCTTTTGCTTAATAGCAGAAACCCAGCCATGAGTAAAATCAAAACTGCCAAAACAACAGCACTAAGAGAACTAACCAAAATCAGTCACCCTTCAAACCCTCTCCACAATCCCTCCAACACCCTCCTGTACAAAAAGACCTCCACCAAGCCAATCCAGGAAAAACTCCAAGATTTGCTAAACGTGAAGTTAACATCAACCTGCTGCAAACCTACTACATCCAACGAGACAACCGAAGACAGCGCCTCAAGCTTCTAGCAAACACTCTGTCGGAGATTTTCTCCAGCACATAGATTATCCCCACAGCCATAAACCAATATCAACTCTTGTTCTTTCTTTCTTCAATTAAATATAATGTTTTTCATAAAATATTTAGCTTATTAGGCTGAAGGACCTAGGTCGATGGCCTTTTGTAAAATAAGTTGTATTTATTTTGCAATAAAGAACATCCATTATTATTATTTTATATATCTCATTTGACCTCGTCAGTATTACATACCCATTCACAACCTCAGGCCAGACTGCCACCAACTGACGAGGGCAAATGAGACTGAAACTGCAGTCTATTGCTATTCTTCTATTCTATTGTAACCCTAGTTGACGGCGATTATGAAGGGTGGATCGGAAAACCAGCTCTTTCAGGGAGGGATATTTAACATTCTAAGGAAGGTTGATTATTGTTGCTTGAATAGAATTTCTTTAATGTGTCTACACACAGCGAAAATTTCGCAAATAGCAATTAATGAGATTGTAGTATCTGTTCCGTTTTTTTCGTCATTTTCTAGGCAACCACGGCACTGTGTGGTTCCCGATAGTCTCATGACGTGTAAGTTTTGAGTTGGTGTCCCATCAATAGGCCAACTATCATCCCAATAGACTCTTTATGAAGGGACAATAGTTCATGTACCCTCTTCTGTGATTGCGGCCCCCCTATGAGCCTTCTTGACTGTCTCAGTCCAGAGATGCCTGCCCAATGGTTCAAGGCCTCGGTAATGTTCCAGTTTTGAATGGAGAGCATGTGGATCCATGAGATGGTCAAAATATGGTTTTGAATTGTACCGAAAATTAAATTTGATGACAATTTTTGTATTCCATCATCCTTTGGCATTCCAAAGAATATAAAATGAAAGCTCTAACTCAATAATTGTGGAAGTTATAGGTTATGAAAGTACTTCCGGTTTTTCATGGACCACCCTATAGAATTCCATTTGTAAACAAACTATCAGAACTAAGGTAAATTTATTGTTATGCGTTCTGACTCGAATATATTGTTTCTGTATAATATAATAGTATAAAGTAGGGTTATAAGGTTGTAACGTTTATAATATTACCCAACATGTGAAAACCTCCTTGGAATCATCAAAATCAAAATATTTGTCTGGAACATTAATTCATTAAGTAGGAATGATGTTTCTCGAAGAAAAAACATAGGTTTTTCTTTTGTGGTTCATTTAATGAATGGTGATAAAATTGTTTTTATAAGCCCCTTACTTGCCTAGTAGCTCCTTTAAAACCAGTTGTTTCCTATAATCAATTTTTAAAGCATATGGTGGACAATATGGATGAAGAACATCTCGAGTATAATCTAAACTACAGTATAAATCAGCCAAAATATTGTAAGTAACTATGCGGAATCTAAAAAAGAAAATATATTCAACAAATGAAAAGATCCGAAATAAATACTTACTGATTACTTAAAGTCCTACTTTGTGTAAACTTATGCCTTGTTTCAAAAGGACAGAATCCAGGACTAGCTTGAATCTTATTGTCACATTCTACCTCTACAGAAGGGCCTTCTCTATTTTCATTTTTAGGTACACACATTAACTTTATGTAAGAATTCACTAATTCATTGCCAGGAAAGAAAATATAACTTCTTGTGTGCTCTGACCAATTCTTTTTATCTTTGGAATCAAACCAAATGAAATCTGACTGATCAATATTTGTGTTAAATATTTCAAGTTTATTAGGATATACTGGATATGTTGCTAAGACAGAAGATGGAAGACCAATTGTATCAATCCATGGTGAATTAATGACAACGTTAAAAGTTTTACCAATTACAGTTAAACTGAGTTCATTGCACATATTAAAACTTCTTTACAAGTTAAACTTTCTTCTACTTTTTCATTATTGATCTTCAATTCAATATTCATTTCTGGTGGTATGTTATTCAAATTTTTTTATTTTTCTTTGTTATAACTTTTTCTACACTGGCACTTAATCGGGTAAGAAATACAGAGACTGGTTCAGATAATTGTCGTGTAAAATTGAATTGTCTATCTACTTTCAAATCCTTGTTCTCATACCTGAATGTGAAATGGAACTGTTCAGTTTCTTCAACGTTTCGAAAATAGGCTTTATCCATATTGAAGATGTACTTGTGCACAAATCTTTTAGAAATTATGTGAAGTATTTTCTGGTACCTACCAAGAGCCAAATTCATTCTGTCATTGCATTCTCACATTATTGCATCATGTTATAGTTAAATCAGAGATAATTTATACTTAGTCAATGTACAATTTCAAATTGATGGCGAGGAAAACTAAGGTTAGGATCACAGAACAAAAGGATAAGTGTTGTGGTTAGGATATTTCTTCTTCTTCTTCTTTCTTTTCTTTGCCCTTGGTATCTATGACCATTTAGGCATGTTTCCATTCTGTGGACCTACAGCTTATAGTGGATTCCGAACCACTCTCCTAGACCGTGCAATGATAACTGCCACCACAAGGATTACAAGTTATCTGGTCTTCGGAAGTTTATGCCCTCTATAGGCGACTCTGTCAAATTCAAAGACGCATACAACACCCAAACCTTCGCCGGAATCGAACCGGCAGCCGCATGTGTACAAACTGGGAAGCGTGTGATCTTCCCACCTTGGCCACGGCGGTGGTTCCGGTTAGGATATTTCACAATAGTCGTCATCATAGAATTTTTATTTTTGCTTTGCAAAAGAGGTCTTGTGTTAACTACTAGGCGGTAAACGTGATATATAATCTATAATCATTTTACTAAAATTTCTATCCAAAAATACTAATATTTTTCGAATAAAACGTTTTTGATCTCTTATTAGGTACCATCATTATTGATTTTCAATTTTTCCAATATTATTAACTTTTCAATATTTAAACACCACCTATTTTCCTTGTCGAACTGCATTTCCATGAGCATCCATTTTGATTTTTCTAATTTGTTTTAAATGTAACCAAATTGCAAACACATTTCTAGATATACATAATTGTGTGTGACCTTCTACTTTGATTTGGAACAGGTATCACATATTTGGAAGTAGAGTTTTCTAATAGATCAACGTATATATGTTCACATTTAATTTAAATTTTCAACAATTACGATTTAGACTTAAACAAGGCTTAGTTCTAAAGTGTTTCAATATTGAATAAAATAAAGTATTTACCAAAATTTACTCATGAGAATTGAAATTTTATAAGAGATATAATCAAACCTATAATACAGAAGTTTAAATTGAAGACCTTTGGCAACCTGGAAGGAAGAATTCCAGAGGACACAAATCAGGTGTTCAGTATGGCTATGGAATTTGACCTGTTCAACCTATTTACGTTGTAGTATTATTTCATTAAAGTTATGACATGTTAACTCCATAATGTGGCGCACTTCTATCTTACTGATATCAAGAGTCATTTAAAGTTGATGAAGGATTTAGCCGGTTCAGAAATATTGCAGGAACAGTTCAGTCACCACCTGCCTTTGAATTTTTGACTCGGAAATAATAGACCGATTATGTGTTCTCTAATTATACTAATTAATTGATTCAATTTTTTAGGATATTGAGGGTGACTGGTCCATCTAATAAGATTAATCATTAGCGACAGTTATGCTGATTAACGAATCAGATAGAGTGTCAGCTAATCTGAGAAGAAATATAAGAACAGTAAAGCTCCCTTTTCGCGCTTCCTATCTTCGCATTTTCACTATTCGCCGATAAAAAAATGCGACCCAATTCCAAATATTCACTGCTAATGATTTTTTTATTCGCAGATCTAATCGGTACCTACATTAATGAATAGTATTCGGTATCCGTTGTAAACGCATCGTCAAATGGACTCAAGAAAATTGAAATAGACCTTATTACTACTACGTCTAAAGTATGTTTTAGATGATATCATCGCTGCATTGGTTCGGATTTTCTTTTGATATTAGCCGCTTTCGCAGCGGTCGGTGTTTTTGGGAATGTAAGCAAAGAATATGTTTAAGTAAAGAGACCTTATTACTCAATGCATAGAGTATATTTTTAAATGCAACTTATTAGATCTTCCGACTTTTGGTAAAAAAATCCGCTTTGCATTTTTTATTGTTTCACTTTTCCACTCATTACAAAAATTGTGACCGAGCAATACGTGTCCGCCGTTGTCTTCCTAATTTATAATGTGGCCTAAAAAAATTGAAAAATAAGTTTCGATACGATAAAAAATCAGAAGAATAAATATCGTGGTCTGTAGCTCCAACTTCACTGTTAGCGAAAATTGTTCGTGATCTACAGATGAGTGCCTCTGAGTGATCCAATTATCTGCCAGAAGGCTAAACCACGGGTTCCCAAATTCGGGGGCGCGACATCCTGGGGGCAATGGAGAAACTCCAAGGGGCGCGTTGATGCCAAATGGCGCGTAAGATAGTAAGACGGCCACAGACGCACTGCACACAGGGTCGTATTAGATTTAAGTAGGATAACTTAATAAAAATTTTTTTTTTTTTTTTGATTTTCAATGGTATGATGTGCACGTATGCACATGTCTTTAATAAAGATACAACATGGTTTTATTACCCGGTATGGCAATATGGAGGCGTCTAACCGCGGTCTTCAGAGGGGGGCCGTGTTACCGTATCCACTACGGTATCTCACCATAGATCGCTCTAGGCCCCTCCGAATAAGCGTGCTACCGTGTTAACCACGCTTTCTTAATCACAGATCGCCAAGTAGGCCTATCGACCAGGCGAGGCACAGAACATACTCTGGGCCTACCTGAAGCGAGGGTTTAAATATCCGTGCATTTCGGGGACTCACTCACTTTCTCTTCGACGACCTCTACGAATACACTTTGTCTCAGAAAACCGGCTGCAGCACACGTTGCCACGAGCCGGCTTTCCGTACCCACGCCATATTGCTAAACCGCCGTTGTTTACCAACGAACCACATGTTTTATTTCATTTTAATTCTACGTTTACAATTAACCATCAGTGTTTCCATCATGTGTGTGACCTCATCCCGGTATATATATATATATATATATATATATATATATATATATATATATATATATATATATATATATATATATATATATACTTTTGTGTGAAAAAATTTGTTAGATTAGGTTAGTTAGGAATGAATGAATGAAAAAACAAAACCTGAAGCAGTGCCTACAATAATTAAACTGAGATTCTACTAAAGCTGCACTATACTGGGTGGCACTTACATATACAACTTTTTGTTAAATAAACTACTGCATTTATACTATATCATTTTAATCAATTTTTACATTGATTTGCAAACAGTGAAGATGTTTCTAAGCAGAAGCTGCTTCAATGAGGCTTTTCAACTCATCTAATCCTTTTGAATTACATTCTTCGAAATAATCCAAGTCCTTTCCACACTTGAGCCAGTCAAAGAGTTTTGGAAATCTATCTTCTTCAACAGGAATAACCAGCTCAATAGATGCCATAGTAGCCAAAATGCTAAGGTCTGCAACTGTCATCTCGTCACCAGCCATCCACGCCGAATTTTCTAAGTATTTCTCCATGAAGCCAAATGCTTCTATGATCTTGTCACGGTCGTCATCGCAAATGTCTCCAATTCCTTGAAAGAGTGGAGTCTGAAAGTAAAAATGTTATGATTATTCCCTTAAATTGTAGTTGAAATAGGAAATGTGAAAAATATATTTACCTAACTTAGATTAACTTGTCAAATTTTCACTTACAATTGCTGTTTTGCACCTCTCAAATAATATTCCAGATTCAAAATGGAGACGTTGAGTTATAATAGCTGATTTTTCCAAGTCATCCTTAGGGTAAAGATTTGAGTAATCTGCTTTGTATTTTCCTACTAAATAAGGCATAATTGCATGGCTTTCCCAAAGGATGAAATCACCATCTACTAAAATGGGTACTGTATGCTCAGGGTTTAACTGGAAATAAGTAAATTAAATAATCAACATTATTCTTTGTGTTTTCATCATTCAACATAATTTTCATAATTATTGATGTCTGAAATGGATACGATTCTATATGTTTGAATGTCTTGAACATTGCATTTGTACAGACAAATAGATCCTCCTCTATTTTGAAAGGCTTTGGTTTTATATGATAAATTTCCATGAGAACTAGCATTTTCCGTAAAAGGAATTATCTTTTGTTATTTATATCTTGAAAACCTTTCGTGCCATAGTAAGTTTAGAACTATGGAAATTTGAAAACTGATTCTATTTTTCTCACTCTATACCGATATTGCTAACTACACTCGGAGGCAAAATTAGCGGAACACTCGAAAATTTAACCGAGTTCGAAGTCCGATATTTTTCCTAATTCTCAACCGATTTAGATGATTTTTTCGGAAAGTTATAGATCAACTCTTCTGCTTTGTAGAAATCATAAGAGAAAACAAAAAAAATTTGAAAAAAATTTTATACGGGGGCAAAACTAAAAGTGTTTTTTTGTCAAAAATTCGTAACACCCTGTGGAATTTCGTGATCCGAGTTGAAACGTACAATATCATGGTCTGTCAAGACACATCTTCCTACAGTAACGCCCTTCTTGTTTGATGCATTTATCTCTATTTTTACAAGAGATATCCAATTTGAAGCGAAAAGTCACAAATTTCAAAAATTTATTTTTAATCTTGCGTAGGTCCATAACATCGGAGGTTAGCCAAAAAATGAAATCTAAATTAGAGAAGCGGAAATCTAACGAAATGAAAATTTTTGAAATTCACTGGCCAATTTCACTCTCCGGGAGAACTCGAAGTACACTGGAAAAATCGTTGATTTTGCACATTTATTTTTGAATTTTTTTGTGTGACACTCTATAATAATTATCATTCCTGTCCAAAATTGAGAGCAGGTGTGTATCCTGGCGATACACTCGTGAAATGAAATGAACATGTTGAGAAAAATGTTCATGATGACCCACAAAAAAAACATTTGATTTTAGTAGCGAGTATGACTCCCCGAGCTCTTATTACAGCGCGCATACGATTTCGCATACCCTAATGATGTTGTCTATCATCTGTTGAGGTATGTTGTCCCACTCTTCCACCAAAGCCAATGTCAGCTCTTCAACGTTGCCTGGATTCCGTTGTCGAACCCTTCTTCCAAGAATGTCCCAAACGTGTTCGATCGGGTTTAAATCCGGTGACCGCGACGGCCAGTCCATTCGTGTGATCCCAACTTCATTGAGATATTCTATCACTATGCGCGCAGTATGAGGGCGCGCGTTGTCGTGCATAAAAGGAAATGTTCCCTATGTAAGGAGCAAAAGGCACAACATGGGGCTCCAAGATTTCTGTTATATACCGATGGGCATTAAGTGATCCATTGCCAATAATCTCCAGTTCTGTTCGTACTCCCAAGCATATGCCACCCCATATCATAACTGACCCTCCACCGTATTGCTCAGTTCCTGCGAAGTTCGCTTGATTGTACCGTTCCCCTCGATGCCTCCATATTCTATCTCTACCATCCACGAAATTCACACAATATCGGCTCTCATCACTAAATAAAACTCGTCTCCACTGATTGATTGTCCATGCTACATGCTCCCTAACAAAGTCTTGGTGCTCTTGCTTGCGCGTATGATCTCAGACCAACTTCATTTAATCGTCTTCTGACTGTTTTCACACTGACGTTAATGTTATCCACTGCTTGTAAAAGGTTACGTGCCTGAACAGCAGTAAGACGAGGATTTCTTATGGTTTGATTGACGATGAAACGGTCATGTATAGCGCGGGTTGCCCGATTTCTTCCTTGTCCTCGCCTCCTCACGTACAATCCAGTTTCCCTGTAACGTCGGTAGATTCGATGGATAACCGACGTCGAGATACCCGACGTGGTACCGACTGAGCGGTAGGTGCGCCCTTCCTCGATCAATGTAACTGCCCTTGCTACTGAGGTTTGTGGTAAATCTCTCATTCTGAATGAAAAATACCGTTTCGAATCGTAAACAGTAAAAGAATCACAAAACACCGCAACCGATCGAATTTGTATCAAATCAAAGAATGGAAAACTCTCATTCTTTAAACAAGTGCAAATGTGGTCATATACAAAAAAACGTGTGCTGTATTTCATATTTGATAAAAAAAGGTGTGCACATGTGTAAATGAAAAGTTTTATCAATGGTCCCAGAATTCGGTTGTGTATTTTAATACCTACCGACTGTTATCTCCTATGAATTCCTAATTTTCACCAAATTAACCAAATTGTCATCAATAACTAATACAATTCGAACATAAAAATCGCAAACGACAATTTCGACACGCCTGAGTGATAATAAGAAAATTCCAAATTGATAGACGAATTTTAATGACAATTTCTTGATTCAATGGAATTTCTCCAAAATGGTGATTTTCCACTTGAAATTAAATATATTTTGCAAAAATAGAGATAAACGCATGAAACAAGAAGGCGTTACTATAGGAAGACGTGTCTTGACAGACCATGATATTGTACGTTTCAACTCGGACCACGAAATTCCACAGGGTGTTACGAATTTTTGACAAAAAAACACTTTTAGTTTTGCCCCCGTATAAAATTCTTTTCAAATTTTTTTTTTCTCTTATAATTTCTACAAAGCAGAAGAGTTGATCTATAACTTGCCGAACAAATCATCTAAATCGGTTGAGAATTAGGAAAAATATCGAACTTCGAATTTGGTTAAATTTTCGAGTGTTCCGCTAATGTTGCCTCCGAGTGTAATTGTAGAAAAAAATGGAAATACGCACAGAAGATTACGAAACATGAATTCTTCGAGAAGTTTTGTACGACAAAATTGATCAAATCCTTACGAGGTCTGTCCAAAAAGTATCGCAAATTTTGTGTTTCATCTAAAAGTATATACTTATTCATAAATATCTATTATGTTACCTTCAAAGAAATGACTCTCGGTTATGAAACATTTAAACCAACATCTTCTCCAAACGTTGAAGAACTTTAGAAAAATATTTTTTATGATATTGTTCAGTTCCTCTTTCGATGTACGTCTTTTTAGCCTCAATCGTGGAGTAGCGTCGTTCTTTCACGGACATTTTTAGAATTGAGAACTGGAAAAACCCACAAGTTAACAGGTCGAAGAGTACGATGGCTGAGGCATAATTATATTGTTTTTGGCCAAAATTTGCACACCATTAATGATTTATTCGTAGGGTTGTTGTTATCATGGTGTAAAAACCAAGTTTTATTCTTCCATCAAATCCAGGTGCTTTTGGCAGATTGCTTCGCGAAAATTGCGATTACTTGCAGGTAATATTCATCATATACCCTTCTACCCTATGAAAAGAACTCATGATGCACCACCCTCAGCAAAATTTGACCAAAAACGTTATATTCGACTTAACTGAGCGCGCTTTCTTCAGTCTTGGATGATGTGGCAGCACCCATTGTGAAGATTGAGTTGTTTTACTTTCCACATCATGATCATGAACTCATGATTCATCACCTCTGGAACAAATTTGGGTCGTCCAGGACAGAGTCCAATAGCTCCTGTTGATGCTATTTTTGCTAATTCTGCACGAATATAGCTGCGGCCCTTCTTTTGGCTAAATTATTGGTGAGAAACGAATAGCACGACCTAATCGATATGTTTAGGTTGTCAGCAACTTCCTTACAGTGATTTGAAGTTTGGCTAATACAACTTTCTTCACTTTATGAATTTTTTTGTCTGTTTTTGACATACTGGGGTCATCTCTGGTCCAAAGTGGCTTCACAGTCGACATTCCGCAAGCGTGCGGGAACCTGTTGTACCTTGATCACGTTTTCAATCATCGATTTTAAAAAACGGTCTTAATTATCGTGTTGAAATAAATTGTACCTTACAGAAGAACTAATAAGGTTCGTATATAAATTATAAAAAAGAATAGACCATAGATTTTGAAAGATCTACACAGACTTAAAAAGTTGGAATGTTGATCAAGGTACAACAGTGGAGATGTACCTTGATCCGCTTATATTGTACCTTGGTCACAGTTAGAACTCTGTCAAATAGAATCCATTTTTTATTTATTTTTTCATGACATTTGTCATATTTTAGAACCACTATCAAAATTTTTTCGCACGTTTTTATTTAAATTAAACAAAACCACGAATAAATAATATATGGGAGATGTCAACCCAAATTATTGGGTTCATAATGATTCTAGAACATTTATAGATTATAATCGGCATCGCTAAGAAGACCGAACCTAACCATGGGGGCTCTCTCGAACAGAGAGGGAATTGTTTTGTTGAGTTTGAATATTGAAGGGATTTTTGCGGGATTATACTTGAAAATTGGCAAGCAAGAACATGGAAGTGATTATGTTTTAGGAGACTCACACTGCGACGGAAGAACATCTCCGCGAAAGAGGAAATATCGCAGGTTATGCACTTTTTGATTATCTCCTTAGTCCTTTTTATGGCCTTGCCTGCTATGTAAAATCTTTTCTTAAATTCAAGTGTGTTTAGACATATAAGAGTCAGTTATGATTGTTGAAATATTTTTCTGCTGGTTTTCTTTTTCCATTTTTGCAGATTCCTGTCCCAAATCCCCTTCCTTTCACCCTTGTCTTCGTCTAGAAATGTGTGCAAGATGAGAATTGAAGCTGCTAAGCGGAAAAAGCTTTGGTACTCTTTATGTACACACGACACTAACACAACATAAACAGACAAGCTATTACTAGTGCAATAGCGACAGGGAAACGAGTTTTTTCCTCAGGTTTTTTCACTCGTTTATTGAATCATACGCAAGATATTAGGGTTCCCCTGTTACATTTTCCTAAGCTCACACTTGTGTTTTTCTGACACACACCAAAATTATAGATATAAGCATTTATTGTAAATACAATTATTTACAACTTTGTAAATCTCTCTTTTTCAGAAGAATATATATATATATATATATATATATATATATATATATATATATATATATATATATATATATATATATATATATATATATATATATATATATATATATATATATATATATATATATATATATATATATATATATATATATATATATATATATATATATATATATATATATATATATATATATATATATATATATATATATATATATATATATATATATATATATATATATATATATATATATATATATATATATATATATATATATATATATATATATATATATATATATATATATATATATATATATATATATATATATATATATATATATATATATATATATATATTATTATTATTTTAACGTTCATAATGTCTTTAAGTTATTAAATAATATCTATGAAATGTCAATCAACAACAATTTGAATCAACAAATTTAAATACTTCTGGTAATGCCTAACTAAGGAACATTTTAATCACATTGAGAAGTCTATTTTGTACCTAAGCTTATAAATTAATCAATAAACTCTGATATTTTATAATTTCAGGAGCAAAGTAAAATTTCCTCTTGGAATTAGATTTTTTCGGGGTTTGTATCATTTCCTTAATATCTCACGATTGGTACAAGTTGTTTTTTCATGGATTATATTAGAGCGCCCTCTGCACTGACCGACATTATTTTGCCTACAAAGTATTCTCCTTCATAAATAAATATAATATAATTATCAGCTTTATAGTTTGTCGTATGTATATTTTCTTTATTTGTCTGAAAATAATTGCATAAGAGTTCATCCTCAGAAGATCCTTCTGAAGCATCTGAATCTCGGACAGAAAAGTTTTCGTTTTCTTCTTCGGTTGTTTCTGATTCCTTTTTCATAATTTTTTTCTTTAATCTTAGTTTCTGTACTTTTTTCATTTAAATTTATTTCAGGTTTTTTATTTTGTCTTGCTCCTTTGTTCTTTCGAATTCATTATCTTCCGGAGTGTCTGTTACAATCCCTGATTCTCCTTTCTGCCTGCCTCTTCGAACTTCTTTCCGTGCTTCACCTTTTGGGTGTGGTATAATCATGGATGGAGTCACAATATTTTTCGGCATTCTTTTGTGTTTTCTTGTAAAGAGGTTTCAAGAACTTAGTTGTATTTTTGAGTAGAATCTCCAGAAGAAGAAGGAAGAACGTCCTTCTTACAAGGTGGCTGTTCAAGAATTGTATTCGTTTCTTGGAACGCTCATACAGGTGAGCGTCGGTCAGTTGCGTTTGACGGCATAAACTCATGTTCTTGAAATATGTTTTCATTTAGTGGGTGTAATCCAGTGCTTCTAAAGCCCCGAATAGTATTTGATGGGGTGAAAGAATGAGGGAAAGCTTTTCCAACAAGACTGGAAATGTCATAAATTGTCAATGGTTTACCGACGTGACCTGGAGTCAACAATAATTCATTTGCAGCTGTGCTGTGATAATTCTTGAACGGTACGAACACGGTTTTATCTAGGGGTTGAAATTTATGACTTGCGCGTGGATGAAGTATTACGAGAACCACACTATGTTTTCTGGCAAATTTTATTACTGGTATTTGAATGTGGGTTTCGTGATTTTCGAGTAGTAAAATGGCAGGACATACCTTGGATGGTTTCACATAATTGACGAAGTGTTTGAAAATCTGTAGAAATAGTGCTTCATTAGACCATCCTGGAGGATAGGTTCCACCAATACCCCCATCAGGAGCTCCAGCAAGCATAAAATCCTTGAAATTTTCTCGTGGAAATACAAGCGTGGGTTAAATGAATCCACCTCCCACGTTTACTGCAGCTATCATAGTGACGGTAGTTCCTTTTTCCGCTCATCATTGCGGCAATTTGTTTAGCACCTTTTGGCTGCTAAATTGTTGGTGGAGCATGGACTGTGAAAAACCCACTTTCGACCACATTCCACATATCGATTGCTCTTAATTGTGGACATTTGGACAAAGCTATCTTATTGTTTTCAAAGGTCAATTCTATATTTTTTTATTGAATGCCGTAGAACGACCAAGGCTAGTAGCTTCTGGTTTGCGTAAAGCTAGGTTTGGATGTCGTTTCCGGAAAAGACGCAACCAGTACTTTCTAGCCATTTGATTTTCATCCCATTGAGGTGGGTATGTTTTGTTGTTGTTCTTTGCAAACTCAAACGCTAACCTCTGGACGTCCTTTAAATTAAGTCCGTACTGTGACTCTACTGCTTCTAATATATAAAGTGCAAGCCAGTACTGTTCTTCATGTGCAAAAACTTTCTTAACAGCGAGGTTATCGTGAAGGTGGCTCACATCTTGACTAGTCTTTAGCACTAGTGTTCATAATGCATCTTCAAAGTACATCTTGACATTTTCAAATGCTTCACGGCTCCTTTTATTTAATTTTTTTTCTTTAACTAGTTTGATATCAGTAGGAAGTGTTGTTTTATCAATGAGTATTCGTTTGGTGTTGTTTTTGTTACGAGGCATTTTACCTGAACCTGAATTTTAGGATAATTTTGTAATGGCAAACAAAATTGAATAGGAAAAAAATTGGTATATCTTGACCATATGGCCAAGGTAAAAAGGTTTTCGTGTGATCATGGTAAAACAGCCGTACCCTGTCGTGTTCAAACGCACGTAAAAATGTTGAGGTTATGTATAGCTAAAATCAGCTAACTACATTCTGAACTTCACAAAAAGGTAAATAAGTTCATGTAGTAGCTAAGAAAAGTAATCGTAAAAATGAAATATATAAAATTACTTACTTTTTGTGGCAAAAAATTTATCGCGATGTAGTTCATTGAACACTAACAATGATCGCTTGCAACTAACTTCATGTTGATTAGCCTTGTTTAAAGTTATAAATGAGATAAAAAAGGTTTATTTAATTTAACTTTATTTGCCAAAACACTTTTATTTTTATTATGTTTACCTGTTATTAGAACTTATTATTCTAGTAACTTAGGTAAACATATTAAAAATAATAAATCTCGTGTTGAAAAATCAAGTAAATCAGGAATCTATGAACTCAATTGCGGTTCTTGTGATAAAATTTATATCGGTGGGAGTTTTGGCATAAGAACATCTGAACATAAACGTAGCTTCGATAAAATAAATCTGATTCAAATTATTCAAACCACCTAATAAAAGAAAACCATTCATTCAATAAAAACTTTGACATATTACATATAAAATCAAAAGTTCAAAATTAGATCTCCTAGAAGCATTAGAAATAAATAGATACAAACATTCGGACAAGCTTTTGAATGAATAGGTAGATGTGAATTACTCATCCCTACTTAACTTGTTTAATTAGTTTTTATTACCTTTCATACTAACTGTACAATGGCTCGGTGTGGATTTTCCTGTTATTCATCCAACTTGTTCTACGATTTGTTTATAATACCATACTCTTCATTCTGTTTTTCATTCTTGATAAAGCTGCTGTGTCAGCGAAACGTCATCGAATTTTTTCAAATAAAGTGTAGATTAAAATTAAACCTTGTGTTTTTTATCTCATTTATATCATGGATCTACATCAAGTAACGGCCTCCACAATTCAAATTGTTTAAAGTTCCTCAAACCATAGATACAGAGACGAAAAAAGGGCGCGAACATTCAAAAATTAAAAGTGGCTCTAGGTACATAAGGTGTCATGGTACAACAGTTTCCTCTACCAATAATGGCGTGAATTCCAAACTCGTGACTCATTCCGTCGTACATGGTATTTAAGTATTTATAAGATGAGAAGTTGCTCTGATAGAAAAAGGCATTTCAGTATGCCTGTGCTTCACACGCTTTTATCAGCTTCGCCAAAATGTGTATTTGCGTGTTTGTTCAAAATGCTTAAACCTCATTTTCATTGACTTTAAAAGTCAGAAACTTTCCGCTCTTCTCAAGTACTGATGACCATATAATAATTCAATTGATTCGTTCTAATATTCTGACTTGAATAATTACACTGTGCTAGTTCAAAATTCTAACACGCGGGAGACATACCTAGTAAACCTATATCGGGTACGCTGAATCCAGTGGTAACCACCGTTTTTGAAAGTTAGCTCTTGTTTAGGAGATATTCGCCTTTCAAGTTAGCTGATTTTAGTAGGGTTCGTCGCTTATGACTTCAGTACATTATGTGCTTGTAATTCCCAAACCTTTCGGAATATCGCTTTACTGTCTTCGGCAAAGTTTTAGCTATTGTCATGGCCAACAACTTTTCTGAATAAACCAACATAGAAAAACCTCATTCAAACACCGTTTCTTAACAAAATGTCCAAAACACTCCATTTCTTTGCCATTTTTTCGTTAATTTTCGTCAAAATAATAGAGAAATCAAGGGAATTTTGCCTTAAAATCTCATGATTTTAACTCAAATTTTCATTCAAATTCGAACAATTTTCAACAAATACATATAAATTCATGTTCATTCTTCTTCTTCTCCATCTTCATCTTGCTGTGAATTCCAGCAAATGTCTCCTAATAGAGAATCAAGTTTTTTTCCACTATACCAGTGCTCAAGCCTAACCGTCACCTGATGAAACCGTTCACCATGCTCATCTGATTTACTTGGTGATTGTTCGGCAAACTTGTCTACATGGTAGTGTAAAAAATGAATTTTCAGAGACATTTTTACACCGATATTACGGAAAGCAACGAGCATATTTTCAACGTGTATGCGCCAGTTTTCGTCACGGTGAATTCCAAGTACATTTTTGATGACTCCTTTGACGCAATCCCAAGCAACGAGCTGCAAATTCGACAAACTGTTTTTAAATTGTTGGTCTCTCATCAAGCGTCGAATATCAAGTCCTTTGAGTATGCCTGTAATAAAATAATTCGAAAAAATATGTGTTAAATATTGAATTAGTTAGGTTGATTGGTACGTATATAGTTTCACACAAACCTTCTTTTATTTTCATTCCACTCAATCTTGGGAAAATTCGCTTCTACTCATTGAATGCAATGCCTTCAGGATCTAGGGCCTTGATGAAAATTTTAACAATCCCAAGCTTGATATGCAGAGGTGGAAGCAACACTTTTTCGATTGGCACAAGTGGAATTTTTTCGTATATCCCGTGTGCATTCCTCTCAAAAGAGTTATCACCTTCAAATCTGCACAAATCTTCCTACGATGGTCTTCATATTTCAACAAATCAAGGATTTTTTTCAATGATTCGTAATTTTCTTTCGTTTTTGTGCTAATGGCAATCGGGACACTGTTTTTTGAGTTTGTGACATGAAGCAAAACCGCCTCGAGACTACTTTTGGACGAATCGATGAAAAGACGCTAGTCTTCTGGTTTATACTCATGATGCATTTTTAATACCAATTCCTTGATATCAGTGCAATACGCGAATGAATTGTCTTCGATGGATTTGAATAAAGCAGTGAACTGTCTATGACGGCCGATTGCTTCATATACTTTCACATCAGGTGCTAAGACATTCTTTTTTTTCAATTGCTGAGTCAAAATAATGGATTGACGCTGCGATAATTTAAATCGACGAATAATTTTATAAAGATCTTTTTGAGAAAATTCGGCATGATTACATTGTGGAGATACATTTGATGGTACTTAAACCGATGGAGACGTTTCGCCAATAGTATCAAAAGTAGATGGAATGTACTTTTCTGTCGGACTAGGTCTTTTCGGTATAGGAATGGATTCCGAATGTGGTAACGGCCACTAAACAAACCGAGTTCCTCTGAGTTCAACGTTTTTTAGCTCTGTTCAATCCGACAATTTCATTAACACAAGCAAAACAGTCATCTGGATTATGTTCTTGAGGATTTGTCCAGATTACTGAAATGCCAAAAGGCATAGATTGGAATTCACCTGTAATAAAAATAGCTTCAATTGATATAATTTTTAAATAAATGAAAAATCATTTCATTATACCTCTTTTCCATCAACTCAATCTCATAACACAACCAGTACAAACGATTTTTGGAGTCCAGTTCACATCTTTGATTACAGTTTGGTTGAAATATTGTGTGTACGATTCAGCAATTTCTTCAGAAATTGAACGCTTGCTTGTCATTATAGTAAACTTTCCACAAATGTAGCTAAATTTAATAAATTTACTGCACGAATTCATTTTGATATTTTTACCAAATATAAAACTTGTGTAAACAGAGAAACTTCAACAGAAATGTCAAATTAAGAAATATTAAAACTAAGACTATGAAAATGGCACACAAATACAAAGCAAAATACGTAGTAACATCAGTGACAATACTAATAAATACGTATTATCAGTGATATCTGTGAGATTTTGAGTTAAAATCATGATTGTGCGTTGAAATTTTTGATTTTACTATAGGAATGTGTTTTCTTTTCATATTTTAAGATTTTAAAGCAAAATTCCTTTGATTTTTCTATTATTCAGACGAAAATTAACGAAAAAGCGATATTCCGAACGGTTTGGAAATTACAAGCATATAATGTACTGAAGTCATAAGCGACGAACCCTACTAAAATCAGCTAACTTCAAAGGCGAATATCTCCTAAACAAGAGATAACTTTCAAAAACTGTGGTTACCACTGGATTCAGCGTACCCGATATAGGTTTACTTGGTATCTCTCCCGCGTCTTAGAATTTTAAAGTGTCATTTTCACGCACTGTGTTATTATTTGATATTAATTCTAGAATCCCATACTTGTTAGTATATGCAAGAGCTATGGAAACGCCATATAGTTTGAGAAGAGTTCGCGTTTCAGTCCCCAAAATTTCGGAATTAAATTCCAAAAATCCCAGTATTCAAGAGATTAATAAGTTTTCAAAAAAAAATTAAAATAAATGATGCAAGAGCTAAACTTCATATTTTACCACCCAACTGGTTTCATCAGCGCCTGTGATCAGGCCGGTTATATTGCGGAAAAAATTAATAAAAAGCATACTTCGAAGTATAAGAGTTATTGATTGTTATTTTGGTAGTACATAATGAATTTGGAATTGTAAAAAAACTATTTTGTACGTCACAGATATAAATTTTAAATTTTGGTAACTAGGATGTATATTTTTTGTTGTAGATTTTGCGAAAAACGAAACTAACTTCAATTATGTTGCTAATACGATAAAAATTTTCATCTCGAATATAAAATAGATGGAAAGGCTTCATTAGTGAAGTCACTTTTTAATCGCCAAACACGGTATTTAAAGCAGTAATTCAAACTGTATCTGATCATTTTAATTTAATAAAATGAACACTGTATGTTATAAAGTAACGTGTTTATTCAGCTGCTAAGTAAAATTAAATCATTTTTATTCCATTCAATGTATTTTTTTTGACAAGACTTGAAATTTCATGTTTGGTAATTGGTATTTAATAATACAATAAGTATATTGATCTCTGGATAACAAATGTATTCATTTCGGGAACTAGAGTCTGAAAAGAGTTAGTTTTTCTTTAAGAAACAGTAGCGTTCACAGTGGAAAAGCGAAAGGAACGATCGCCCTTTGACCGAAAAATGACCATAAATTAAAATTATTTATCATTTTGCTCTATCAGCAATATTCCTATGATTGCTCTCATTAATTAGATACTTTATTCGCCCTTGATTGGAAGTTTGTTTAAGTTCGGTTATAAACAAAAATTGTATATTTAAGTTGAATTCTTTTGAGGTATAATTCATTGACCCGAATGTGGTACACGAAAGATAGCGCTGCTACTCATTTCAGTATAAGATCCTGATCTGAATCCAATAGACTTTTCTACTTGGGGGCATTTGAAAATTTCGGTTTACAGGACTCCTGTACAAGACGTAGAAGACTGGAAATCAACGAATTGGTCTACATTTCATTGCATCTAAATTGAAAGGACATTCATATACTCAGTTTCTAAGAGCTGGATCTATTTGAACCAACTCCTTTAGGTGACGGGCGTGAATGTGGTACATGCACGATGGCGATCCTGTTGATTTTAGTATAAGAGCACGACAATATTTGAAGGAAACATATCCTGATCGCTGCATAGGCTGAGGTGGACAAAAAAATTCTGGCCAGCTCGTTCACCTGATCTGAATCCAATAGACTATTCAAATTGAGGACATTTGAAAACATTGATTTATATTACTCCTGTAAAAGACCTAGAAGACTGGAGATGACCTGATTGGTCCACATTTCATTCCATCCAAATTGAATGGAGATTCATACACTACGTTTCTAACCGAAAAGCTGCTGGATCTATTTGATCCTACTCCTTTAGGTGACAGGGCGGAAATGTCGTACATGCACGATGGCACTCCTGCTCAGTTTAGTATGAGAGCTCGTTAAAATTTGAACGAAACATATCCAGATCGCTGGATATGCTGAACTGGACCCAAATTTTGGACAGCTCGTTCACCTGATCTGAGTTCCATAGAATTTCCTACTTGAGGACATTTGAAAACGTTGGTCTACAAGACTGACATAGAAGTCTCAAAAACCCACATTATCGATCCCAGATATTCCTGGGATCTTCAATCGGATACGAATATCTTTGTGTCGGCGACTAGACTTCTGTATAATGGCCGCAGGAGGCTATTTTCAGCATCTACTATGATCGCTTCCTTTACATTGTGTTTTCATCAAACACAATAAAATTGATCAATTTTTTACACGAAAACTCAGGCAGATACGGAAAAAATGCAAGAGACAAAATAAGATTAAAAAGTAATTGAAATTTATTAAAAAGAATTTTAAATGCTCGGGGAGTACTGCAAAAAGTTGTAAGGGTAAAAAGGACACGTGACCTTTGAAGAAGCCCCTCCCTGTAGATTTTTATAACTGGTTCTGTGATCTGATTAGGTAGATTTAAAAAAGTACCTACGTGCCGAATTCAAACTGAGTATCAGAAAGAGAAAAACTGAAAAAATCTGATGATTTGAACACTCTGTACGAAGCGTTTGCGGACATATACGTAATATACATATAACTTTTCGACATAAAATGGCTTGAGAAATCACTCATATAATATTTGGAAAAAGAAAATTCTAAATTCATCTATGATTTGTATTGAAGAAAACAAAAGTTTATGTTGTTATTCGTAAACCATACAACGAAAAAAAATTAATACGTCCCTGCTTTTAATGTCGGAATAATTTTCTGACATTTGAGATGGGGGTCATTTTTTACATTTGTAGTATTTCACTTATTTGACGTACTAAAACATCGAAAATTGGATACCTGCAGAATGGTCATTATTCATATTGCCCTGGTATTAGTCACTAGACTCTGAGGAAGCAGAAGTCTGGTTCTTGCTCCTTACTGAAAATTGATGGAACAAATCAGTAATAACAAAGTGAATAATATATGATAACGTTTTCGAGCCGTACTTTTTAAAATTGATTTAAACATTGAAAAAAAAAAAGTTTCTCAGTTTTTCCAGAAATTAATTCTGATTCCTGAATATCTACTGTGCCTTAAATATCCTTTATACCTTTTGAATGCAGTGACAGAAAACCAAGTTTTACAATTAGCGAATTCAAATAAATTTGTCAATTTGCTCGTTTTTCTTTTTCTAAAGCTAATACTTTACTTAAAAGTTAATCTACCTCTAGCATTTCTGGTGTTCTAAGCTGACTTTTTTCAACTTCTTGAATATCTAATTCCAGTCCCACTTCTTTTGCCAACATCATAACGGCTCGGCAGGGAGGACTTGCAGGAATGACATACAACTTAAGTGACATGTTTTCTTCAGAAATCAGAACACTTTATTTCAATATTTCGGACGATAGTTAAAAACAGACTAGTGAATATCTAGTACTGAAATTAGGTCGATCAATACTTTTCCATAATTGAGAAAAGGTGGAGTCTCGACCACGATCATTGTGTATGCGTAAACATATTTGGTCATTACTACAAATAGGGTGGAGGCAGGGCAGCACCGAGGACTAAAATTTTCCTATTTATTTGAACGTTTCAGACTCACTCAGAATTAAATTCATACCAAGCTCATACAATTGTCGATTAGCTAGTGTTATTAGAAAATATATTACATATATATATATATATATATATATATATATATATATATATATATATATATATATATATATATATATATATATATATATGTGTATAGGGGTTTCACCCCGACGAGTTGCCCATATCTCTGTTCATGCAATCAAACTGATTTCATGAAAAATATAAATCCACCACCCGGTAATTAATACCATTGCCAGGAAATAATTATAATCAAAACATATCCTGGAATAATTATATATTAGGATATAAATGTTATGAGAATATATCAATCTACCAGAATATATACACACTATAGCATCATCAGACAATGATATCAATGTACCAACGAGTAGTGTCAGAGGCTTTCTCCCCAGAAAAATCCAGTGTACGGACCTTAGTCAAGTAACACTGAATATTACTCATTAATAGTTTCCTTTGAAGTGGTGAACGATCGAATAGAATACTGCTCTGAATATAAATATGACAAAATTGTCAGTTAATTATATTACATTTATATAAACAAATAAATAAAATATGAAATGAGCTTCTGAACAGTATAAACTAAAGAAAAACCTATGACTCTACCTCATTATTTTTTCGGAAAGAAACCTACGAAGAATATTATAAGATTTGATGACTGTTATCTTTTGTAACTGTTCAAACAAATTTTTCTTCAGACCCAAAATCTCAATACTTTTGAGAAGATTCCTAGGAATAACTCCTGTTGTGGAAATAATAATCGGTAGAATAAAATTTTTTCATTTTCCAAATTTTTTAATCTCGTCGCCAAGCATCATATATTTAGAAATTTTTTATTGTATTTATTTTGTATATTATGTGTGTCGGGTATAGCAATATCAATTATATATGTTATTTGATTCTGTTTATTAGTAGGAATGATATCTGGTCTATTGTGTTTTACAGCTCTGTTGCAAAGAATTGTTTTATCAAAATAAAGTTCATATTTGTCATTTTCACAAATAATCTCAGGTTCATATTTGTAAAATTTTTTTCTTTTGGGAATTAGGTCATGTTTAATTCCTAGAATAAAATGAATAATATTAGCGACGGCATTATGTCTTTCTATCTATATTGTTTCATCAAAATAAAGTTCATATTTGTCATTTTCACAAATAATCTCAGGTTCATATTTGTAAAATTTTTTCTTTTGGGAATTAGGTCATGTTTAATTCCTAGATTAAAATGAATAATATTAGCGACGGCATTATGTCTTTCTAAATAATCTGTTGAAGCAAGAACTGAGCAAGATGATAATATATGAAAAACTGTTTCTGAAGAACAGAAACATCTACGGCAAGAACCATCTATATTTTGTTTGATGATGTGTTTTCTAAAATTCTTCGTGAAAACAACCTGATCCTGGATCGCAATTGCGAAGCCTTCTGTTTCAGCAAACAATTCTCCAGATACTAACCATCTATTCGATGCAATTTCATCAATATAATCATTTTTCAATTCTTTAGGGTGCTTTCCGTGTAATTCCTTCTGCATCCAACTTTCTCTTTTAGAATTATCATCAAATATATCAAAATCTACCTTTTGCATTGTCAAGTTCGGAGGTGTAAGATTATAATATGAAGCAACAACAATATCATGTAATTTAGACGTTCTCTGTTTATCATGAAAATGGGAACGTAGATGAAAAATCTGTTTAGTATGAAGATTATTCAAATCAGTTAATCCACGACCTCCAAGATGTCTAGGTAGTGTAACTCTCTGAACAGCTGACTTTGGGTGGTGCTTATGATATTTACAAAGCATTTTCCTCGCTTGACATTGTAATTCATTTAGGTCAGTTTTAGAACATTCAATAATTCCAAAAGAAGATGTAAGAATAGGAACTGCATAGAAGTTTATAGCTCTGAAAAGGCTTTTACTAGTTAAATGACTCTTGATAATTCTAAGTCTTTTGTAATATGAACTTCTAATATTTTCTTTAGTGCTGCTATGGTTAATTGTCTTCTCTTGACCAAGATCCAAGATATTTATATGTATCTTCTTGATGCATTGGCTCGATTTCGATATTGGAAATCTTTATATAATCAGAGGTGATCTTTCTTTTTCAATAGAAAGATTTTTACATTTTGGAAGCCCAAATTTCATATGAATATCACTGAGAATCAATCTTATTATATATATATATATATATATATATATATATATATATATATATATATAACATATATATATATATATATATACCTCTGATATATATATATATATATATATATATATATATAACCCAGTGTGAGTTTCCTGAAGCATAATCGCTTCAACCTTGTTCTTGCTTGCCAATTTTGAAGAATAATCGTATTTATCCTTTGAAATCTCTTCAATATTTAAACTCAACAAAATAATTCCTTTCTGCTTGACCGAGAGAGCCCCGATGACCAGGTTTGGTCTTCTGAGTGATGCCGATTATGAACTATAGATGATCTAGATTCATTATGGACCCAAAAAATTTGGGTTGACATCGTCCATATATTATTTCTACGTGGATCTTGATTAAATTATGGAAAAAATTTGTAAAATTATTTTGACATCGTATTTAAATTATGACAAATGTCATAAAAAAAGAAAAATAAAGAATAAAAAATGAAAAGAGAATATTATATTATAATTATACAGTGTTGGACTAGTAAATGTCTCTGGAATCTATAGAGATATCGAAATGTAATTTTGAGTGGTATTACGGTAGATTGCCTTTGTTTTCATATTTTATAACAATAACTTCCGGTTTAACCAGAAGTAATCTCGATTTCAAAATTCCCCATGAAACACAAGTATATATTATTTAAGTTTCTAACAATGTCGATCATTCTTAAGGTTCAATATTGATTATCAGTATTTAACCACTAGAAATATAGAAAACAAAATTCCAAGATTGCTTTCCAGGAATCCTAGAATTTCGGGCGTGTTATATTTTGTAAGCGAAACAAAATAGTTCAATAATAGAAGAGATATATGAAATAACCATTTGGGGCTGAACTATTTGGTCTACCTTGATAGCTACGTACTAAGTTGAAGATCATTTACATGCTTTCAATTTAACAATACCTAAATTCAAATTTCCAACGAAATAAAAGTTTATAGATTTTAATACCTGCTTACCTGCATGGAAATAATCATTGAATCATTAAGATGAATATCTTCCTCAAAATATTAAAAACAGGTAACTCATTCAATTGTGAAATTAAAAAATAACAAAAATAGTTATTTGTGAATTTTGGTGATTGAAAATAATTAAAATATTTAATGTTCTCCTATGTATTGTTAGTGATTAATTTGTAAAAAGATGTTAACCAACCGTTATCGGTGTCCTCATCATCACTGTGTTCATAAACAACTTCACATCTTCACCTATATGAATGAAAACTATGGGATCCATAATTTCTAAATATTGCTCTTCAATTTTTTCAATTTCTTCATATATTGACTTGGCAACAGTTGTACAATGCGGATCATCAAATTTTTGAATTGCTAGATTCTTAACATCTGCTAACTTGAAAGTGACATTTTTGAGGCAACCCAGTTTTTGACATACGCCCACATTTTTTCTTTTGGGATTAATTCTGGATATGGGGGAAAGCGGAGAACTGTATGCCCATGAGCAGCCAGAAGTGAATCGATATCACATCTTAAACCTTGATTTATGCTCATGAATTATTTCATATAATTCTAGTTTGGTGGCTTATTATTCAGGAAATATACCTTTCTGATTTTAACCATTGCTGCATTTCGACCTTTTTGTTTCAAAACGCAATATTTTCTTCTGTAGCACATTGTGGTATGAAGCGTTATCCAAAAATACCACAGAATTGGGTAGTAAATTTGATATTAATTTATCTTCTATCCACTCTTAAAATTTTCATGGTTAATATTATCATGATAGTACGTGATTTTGTTCCAGATTTGAATATTCAAGATGAATCTGGAACGAATCCCTGCTCACTGACAGCGTGAGTAATAACCAACCGAGGACTTTTTCCAATTTTGTTATGTAATCCATGAACAGTATTATCTAACCACTGATTGAAGGAGTGTGGTCAGAATTGATATACATTTCATCAATATGAATACCTAGCCGATTTTCTCTTTTATATACCCTGATCTTTTTTTCAAATAATCTAGTTGTTTTGTTCTAATATCCAGTGATTCAACTAAAATTCTTCTGTTATCCTGACATTTGTTCTATCTGTAATTAATAAAGAAAAATTGGTAACACCAAATTCAAAAAAACTAGATATTGAGATATACATGGGTAACATAAATATAAATTCGAAAGATCGATATTCTTACGATGTCAATAACTATCAATGTATCCTTGGTGAACAAGGTTTTATCTGGTATATAAATAAGCCAACGAGAGAAACAGATACCTTACAGTATCATTCTGGAACACAAACTCAACCGCCAATAAACGACATGAACTGACGACTTACCTAGAGGAGAAAAAGATCGACGTGATGCTCGTCAGCAAAACCCATCTCAAACCAACGAAGGACTTCAACATCAGGAATTGAACGATATACAGGACCGACTGACTAGAGGCAAGACAAGGGGGAACAGCGATCTTAGTGAAGACAGGGACAAGACATGGCGAGCTACCATGCACCAATTCAAAGAACATCGAAGAGACAGGAATAAAACTACATACAACGAGAGGAGAGCTGAACATCTACGCCGTCTACAAACCACCAAACAACGCAATGAAAGAGGAAGACATCAGAGCCATATTCAACAGTAACACGCCTACCATCTCAGCTGGGGACTTGAATGCCAAGGGTTCGGACTGGAACTGCAGAAAAACCAACAGAAGCGGAAGGATACTGAAGACAATCACAGAGAGGAACAACATCATCGCAATAGGGCCAAGGGAACCATCACACGTTGCACGCAGCCACAGGAACCATGGACATACTGGACATCGCACTCATGAAGAAGGTAACATGGAACTACGAGATAGAAAAGTCAATGGATCTCTCTTCGGACAATTGCTCCGTCATCCTGACATTGACAACAGCAAAAGTACAGGTACACATCAACCTACTGAAAACAAGGAAGGCACTAGGACTAGATAGAATTCCCAACCAGGCATTGAAGAACTTACCAGACGAAGGAATTCAATAAATAATGGAAATAGCACGAGCAATAATGAAAATGGTGCATTTCCCATATGGAAAACAACAGAGACCATCTTGATACTGAAACCAGGAACACCCAAATAGAAGCGTTCGCCCAAAAAAAAAGGAATACTCCCGGAGCACCAATTTGGATTCAGAGGACGACATTCGACAATACACCAACTGGCTAGAATCACGGAGGACATCAAGGACAAACAGAACATATCAACACGGACAGGAGCAGCATTTTTGGAGACATTGAGGAAGCATTCGACAAAGTTCGTCACGAAGGACTAATCTACAAGATGGAGACCACAGGATACCCAGCGAAGCTTACCAACACAATGATGTTTTATCTACAAAACAGTGCAGCAGTGAGGAAATGGCTACAAGAAGATATCGGCCAACTTACCAATTATTTTGGAAGATGGAGGATAAAGATCAACCCGAAGAAGACAGCAGCACTGTAGATCGACCACAAGAAGATGAGACACCCGCAAACACCAAAGGAAATCATCATAGAAGGACAATAAATCGAATGGAAGAAGGAAGCAAAATATCTTGGCGTAATTCTGGACGACCAACTGAACTACAAGAGGCACATCGAGGAAACTACAAGGAAAATAAGAGAAATACACGGAAAACTATACCCCCCACTCAACGGAAGAAGCAAACTCACATTGGAGAACAAATTCAAGATAATAAAGTCAATAATCATCCCAGGAATAGATTCGAGAAGGGGAAACTACAAGCAGCACTTAACAAGATCATCAGGACAGCAACAAACGCCCGATGGCACACAAGCAACGATCAACTCAGGAAGGAAATGGAAATCGACACACTAGAAGAAATCATCACACGACTAAAAACGAAGACAAACAACCAGATGGAAGACCACGAAAACAAGGAGATCAACCAAATAATGGAACTACAACCGAGGACAACAGGAAAGAGGACATCCCTAGTTAATTAACATTCTATGAGATTCGGCGGCAGTTTTATTTGAATGAAAGCAAAACAATAGGGCTTCGCGCAAATGATGCTTTGTTGGCACGAAATTAGACATTAATCTCTCTAATGTTACTTCGATTTGAAGATGGCAACGTGAAATTCTCACAAGTTGTAGTTTTGTAGGAATTTCTTATCTTTCTATTCAATCTCAGGGCTAAGTATCGAAATAAAACGAGTTCCTTAGTTAGATTCCAAACTTCAGAATATAATTGATGTTGTTCCAATTATTGTGTTCACAATACCATATATTTGAAGGATTATTAATATTACAGTTTCCTTAACCAGGGCCTTATATAATAATCATGAGGTGATACGTAAGGAAGTAAACGTTTATCTCCTCACAGGGGTTCTTCACATTAGTATATTCAATAAGATAATAAAGAATACGCTATAAACACAACTGGTAAGAAATATGTAGATATACTAATGTTAAAATGAACAATATACACAAACCTGGAGTGAATGAGAAATGAATGGAGTTAAATATGTGTAATAATAATAAATGAAAGTGATGGTAATTTGATATAGGCCACAAATAACCGAGGTAGCATAACTGGAGATGTGAACGTAGTGTGAATGAAACAGGTAAGATATATAAGTAGTATATGTTCCTTATAAGTCTAAACTTATCTGCAGGGTGTTAATGAATTCTCGTTTCCCTCTTGGTGCGGGAACCCATCAAGGTATCTTAGAGATTATGGAATCGAGTGAGGATCAATTAACAACCACAGCGGTGTCAGTAGAGCACTGGATCTCCTCGACCAGGATCTTTCCAACCCAAAATAAGGGCGATTTCAGATGAATTGAATAAGAACTATACTCAAGTATAAGAGGCCTGAAATAGGTAACCAGTTGGATGTTTGCCATAAGTTCTGATATTTGACTCACCTTAGATGTTGTGTGGCCTAAAGTGTAAAGTGAGGTTTCCCACTCATTTGATCGAAATCTTCAAAAATACCAAAATAAATCCACAAAGTTTGTGAAGCCTACTTAATAGCTATAACTCAGGCTTTAATTTCTGAAACGATTTTGAGAATTCTAGAGAAATAAATCCGCCAAAGTGCGTTTGGTTAATAACCAACTTTTCTTTTCTCTTTATTCCAAATTTATGACAATTGACAGGAAAACCTTTCCTTTGTTCCAGAAGTAATTTGATATTATGTTTCGATTTATTTTCAAGATTTTAACCATCAGATTTAGTGTAATGATTCAAAATTAAAGATTTTACCAAGGAAACCTCATATTTCTCTTTATTTCGAAGAACAGCAACAAGAACAAGTTAAGCTAGTTTTTATTACACATAACACAACACCTTCGCCCAATTAAAGTTCCTTAAGAACTTTTAATCATAAGTAGGGAATCTATTTTAACTAAAACCCACCATCAGGTAATGAAAATGCCTGATTTAAAAAAAAACAGATTCATACTACCAATCACATTGACTCTGATACAAAAAGAATTGAAATTCTCCAATTGAGAACTACAAAAAAAAACATAAGCAACTTGCGTCAAACTATATGTCAGCAGGAACTGGTTCTTCATCGCTTACATAGTCGTCAGGAGGTTTGATTCTTGAGTCTTTCGCATTCCAATTTCCTGATGAGATACCCTGTTCGTCTACAAGATGATATGTCGAAGGAGAGAGTACCTTTGATACCTTAAAGGGACCGACGAATTTTTGAGCCAGCTTTGAGGGGAAATATTTGGCCGCGTTAGATTATATATAATTTTTCCTCCAAAACAGGTCACCAACCTTGAAAGTTTCGTTCCGTCGACGTAAATTATATGTTACCCTACGTTTTTCATTGGCGCGCTTCAAACGTTGCTTGACATCCCCGAAGAGTGTTGCTTACTTGTTTTCCTCATAACCAACTATTTCTTGACGATTAGACAACTTTGGTCCGTCTTCCCCATCCAAAATAATTTCTCTTCCAAAATTCACACGATTTGGACTAACTCCTGTAACTTCGTGTTTCGAACAACGCAAGACACAAGTTAATTTAGGTAGGACCTTATCCCATTGTCTCTGGTTTTCAGGGTTTGACTGGGGATGATACAAAGCAGTATATTTGAGGGTAGCTCGATAGTTCTTCAATAAGACAGTAAACAATCGACTTCGGAACTATCCATTATAAGTCTTTTCGGGACTCCATATATGAGAAGATTTAGCGTAATGATTCAAAATTAAAGATTTCACCAAGGAAACCATATATTTCTTGTTACTTCGGAGAACAGCCACAAGAACAAGTTAAGCTAGTTTTTATTACACGTAACACTAAAACAATGAAACTGATGCAAAAGTAAACCTTTATGTATGTTATATTATTGAAAGATATTAATGTTAATGTTAATTAATAGTTGATACATTCAAGTGGTTGGCCGATAATCTTATAGTTATGTTTATGAATAAACTTATATATTTTCATAACAATCAAAGTTACCGATTTATAATAATTCCAGGTTTTTTTGTGACTATATCATTTCCTGGAAATGGCATAAATTACAGAAAAATTTTTGCGGAATTCGCTTTGATTACTTGAGCAGATATGTGGGCAATTCGTCAAGATTAAACCGCTTTTATATGTATATCCTCAAAGATATGTTTATTGCTTCAATTGTTTATATTTAACACCTGCCCTGGTACTTACCGAATAGTAACGGAGTAAAACAAATATCGAGAATCATTCACCTCTGTGTTTTGGGTTGTTATACGGATTACCGACAAATAAGACAATAATAGAAGGATATGTATTTTTAATTCGAATGCTACATTTAACTAACTTAATAATTCCTTTATGATATCCACTAATTGATCCAAATCGGTATTATCATTCACAGGACATTTTACTAAACATTCATTTCTGCATCTTTTAAGGTATCTATCGAAGAGCTTGGAAGATTCACATTTTTTAATTTGTTTTTTGAAACCAGTATCTGTTGTATGGCATTCATAGTACTCTCTGCAATTATATTGAACAGGGAATTTGCCAGGTTGTACACACTCAAAATCAACAGACTTTTGTTGACATGTGGATGATTCAACGCATTTTTGCAAGGTGCTATCGAATTCTGTGAAGGCTGGGCATCGGAATTGTTTGATTGTGTACCTTTCGTAAACGCTTCTCCAAGTACACCGGTAGTACCTTCCACAATCATATGGATGCGCAAAGATTCCAGCATTTGTGCAAGTTAATGGCGGATCCCAAGGACACTGTACAGGGTCTACAGTACATTCATCGTTAGCTGCGTCATACTGACTTCCAGAAGGACATTCATACGGAACATCGATAAATCCGTATCCAAATATACCAACAACACAAACATGAAACTTTGTACAAGATGAAGGATCTGCAAATTTACCTACAGCTTGACAAATGAATTTAGGCGAACTCGATCTAGTTGTCTTATCATTTCTAGTACTGGTTGCAATTATTTCCGTTGTTTTAGTCTCTAAAGTGGATTTTGTTGTTTCTGTATTGCCTGTTGCTGTAGATGGTTTGGTCGATGTTTGAGTTTGTCCGGAAGTTGACCCAGATGCTGTTGTTCCGGTATTGGCTGTAGATGTAGATGTTCTGGCCGATGTTTGAATTTGTCCGGTAGGTGAACCAGAAGTTCGTCTTGTCACTCCCGTTACATCACTATTATCTGCCGTGGACTGATTCGTGCTAGAAGAACCAGATTCTGTTGTTTCTGTATTGGATGTTGCTGTAGATGGATTGTTCGATGTTTGAGTTTGTCCGGAAGTTGACCCAGAAGTTCGTCTTGTCGATCCTGTTACATCGTTATCATCTGACGAGGATTGAGTTGTGCTGGAAGAACCAGATACTGTTGTTCCGATATTGGTTGTTGCTGTGGATGGTTTGTTCGATGTTTGGGTTTGTCCGGAAGGTGATCCAGATGTTACTCTTGTGGATCCCGTTACATCGTTATCATCTGACGAGGTTTGACTTGTGTTGGGTGAAACAGCTTCAGTTGTTCCGGTATTGGCGGTTGATGTAGATATTCTGGCAGATGTTTGAGTTTTCCCGGCAGGTGACCCAGATGTTCGTTTTGACGTTCCTGTGACGCCACTATCATCTGACGAGGATTGAGTTGTGCTGGAGGAACCAGATGCTGTTGTTCCGGTATTGGCTGTTGAAGTTGATGTTCTGGCCGATATTTGAGTTTGTCCGGTAGGTGAACCAGAAGTTCGTCTTGTCGCTCCCGTTACATCACTATTATCTGCCGTGGACAGACTTGTGCTGGAAGAACCAGATTCTGTTGTTCCTGTATTGGGTGTTGCTGTGGACGGTTGGTTCGATGTTTTGGTTTGTCCAGAAGATGAACCAGATGTTCGTCCTGTCGATCCTGTTATATCATTATTATCTGCAGTGGACTGACTCGTGCTGGAAGAACCAGATTCTGATGTTCCGGTATTGGGTGTTGCTGTAGACGGTTTGTTCGATGTTTGAGTTTGTCCGGAAGATGATCGAGATGTTACTCTTGGGGATCCCGTTACATCGTTATCATCTGACGAGGATTGAGTTGTGCTGGAAGAACCAGATGATGTTGTTCCGGTATTAGCTGTTGAAGTAGATGTTCTGGCCGATGTTTGAGTTTGTCCGGTAGGTGAACCAGAAGTTCGTCTTGTCGCTCCCGTCACATCACTATCATCTGCCGTGGACAGACTTGTGCTAGAAGAACCAGATTCTGTTGTTTCTCTATTGGGTGTTGCTGAAGATGGATTGTTCGATGTTTGGGTTTGTCCAGAAAATGACCCAGATGTTCGTCCTGTCGATCCTGTAACATCACTATTATCTGCCGTGGACTGACTCGTGCTGGAAGAACCAGATTCTGATGTTCCAGTATTGGGTGTTGCTGTAGATGGATTGTTCGATGTTTGAGTTTGTCCGGAAGGTGATCCAGATATTACTCTTGGGGATCCCGTTTCATCGTTATCATCTGACGAGGATTGAGTTGTGCTGGAAGAACCAGATGCTGTAGTTCCGGTATTGGCTGTTGAAGTAGATGTTCTGGCCGATGTTTGAGTTTGTCCGGTAGGTGAACCAGAAGTTCGTCTTGTCGCTCCCGTTACATCACTATTATCTGCCGTGGACAGACTTGTGCTAGAAGAACCAGATTCTGTGGTTCCTGTATTGGGTGTTGCTGAGGACGGTTTGTTCGATGTTTGGGTTTGTCCAGAAGATGACCCAGATGTTCGTCCTGTCGATCCTGTTACAGCACTATTATCTGCCGTGGACTGACTCGTGCTGGAAGAACCAGATTCTGTTGTTCCAGTAATGGGTGTTGCTGTAGATGGTTTGTTCGATGTTTGAGTTTGTCCAGAAGATGACCCAGATGTTCGTCCTGTCGATCCTGTTACAGCACTATTATCTGCCGTGGACTGACTCGTGCTGGAAGAACCAGATTCTGTTGTTCCGGTATTGGGTGTTGCTGTAGATGGTTTGTTCGATGTTTGGGTTTGTCCAGAAGATGACCCAGATGTTCGGCCTGTCGATCCCGTTACATTACTATTATCTGCCGTGGACAGACTTGTGCTGGAAGAACCAGATTCTGTTGTTCCTGTATTGGGTGTTGCTGAGGACTGTTTGTTCGATGTTTGGGTTTGTCCAGAAGATGACCCAGAAGTTCGTCCTGTCGATTCTGTTACAGCACTATTATCCGCCGTGGACTGACTCGTGCTGGAAGAACCAGATTCTGTTGTTCCGGTATTGGGTGTTGCTGTAGATGGTTTGTTCGATGTTTGGGTTTGTCCAGAAGATGACCCAGATGTTCGGCCTGTCGATCCCGTTACATCACTATTATCTGCCGTGGACAGACTTGTGCTAGAAGAACCAGCTTCTGTTGTTCCTGTATTGGGTGTTGCTGAGGACTGTTTGTTCGATGTTTGGGTTTGTCCAGAAGATGACCCTGAAGTTCGTCCTGTCGATCCTGTTACATCACTATTATCTGCCGTGGACTGACTCGTGCTGGAAGAACCAGATTCTGATGTTCCGGTATTGGGTGTTGCTGTAGATGGATTGTTCGATGTTTGAGTTTGTCCGGAAGGTGATCCAGATATTACTCTTGGGGATCCCGTTTCATCGCTATCATCTGACGAGGATTGAGTTGTGCTGGAAGAACCAGAGGCTGTAGTTCCGGTATTGGCTGTTGAAGTAGATGTTCTGGCCGATGTTTGAGTTTGTCCGGTAGGTGAACCAGAAGTTCGTCTTGTCAATCCCGTTACATCACTATTATCTGCCGTGGACAGACTTGGGCTAGAAGAACCAGATTCTGTGGTTCCTGTATAGGGTGTAGCTGATGACGGTTTGTTCGATGTTTGGGTTTGTCCAGAAGATGACCCAGATGTTCGTCCTGTCGATCCTGTTACAGCACTATTATCTGCCGTGGACTGACTCGTGCTGGAAGAACCAGATTCTGTTGTTCCGGTATTGGGTGTTGCTGTAGATGGTTTGTTCGATGTTTGGTTTTGTCCAGAAGATGACCCAGATGTTCGGCCTGTCGATCCCGTTACATCACTATTATCTGCCGTGGACAGACTTGTGCTGGAAGAACCAGATTCTGTTGTTCCTGTATTGGGTGTTGCTGAGGACTGTTTGTTCGATGTTTGGGTGTGTCCAGAAGATGACCCAGATGTTCGTCCTGTCGATCCTGTGACAGCACTATTATCTGCCGTGGACTGATTCGTGCTGGAAGAACCAGATTCTGTTGTTCCTGTATTGGGTGTTGCTGAGGACTGTTTGTTCGATGTTTGGGTTTGTCCAGAAGATGACCCAGATGGTCGTCCTGTCGATCCCGTTACATCACTATTATCTGCCGTGGACAGACTTGTGCTGGAAGAACCAGATTCTGTTGTTCCTAAATTGGGTGTTGCTGAGGACTGTTTGTTCGTTGTTTGGGTTTGTCCAGCAGATGACCCAGAAGTTCGTCCTGTCGATCCTGTTACATCACTATTATCTGCCGTGGACTGACTCGTGCTGGAAGAACCAGATTCTGATGTTCCGGTATTGGGTGTTGCTGTAGATGGATTGTTCGATGTTTGAGTTTGTCCAGAAGGTGATCCAGATGTTACTCTTGGGGATCCCGTTTCATCGTTATCATCTGACGAGGATTGAGTTGAGCTGGAAGAACCAGATGCTGTAGTTTCGGTATTGGCTGTTGAAGTAGATGTTCTGGCCGATGTTTGAGTTTGTCCGGTAGGTGAACCAGACGTTCGTCTTGTCGCTCCCGTTACATCACTATTATCTGCCGTGGACAGACTTGTGCTAGAAGAACCAGATTCAGTGGTTCCTGTATTGGGTGTTGCTGAGGACGGTTCGTTCGATGTTTGGGTTTGTCCAGAAGATGACCCAGATGTTCGGCCTGTCGATCTTGTTACATCACTATTATCTGCCGTGGACAGACTTGTGCTAGAAGAACCAGATTCTGTGGTTCCTGTATTGGGTGTTGCTGAGGACATTTTGTTCGATGTTTGGGTTTGTCCAGAAGATGACCCAGATGTTCGTCCTGTCGATCCTGTTACAGCACTATTATCTGCCGTGGACTGACTCGTGCTGGAAGAAACAGATTCTGTTGTTCCGGTATTGGGTGTTGCTGTAGATGGTTTGTAAGATGTTTGGGTTTGTCCAGAAGATGACCCAGATGTTCGGCCTGTCGATCCTGTTACATCACTATTATCTGCCGTGGACAGACTTGTGCTGGAAGAACCAGATTCTGTTGTTCCTGTATTGGGTGTTGCTGAGGACTGTTTGTTCGATGTTTGGGTTTGTCCAGAAGATGACCCAGATGTTCGTCCTGTCGATCCTGTTACAGCACTATTATCTGCCGTGGACTGACTCGTGCTGGAAGAACCAGATTCTGTTGTTTCGGTATTGGGTGTTGCTGTAGATGGTTTGTTCGATGTTTGGGTTTGTCCAGAAGATGACCCAGATGTTCGGCCTGTCGATCCCGTTACATCACCATTATCTGCCGTGGACAGACTTGTGCTAGAAGAACCAGATTCTGTGGTTCCTGTATTGGGTGTTGCTGAGGACGGTTTGTTCGATGTTTGGGTTTGTCCAGAAGATGACCCAGATGTTCGTCCTGTCGATCCTGTTACAGCACTATTATCTGCCGTGGACTGACTCGTGCTGGAAGAACCAGATTCTGTTGTTCCGGTATTGGGTGTTGCTGTAGATGGTTTGTTCGATGTTTGAGATTGTCCAGAAGATGACCCAGATGTTCGTCCTGTCGATCCTGTTTCAGCACTATTATCTGCCGTGGACTGACTCGTGCTGGAAGAACCAGATTCTGTTGTTCCGGTATTGGGTGTTGCTGTAGATGGTTTGTTCGATGTTTGAGTTTGTCCGGAAGGTGATCCAGATGTTACTCTTGGGGATCCCGTTTCATCGTTATCATCTGACGAGGATTGAGTTGTGCTAGAAGAACCAGATGCTGTAGTTTCGGTATTGGCTGTTGAAGTAGATGTTCTGGCCGATGTTTGAGTTTGTCCGGTAGGTGAACCAGACGTTCGTCTTGTCGCTCCCGTTACATCACTATTATCTGCCGTGGACAGACTTGTGCTAGAAGAACCAGATTCAGTGGTTCCTGTATTGGGTGTTGCTGAGGACGGTTTGTTCGATGTTTGGGTTTGTCCAGAAGATGACCCAGATGTTCGGCCTGTCGATCTTGTTACATCACTATTATCTGCCGTGGAAAGACTTGTGCTAGAAGAACCAGATTCTGTGGTTCCTGTATTGGGTGTTGCTGAGGACATTTTGTTCGATGTTTGGGTTTGTCCAGAAGATGACCCAGATGTTCGTCCTGTCGATCCTGTTACAGCACTATTATCTGCCGTGGACTGACTCGTGCTGGAAGAACCAGATTCTGTTGTTCCGGTATTGGGTGTTGCTGTAGATTGTTTGTAAGATGTTTGGGTTTGTCCAGAAGATGACCCAGATGTTCGTCCTGTCGATCCTGTTACAGCACTATTATCTGCCGTGGACTGACTTGTGCTGGAAGAACCAGATTCTGTTGTTCCTGTATTGGGTGTTGCTGAGGACTGTTTGTTCGATGTTTGGGTTTGTCCAGAAGATGACCCAGATGTTCGTCCTGTCGATCCCGTTACATCACTATTATCTGCCGTGGACAGACTTGTGCTAGAAGAACCAGATTCTGTGGTTCCTGTATTGGGTGTTGCTGAGGACGGTTTGTTCGATGTTTGGGTTTGTCCAGAAGATGACCCAGATGTTCGTCCTGTCGATCCTGTTATAGCACTATTATCTGCCGTGGACTGACTCGTGCTGGAAGAACCAGATTCTGTTGTTTCGGTATTGGGTGTTGCTGAGGACGGTTTGTTCGATGTTTGGGTTTGTCCAGAAGATGACCCAGATGTTCGTCCTGTCGATCCTGTTATAGCACTATTATCTGCCGTGGACTGACTCGTGCTGGAAGAACCAGATTCTGTTGTTCCGGTATTGGGTGTTGCTGTAGATGGTTTGTTCGATGTTTGAGTTTGTCCGGAAGGTGATCCAGATGTTACTCTTGGGGATCCCGTTTCATCGTTATCATCTGACGAGGATTGAGTTGTGCTGGAAGAATCAGATGCTGTAGTTCCGGTATTGGCTGTTGAAGTAGAAGTTCTGGCCGATGTTTGAGTTTGTCCGGTAGGTGAACCAGAAGTTCGTCTTGTCGCTCCCGTTATATCACTATTATCTGCCGTGGACAGACTTGTGCTAGAAGAACCAGAATTTGTGGTTCCTGTATTGGGTGTTGCTGAGGACGGTTTGTTAGATGTTTGGGTTTGTCCAGAAGATGACCCAGATGTTCGTCCTGTCGATCCTGTTACAGCACTATTATCTGCCGTTGACTGACTTGTGCTGGAAGAACCAGATTCTGTGGTTCCTGTATTGGGTGTTGCTGAGGACGGTTTGTTCGATGTTAGGGTTTGTCCAGAAGATGACCCAGATGGTCGTCCTGTCGATCCCGTTACATCACTATTATCTGCCGTGGACAGACTTGTGCTGGAAGAACCAGATTCTGTTGTTCTGGTATTGGGTGTTGCTGAGGACTGTTTGTTCGATGTTTGGGTTTGTCCAGAAGATGATCCAGAAGTTCGTCCTGTCGATCCTGTTACATCACTATTATCTGCCGTGGTCTGACTCGTGCTGGAAGAACCAGATTCTGTTGTTCCGGTATTGGGTGTTGCTGTAGATGGATTGTTCGATGTTTGAGTTTGTCCGGAAGGTGATCCAGATGTTACTCTTGGGGATTCCGTTATATCGTTATCATCTGACGAGGATTGAGTTGTGCTGGAAGATTCAGATGCTGTAGTTCCGGTATTGGCTGTTGAAGTAGATGTTCTGGCCGATGTTTGAGTTAGTCCGGTAGGCAAACCAGAAGTTCGTCTCGTCGCCCCCGTTACATCACTATTATCTGCCGTGGACAGACTTGTACTAGAAGAACCAGATTCTGTGGTTCCTGTATTGGGTGTTGCTGAGGACTGTTTGTTCGATGTTTGGGTTTGTCCAGAAGATGACCCAGATGTTCGTCCTGTCGATCCTGTTACAGCACTATTATCTGCCGTGGACTGACTCGTGCTGGAAGAACCAGATTCTGTTGTTCCGGTAATGGGTGTTGCTTTAGATGGTTTGTTCGATGTTTGAGTTTCTCCGGAAGGTGATCCAGATGTTCGTCCTGTCGATCCCGTTACATCACTATTATCTGCCGTGGACAGGCTTGTGCTAGAAGAACCAGATTCTGTGGTTCCTGTATCGGGTGTTGCTGAGGACGGTTTGTTCGATGTGTGGGTTTGTCCAGAAGATGACCCAGATGTTCGACCTGTCGATCCTGTTACAGCACTATTATCTGCCGTGGACTGACTCGTGCTGGAAGAACCAGATTCTGTTGTTTCGGTATTGGGTGTTGCTGTAGATGGTTTGTTCGATGTTTGGGTTTGTCCAGAAGATGACCCAGATGTTCGGCCTGTCGATCCCGTTACATCACTATTATCTGCCGTGGACAGACTTGTGCTAGAAGAACCAGATTCTGTGGTTCCTGTATTGGGTGTTGCTGAGGACGGTTTGTTCGATGTTTGGGTTTGTCCAGAAGATGACCCAGATGTTCGTCCTGTCGATCCTGTTACAGCACTATTATCTGCCGTGGACTGACTCGTGCTGGAAGAACCAGATTCTGTTGTTCCGGTATTGGGTGTTGCTGTAGATGGTTTGTTCGATGTTTGAGATTGTCCAGAAGATGACCCAGATGTTCGTCCTGTCGATCCTGTTTCAGCACTATTATCTGCCGTGGACTGACTCGTGCTGGAAGAACCAGATTCTGTTGTTCCGGTATTGGGTGTTGCTGTAGATGGTTTGTTCGATGTTTGAGTTTGTCCGGAAGGTGATCCAGATGTTACTCTTGGGGATCCCGTTTCATCGTTATCATCTGACGAGGATTGAGTTGTGCTAGAAGAACCAGATGCTGTAGTTTCGGTATTGGCTGTTGAAGTAGATGTTCTGGCCGATGTTTGAGTTTGTCCGGTAGGTGAACCAGACGTTCGTCTTGTCGCTCCCGTTACATCACCATTATCTGCCGTGGACAGACTTGTGCTAGAAGAACCAGATTCAGTGGTTCCTGTATTGGGTGTTGCTGAGGACGGTTTGTTCGATGTTTGGGTTTGTCCAGAAGATGACCCAGATGTTCGGCCTGTCGATCCCGTTACATCACTATTATCTGCCGTGGACAGACTTGTGCTGGAAGAATCAGATTCTGTTGTTCCTGTATTGGGTGTTGCTGAGGACTGTTTGTTCGATGTTTGGGTTTGTCCAGAAGATGACCCAGATGTTCGTCCTGTCGATCCTGTTACAGCACTATTATCTGCCGTGGACTGACTCGTGCTGGAAGAACCAGATTCTGTTGTTTCGGTATTGGGTGTTGCTGTAGATGGTTTGTTCGATGTTTGGGTTTGTCCAGAAGATGACCCAGATGTTCGGCCTGTCGATCCCGTTACATCACTATTATCTGCCGTGGACAGACTTGTGCTAGAAGAACCAGAATTTGTGGTTCCTGTATTGGGTGTTGCTGAGGACGGTTTGTTAGATGTTTGGGTTTGTCCAGAAGATGACCCAGATGTTCGTCCTGTCGATCCTGTTACAGCACTATTATCTGCCGTTGACTGACTTGTGCTGGAAGAACCAGATTCTGTGGTTCCTGTATTGGGTGTTGCTGAGGACGGTTTGTTCGATGTTTGGGTTTGTCCAGAAGATGACCCAGATGGTCGTCCTGTCGATCCCGTTGCATCACTATTATCTGCCGTGGACAGACTTGTGCTGGAAGAACCAGATTCTGTTGTTCTTGTATTGGGTGTTGCTGAGGACTGTTTGTTCGATGTTTGGGTTTGTCCAGAAGATGATCCAGAAGTTCGTCCTGTCGATCCTGTTACATCACTATTATCTGCCGTGGTCTGACTCGTGCTGGAAGAACCAGATTCTGTTGTTCCGGTTATGGGTGTTGCTGTAGATGGATTGTTCGATGTTTGAGTTTGTCCGGAAGGTGATCCAGATGTTACTCTTGGGGATTCCGTTATATCGTTATCATCTGACGAGGATTGAGTTGTGCTGGAAGATTCAGATGCTGTAGTTCCGGTATTGGCTGTTGAAGTTGATGTTCTGGCCGATGTTTGAGTTAGTCCGGTAGGCAAACCAGAAGTTCGTCTCGTCGCCCCCGTTACATCACTATTATCTGCCGTGGACAGACTTGTACTAGAAGAACCAGATTCTGTGGTTCCTGTATTGGGTGTTGCTGAGGACGGTTTGTTCGATGTTTGGGTTTGTCCAGAAGATGACCCAGATGTTCGACCTGTCGATCCTGTTACAGCACTATTATCTGCCGTGGACTGACTCGTGCTGGAAGAACCAGATTCTGTTGTTCCGGTAATGGGTGTTGCTTTAGATGGTTTGTTCGATGTTTGAGTTTGTCCGGAAGGTGATCCAGATGTTCGTCCTGTCGATCCCGTTACATCACTATTATCTGCCGTGGACAGACTTGTGCTGGAAGAACCAGATTCTGTTGTTCCTGTATTGGGTGTTGCTGAGGACAGTTTGTTCGATGTTTGGGTTTGTCCAGAAGATGACCCAGAAGTTCGTCCTGTCGATATTGTTACATCACTATTATCTGCCGTGGACTGACTCGTGCTGGAAGAACCAGATTCTGATGTTTCGGTATTGGGTGTTGCTGTAGATTGATTGTTCGATGTTTGAGTTTGTCCGGAAGGTGATCCAGATGTTACTCTTGGGGATCCCGTTTCATCGTTATCATCTGACGAGGATTGAGTTGTGCTGGAAGAACCAGATGCTGTAGTTCCGGTATTGGCTGTTGAAGTAGGTGTTCTGGCCGATGTTTGAGTTTGTCCGGTAGGTGAACCAGAAGTTCGTCTTGTCGCCCCCGTTACATCACTATTATCTGCCGTGGACAGACTTGTGCTAGAAGAACCAGATTCTGTGGTTGCTGCATTGGGTGTTGCTGAGGACGGTTTGTTCGATGTTTGGGTTTGTCCAGAAGATGACCCAGATGTTCGTCCTGTCGATCCTGTTACAGCACTATAATCTGCCGTGGACTGACTCGTGCTGGAAGAACCAGATTCTGTTGTTCCGGTATTGGGTGTTGCTGTAGATGGTTTGTTCGATGTTTGCGTTTGTCCAGAAGATGACCCAGATGGTCGTCCTGTCGATCCCGTTACATCACTATTATCTGCCGTGGACAGACTAGTGCTGGAAGAACCAGATTCTGTTGTTCCGGTATTGGGTGTTGCTGTAGATGGTTTGTTCGTTGTTTGGGTTTGTCCAGAAGATGACCCAGAAGTTCGTCCTGTCGATCCTGTTACATCACTATTATCTGCCGTGGACTGACTCGTGCTGGAAGAACCAGATTCTGATGTTCCGGTATTGGGTGTTGCTGTAGATGGATTGTTCGATGTTTGAGTTTGTCCGGAAGGTGCTCCAGATGTTACTCTTGGGGATCCCGTTTCATCGTTATCATCTGACGAGGATTGAGTAGTGCTGAAAGAACCAGATGCTGTAGTTCCGGTAATGGCTGTTGAAGTAGATGTTCTGGCCGATGTTTGAGTTTGTCCGGTAGGTGAACCAGACGTTCGTCTTGTCGCTCCCGTTCCATCACTATAATCCGCCGTGGACAAACTTGTGCTGGAAGAACCAGATTCTGTTGTTCCTTTATTGGGTGTTGATGTGGATGGTTGGTTCGATGTTTGGTATTGTCCAGAAGATGACCCAGATGTTCGTCCTGTCGGTCCTGTTACATCACTATTATATGCCGTGGACAGACTCGTGCTGGAAGAACCAGATTCTGTTGTACCTGTATTGGGTTTTGCTGTGTACGGTTGGTTCGATGTTTGGGTTTGTCCAGAAGATGACCCAGAAGTTCGTCCTGTCGATCCTGTTACATCACTACTATCTGCCGTGAACTGACTCGTGCTGGAAGAACCAGATTCTGTTGTTCCTAAATTGGGTGTTGCTGAGGACTGTTTGTTCGTTGTTTGGGTTTGTCCAGAAGATGACCCAGAAGTTCGTCCTGTCGATCCTGTTACATCATTATTATCTGCCGTGAACTGACTCGAGCTGGAAGAACCAGATTCTGTTGTTCTGGTATTGGCTGTTGAAGTAGATGTTCTGACCGATGTTTGAGTTTGTCCGGTAGGCAAACCAGAAGTTCGTCTCGTCGCCCCCGTTACATCACTATAATCTGCTGTTGACAGACTGGTGCTGGAAGAACCAGATTCTGTAGTTGCTGAATTGGGTGTTGGTGTGGACGGTTGGTTCGACTTTTGGGTTTGTCCAGAAGATGACCCTGATGTTCGTCCTGTCGATCCTGTTACATCATTATTATCTGCCGTGGACTGACTCGTGCTGGAAGAACCAAATTCTGATGTTCCGGTATTGAGTGTTGCTGTAGATGGATTTTTCGATGTTTGAGTTTGTCCGGAAGGTGATCCAGATGATACTCTTGGGGATCCCGTTTCATCGTTATCATCTGACGAGGATTGAGTTGTGCTGGAAGACCCAGATTCTGTTGTTCCTGTATTGGGAGTTGCTGTGGACGCTTGGTTCGTTGTTTGGGTTTGTCCAGAAGATGACCCAGATGTTCGTCCTGTCGCTTCCGTTATATCACTATTATCTGCCGTGGACAGACTTGTGCTGGAAGAACCAGATTCTGTTGTTCTGGTATTGGGTGTTGCTGAGGACTGTTTGTTCGATGTTTGGGTTTGTCCAGAAGATGACCCAGAAGTTCGTCCTGTCGATCCCGTTACATCACTATTATCTGCCGTGGACTGACTCGTGCTGGAAGAACCAGATTCTGTTGTTCTGGTATTGGGTGTTGCTGAGGACTGTTTGTTCGATGTTTGGGTTTGTCCAGAAGATGACCCAGAAGTTCGTCCTGTCAATCCTGTTACATCACTATTATCTGCCGTGGACTGACTCGTGCTGGAAGAACCAGATTCTGATGTTCCGGTATTTGGTGTTGCTGTAGATGGATTGTTCGATGTTTGAGTTTGTCCGGAAGGTGATCCAGATGTTACTCTTGGGGATCCTGTTTCATCGTTATCATCTGACGAGGATTGAGTTGTGCTGGAAGACCCAGATTCTGTTGTTCCTGTATTGGGAGTTGCTGTGGACGCTTGGTTCGTTGTTTGGGTTTGTCCAGAAGATGACCCAGATGTTCGTCCTGTCGCTTCCGTTATATCACTATTATCTGCCGTGGACAGACTTGTGCTGGAAGAACCAGATTCTGTTGTTCCTGTATTGGGTGTTGCTGTGGACGCTTGGTTCGATGTTTGGGTTTGTCCAGAAGATGACCCAGATGTTCGTTCGGTCGATCCTGTTACATCACTATTTTCTGCCGTGGACTGGCTCGTGCTGGAAGAACCGGATTCTGTTGTTCCGGTATTTTGTGTTGCTGTAGATGGTTTGTTCGATGTTTGGGTTTGTCCAGAAGATGACCCAGATGTTCGTCCTGTCGATCCTGTTACATGACTATTATCTGCCGTGGACTGACTCGTGCTGAAAGAACCAGATACTGTTGTTCCGGTATTTTGTGTTGCTGTAGATGGTTTGTTCGATGTTTGGGTTTGTCCAGAAGATGACCCAGATGTCCGTCCTGTCGCTTCCGTTACATCACTATTATCTGCCGTGGACAGACTTGTGCTGGAAGAACCAGATTCTGTTGTTCCTGTATTGGGTGTTGCTGCGGAAGCTTGGTTCGATGTTTGGGTTTGTCCAGAAGAAGACCCAGATGTTCGTCCTGTCGATCCTGTTACATCATTATTATCTGCCGTGGACTGACTCGTGCTGAAAGAACCAGATTCTGATGTTCCGGTATAGGGTTTTGCTGTAGATGGTTTCTTCGATGTTTGAGTTTGTCCGGAAGGTGATCCAGATGTTACTCTTGGGGATCCCGTTTCATCGTTATCATCTGACGAGGATTGAGTTGTGCTGGAGGAACCTGATGATGTTATTCCGGTATTGGCTGTTGAAGTAGATGTTCTGGCCGATGTTTGAGTTTGTCCAGTAGGTGAACCAGAAGTTCGCCTTGTCGCTTCCGTTACATCACTATTATCTGCCGTGGACAGACTTGTGCTGGAAGAACCAGATTCTGTTGTTCCTGTATTGGGTGTTGCTGTGGACGCTTGGTTCGATGTTTGGGTTTGTCCAGAAGATGACCCAGATGTTCGTTCGGTCGATCCTGTTACATCACCATTTTCTGCCGTGGACTGGCTCGTTCTGGAAGAACCGGATTCTGTTGTTCCGGTATTTTGTGTTGCTGTAGATGGTTTGTTCGATGTTTGGGTTCGTCCAGAAGATGACCCAGATGTTCTTCCTGTCGATTCTGTTACATGACTATTATCTGCCGTGGACTGACTCGTGCTGAAAGAACCAGATTCTGTTGTTTCGGTATTTTGTGTTGCTGTAGATGGTTTGTTCGATGTTTGGGTTTGTCCAGAAGATGACCCAGATGTTCGTCCAGTCGCTCCCGTTACATCATTATTATCGATCGTGGACTGACTTGTGCTGGAAGAACCAGATTCTGTTGTTCCGGTATTGGGTGTTGCTGTAGATGGTTTGTTCGATGTTTGAGTTTGTCCGGAAGGTGATCCAGATGTTACTCTTGGGGATCCCGTTTCATCGTTATCATCTGACGAGGATTGAGTTGTGCTGGAGGAACCTGATGATGTTATTCCGGTATTGGCTGTTGAAGTAGATGTTCTGGCTGATGTTTGAGTTTGTCCGCTAGGTGAACCAGAAGTTCGCCTTGTCGCTTCCGTTACATTACTATTATCTGCCGTGGACAGACTTGTGCTGGAAGAACCAGATTCTGTTGTTCCTGTATTTGGTGCTGCTGTGGACGCTTGGTTCGATGTTTGGGTTTGTCCAGAAGATGACCCAGATGTTCGTCCTGTCGATCCCGTTACATCACTATTATCTGCCGTGGACAGACTTGTGCTGGAAGAACCAGATTCTGTTGTTCCTAAATTGGGTGTTGCTGAGGACTGTTTGTTCGTTGTTTGGGTTTGTCCAGAAGATGACCCAGAAGTTCGTCCTGTCGATCCTGTTACATCACTATTATCTGCCGTGGACTGACTCGTGCTGGAAGAACCAGATTCTGATGTTCCGGTATTGGGTGTTGCTGTAGATGGATTGTTCGATGATTTAGTTTGTCCGGAAGATGACCCAGATGTTCGTCCTGTTGGTGCTGTTGCGTCACTATTATCTGCAGTGGACTTACTCGTGCTGGAAGAACCAGATTCTGTTATTCCGGTATTGGGTGTTGCTGTAGATGGTTTGTTCGATGTTTGAGTTTGTCCGGAAGATGACCAGAAGTTCTTCTTGTCGCTCCCGTTACATCACTATTATCTGCCGTGGACAGACTTGTGCTGGAAGAATCAGATTCTGTTGTTCCTGTATTGGGTGTTGCTGAGGACTGTTTGTTCGATGTTTGGGTTTGTCCAGAAGATGACCCAGATGTTCGTCCTGTCGATTCTGTTACATCACTATTATCGGCAGTGGACTTACTCGTGCTGGAAGAACCAGATTCTGTTGTTCCTGTATTGGGTGTTGCTGAGGACTGTTTGTTCGATGTTTGGGTTTGTCCAGAAGATGACCCAGAAGTTCGTCCTGTCGATCCTGTTACATCACTATTATCTGCCGTGGACTGACTCGTGCTGGAAGAACCAGATTCTGATGTTCCGGTATTGGGTGTTGCTGTAGATGGATTGTTCGATGTTTGAGTTTGTCCGGAAGGTGATCCAGATGTTACTCTTGGGGATCCCGTTTCATCGTTATCATCTGACGAGGATTGAGTTGTGCTGGAAAAACCAGATGCTGTAGTTCCGGTATTGGCTGTTGAAGTAGATGTTCTGGCCGATGTTTGAGTTTGTCCGGATGGTGATCCAGATGTTACTCTTGGGGATCCCGTTTCATCGTTATCGTCTGACGAGGATTGAGTTGTGCTGGAAGAACCAGATGCTGTAGTTTCGGTATAGTCTGTTGAAGTAGATATTCTGGCCGATGTTTGAGTTTGTCCGGTAGGTGAACCAGAAGTTCGCCTTGTCGCTCCCGTCACATCACTATTATCTGCCGTGGACAGACTTGTGCTGGAAGAACCAGATTCTGTTGTTGCTGTATTGGGTGTTGCTGTGGACGGTTGGTTCGTGTTTTGGGTTTGTCCAGAAGAAGACCCAGATGTTCGTCCTGTCGGTCCTGTTACATCACTATTATCTGCCGTGGACCTACTCGTGCTGGAAGAACCAGATTCTGTTGTTCCTGTATTGGGTGTTGCTGTGAACGATTGGTTCGATGTTTGGGTTTGTCCAGAAGATGACCCAGATGTTCGTTCGGTCGATCCTGTTACATCACTATTTTCTGCCGTGGACTGGCTCGTGCTGGAAGAACCGGATTCTGTTGTTCCGGTATTTTGTGTTGCTGTAGATGGTTTGTTCGATGTTTGGGTTTGTCCAGAAGATGACCCAGATGTCCGTCCTGTCGCTTCCGTTACATCACTATTATCTGCCGTGGACAGACCTGTGCTGAAAGAACCAGATTCTGTTGTTCCTGTATTGGGTGTTGCTGCGGAAGCTTGGTTCGATGTTTGGGTTTGTCCAGAAGAAGACCCAGATGTTCGTCCTGTCGATCCTGTTACATCATTATTATCTGCCGTGGACTGACTCGTGCTGGAAGAACCAGATTCTGATGTTCCGGTATAGGGTTTTGCTGTAGATGGTTTCTTCGATGTTTGAGTTTGTCCGGAAGGTGATCCAGATGTTACTCTTGGGGATCCCGTTTCATCGTTATCTTCTGACGAGGATTGAGTTGTGCTGGAGGAACCTGATGATGTTATTCCGGTATTGGCTGTTGAAGTAGATGTTCTGGCCGATGTTTGAGTTTGTCCAGTAGGTGAACCAGAAGTTCGCCTTGTCGCTTTCGTTACATCACTATTATCTGCCGTGGACAGACTTGTGCTGGAAGAACCAGATTCTGTTGTTCTTGTATTGGGTGTTGCTGTGGACGCTTGGTTCGATGTTTGGGTTTGTCCAGAAGATGACCCAGATGTTCGTTCGGTCGATCCTGTTACATCACCATTTTCTGCCGTGGACTGGCTCGTTCTGGAAGAACCGGATTCTGTTGTTCCGGTATTTTGTGTTGCTGTAGATGGTTTGTTCGATGTTTGGGTTCGTCCAGAAGATGACCCAGATGTTCTTCCTGTCGATCCTGTTACATGACTATTATCTGCCGTGGAAAGACTCGTGCTGAAAGAACCAGATTCTGTTGTTTCGGTATTTTGTGTTGCTGTAGATGGTTTGTTCGATGTTTGGGTTTGTCCAGAAGATGACCCAGATGTTCGTCCAGTCGCTCCCGTTACATCATTATTATCGATCGTGGACTGACTTGTGCTGGAAGAACCAGATTCTGTTGTTCCGGTATTGGGTGTTGCTGTAGATGGTTTGTTCGATGTTTGAGTTTGTCCGGAAGGTGATCCAGATGTTACTCTTGGGGATCCCGTTTCATCGTTATCATCTGACGAGGATTGAGTTGTGCTGGAGGAACCTGATGATGTTATTCCGGTATTGGCTGTTGAAGTAGATGTTCTGGCTGATGTTTGAGTTTGTCCGCTAGGTGAACCAGAAGTTCGCCTTGTCGCTTCCGTTACATTACTATTATCTGCCGTGGACAGACTTGTGCTGGAAGAACCAGATTCTGTTGTTCCTGTATTTGGTGTTGCTGTGGACGCTTGGTTCGATGTTTGGGTTTGTCCAGAAGACGACCCAGATGTTCGTCCTGTTGATCCCGTTACATCACTATTATCTGCCGTGGACAGACTTTTGCTGGAAGAACCAGATTCTGTTGTTCCTAAATTGGGTGTTGCTGAGGACTGTTTGTTCGTTGTTTGGGTTTGTCCAGAAGATGACCCAGAAGTTCGTCCTGTCGATCCTGTTACATCACTATTAATTGCCGTGGACTGACTCGTGCTGGAAGAACCAGATTCTGATGTTCCGGTATTGGGTGTTGCTGTAGATGGATTGTTCGATGTTTTAGTTTGTCCGGAAGATGACCCAGATGTTCGTCCTGTCGGTGCTGTTGCGTCACTATTATCTGCCGTGGACAGACTTGTGCTGGAAGAACCAGATTCTGTTGTTCCTGTATTGGGTGTTGCTGAGGACTGTTTGTTCGATGTTTGGGTTTGTCCAGAAGATGACCCAGATGTTCGTCCTGTCGATTCTGTTACATCACTATTATCGGCAGTGGACTTACTCGTGCTGGAAGAACCAGATTCTGTTGTTCCTGTATTGGGTGTTGCTGAGGACTGTTTGTTCGATGTTTGGGTTTGTCCAGAAGATGACCCAGAAGTTCGTCCTGTCGATCCTGTTACATCACTATTATCTGCCGTGGACTGACTCGTTCTGGAAGAACCAGATTCTGATGTTCCGGTATTGGGTGTTGCTGTAGATGGATTGTTCGATGTTTGCGTTTGTCCAGAAGATGACCCAGATGGTCGTCCTGTCGATCCCGTTACATCACTATTATCTGCCGTGGACAGACTAGTGCTGGAAGAACCAGATTCTGTTGTTCCGGTATTGGGTGTTGCTGTAGATGGTTTGTTCGTTGTTTGGGTTTGTCCAGAAGATGACCCAGAAGTTCGTCCTGTCGATCCTGTTACATCACTATTATCTGCCGTGGACTGACTCGTGCTGGAAGAACCAGATTCTGATGTTCCGGTATTGGGTGTTGCTGTAGATGGATTGTTCGATATTTGAGTTTGTCCGGAAGGTGATCCAGATGTTACTCTTGGGGACCCCGTTTCATCGTTATAATCTGACGAGGATTGAGTTGTGCTGGAAGAACCAGATGCTGTAGTTCCGGTATTGGCTGTTGAAGTAGATGTTCTGGCCGATGTTTGAGTTTGTCCGGATGGTGATCCAGATGTTACTCTTGGGGATCCCGTTTCATCGTTATCGTCTGACGAGGATTGAGTTGTGCTGGAAGAACCAGATGCTGTAGTTTCGGTATAGTCTGTTGAAGTAGATATTCTGGCCGATGTTTGAGTTTGTCCGGTAGGTGAACCAGAAGTTCGCCTTGTCGCTCCCGTCACATCACTATTATCTGCCGTGGACAGACTTGTGCTGGAAGAACCAGATTCTGTTGTTGCTGTATTGGGTGTTGCTGTGGACGGTTGGTTCGTGTTTTGGGTTTGTCCAGAAGAAGACCCAGATGTTCGTCCTGTCGGTCCTGTTACATCACTATTATCTGCCGTGGACCAACTCGTGCTGGAAGAACCAGATTGTGTTGTTCCTGTATTGGGTGTTGCTGTGAACGATTGGTTCGATGTTTGGGTTTGTCCAGAAGATGACCCAGATGTTCGTCCTGTCGATCCGGTTATATCATTATTATCTGCCGTGGACTGACTCGTGCTGGAAGAACCTGATTCTGTTATTCCGGTATTGGGTGTTGCTGTAGATGGTTTGTTCGATGTTTGAGTTTGTCCGGAAGATGACCCAGATGTTCGTCCTGTCGGTGCTGTTGCATCACTATTATCTGCAGTGGACTTACTCGTGCTGGAAGAACCAGATTCTGTTATTCCGGTATTGGGTGTTGCTGTAGATGGTTTGTTCGATGTTTGAGTTTGTCCGGAAGATGACCCAGAAGTTCTTCTTGTCGCTCCCGTTACATCACTATTATCTGCCGTGGACAGACTTGTGCTGGAAGAACCAGATTCTGTTGTTCCTGTATTGGGTGTTGCTGAGGACTGTTTGTTCGATGTTTGGGTTTGTCCAGAAGATGACCCAGATGTTCGTCCTGTCGATTCTGTTACATCCCTATTATCGGCAGTGGACTTACTCGTGCTGGAAGAACCAGATTCTGTTGTTCCTGTATTGGGTGTTGCTGAGGACTGTTTGTTCGATGTTTGGGTTTGTCCAGAAGATGACCCAGAAGTTCGTCCTGTCGATCCTGTTACATCACTATTATCTGCCGTGGACTGACTCGTGCTGGAAGAACCAGATTCTGATGTTCCGGTATTGGGTGTTGCTGTAGATGGATTGTTCGATGTTTGAGTTTGTCCGGAAGGTGATCCAGATGTTACTCTTGGGGATCCCGTTTCATCGTTATCATCTGACGAGGATTGAGTTGTGCTGGAAGAACCAGATGCTGTCGTTCCGGTATTGGCTGTTGAAATAGATGTTCTGGCCGATGTTTGAGTTTGTCCGGTAGGTGAACCAGAAGTTCGCCTTGTCGCTCCCGTCACATCACTATTATCTGCCGTGGACAGACTTGTGCTGGAAGAACCAGAATTAGTGGTTCCTGTATTGGGTGTTGCTGAGGACGGTTTGTTAGATGTTTGGGTTTGTCCAGAAGAAGACCCAGATGTTCGTCCTGTCGGTCCTGTTACATCACTATTATTTGCCGTGGACCTACTCGTGCTGGAAGAACCAGATTCTGTTGTTCCTGTATTGGGTGTTGCTGTGAACGATTGGTTCGATGTTTGGGTTTGTCCAGAAGATGACCCAGATGTTCGTCCTGTCGATCCTGTTATATCATTATTATCTGCCGTGGACTGACTCGTGCTGGAAGAACCAGATTCTGTTATTCCGGTATTGGGTGTTGCTGTAGATGGTTTGTTCGATGTTTGAGTTTGTCCGGAAGATGACCCAGATGTTCGTCCTGTCGGTGCTGTTGCGTCACTATTATCTGCAGTGGACTTACTCGTGCTGGAAGAACCAGATTCTGTTATTCCGGTATTGGGTGTTGCTGTAGATGGTTTGTTCGATGTTTGAGTTTGTCCGGAAGATGACCCAGATGTTCGTCCTGTCGGTGCTGTTGCGTCACTATTATCTGCAGTGGACTTACTCGTGCTGGAAGAACCAGATTCTGTTATTCCGGTATTGGGTGTTGCTGTAGATGGTTTGTTCGATGTTTGAGTTTGTCCGGAAGATGACCCAGAAGTTCTTCTTGTCGCTTCCGTTACATCACTATTATCTGCCGTGGACAGACTTGTGCTGGAAGAACCAGATTCTGTTGTTCCTGTATTGAGTGTTGCTGAGGACTGTTTGTTCGATGTTTGGGTTTGTCCAGAGGATGACCCAGATGTTCGTCCTGTCGATTCTGTTACATCACTATTATCGGCAGTGGACTTACTCGTGCTGGAAGAACCAGATTCTGTTATTCCGGTATTGGGTGTTGCTGTAGATGGTTTCTTCGATGTTTGGGTTTGTCCGGAAGGTGATTCAGATGTTACTCTTGGGGATCCCGTTTCATCTTCATCATCTGACGAGGATTGAGTTGTGCTGAAGGAACCAGATGCTGTTGTTTCGGTATTGGCTGTAGCTGTGGATGGTTTGGTCGATATTTGAGTTTGTCCTGAAGATGACCCAGATGTTCGTCCCGTCGATTCCGTTACATCATTATCATCTGACGAGGTTTGACTTGTGCTCGATGAAACAGATGCTGTTGTTCCGGTATTGACTGTTGCTGTGGATGGTTTGTTCGATGTTTGGGTTTGTCCGGAAGATTGCCCAGATGTTCGTCTTGTCGTTGCCGTTACATCGCTATCATCTGACGAGGATTGTCCTGTGCTCGAAGAAACAGATGCTGTTGTTCCTGTATTGTCTGTTGCTGTGGATGGTTTGTTTGATGTTAGGGTTTGTCCGGTCGGTGATCCAGAAGTTACTCTTGTGGTACCCGTTACATCGCTATCATCTGTGGCGGATTGACTTGAGCTGGATGGAACAGATGCTGTTGTTTCGGTATTGGCTGTTGCTGTGGATGGTTTGTTCGATGTCTGCGTTTGTTCGGATGGTGATCCAGATGTTACGCTTGTGGTACCCGTTACATCGCTATCATCTGAGGAGGATTGACTTGTGCTGGATGAAACAGATGCTGTTGTTCCGGTATTGGCTGTTGCTGTGGATGTTTTGATCGATGTTTGAGTTTGTCCTGAAGATGTCCCTGATGTTCGTCCTGTCGATTCCGTTACATCGTTATCATCTGATGTGGATTGACTCGTGCTGGATGATATTTTGTTTGTTCCTTTGTCAGAAGAGGTATCAGAAGATGCTTCGGTTAATTCAGATTTTTCTGTAGATATAGACGATGATCTTTCAGTTGGTTGAGAAGTTACTCTGATGCTGGTCGAAGATAGCCTTGTACTTGAGGAGTTTTCGTTGTTGGCTTCTGAATCTGAAGTGGTTTGTGTAGGTAAGTCTGTTATATCAGATCTCTCTGACGGTACTAGTTCACTTGATTCTGAGGTGTCTTTACGGCTAGTTGAGCTTAGACTCGTGCTTGACGAGATTTTATTCGAAGGTGTTGATCCGGATTGTGTTCTAGAGGGTGATATTGAGGTTACAAATTTGTCGGTAGTTAAGTCTGTTATAGGTTTTCCTGATTGCGAAGTATCTTTACCAGTCTCTGAAGTATAGTCGGTAGTTATGATTTTTTCTGTAGAAAATTGTGTTGTCGTTGCAGTAGATTCTGTCTCTTTCCTTGTTGTGCTAGCGGTAGATGTTTTCGTGGAAGTTCGCGTCGTAGTCTGAATATCATCTGGTTCATCGCATTCTAGATCTGATTCGTTGTCGCAGATTAATCCGGGAGGACATTCTTGCGGACTTCCTATCACGAAAGTGGAATTTCCTATTTCCACGCATTGAAAAAATCTAGTTTCATCGTAACAAATGAATCCTTTTCTGTGACAATCAATCAGTGCGGAACCATGCCCAGAATGTACCTTAAAGAAAAAATTGTTAACATATTAAAGAAACTATAAGCAATATCGACTTCGTTCAGTGAACGGCATATTTCAGAACTTCATAATCATAAAAATACGTGGAAACATGAATATTTCGAAATGAAAAGCTACAAATTGTATAAATATTATTTGACATATCGAATTAAATTTAATTGTATTCAGGCAGGATTAAATCTATAAAAGAAATGTGTTAGTAAAAGTTTGTTTCAATATTGAAAATTATGTGTTATTATCTTTTAATAATAATACTATGATCTGACGAATTCCTTCTTTTGATGTTAGTGCAATCTACTCGTTTTTTTCTCTCACATTCTTCCAATATTGTTTAGTATAGTTATTGTTTATTGCCGCCAAATCTAGATATTCTGTATATTCTTACATTTTATGAATCTATTCGCGATTCAAGATAGGTGATACGTAGGTTGCCTTTTCAATTTTGCGCCTGTCAATAAAAACAAATAACTTAGGGAGAAAAATAGCTTTATTGTTTTCGAAGTATTTTCCATTTTCCATGAAGACACATTAGCTTGCGCTTAAACCAATTCTCAAAACACGTTTGCCACTCCGAATGAGATACCTCCAAAACATGGTTTTAGAAGGCATCAACTTCCTCTTTTGCTGTCGAATATCGTTGCCCACGTAGTTTTTCCTGATATGCGCGAACAAAAAGAAGTCATTAAGTGCCAAATCGGAAGTGTAAGGTAAATAGGCCATTAATTCAATGTTTTGGGTGTTCTATACTAATTATCATGATGCAGAATAACAAATAGTTGATTACCATTCAGAATTGGCCGTTCTATGTTGCTCTAATGCTATGGTTTTCCTGAAAACACAGACGACCATCTGCTTCGAAGTGCTTCATGTACGAACAACTTTTGCTATGTTTGGCCCATTTTGAAAGACCCATACTGTCGATGGTTGTTTAGTTTTGGTCTCAAGATTTTGTGAACGTCTTTTGACACATCACGGTCGAATTTTTTCAACATTAATTTGCACCAACCTACACGAGTCTTCTTTTGAGAAATTGTTGAGTTGTGTGGAATCAAACGCGAACAAATCTTTCTGACAACCCAACGTTCATGCAATATTGAATGTACGCTGGTGGAACTAATGTTTAGAGTTGTCTCAATCTCACAGTAGGTTACATGGCGATAATCGTGTATCATTTCGCGCACTGCATCGAAGGTTTGTGGCAGAACAACTGATTTTGGACGACCTTCACGAAGTTCGTCACTAAGTGCAGCATGGCTCTGATAGAATTCGTTATACGAGCGTTCCACAGTGGCCAAGTGTGGAGCTTCATTACCAAAAGTGGAAGCAAGTTGACCGGAGTACTGTTGAAGAGTTAATCCATGTCGAAAATCGGAAAAAATTATCGTACAAAAGTGTCCACGAGTAAATTCCATTTTTGTCCAAGTTGAATTTTTCTAATGACTAAACAAAATAAAGTTCACTGGCACGTCAGTGTTGTAAGTACATTTAGGTTAAAAATTTCAAAATACTGATTTTTTCAAAAATAAAAGATATTTTTGAATTTTTTAATTATTTTTCTGGAGAAACACTGCTTTGACATTTTTTTACGAGTCCCAGCTCTTGAGAAAAAAATGTTGAACGGTTTTCTAGTAATCCTTGTGATTCCATTGATAATACCTGTTCTATGCCCAGTCATAGCTGTGTTCAAAAATGTTTAACGTCAGTGACTGTTGACTGTTTCTGTTTTTCAATAATTTTGATTTTGAATTTCAAATCGGCTATCATGAAGCGTTATACGAATGCTGAGATGACCGGCATACACTTCATGTATGGACGTGCTGAAGGAAATGCATTTGAAGCTTGGCTGTTGTACATTGAAATATTTCCAAACCGTATTTCTTCCTATAGAAAAACTTTTGAAAGCATTCATCGAAGCCTATATGAAAAGGCACACTAAGACGATATGAAGGAGCAGGAAGCCTAAGAGAAGTAAGAACAGCAGAGCTAGAAAATGAGATTCTTGCAATAATTCAGGAAGATCTTGGTACCTCCACTCTAAAACTCGCTGACGCTTTAGGTGTCAGTAATGGAACTGTTTGGCAAATTTTTTATGAAAATTTTCGTGTATTTGTTCCACCAACAACTCGTACAAGCACTTCTTACTGATTTTCCTGCCCGTATTGGGTAATGTCAATGTCTCTTGCTTAAGTTGATTCAAATTCCTCAATTTCTTATGCTGATCCTGTTCACTAATGAAGCAAGTTTTTCAAAAAATTCCATAAGGATTTTTCATAGCAGTCATATGTTGTGTGAGGAAAATCCACTTCAAACATATAAAGATCGATTTCAACATCTCGTTGAACGGTTTGATCGGCATTGTGAGTGACTTCCTAACTAAAGGAAATCCCTGGAAATCTAACCTATTCTAACCTCAATTCTGGCCTACTCCAAGATTTCTTCCTGTGGAGCCATTTGAAGTGTTTGGTTTACTCTATCCTAGTGGCAAATGTTGAGGACTTAAGAAATAGAATCATCACTGGGTGCGATTAGAACAGATTCTGGTGTTTTTGGAAGAAATACAAGTAAACGATGATTTCTACCAAAATATATCATTAAATGTTCGACGCGTTTCGAAACATAGTATCTTTGTCACGAGCGAATGAATAGTACAAATATATCTTACTAACATAAACTTATTTATACTAAAGAGGCATTCCACTCGGAGCTACCTGTATTTGAACTAGTGTTTAGGAAACAAGTTTAATAAAGGTGAGTTATTTATGTCTAACTGATCATCAAGAATTTCCGGTGAATACCTAAATCTGTTGATTTCCAGTACTTCCAGAAGGTTGAGTTTTATACCTCTATATTCAGAATGTAGGATTTTAAATTTTGATTTGAAAGAATGACTATTTGATAAGATGATAATTTGAAATAAGTTTTTCACTGATGAAACTGGGTTTATGTTCTGAAATTCTAACATTAGAATTTCTTCCTGTTCTACCTATATAAAACAATTGCAATCTGCACAATCCAATCTATAAAGATCAATCACTATCTGAAACACCAAACTGCGTCCGTTATTAAGAAAGAATACCTCAAAAATCTTAATAGACCAATTAAAGATCACATATTAATCAAAAATTTGAAAGTTAAATGAACATCGAATGACATTATTTTTACAATTGCAGATAAAGGCAATACAGTTATAGAGATAAATAAACAAGATTACATTTCCAAAACTTTAGATTTCATTAATAATTCTAATTATTCAGTTATATCCGGAGATCCAACTAATAAATTCAATAAGGAAGTGAAGACAGTCATTGAGAATTCAAAATCCATCATTACAGATCGCGAAAAATTTAAAGTGGTCTTACCGAATCCCTTACCACCTCAACTTTATTCTACAGTTAAATTGCACAAATATGGTTATCCAATAAGACCAGTGGTATCATTCACACATGCCCCAGCATTCAAGATTTCCAAATTTTTAATACATATTCTGGAAAAATTTTGTAATTTTAGACCGTCTTTCTCAATTCGTAATTCAAGTTATTTGATGAGTAAAATAGAAAATATTGTAATTCCAAGTAACGCAAAGTTAGTCTCTTTTGATGTCAAGAATTTGTTTCCAAGTGTTCCATCGAAAGATCCGTATAATATAATTGATAATTTGTTAACATAAAATATGACGAATCCACGAATTAAGTACGACATTATGGCTTTACTAGATGTTTGTATATCTCAAAATTATATTCATTCAACGATTGTTTTTATAAAAGTGATGAGGGAAACCCCTCAAGCCCTCTTTTAGCAGAAATCTTCATGGATAACATAGAAAAAACTATTCATAAACACCCGCTTTGTAAACATTTCCTATATTGGTATCGATATGTCGATGACATTATTGTGTGTTTAACAGGAACAAACAGACAGTTCACTGTATTCGAAAATTTCATCAACAACCTGCACCCAAAAATGAAATTCACTTCTGAATTAGAATAGACAAATTCGAACAATTTCCTAGACCTAACAATAACCAGATCAAATAATAAACACCAGTTTTCAATTTATCATAAGCCTTCTCATACAGATATCACAATTCATTATACATCGGCACATCCTTACCAACATAAAGTTGCAGCATTTAATAGCTATATACATAGACTCTTGAGCACACCGATGTCAATGATAGTTATTTCAAAGAATTGAATTTGATAAAACAGATCGCAATAAATAATGGTTATGATGCAAATTTAGTTAGCAGTATATTATATACGAAAAACAAAATTAACTTTTCAACATATATATCCAATCGGTGAACACCAAGACAAGAAATTCAATAGTTTAACTTATATAGGCAATATTGGCAATAATGTGAAATCCCTTCTTAAAAATTCAAATTTAAATAAAGCGTTCTAAACATCAACAAATTAAGGTTCATTCATCAGAAATTATAAGTGTTTATAGATTGGATTGTGCAGATTGCAATTGTTTTTATATAGGTAGAACAGGAAGAAATTTTAATGTTAGAATCTCATAACATAAACGCAGTTTCAGCAATGGAAAAACCAATTCGAATTATTCGAATCATCTTAGTGTCATCCTTTCAATTCAGAATTTAAAATCCTACGTTCTGAGAATAGAGGTATAAAACTCAACCTTCTGGAAGTACTTGGAATTAACAGATTTAGGTATTCACCGGAAATTCTTATTGATCAGTTAGACATAAATAACTCACCCTTATTAAATTTATTTCTTAAACACTTGTTCAAATACAGATAACTGTGAGTCGATTGCCTCTTTAGTATATATATTGTTACAGATTCCTGTCCCAAACCCCCTTCCTTTCACCCTTGTCTTCGTCTGGAAATCATGAAGTGCAAGATGAAAATTGAAGCTGCTAAGCAGAAAAACCTTTGGTACTCTTTATGTACACACGACACTAACACAAAATAAACAGACAAGCTATTACAGTGCAATAGCGACAGGGAACGAGTTTTTTCCTCAGGTTTTTTTCGTTCGTTTATTAAATCATAACGCAAGATATTATTATCGTGGACTTATGCACTATCTCAGCTATTAGCTGGATATAATTCACCTTTCCCAGATTTAGCAATCAAAGGGAATAGGCTCGATTACAATATACTTGACAGAAATTTCCTAACTATCCTACATGTATTAAAAATTACAGCTTTTTGCATTTCTATATAGGTATTCTTATGCAATTCTAATTTCTTAAGGCTATCATGCAAAGTTTTGGGTATTAAACCAGTCGAGGATACGATGACAGGAACAATATCTATTTCATCGAGGTGCCACATCTGCTTGATCTCAATAGCAAGGTCTGTGTATTTGGACTTTTTCTCCTGGAACTTGTTCAGCACGTTGTTATTATTCGGTATGGCGACATACACCACTATGTCCGGCCTATTATTCATCACCATTCTGTCAGTGATAACAGGCCTATCGTAGTATAATACGCAAGATTATTATTATTATTATTAGTTATTGGCGATACTCAAAAGTCTTTGTTCTGCCCTAGAATTAATCTTTTAAACATAGATTATTAAATGATAAGAAGAAATACACAACAATAGTTCTTTTAATCGAAGACTACGTGTCGTACAATGAAATGTATGGACTTTTTTTTTATTCTTTTCAACATTGTTTACTCAAAAACTTGACGTCGTACATAAAAAAAGAGAGCATTTTCTTGACAAATAATTGGAGAATTCGATTTTTTTTTTATTTTTGAAAAAATCAGTAGCGTCCTAGTTGTTACTTCAAGAATAACCTGCGTTGTGCCCATACACACGGCAGTGGTTAGTCCAAAATATTATTTCGTAATGAAAATTATGCTATTCTGAGAGTTTTCGACACCCCCAAAATTTTTAATTCAATATTTTCGGTTTATGAAAAACTCAAATTCAAATGCAATTTTCGATTGAATTTTAACACCCTGTAAAACGGTAACGACGTGTTTGCGGACCTATGTTTATATGAACTTTATTCATGGAATGACCTCAACTCCTCCAGCAGTGGGAACTATAAGGGGTTATATAGGGGTCGAGGGGGAGAGCGGATTGTGAAAACACGTGTGTTTTTGGATATTGATGAGGTCAGGGCGGAGTTCGATGGGGAGGGTAAACAACTCAACAATATTCATTTTAATATACGTAGTTTAAAAAAGAATGGTGATGATTAATGGTACATTTGCATGCAATGGATTTTAGAAATTTGAATGTTATAGTTCTATGTGAAAAAATACTTAAGTGTGCAAGATGATGTAATAGTTTTGTCTCAGACTAATTTATTGCGGATAATTTTTCAATTCAATCAAAGTGTGATATTTGCTTTAAATGGCAAAAAAAAATTTTGTTTGTGTTTTTGGACTTAGCCAAAGCCTTTGACATGGTAGACCATGGAATCCTTCTGAACCGTCTTGAGTATATCGGTGTGAGGGTAGACACGTTGGCAACTATTTAATTATTTAAGTGATAGGGTGCAGAGGGTTCGTGTGGGAGAATTTTTGAGTGAGCCACAACCTGTCAATATGGGTGTTCCCCAGAGAACTGTTCTTGGACTTTCTAATTTACATAAATCAACTTCCAAATTTGAACATAGTAAATGGTGATATAATTTCCTATGCAGATGATACGGCTGTGATCTTTTCTGGTAATGACTGGAAGGAGTTTTACAGATCAGCTGAAAGTGGCATTAAAACCGAGTATGCGTGGTTATGTGAGAGTGAGCTGACATTAAATACAGATAAAACAAAATTCCCCACTTTTTCTCTTTCCTCATTGTGTCAGCCTAACGTGAATGGTCTTACCGTTCATTTGCCTACTTGTGGTGGTATTTGATGTATTTTTCCTGAACCTCGAGTTGGGTCAGTAAAATACCTGGGTCTTTTTATAGATCAGCATTTGAGATGGGACTCGCATGTTGCTTATTTGGTGAAAAGATTGAGAGGACTTTTCTACTTTTTTTATAATTCAAGAAACTCTTCGGAGATTGGGCAGGTCCTGTTGGTTTATGATTCTATTGTAGAATTAATATTACGTTACGGTATTACTCTATTGGGTGGTATGTTCAGTTCTACATTGAGGGACCTGGAAGTCATCCAGAACACTATCCTTAAAATAGCGCTTTAGAAATCATGGTTTCACAGTACTGTGTCCCTATATAAAGAATCATTGCACCCCAATATTCGACAGATATTCATTTTCCATAACTTACTGAGAATAATAAATAGTAATAGGGATTAATTTTTGCGGTACTATGATGACTATTGTCACTTTCCTATGCTTTTGAATCTGTTATTCATTTTAATACTGATATAGACGGACATACAGGCTAAATATGTTAGCCTAGGTTTTTGCTTTATATGATGATGTATTTTTCTATTATGTAATTTATAATGTGAGATGAATAAATTGAATTGAATTGAATTGAATCTTAAACATAGCCGTGTTTGTTTTAATCACCCTGTATAGTAGTTATATCAGTTTATATGGTGTACTGAGAGGTAATTGTTGTATGGCACTCTTTTCTTCAGGTTTCCTATATGACATTGGCGGATTTGCAGTAGCAGTTCCCAAAACTTCCATTGTAACTTCATTATCTTATCAAATTTTATCGTCTGAGTATTTTGGGAAAACCAGTGACATTTTGTTTCAATCTTTGGAAAACAGACTCGTGAGGTTGCCTATTGTCAGAAAAAGGAACACAATAGTTTTTTGAAGCTGCAACTCTTCTGAATCATACTCATTCTGAACGTACCATTCATGTCAAATATGTCGAATTTCAAAATTCACGAACATTATCGAAGCTGATTATATGTAAATCAAAAATGTGAATTGAATAATGGATTCTATGTGAATTTTCAACAGCATTCTACATGAAATCCTAGGATTTGATTTTCCGGAAAGAATCACATTTTTGAGGAAATTTGTCCTGCATGTTATCTATATTCAGTAAGAGAAAGATACTCTTCCAAACTTTTTCTGAATTCCCCTATCGTCTACGTTTAAAAACAACAGTATATATAGAAACTCGAAAACCATTCAATAAAACAATTTTTGAATTCATCCCCGCGTTCTGTTAGTGTGCCTAAAACGTCAAAAAAGTTTTCACCCTGTTCTATTACCGCTTGAAATATTTTCCTATGCTCGTGAATTACACTGTATATCACGAATAGAAGTCTATCATATCTCTTCTAGTTTTCGAAATATGATTTTCTATAAAAGAAAATCTCAATGTTTAAACTAAAATCATTTAAGAAAACGTACTATCTAAATTCAAAATAAATAAGCATAAATTTCAACTTCATTTTTGGTAACAAATTAAAATCAGGTGTTAAATGTAATTCATAAGAGTTTTGACATGTAAGATTCGAAAATTTTTTGAAAATTGAAATATATCAAGAGATAATCTCTGCTGCTACGCTGTTAAATCTAGACTGTAGAATATAAGGGTAAAAATAACCGGTAACTGACCTAAGAATGACGCAGAAAGTGGAAAATTTATTCATGTTTTTCATTTTGAAATTGATCGAATTCGATAATACTATACGCTTCGAAATTCATGTTCATAAAAAACCAGAGAAATTGAATATAAAATTTTTCACAAATAAAATTTTGTGGGCTGTTGTTTCCTTAACACTGAAATTTCAACTATTTCCTAAGTATAACATAAGAAATGGTTGAAGGAGTACTTACCAGAAAAATAAGTAATGTTAGCGAGAGTAATATCATTTTTAACTAGACAATTCAACATTTTTCGCTGAATGCTTTCCGATTGCCACTGAATAATTTACGTATTAAGATATCATAAATCAAGTGTATATAATTGTATTCCTTAATTCTTCTTTAAATAAAGGTATTACGGTGTTATCACAGTTCCTCTGTTCTAACAATAATTTTCATAAGATTTCGAAATGATATTCAAAAACTTACGAAAGTGGAGATTGATCATAAAATACTAGCTGTGTATTCCACTTTCAAGGCCCCATTTATTGACCGATTTCAATCAACTAAAAACAATTAGTCGTTTTCATTTAATTAAATGTTTATCATTCCATTGTGGTCATAATTAAAATATAAGCTGTCATTTTAATATTGTATTATTTGGTCTCCAATTTTTATATCTAGCGTAATCAATAAATCTTTGAAATATTTCAAATTGTACTTTTCATTTAATAACGAGCTTCTTGTGCTCGCGGGACCGACTTCACCCATAGATTAACATAACCTAAAAATCTTCGGGACTGAATTTACCTATAAATTTTCAATCCTCATTGATCAGGAGGGACAATACATATCCTCAAATTTCTCACTTGTACCACATCTATTAGGGATTCATTTTTCAAAAAGTTTTCAAGATTTTGAAAAATCAAAGGTTTGACTTGACTTGAATTTGCAATCGAAAAGCTTGACTTGATATCAAGCTTTTTCAAGCTTGATAGTTGTAAGACCATAAAGTTAAGTTCACTTGCTGATCGCTTGCTACCGTACCCGTACCGGTGCAATAGAAGTAGATATATCTCTAGTCATACAGAAATTTTTAATAGGCTACGACACACTGGGATTTCAAAACATACGTTCGACTTAGTCGATTCGTTTTGCAGCGCAACAAAAAGATATAGAGGAGAATTTAGTTAATTTAAAGGAAAGGGGGAAGAAATCGTACAACAGTCAAAAATTTAAAGAATTTCTGTATTCAACAACAACAGTCAACAAAATATTGATGACGCCTACAACCTACAGTAGATTTCTATACAGGGTGTTACATAATAGTATGTCACAATTTGTGACATACTATTATGTAACATCCTGTATGATATAGAATAGATTGAATTGAATCGATCCCTTCATCATTCACTGGAATTCCACCTTGGATGTTGCAGTGGACTTCGAAGTTTAAAAGACCATTAAATATACTTTGCGATTATACAGAAACAAGTGATTTGAAACAACTCAAATTGATAGGCACAGATTGGCCATTGATATATAAAGACACCTCAAAATCTTCAAAATTATTTGGGAAATATTAGACAGGGCAACCTATTGTAAACTTTCTCTTATTTACTACTGGCTTTTACATGCTCCTAGGTAAACAAGAAACCTGGGCTATCGAGCTTGTCAATCAACCCGAAAGAGATGAATTCGATGAAAGATTAAAACGCAGGATACAGAAAGCGAGGGATAAAATTGATAAACTAGTTGAGGATAGGAAATACAGGTTGAATCAATTTCTAACTTCGAGAAAATTTATGATACCAAATATTTTAGACCCTACTCAAGATCGGATTTGTCACCAAGAACGTCTGCTTCGAAGCAAGGCGAATGCAGTGACTTGAAGTCGAGAAGATTTTAGGTAATTGAGTTTATTGCTTCTCGGGGCACGATGAATAATGTTAAGATTATCTGTACTAGAAAAGGTTATTATCTAGGCAATTCTGTGTGGTGGTGAAGTCTCTTTTCTTTTTACAAAATGAAGAGTCACGTTCTTTGTATCTAATGCGAAAAGATCTGCCTGTCTGAGCCATCTATACACTTTAAATTTCTTTGAACAGTTAGAGAAGATAACAGTCATCAAACCTTGTAATATTCTTTGTAGGTTTCTTTCTGAAAAAATAATGATGTAGACTCCTAGGTTTTCTCTTTAGTTTGTACTGCTCAGAATCTCATTTCATATTTTATTTATTTGTATATATAATTGTAATATAATTAGCTGACAATTTTATCATATTTATATTCAAAGCCATATTTGATTCGATCGTTCATCACTTCACAAAGAAAACTATGAATGAGTAACATTCAGTGTTACATGACTAAGGTCCGTACACTGGATTTTCTGGGAGAAAGCCTCTAACACTACACGTACATTGATGTCATTGTCTCATGATGCTCTAGTTTATATATATTTTGCTAGATTGATATATTCCCCATAACATTTTACGTTATCCTAATATATAATGATTCCAGGATATGTTTTGATTATAATTATTGGCTGGCAATGGTATTAATTACCGGGTGGTGGATTTATATTTTATCATGCAATCAGTTTGATTGCATGAACAGTTATATGGAAACTCGTCCATATATATATATATATATATATATATATATATATATATATATATATATATATATATATATATATATAGATGAGACAGATATTTTCCGCGAATAACTTCGTGAGGAGTCTACATATGTAAACTTCAGACAAAAAGAAGTATTCAAAGATCCGTCAATCAATGAGTAATCCTTCCTAACAAGAGCTAGTTCCCAAATCTGCCAGCCATGCACGCAGCCCCCAAGAGCCACAATAGTACGAATAAGCAGGATGCCGAGAAACAAAGCGGCAGACTGCAGTTTCGTTCTTATTAGGGGCTCATCAGAGAAACTATGTGCGACACTGATGAGCTCCTAATAAGGACAAAACTGCAATCTTCTCTAGCGGCAAAAAAAGGGTTTTCTTCATCGCATCGTATCGGGTGATGGAATATGAATTCATTACAGCAATCCAAATAAAAAAAAATCTTGGGGACTGCACGGTCATGCTTCTACGTCATTGACTCGGCCAAATACTCCGAAAGTTATGCTACGTATTTAGTATGACCAAGTCGGTGTTATTTATTATGAGCTGTTGAAACTGGACGAAAGCATCACTGGGGAACGGTATCGAAGTAATTCTACAACATGACAACACTCTGCCTCACGTTGCCAAACCCGTTAAAACCTACTTGGAAACGCTCAAGTGGGAAGTCCTACCCCACCCGCCATATTACCCAGATATTGCACCATCCGATTAGTACTTGTTGCGTTCGATGACACATGGTCTGGCTGATCAGCAGTTCCGCTCACATGAAGAGCTCGAAAAATGGATTGATTCGTGGAAAGCCTCAAAAGACGAACGCTTCTACCGTCACGGTATTCGAGCTCTGTTAAAAAGATTGGAAAAAGTTGTAGCTAACGATGGGCAATATTTGGAATGATTCAATTGTAATCATTTTTCATAATAAAGTTGTATTTTCATAAAAAAAACAGCGAGAACTTTGTTGCGGACCTAATATATAATATTTATATTACATAATATTTAATATATAAAATCCGTTCACGCGAACTTCCCACGCATGAAGAAATTGAAATCACTATTTTATTTAAAAGAATTCGAATTTTGTTAAAAAAGACATGGTTTTTGATAAAATTATGATTTGAGTGGGTTTTTTTCAACCAAATTATGACAGCTCGTGAATTTTTATTCAAGCAATCTTTTAAGCAATATAAAACGACAAACTTAAGCTTTTTTCATGGTCTGTCTATTGCTTTTTAAGTGAACTCAATGTCTTTACTCGGTGCCGAGTGTGAAGCAAATTTTTCGTAAAATAAATTTTTTCCCTTATTTTATGTGCGCCGTATTTTTATTATTTTTATTATTTTTATTATTATCAATACATGAATAAGAGTCGAGGCAACGCCTATAAGACTCAATCACAAAACAACTTAAATAATGCGTACCGAATACATAGTATATAAACATAAAAAAAACGATTGAAGAATTGTAAAATAATGAAAGAAAAGAGAAAAAGTTGAATTTCCATGAGCAAACGAAAACTTTCAGCGAGCAGTGAAGTAGCTTTATACCATCAAGCGCCATTGCTAGTTGATCAAGAACGTGTCTGCAGGCAGCATCACATGCTGGTCATATTATTAATCGCCTGTTGATGCTGAATTGTTCTGAAATTTTCCTTGTATTACTTGAAACCATGTCCACGGAGTGGTCGGTGACAATTCAACGGGAATATAGAAGACAGATCGATGTTGAATAACTCATCGAGCGCTCTATAAGTTATTATAAGGTCACCTCTAAGACGTCTGGTTTCGAAAGTAGATAGCTTGCGCTATAGCTTTCACCAAAAAGAGAAAATCATGGGCACGCGAGAAAAACCTGTGTTTCAAGACAAAGGTTACTCACAAAAAAGTATTTATTGCGAATGTACTATTCAATGAGAACTTTTTGAATTTTATTCAGTGCTGAAAAGCCTAATTCACTAAACTCTTTGTGGTTGAAGCTAAACCATGTCGTACCATGGTTAAACTGACTTTGGATTCGAATTCAGCAATTCCTAGGCCAATTTTTTTTTGTGAGGCTCTGTTGTTAGAGTTATATGTTTATGTCGTTATGTGGTTATGAAGTTATGTGGTCATAGGGTTATGTCGTTATTGAGTCATGAGATTATGGGGTCATGAATTTATAGGTTTTAAAGCTTGACCTTTCGAAATAAAGAGTTATATTATATACATATAATGCTGAAAACCTTCATCTACTAGATCGATTTAGAATATATATATATATATATATATATATATATATATATATATATATATATATATATATATATATTATGAAGACTTTGTCTAATCAAAATGTACTATAGGTAAAGGTCCACTAAACCATTACTTTACATTAATAAAATTTAGTTCAACGGTTTCCTTCAGATCTTTCCAAATATAACCTGAATAAAATATGGCGATGTCATCAGAAAAACCAACAATATCACCTCTAGCAGGCATCAAAAATAAATTATTAATATATAAAGTGAAGAAATGGGACCCAGGATGGTGCCTTCAGGCACTCCATATTCAATTGAATACATATTACTAGTAATTGCTCCATTTATTTTAACTATTTGTTTTCTGTTGCCCGATCCCCAGTCCTGATCTCCCCCAAAATACGGCATACTCTTCGCTATCAAACGCGTTGGTTAAGTCAACTTAAACACACAGATATACTTTGCTCTCATCGAAAGCTTTATAAATTTTGTCTGTCGATGAAGCAATGGCATTCTGCGTATACATTGAGTTTGTGAATATAGTGAAAATTTGAACATCATTGTTTTATATAACAGTATAAAAACAGGTTTATTTCTAACCATCAGATTAAGAATACACGACAAAACAATCATCAGATATTAGGCTAGCACATCAGGGACATCGATCTGCATCATCTGTATAAAAATATTTCACGCTCCAGTATTTCAATATATTATATAATCCACTAATAGATCAATGCATTTCTTCCAATACCAGCGTTTATGAATAATATTCGACTGAATTTTTTTCCGTCATCAGTATATTAATTTCATCATCAGCACTCACGGATATCGTGGGCATGTCAAAATCCTAGGTCAATGAATTGGCACGAACAATAAGAAAGTAGCTCAAACATGGCCAAGATTGCTTCTGAATTTGCGTCAAATGTTTACTGATACTTACATTTATTTGATTAAAATTTCTGCATTACGAAAGCAAATAGACCTGAAATTAATTCAAATTATCAACTTATTTAATCCTCTTTAGCTTCCAAAATTCAACTATATGTATGAAACGATGATGAAGGAAATACTAATAAAAAAATTTAATATGAATTCGCTACTAATTATCATCTTCATATATTCTTAGACTACTTCAGCTATTGTACTACTCGATATTTCGACTATACTCAAAAAATGAGGAATTATATGATTTTCTCCAGCTAGACTTTTATGTGGTATATTACACTTCAAAGTTATAATTCTAGTGATCCACTGAATTGAATAGATTTATCTAACATTTGAATACTCAATTGTTTGAGGATTTTCAATTTTTACGCCATATTTCTTTTCATGTGAAACAAGCAAACAAAATTTTCATGTTTGACCTTGCATAAATTATTTTTCAGAAGAATGATGGGTGGGGTTTTATAATATTTCATCAATAGTTTATTTATTTAATACCAGAAATAATCTTGAGCTTGAAAAGAATTATTGTGGCCGGCGGCCTCACCCCCGTCGCCCGGTGTGATACCACCACATCCAGCTATAGGTCCCGTGAATTGGTCACCTGTATGAATAAGTTTCGCGATCTGGCGGATGGTCCGGTTTCCAAGGTGGGAAGGATTGGCAACGATGCAAAATGAGCTCCTCTGGGACAAAATCATCCAGAGTTAAAATAGTCTCCCATTCCCGACCTCCAGGGGGACTGCCTCGAGGGGTTCATGATGCGGGTAAGTGGAGTACTCCCCCGCCCAATTCACGTTCTATAAAAGAAAGCGAACTCTTGATAGAGTTCTGAAACATCAGAGGACTGGAGGACAACTGTCGATGCAGTCCACCAGAATCTGCAAAAAGCACAACCCCATGTGCTTGCTCTAACCGAAACCCAAATAAGTCAAACAACCGACACAACGTATTCACTTGTTTTTGGATAAAACACTGTACTTATGCGGTCTATATTGCTCGACAAACGATATTCACTTCCCTAGACTGTTTCAGTATCTAGGTGATAAGGTGGATTGGATTAAGACACATCATTCAGCAGCTGAGGTCATTGTACTGGGTAACTGCAATGTTCACAACACCAACTGTTTCCGACACTTCAATAAAACAAATTAAGCAGTAAAACAGGCCGGAACTTTTGCAATCAGCCATAATCTAACGCAGTTAGTCGACCTGATCAGTGGAGGTCTCAGCACCGCAACTCAGACCACAACCTTATATCTGCTACTGAAACCATTGTGCTGCCGCTAAACCAAGAACCTAAATCACCCAGACGCATTTGGTACTATATGATAACTGAGAGTCATAAACGCTGAGCTCACTAAATATCTTGAATTGCAGGAAATTATTAACAACCGTCAATAAAGTTTCCGTAGGCAAAGATTGACAGGAGATCTGCTCGCCTACGTCACTCGTGTTTGTACATCAACGATGGAAAAGCACAGGGAATCTAGAATAATCGACATCTCTAAAGCCTTCGATAGGGTTTGGCATGCAGCCTGGTTGAATAAACTTGCTGCATATGGGCTTCCTGAAAAATTGCGGGGTTGGATAAGTAACTTTCTTTCAAATAGATCAAAACAAGTTGTGGCCGACGGTATAAAATCTGATTCTTTCCAGTTGCAAATAGGAGTACCTCAGGGATCCATTCTTTCGCCAACCTTGTTTCTGTTGCAGATAAACTATCTTCCGTCATCTACAGCGAACCAGATCTTCGGTTAGCAGACGATTGTACCCTGGTTTCGTTTTTCAGTAGTCTACGGCCGATTGCAGCTGCGGAATCTCAGCGTCAGAGATGTCAACAAATTAATAACTCAAACTCTGACTTACACAGAAGATATAACAAACCTTTGAGAACAATAAAGGACCAAAGTACAACTTGAAAACCAAGCAGTCTACAAAATTCCATGTACAGACTATGGGCTCGTCTACATTGGGGAAACAAAGAGAAGAATGGAGGTTTGCATTCAAGAACACAAAAACTCAAGTCACAACACCTGCCTGTTCCAACACTCACACAAAACAGGCCAGAAACTCGACTACGACAACACGACACAACTAACCAACATAGAACAACTCCGGAAAGGAAAAATCAAAGAAGCCATCGAGATAGAGAAAAACACAACAGTATATCATGCAGTGATAGGTGGTGAAATGATCAATGTATTTGCACAACAAATTAGTTTGATGAAAATAAAGGAAGATATCTAACCTTTCATTTTTCATGAACATGTAGGATGTTTTTTTATCCATGTCATTTAACATTAAATTCAGAATTACGCTGACTGTTTCTTCAATTCTTACTTTCATCAATACTTGAATATAAAAGGACATTTGATGAAGGAAGATAAATTTTGGATTTGTTTTGAAACGGTGTTTGAGAAAGTTTGACTTCTCAAATTTTTCAGACATTATTCGAAACTATCTTGAAACTAGTTGCCAGCTAAGGCTTTAGGGTCCTGTTCATTTCATAAATGTGATTTTGAAATAATTTCACAATGTTTTGTTGAAATCAATTCTTTTTACTTCCTGTTTTAATTCTACTGTTTGTTGTTCACTTCGGTTGAGAAAATTATAATTGATCTTATTCGAATCAGGACAGTTGAGTTCAGAGGGCCAATCAAAAGTTTAAAACTGTAGATAAATACATATGGAGGTTTCTGAAATATATATCCGGTACCTAATTCGAATTTTCTTGGAAATTTGGAATTTTTTTTCTCGGTTCTCAGAGTACCCATTTTGCTAATTTGACTGTTGACAACTGGCAAAATATTTTTCGTTCTATCTTGGAAATTTGTTTTTTATGTTCGTCGTTTGAGTATATTTTTAATTATCCTCAGAGTTCTTTATGATTACTTGTAGGGTGAATAAACGATTCGTTTCATCATGTTGGAACTGTTCTAATTTTATCCTATGATCTCATTGAATTGGGAGTTATGGATGGTATTCACATTTGTAGGGAAAGTGAACCAAAGCACCCGCGATTAGCCCCACGAATCACACACGCGAACCACGCCCGCGAACCTCGCCTGCGTACCGCGCCCTCGAACCAAAGGCTCGAACGGAGTGCGACAGTTTTTGCAGTTCATTTTCTAGCGATTCTTGCTCATTCAATTGTGTATAACGATTTTCGGAAAGTCATGTACAGGGTTGATTTTATTCTTTCAAGCTAAAAACTAAATTTTTCAGTCCGGTCTTGAAATTTTCATGTATCATTAATAAGTTGATCTTGAATCATGTCATTCTCTGTATGAAATTTCGAGTAAATCAATGTATGCGTTCCAGACTAATGGCGTTTAGAATTTTTGCCCAAATAAATAGAATACCTTGTTATGGAGCCTCGATTCCGACTTCTATAGGTGTACTATATATATATATATATATATATATATATATATATATATATATATATATATATATATATATATATATATATATATATATATATATATATATATATATATATATATATATATATATATATATATATATATATATATATATATATATACTAAAGAAATTATTAGAAGTTCATATTACAAAAGACTAAGAATTATCATCAAGAGTTATATATATATATATATATATATATATATATATATATATATATATATATATATATATATATATATATCATATATATATATATATATATATATATATATATATATATATATATATATATATATATATATATATATATATATATATATATATATATATATATATATATATATATATATATATATATAGTTTTTATATATTATCATCTTGCTCAGTCCTTGCTTCAACAGATTATTTAGAAAGACATAATGCCGTCGCTAATATATCACTTCAATCTAGGAATTAAACATGACCTAATTCCCAAAAGAAAAAAAATTTCAAAAATATGAACCTATTATATATATACTTTATATATATATATATATATATATAACATATATATATATATATATATATATATATATATATATATATATATATATATATATATATAGAAATCTTCACAAAAGTATTGAGATATAGTTATACAGTCATCAAATCTTGTAATATTCTTCGTAGGTTTCTTTCCGAAAATAATAATGAGGGATCGTCCGTATAAAACTTTTTGAGTTTCAATTACAATATCAAGCTGAAATTTTATACGCGGCCATAACTAGCGATTTCCAATTGAAGAGAAATATTTTGAAGTGATACCATTTTTTATACCGGAAGTGGGTCATCACTTTGTTATTTCAAATGACAATCTAGCTTTTTATTATACATCTAGAACCGACATTTGAGCAAGGCATAAAATACCCAAGTTATTTAATTATTTTTGTTATAAACTCGATTTTTGAGGAACATTTAAAAGATTGTAGCTCGTAGATCTTTTGCACTACAGACACAATTTTTGCTTGGGTGGATAGAAGAAGGATCAAGGAATTTTTTGAGCAATCTTAACATGTCAAATAATTATTGCGTTGTTTTGTATGATTTTTTCAATTTGGCCTTTTTCAAACAGCAATAACTCAATTTTCTCAAATGGCACGTGCCAATTTTTATATCGCCATCAGATGAAGCGTCAGATTTTAGATGGAATTGTATCAGCATGTACTATACCCATTTCTTATAGTTCCGAAATAATTTGGGAATATATTGAATTTTGATGATTTTGCAAAAACTAACAGAGAATGCTTTGAAATATTTGAATCATGTAGCTGAACTGGCTACGCTCACCTGACAGGTGCCTAAAATTAATGTACTTGTCACTTCGTTCATTCGAATTTGATATTTATTGATATTATTATTTCTATTGAAAATTTTTGGAAAACACCAGATTGATAATAAAATGGCTGATTATTCAAACGAGGATGTGTTTAATCTCTTTTTAATTCATGGCGAATGTCAAAAAGTGGTGGATAGAACTTGTAGGCAATTCAATAACCAATTTCCAAATTTGACGCCTATGAGTAAAACAAAATTTCGTAGGATTAGAAGCAATTTTCTGCAATTTGGAGGAACAAAATACATAGAAACTAGAAGAAAACCAATTCTCGAGGACGACGACAATCAAATTAATACGTTAGCGTATTTTCGTGCCAATCCACATGCGTCCATTAAGTCAGCATCAATGGATATTGGATTGAGTTATATTTCCATTCAAAATATCCTTAAGAAACATAACATACACCCGTATTCTTTTATCAGACTACAAAAATTGAATCCAACTGACCTTCCCAAGCGGCTACATTTCTGTGAAAATTTATTTATTCGGCTTCAAGAAGATAAGACAATTCTGCAAAAAAATTATATGTTCTGATGAAGCCAAGTTCAATGAAAGTGGAATAACCTACAGGAGAAATCGACATTTTTGGGCCACAGAAAATTCACATTTCATTGAGGTTAATGATTTCCGAAATAAATTCAGCGTGAATGTTTTTGCAATTTTAATGAATGATTTGTTGGCTTATCACATTTATGAGGAAAATCTTAATGGACAAAGATACCTGGAAATTTTGAGAGGAACATTTTTTAGATGGATTACCCCTTAACATTCTAAGGGATTGCTATTACCAAATGGATGGTGAACCAGCACATAAAACACGAGCTGTAGATCGGCAGCTAACAGAAATGTTCGAGGATAGATGGTGGGGTAATCAAGGACCAAATTTATGGCCTCCAAGTTCTCCGGACCTGACTCCCATTGATTTTTATTTATGGAGCAAAATCAAGAGTGAAGTGTATCTTATTCCTGTAAGAAGTAAAGAAGAGTTACTAGGGCGCATTCATAATGCTTTTCCTAATATTGATCCTGAGGAAACTAGGAGGGCAACTCATCATCTTCGTATACGAGCTGTCAAGTGTATCGAGCAAAATGGGGCCCATATTGAACATTTATTCAGATCGTAAATCAGTTTTCTCCTATGATGTTTGCTATCATTTATTCGTATTAATGTAATTATCTTCGATGATTGGTTTTCGCTTAGTTCCTACAATTTTTATTCATCCGAATTGTAGAAAATTGCTTCTAATTCTTCGAAATTTTATTTTACTCATAGACGGTAAACTTGTAAATTGGTTGTTGAATTGCCTGCAATTTCTACCCACTACTTTTGGACATTCTGAAATGAATTAAAAAAAGATTAAATATATTTTCGTTTGAATAACCAGTGGTTTATTCCAAATGTGTTGTATTTTTTGGTTATTTTCAATCTGAAATAACGACAATTCTTGTTGAAAAATCAAATTCGAATGAACGAAGTGACAAGTACATTAATTTTAGGCACTTGTCAGGTGAGGGTAGCCAGTTCAGCTATTTGATTCAAATATTTCAAAGCATTCTCTGTTAGTTCTTGCAAAATCATCAAAATTCAATATATTCCCAAATTATTTCGGAACTATAAGAGATGGGTATAGTACATGCTTATACAATTCCATCTGAAATTTGACGCTTCATCTGATGGCGATATAAAAATTGGCACGTGCAATTTGAAAAAATTGAGTTATTGCTGTTTGAAAAAGGCGAATTGAAAAAATCATACAAAACAACGCAATAATCACATGACATGTGTAGATAGCTTTAAAAATTCCTTGATCCTTCTTCTATCCACTCAAGCAAAAATTGTGTCTGTAGTGCAAAAGATCTACGAGCTACAATTTTTTTAAATGTTCCTCAAAAGTGAGTTTATAACAAAAATAATTAAGTGCAAACAACTTGGGTATTTTATGCCTTGCTAACATGTCGGTTCTAGTTGTATAATAGAAAACGTAGATTGCCATTTGAAATAACAAAGTGATGACCCACTTCCGGTATAACCGCAAATGGTATCACTTCGAAAATATTTCACTCCAATTGGAAATCTCTAGTTATGGCTGCGTAAAAAATTTCAGCTTGATATTGTAATTGGAACTCAAAAAGTTTTTAACGGACGGTCCCGGTGGATATCCCTGTAAATAATTAAAGCCACCATAGTGCAACTGAGCAGGATGACCGGATTCACTCTTTATATGGGAGAATCACCCCCCTCTTACTCTATTTACATCAGTTTACTTTTATTTATATTTATTTATTATTATTTGTCTTCATAATTTGCTGTTCGCTGTTTTTTTCCCTCCATCTTGTCACTCCTGCCTTGGTGAAGTCCTCTAACTCTCTAACTTCATGCAGCCATTCTGATCTTGGTCGGCCTCGACTTCTCCTTGGTCCCGGGTCCCACGGCAGCATTGTAAATATTTTTGCTCCTTCACCTGCCCTCTATACATGCCCTGACCATTTTACTCTCCTCCCCTTTATTTCTTTTACAGCATCTTCGTTCTTTATGATTTGGTTTATTTCTTCATTTTTATATATTCTGTATTCATTGCTGCCTAATTTCACTGGCCCTCGAATTGAATGCAATATTATTCTTTCGGCAAGTCTTATATCTTCTTCATCCTCTTTCGTCATGGTTATAGTTTCCGCGGCATACTTCATGCTTGGTCTAATCAATGTTTTGTAAAAGTGTAACTTCGTATTTCTTGTGAATATTTTGCTCTTCAGAATTTCTTTATTGGCACGGTATGCTCTGTCGACTGCCATTATCTAGTCTCTGATATCGGTTGTTCTCCTACCATCGTTAGTTATCATAACGCTTGAGTATTTAAAACTTTCAACTTCCTCAAATTCATTTTCCCATATTTTAATTTTATTTTTCGGGTTTCCTCCATTCTTTACTTAGTCTTAGTATTTTCGTCTCGATTTCGTTTATTTTCAATACCAATTGTTTCTGTTCTCAGATTAATTTCTCTTTCTTACTAAGTTCTCTAGTGCTAGGTTGAACAGTGCAGCTGACAAAGCGTCTCCTTGTTTAAGTCCTTTGCCATATATGAACTCTTATGTTTCTTCTTTTTGGGTTATTACTTTGGCTCTTGTTTCTTTTAGTGTCATCCAGATCAATCTTCTTAATCATGAGTGTATTCCAAGTTCTTCTAGGACTGCCATAAGTTCTGGTCGTTTTATTGAGTCAAATGCTTGCTTGAAGTCCATACACAGCATTTCGAGATCTATTCCATGTTCGTAAGTGCTCTTCATTATCTGGTTTAAGGTATAAATTGCGTCTGTTGTTGACCTGCCTTTGGCAAACCAGCATTGGTATTGTCATACAAATGTTTTCGTTTCTTTGGTTAGACGTTCCTGGATTGTCGAGGATAGAATTTTGTATACGGTTAGATTAAGTATGGTATGAACATTCTGCGGTTTCATCTACTATGCTGGTGCGATTTTACAAAAAAGAATCATTTCATCAGTTGCATGCTCATAACAGTAAATGTCAAAATTTATCTATTATTCAATAAACATTGTTTATTCCCAAATAATTAGCTAGAATTTTTTGACTAAAAATGTTGAATTTTGAATACTTCGATATATTAGAAAACTATTTTTAGAATGGATATAACTCTGATGCATCTCCAGAAAAATTTTTATGTTCGTTTTTTCGGCAATCTCACAAATTTATATTTCAAAGATTGAAATCGAATGTTATGAAGACTAGTTCTTTCAAAGTACTCAGAGAAAAAAGTTACAGTAAACTAGATAAAGAAGATGTGGCAATGGAAGTTTTGGGAGCTGTCACTGAGGATCCCTCAACTTTATGAAAGCAACTCAAGGCAAAGAGTGCTATACCAATATGTGAGATTTTTCGAATCATCGGAGAAAATAAGTCTCAACTTTAAGAGATGAGGAACAGTGTATTTTCTCTTTCCCAGTATACCGTAGCAGATCTCAAAAAGTTTTCATCCAGAATAATTATTTATCAATCAAAATGTGAACTAAATAATAAATCAATTTTGACATTTACTGTTGGGAGCATTTAAAAATAAATTATTCGTTTATCACTTGGCAAAAGTTTTACAAATATTTATTAAAAATACTCGACATATTTTTCGGGTTCTTAGACCATTATCAAGAGTAATACAATACTAAATTCAAAATGAGTGATTTCACTTATGTATAACGGCATTCACAACAGGAGATAAATTAAAATCTAGTTGGTCGTTGCAAATTGGCTGGTTTTTCCTATGAGCGGACGTAATTTCAATAATCTCCAAGATGTCCATCCTTTTTCCTTTATTACCTGGATGCATGAGTTCGATATTCTCGAAATCTATGAAATGAGTTTTGTTAATGAAGTGGTCCGAAAACTCAGAACAATTTTCATTTTGGAGAATAGATCTTTTATGTTCTTCAACTCTCTTCTCGTTGTATCTTCCGGTTTGGCCTATATAGAATGTCTCACATTAACTGCAGTGTATTTTATATACTCCGCTTTTATCCAATAATTTGGTTTTATCTTTATTATTAACCAATAATGAACCCACATTCATTTTACTAGTGCTGATGGTGTTATTTCTGTATAATCGGTTACATATTTTGCTGCTTATATTAGGAATATAGTTAATTGGAAATTTTCTGTTAGATTTCTCAGTATGCAACGGATAAAAGCTCTGCAATTAAAGTTTATGTCTTTTTGTCTTATTAGGATATTAATTAATTTTGGTTCATAGACGTTGTTCATAGCGATTCATTATAAAACTTGAACTTCATTCTGAAAATCGACAGCTGACGATGGAATAGAAAGCAATGTATATTGACCTTTAGTATCAAATAGTATTTTAATTAAGTGTTCGAAGTAATAAGCAATTTAATGTAGGAAAAGTTTCACCGAAAATTATAGGATCACGCAGTGAGTTGTACAAAATGCTAACAAATAAATTGCAACTATAGTTAATGCTGTACTACTAGTTCTTTAACCGGCATTAATAATAAGACTTTATTACAATTCAAGTACTTGCCGGGGTTACCATTATCTTGAAATAAATAATAACAAACTGGGACATCTGTACGGTCTCTCTAAAAGTACCATACACTACAGTACCTGCCTGAATATGCCACAGGAGAAGAATTTGTCTATACAGGACGTATTCGATGAAATAATAAGGTCTAAAGCAGAAATTACAAAATCGATTAAGGCTAGTGAGGCAAATATTCTTTTGAAGATTGGGGCCTTACAGGAGAGACTAGAACAAGTAGAGAAGGAAAATAGTCGACTTAAAGAAAAGTTGGAAATATTAGAGAGGAACTCGAAGAAAAAAAGTTTGATAGTTTTCGGTCTGAACGAAGAACCTCGTGATATTTTTTTGGGATCCATCTCAGAAACTCTAAAATGTCTGCTTAAAGTCGAAATTAAAGACACTGACATATCCGATTTGTATTCACTTGGAGGTTACCCAGGTTCTCCAATTAAAGTTGAATTTACCTCTTATTTTAAGAAGAAATTGATACTATCTAAGGGAAGTCTCTTGAAGGGAACAAACATTACAATATCTCCAGATTTAACATTTAGGCAAAGAGAAGATAACAAAATTCTGAGAAAGCACTTGATGGAAGCCAGAGCCCACTCTTCTACTAAGTCGTTTATTAAAGGAAATATATTACACATTGGCCAGAAGTCGTACACCATTAAAGAGCTGAAAATCGCACAATTAGAACGGGAGATTGGAGGTGAACCTAATATCGGTGAGAGTGTCATGGAGACAGAATCATCGGCATCACAAATTTGGAGTCAACCTTCTAGCAATAGAGAAAAGCACAAGGTCAAAAACCAACCAATTAAGACCAGCGCTAGATTAGCTGGAATTCAAAGAGGAAGAATAGATTCGGCATGAAAATAGTAAACAAATGATAAATAAATAATTCTTCAAAAGGAAATGGATTCTTATATAAGGGATTATAATACTCATACTTACAAAACAATACTTATTGATAATTTAACGGAACTACAACTTTACAGTGTATCCGAACATCTAAAGATTTTACACATAAATATTAGGAGTGTGGAAAAAATTTAGATGAGTTCAGGCTTTTCTTAGAGGAAGCTCTCAAAATTTCATGCAATTATACTTTCAGAAACTTTTCAAATAGGAAATATCGAATTATTCAATATCGAAGGATACACAAGTGTTTACAGCAATGGACAATACAACAGAAATGATGGAGTTCTTGTATATATAGCAAAAGAACTGAAATTCAAGTATGATGTTGTGTGACTAGGTGAAAGCACAGCAGTAGAAGTAAATATCAAATTATTGAATAAAACATTGAAAATAACAAGCATTTATCGCTCACCAAGCTCTAATATAAAATTGTTTCATGAAAATTTATATAACTATATAAGAAAATCTAATACAGCAAAGTATCATATAATAATTGGGGATATGAATATAAACTTATCAGCTGTTGATGAATATGTTGATGAATATAAAAATATTTTAAATTCTTTTGGATACGAATCTTACATTAATAGCTACACCAGACCCTCTAGTAATAGTTGTCTCGATCATATTTTCCTAAAAACTGATGAAAACACCTCCCTGGAGAGTCAGGCAGCCTTTATAGTTCAGCAACATATCACAGATCATTATCCAATAATATTATGCCTTAAAGATATTAAACCACTAACAAATCTTTTGCAGGCAAACTTAAAAATAAAAAATTCATAAACTATGACCGATTAAAAACATCACTAAATTCAGTGAATTGGTACAAAAATGATACAGGAGAGGACGTAAACACTTTTACTGAAAGGTTTCTTAACATATTAAATGAGCAGATAAAAATTAATACATCTAGAGTAAATAAAAGAAGTAAAAATCCAATAAAAAGGACTGGATAACGCCAGCCCTTCTTCAGTCTATAAACAGAAAGAATGAGCTATATAAAAGAGTTTCACAGAATTTAAATAATCTGGAACTCAGAGAGGAATATATTAATTATAGAAATCTATTACATAAACTTATAAATAAATCAAAAAACAATACTTTCAAGATAAAATAACAGAAAACAAGTCCAGATCGAAAGCTTTGTGGGATTGTGTAGGGGAGATCTGTAACAAAAAGAAAGATGAATTAAAAATAGAACAAATAAAAAATGCAGAAAATAAATTAATTAGTGATAAACAAAATATAGCTGATGAATTCAATGAATATTTTAGTTCTCTAGGAAAAAAATATGCGGAAAAAATAAAAGATCCGGGGGGATTTGAACAGGTCGAGCCATTTTTAAATAAAACTTTATTTTTTTACCCAACAGATTCAGAAGAAGTGAAAAAGATCATAACAGAACTTAAAGACAAAAAGGCATCTGGACACGATGGCATTAGATCAGAGGTGTTGAAAAATATAAAGGAATATATATCAGAACCTATTGCACATATGTCCAACCTTTGTTTCGAAACTGGAGTTTATCCTGATATACTTAAAATTGGAGTAATTAAACCTATTTATAAATCTGGTGACAAAACTTTACTACAAAATTACAGGCCCATATCGCTAGTGTCGAATATAAATAAAATTATAGAAAAGATTATAAAAAAACGTATCATTGGGTTTATGGACAAATATCAAATTATTGCCGAAAATCAATTTGGTTTTAGACGGGGTAAATCAACTCAAGATGCGATCGGAGAACTAACTAAAAGATATACAAATGTCAAAATGAAAAAAATCAGCCCTCTGCATATTTATAGATCTTGCTAAGGCCTTTGATACTGTATCTCACAAGAAACTATTAGATAAGCTTTACCGGTGTGGCTTCAGGGAAAAGGATATGATTTGATGAAAAGTTATTTAACAGATCGCAAACAAATGGTGGAAATCGGAGAATATAGAAGCAGTGTGAAAGAAGTAACATACGGAGTACCACAAGGAACAGTACTAGGTCCGATCCTATTTACAATATATATAAACAATCTTCTGTTAATGGAAACAAAAGGACTAATTATATGTTTTGCAGATGACGCTGCTATTTTTATGAAAGTAAATCCTGGAAAGAGTTAAAAAATATGCAGAATGTGATTTTCTACAAATTAAAAAGTGGTTCAAATGTAATAAGCTGACTCTCAATCTAGAAAAGACATTTTACTTACCATTTGTATCATATGCATCTGGTCTGCCACAAATGGGTCCCCTACACGTCGACAATTCCACCATCATACCTGCAGCGGAGAGTATAAAATACTTAGGAATTACCCTCGACAGACATATGAGATGGAATAAACATGTCGATAATATAGTTAAGAAGTTAAGAGGGCTGCTTTATAAATTCAGATATTTAAGGAAGATTCTTGACGTCAAGCACCTACGCATACTCTATTTTGCTCTCGTGGAATCCCACTTATCATATGGTATTATAGATTGGGGGGGTGCTTACGAGAATCAACTAAAAAAGATCGAAACAATGCAAAAATGGTTGTTGAGGATTATTTTTGGGAGACCACTTACCTCTGATGGAAACGAACTGTATAAATTATCAGGAATAGCTGACATTCATCAGTTGTTCTCGGCTCACATTTTGTTTCACACATTTCAAGGAAAAATACAATTGAATTCAATAGAACATATTTATTCTACCAGAAACAAGAAAAATAGATTTGAAACCCCGAGAGCTGAGAAAAGAGTTGGGCAACCATCCTTTACCTATTTGGCACCAAGAATATATGCCATGTTGCCTCAAGAATTAAGAACAGCCTATATGTATAAGAATTTCAAGAGAAAAATAAGAAGATGGATACAACGAAGTGGCAGGCAAATCTTTTTTAATGTTATAAATCAGCTGCCTTAATCAGATATGTGACAAGAAAATACCAAATTAGTGACTTTGATGCTGATAGTCTCTCTTCATACCGATAGTGACTTTTTATACCGATCGTGACCTTTATACCGACAGTGACTTAATATAGTGATTTTTCACACCGATAGTGACTTTCACACCGATGGTGACTTTCCCAACGATAGCGACATATCAAGGGACATTGATAGTAACTTTCTTCGTGGTGACTATGAAATTTCAATGGTACTAATTAGAAATGTTGGTTTTGTTTTTTGTTGTTTGCTTATATTTTTATTTTTTGTACTTATGGGAGAAATATATTGTTTATTTAAGTTCAATTCACGTACAGACATTATGTAATGTCTCTGTGATTAAACGTTTATTCAGACTTATAATAGTTATTAGGTAAGAAATTCATATTATTTGTTATACATTCTTCAAATCTGAATAAACTATATTATTATTATTTATTATCGTGGACTTATGCACTATCTCAGCTAGTAGCTGGATATAATTTACCTTTCCCAGATTTAGCAATCAAAGGGAATAGGCTCGATTACAATATACTTGACATAAATTTCCTAACTATCCTACATGTATTAAGAATTACAGCTTTTTGCATTTCTATATAGGTATTCTTATGCAATTCTAATTTCTTAAGGCTATCATGCAAAGTTTTGGGTATTAAACCAGTCGAGGATACGATGACAGGAACGATATCTATTTCGTCGAGGTGCCACATCTGCTTGATCTCAATAGCAAGGTCTGTGTATTTGGACTTTTTCTCCTGGAACTTATTCAGCACGTTATTATTTGGTATGGCGACATCCACCAGCATTGCTGTCTTGGCTCTCTTATCATACACCACTATGTCCGGCCTATTATTCGTCACCATTCATTATTATTATTATCTGTGCACAAATGAATGAAGAGCACTCAATTTGATACTCTAGGATTGGGAACTACTGTTATGAATCAGGGTATCCGAATAGGTTGGTTTTCTGTATATTTTAAAGGCGAGTGAGTCATGAGCCCTACTAATCGATAATCCAAGAAGTTGAAAGATTTTTCATTATTTTCATCAATCGATGATTCAATTCACAATGGAAAATGGAAATAATGAAAAATCTTTGAACTTCTTGGACTTGTCGATTATTAGGGTTCATGACTCACTCGCCTCTAAAATATACAGAAAACCAACCAAGAAATGTAATGGGCTAACAACCCAAAACATATGTCGAGTATTTTTAATAAATATTTGTGAAACCTTTGCCAAGTGATAAACGAATGATTTATTCATTATGTTTCACCAAGTGTTAAGCGAGAATTCCATACATATTTAAAAATGAAAAGCTGTGAACAGAAATTCATATTATTATTTGAAAACCACTCAACGAAAAAATTGAATACGTCTGTGCATTTTAGTCAAGAAAGTGCTTGTATAAAATCAAAATAGTTTTCACTTAACTTTGATAACACCGAGATATTGGTGAATAACTCGAAAAAATATAGTCTAGGCACAAAAGGTTGTTCTTTAACTCATCAATTAAAATATTTCAAAAATTCATCGTATAATCTTAATGCTAATAATAATCTTCCCTCCTCTTTTTTTTCATTAATTAAATGAGAAAAAATTACTGAACTGACAAAAATATGTTATCATACATAATCACTGATAAATAAATATTATCTACTATATCTAAGTATATGATGTGCAGAAACTACAGTAGCTAAAACATTCAAGATACAAATTAGTAAATTATACATCTGATCATATCATTACCAAATTCTTATGTGGCAACAAATATTAAGATATGCGATTTCATCTATCGGTTGTGATTTAGGAAGATTCAGGCAACATTCCAAAGATTTCGTTTCAAAAACCCTTGACGCTTATTCAAAAATATTCAAGTTCTCATTATGTGAACTTATAAGTGATAATGAGGATAATAATATAATTTATAAACTCATCAAAACAAAGACTCCATAGTATGACTGAACCTGATAATTACGCAGTCTTCAAGTTTTAAGGAGAACGCTCGGACCGGTCAATTGTGTTGTTTATTTTTCTGCCTTCTCATAAAAATCATTTAAATTTTTTGTGATACCAATCAGGAGGACTTTTTTGAAATGGCAAAATATGACTATAACACACAATTAGAAAGCTCTTGTTTAGTTCTATACACTCCTAGATTATGTGTACCTCAGTCTTCCCGTTTCAAAACGGGGATTTTTCAATTGCAAAGTTTCCTCCTAAATGATTGAGGAAATTACTTCTTTTGTTTTGTCAGAGAAAATGCATGAATAGTTTTAATATCAAAAAACGGAGAATATGAGAAGAATACAACAAAGAGCAATAAATAATGAAATAAAAATGATGTGTTGACACAGAGAATATCAATATCAAGATGTCATCTTATTGCACGAAATGAGGGGCGTTTACAATTTGACCATAGCCAAATCTTATTCTTCATGAACATTTAGTATCATTTCTGATTGAATATTCTGTCTTTGAATTCCTAAGGAAATCTGATGCATACAAATAGACTATGAAATTTAAAAAAGCATCTGAAAACGAATACAGAAGGGTTATATCTGATGATATGGCTGGCCATATACAGGGTGCTTCAACGAAAACTATACAGAGGCTATATCTACCAAAATATTCATTTCTGATCAAAACGCAAAAACAGGTCAATTTTTGTTTCAAGGGGGACATCTTTTGGGGTACAAAACTTGCCTGAAATATCAACCCCCTAAACGGGGGTTGGAATCCTTGAACATTTTGAATAAGGAAGATGGGTCGAGTGATGACTCAAAAGAAAAGTGGTATCTTTGTCTACATTGCCTTGAACGAATTTCCGTTTTTAATTGAAAACTGTAAAAGATACAGGGTGAGCAACTGAAAGATAGGGAAGACTATTTCCCTGAGACTATTCAAGTTTCAGTGAGGTGAAATGGAACAGATCCAGTCATCATCAAGTACCATCCTCATCTCGAATTTCAAGAGAAAATACTGTCGTGACATTTTTTTGTACGATGCCCAGTTTTTGAGTGAAAAAATGCTGAAAAGTTTTCTAGGAAGCCTTTCGATTTCATTGATAACACTGGTCTACAATGGTTTTGTTGCCCTAGATATGAGAATGATTTTGGGTCTATTTATGCACACAATTCGTGAAACTATCAATGATTTTGTAGAATTTGCTCTTATTTCTTTTTAAATCTTTATTTTCATTTTACATAACAAAAACCGTAAAACAAGAAACAAAATAACAGATATATTTATAATGTCAGTTATGTTTTGAAAAATTCGGATACATATATATTTCATATTTCCATAAAACACCTTTTATGAGCTTTTCTTCTATAATTTTTCAGGGGATAATCTCTTTTCAAAGACCAGCAGTAATCTGCCATCATGTGACAATCCCATCGACCTTGATACCTTTCTTCCATCACTTTTAGATCTTGATGAAACCGCTCTCACTATAATTTCCTAAATTATCCGGAAATTTATCTAGATGATTGCGGAGATAGTGTAACTTAATACTCATATTTGTTTCTAAAGTCTGAAAGTTTGTCAGCATATTTTGCACAATTTCTTCATAATTTGCTGCTTTATGGTTACCTAGGAAATTTTCGACAACCAACACAAAACTTTTCCAAGCTTTACTTTCCGGAACAGTCATAACTTTGATAAAATCTGAGTCTTTCATCAATTGCCGTATTTGAGGACCATCAAATATTCCACCTTTCAATTTTTCCATACTAAGCTTCGGAAATTTTCTGCAAATGTAACTAAAACAATTTCCGTCTTTGTTCAACGCTTTTACAAATTGCTTAATCATACCTAACTTAATATGTAATGGTGGAAGTATGATTTTGTCTCTGCTCACCAGCGGCTCCTTATTACGTTGGCTTTACCGACAGTTAAAGAATTTCTTACAGGCCAAACATCTTGTTCCCAATGAAGTTGCTTTGCGCTACTATCCCACATACAAATAAAGCAAGGGTATTTTGTATATGCACTTTGTTGGCTAAGTAAAAATTAACCATTTTAAATCCACACAGATCGGCCATTGATGCTCAGAGTATTTAATTTTCTCTAAAACTAATTTTACATTTTCATATTCTTCTTTGAGTTTCGTTGAATGGGCAATTGGAATTGATGCAAATTTATTTCCATTGTGCAATAAGACGCATTTTAAACTTCTTTTGCAACTATCAATAAAAGGCGCCATTCAGTAGATTTGTACTCTTTTAAACCCATGTCTATAAGCAGCTTCGCGATATCATTACAATACACTAATCCTTCATTTTCACTAAAAATTGTAATAACTCTTTTCCCGCGTTCTGTATGTTGTAATTGTTACTGTTGGTGCCAATAAATTTTTTTCTTTCAATCTTGAGGCTAACAGTTCTGATCCTTGTTTTGATAAATTGAGATCACGTATTAAATCACTGAGTTCATTTTGAGAAAATAACTTTGGCGTAGATGTTTCACCTTCCCATTCACTTCCACTAGTAGATGGTCCCGATTTCTGTGAATTTGGTAACATCATTGTTTCTGAGGGCATGCGAATTACTTTTGAAATGTATATGGCCCGATGGAGATTTTCACTGTGTAGAACCGGACATTTCGTAGACTATGAGTCTGGGTATCTCCACGTTTGATTTCGATTAAAACCTTTAACATCTACTACGCAAAAGTAACAATCATCTAAATGATTCGTAGGCTCCATCCAGATCATAGGAATACCAAAGTCTAATCCAGAACGTTCACCTTTTTTCCACAACCGTAAAGACTCAACACAGGACTTACAAACTTTATTAGGAACATATGGTTTACCTAATTTGTCCATTTTGGAACCAAAATATTCAACATAAGTCTCCTTGACAAAGTCTGTGATATTTCTTTTTGTTTTTTGGTATATAAACACCGCAAATATAACAAAATAAATCACTACAATATTTACACTTTCTTCGTGACGAACTCATATTTTAGACTAGAAGACAAAAATATATAAAATGGACATTCAGTAATTGAAACAAAATATTAATCCATGACACTTTATCCAGATTTACGTGTATATGTACTTCAATATTGTCAAATAACTGAGATCTCAGCTGTTCTGTGGAGCAAGGGGTCTGAGAGTGGGGATCAGGTGATGTTTGTATGCGCCAAAAAGTTGCGCAGAAGCCTAATCATGATGGAAAATAAAATTTTATTTCTAACAAGCTTATAATTGTTCAAAATATAACAAATGCAAAAATCATGAAAATACGAGCACATTGAGAACTTTCATGAATATATTCGTAATCTGGGCACTTGAAAACATAAAAATTTGCGATGATATCCAGGGCAACAATAAAAAATTTTTTCGTAGAGCTGTGTAATACCTGTTCTATGTTCAGTCATAGAGGTGTTCAAAAATGACTAGGTTCAGTATCATTTGAGTGTTACTGTTAATAACAATTTTGAATCTATTAAATTTGAATTTCAAATCGTTATACGAATGCTGAGATGACCGACATGCACTTCGTGTATGGATGTGCTGACGGAAATGCATTAGATGCAGGGCGGTTGTACATTGAAATATTTCCAAACCGTATTGCTCCCGCAAGAAAAACTTTTGAAAACATTCGTTGACGCCCATATGAAAAATGCACATTGAGACGATATGAAGAAGCAGAAAGGCTGAGCAAAGTAAAAACGGTAGAGCAGGAAAATAAGATTCTTGCAATAATTCAAGACGATCCTGGTATCTGAACTCGAAAAATTGCTGACGCTTTAGGTGCTAGCAATGAAACTCTTTGGCAAATTCTTTATGAAAATTTGTTATTTTCTTCGGCTAATCCTGTTTACTGACGAAGCAAGTTTTCAAGACATTCCATAAGGAATTCTCATAATAATCATATGTGGTGTAAAGAAAATCCACATCAAACATATAAAGATAGATATCAACATCGGTTCTTGTTGAACATTTAGATCGGCATTATGGGTTACTACCTAATTGGATCAATAATTCTACTAGGGAGACTTACGGGGAGATGTACCGCCACTCTTTGAAATACACGGTTCCAGAATTTTTGGAGGATGTACGTTTGGCAATAAGACAAACGATGTGGTTTATTCATGATGGCGCACCTGCCTATTGTAATCAGCTTGCTCATGAATTCGTAACTCGAGAGTATGGAAATCGCTGGATTGGTCGAGGTGGACATCAATTTTGGCTTGCACCATCCTCATTCCATTCGGCTTTTTTCAGGAGATCCTTCACAGATAACTCTGTGAATATTTATATTCAGGTTTCAAATAGTTTCAAAACTCTTTCAACAATCTCAATGCGTATTCATCTGAAACAACACCTAACCCATTTGCAACAGGTGGGGCTTGATTAGTTAGAATAGTATTTCATTTTTGTTTTTTTCTTATGTTGATCTATAATTTTATTTTATTTTTTGTTATGCGTGCTTCCCAGGAATCTGTAACGCCTGGGAAGAATTGAAGTGTCTGTTTACTCGCTTCTTGAAGAGAGCTAAATTGCAGGATGTTGGGAAGATATTGGACGAAAGCGAGTTCCACAGGTTACCGGCCCTGTAAACAAAGGAAATCTTATAGAGAGATGTTCGAGGGGTTGTTAAATGTACCGCCATAAGATGAGAACTCTTTGCCAGCCTAGTGTTGCGGCAAAACATGAGTTTTCCCGAAACAAGGTCTTTCGGCTCCTTGGAGCATCTTCCGTAGAAGTATCTGTAAAACAGGGAAAGGTCAGCAACTTGTCTTCTGAGAGCCAGCGGTTGGAGATCGCGAGTGATCTCCGAGTGGTCAATGAGGCGTACAGCTCGTTTTTGCACACTATCCAACATTCGCAACGAATGTTAGGGCGCAGATCCCCTTACATGGGAAAAATATTCCAAAGCTGGTCGAATCTGCGCCTTATATAGAAGCAACTGCTGAGCTGACGTGATGTATCACTTGGCTCTGAGAAGAAAACTAAGTTTAGCTGATGCTGACTCAGCTATTGCTGATACATGTTCATACCAGCAAAACCCAGAGTTGACCGTTATTCCGAGAAGGTGCATCGAATGCATTAGAGGAGGTTCTCCAGCGGGGACCTTTCTAGAAAACGTAGTTGCTTGCATCTTGCTCCCGTTCAAGCTCACCAGGTTCAACTGACCCCACTCAGATATCTTCTGTAAGTCAGAGTTTAAGTTATTGATTTGTTGGCATCTCTGACGCTGAGATTTCCCAGCTGTAATCGGCCGCAGACTACTGAAAAGGGAAACCTGGGTACAATCGTCTTCAGAACCGAAGATCTTGTTCTCTGTAGATGACAGAAGATCTTTTATCGTCAACAGAAACAAAGTTGGCGAAAAAATGGATCCCTGAGGTTAAGTAGGAATAGCTCTGTTAGACTTCGCCTTAAGTGTTATTCTGTTAGCAAGATAAATTGCTCACTTTTGTTATTATTATTATAATGCACCCGCACTGGACAATACTTTTATTAGGGCCTTCTATTGGGAAGATGCTAGTTGTGAAATCTTCTGAATTATGTTTATCGATGAATACATTGTTACATGTTGATGCAAGCTGCTAAACTTTATTTGAAATTCATATCAAAAGCAAAGAACGATGATCGAAAAAATTATTTAAATTGAACGAATTTTACCTTTACTAGTTCAGCAATGGTTTCCATAAGTTGTTTATTTTCAAATGTACAAGATTTTTTTTTTCATTAGAATCAACTCTGGGTTCGAATTAAATTTCAGCATAAAACGAATGTCAAATTCAGTATTTGATTGTTATCATAACTTCTTCCTCATAGTAACTATCCTTCATAGTCTTATGACAGACGGTTGTGTATATCTCGTATACTGTTTTGATTCTACAATTCTGTCTGTATAATTAGCGCAGTAATTCAAAATACGCCTCTAATAGTAGAAAATATTCTTCCGTATCTACACCTCTATTTCATGAAATGAAGTCCTGTTCTGTATTATGATTAGCATTACTAGAGTACAATGGTTTATACAATCATTATGGAATGTTTGTGTTTGAACACAATAGTCAAATCGATATCAATTCTCAATGAAGGTTTGGCTGAAATCGTGTTTTGAGATATTTATTATGTCACTGAAGTAATTTTTAGAAAAGTAACTAAACAATAATTTTTCGATAAAATGCTTGCGTTCGATGTCAGTCAGTGAAGAAGATTTTAACAATTTAAAAAGAATAAAATTTTGAATCATAGTTTAGCTCTTGCGGATCATTGGTTGGGAAGCATAGATATTAACATAACTCATCTGCCTATTCGATTTATTATTAATTAATTTGATTATGTTATAATAGTCCAGTCAATTTAGACCAGTAGTGAATGACTCTAATTGTCTGTTTGTGCCAGTGAAACAACAACGACGATATCATCACAAACAGACAATTAGAGTCATTCAAAACATTCATTAACAAAATTCACGATAATATTAAATTCATGTTAGAGATAGAAACAGGAAACTTCATTAACTTTCTGGATTTAACTATTACTAAAATTAACGGCAAACATGATTTTTCTATTTTTTATAAGCCATCGCATACAGATATTACTATTCACAGCTCATCTACACATCCTTATCCACATAAATTAGCAGCTTACAATAGTATGGTACATAGACTCATTAATATCCCAAAGTCACAAAATAATTTCATAAAAGAGCTAAATATAATTGAACAAATAGCAGTCAATAACGGTTACAGTCCAACTATGATTGAGAATATGATTTCACGCAAAAAATTTCAAAAAGCAATCCAGGAAGTATTTCCAAGTATAAAAAGTTCTAACACAAAATACAACAGCTTAACTTATATTGGTAATCCTAGTCTAAAATTAAAATCATTCCTCTCGCATTATAATTTTAATATAGCATTCCGAACTGATAATTCTTTAGGCCGACATATCAAAAACTGCAAAGCTAAACTTGATAAAAGTAATGAATCCGGTGTTTATTAACTGTCTTGCGGGGATTATAATAAAATTTATATTGGTAGAACTTTCTGAAAAATCATAGATAGATTATCCGAGCACAAACGTAGTTTTAATTATCATAAATCAGATTCCCATTATTCCAATCACTTACTCGAAGAAAACCAAACTTTAATAATAATCTGAAAATTTTACACAATGAAAATAATAGACTAAAACTCAATCTATGGGAAATTTTAGAGATTAACAAAGAAAAGAATTCAGGTAGGTTAATTAATAGTCAATTAGATCTAAATTCTTCTCCTTTACTCTATCTTTTCAATTTATAAAGTAAGCAACTCCGATGGGTTTTCCAACATACCTCTGGTACCTATTGTAATATTAAGTAGGAAATAAGACTAATATATAAGGCATAACTCTGTTCATTAGTTTGTATCTATCTGATGAAGCCACAGTGTGGTGAAACCGGTCATAGTTTTGTTAATATAGTGAAAATCTAAATATTTTTGTTTTATTCCTTTGAAAATACACATACAGACTACTGTTTATTCAAAATTTTAGAATAGTTGAAAAGTTTCCATTTGACTATGAGAAATTCTCTGAATAATTCCTAAACAAATTTATTCTTTTTGTAACTACCGAACACGAAATCTCCGAACATAAACAGATACTGTTGCTAATTATTCAGGTAGTAATCTTTAAACAAATATCTAAAATTATGTTTTTCAAAAGTAACGAAAAACATTTTATATATTTATGAATTAAATTAATTGATTGTTATATAGATAAAGTGGATTTATTTATTTGATTAATATTTTATACGTTTATAGGTCATGATAATTGGGTAATGCGAATCCTGATTCAAAAAGACAAACTATTCATTAGTAATCCTCATTCGATATAATCTAAATCTGTGAGTACTTTCTGCAGTTTTCAAAAATGAGACTGATATCAAGTGTACTAAACCCATTTCCCATAAAAAATTAAAACCTTTTATGATGAGAATTGATCCAATCAATTCTTGGTGAAAGAACTAAAAGCTGCTTTGAAGTCACTAAGAGGAAATGAAGCAGTTGAATTGTAGGCTCCCAAAATTTGTCACACATTTGGGAAAATACTTCACGAGGTTATTGTCTTTTAACAATGATTTGGTTGCTTCAGGTAATATTCCTAAAGATTTCATAAAGCTGAGTTTATTTCAATTTTGAAACGAAAAATTCAGAAAATCCGAAAAACTACTGTCCTATTAGTACTTATTGTCTTTTTTTAATATTAATATTTAGTTACTTTCTTTTCTATTCACATAAATAAATGCTTAAATAAGTTATTAATAAATCGGGCAGATGGATTATGTTTAGGTGATGTCAATAGAAAACTAGGAAAACTAGGACACACCAACATGAAGCAGTGCACCAACACTTATAAGACATACAACCTCATGACATAGCTCTAACGGAAACTGAAATAATGCCAGCTATAGACACCACCTACCTCTGCTTCAATGGTTACGAATTACATTCAAGGCTTCGGTTTAAGGAAAGGGTTGTTTTTCCAGATCGGACATTGCATCCCAAAGGAAGTATACGTTTGGGGACAACGTTTTCGACCTGGCATGGTTCTAAATCTGTTTATATAACAAAATTATGATTTTATCTTTTTCGATCTCCTAACGATAACAACTATCCTAGATTGTTTAAGTATCGAGGCGACAAGGTAGACACGATTAAAATGCAGCATCCGTCAGATGAGGTAATCATAATCAGTCTAGTCTACATTGTTTATTTATGCATTGCTATTGTCTCTAGTATTCTCAGAAATCATGGTTTCCAAAGTTAGTTAGCTACTATTGCCTGTTAATTTATAAATATAAATACAGGCTATTGTTTGCTCAAAATTTTAGAATAGTTGAAAAGTTTCCATTTGACTATGAGAAATTCTCTGAATAATTCCTATACAAATTTATTCTTTTTGTAACTACCGAATACGAAATCTCAGAACATAAACAGATACTGTTGCTAATTATTCAGGTAGTAATCTTTAAACAAATATCTAGAATTATATTTTTCAAAAGGAACGAAAAAACATTTTATATATTTATGAATTATATTAATTGATTGTTATATAGATAAAGTGGATTTATTCATTTGATTAATTTTTATGCGTATATAGATCAAGATAATTGAGTAATGCCAATCCTAATACAAAAAGACAAACTATTCATTAGTAATCATCATTCGATATTATCTAAATCTATGAGTACTTTCTCAGCTGTATTCAAAAATGAGATGATATCAAGCGTACTAAACCATTTTTCATAAAAAATTGAAACCTTTTATGATGGGAATTGATCCAATCTATTCTTAATGAAAGAACTAAAAGGTGAAATCTACCTTGTCGCGTAGACACGATCAAAATGCAGCATCCGTCAGATGAGGTAATCATAATCGGAGACTACAACGTCCAAAACATAGGACTGATGAAGCCGGCAGTTAAGGGGAAACCTTTTCGATTAGCCGCAATTTGACGCAACTCGTCGATGAGCCCACAAGAATTCCTGACAATATAAGTGATTTTCCCAATGCTCTCGATCTTTTTCTTGTTCCAGATCCAAATGATTCTCGTTTACAGCACTCTTAGGCAACTTACACTACAACTTCGTTTCTGCCACTGGTAACTTCTATATCCAGGCAATAAAGATCCAGCACCTTCCATGAATATATGGCATTACAAGAGGGCCAGCATCATTGAAATTCATCTTACAGGCATGGACTTCTAAACTCCACACTTCACGAAAAAAACATCAGCACAAAAATCTTGGTTCACGAAAACTGTACAAAAAGCTGCCACAGTTAAAAACAGAGCTTATAAGAATTGAAAGAAGAATCCAACGGATGAATCTGTAGCGTTTCAGGTACATTTGCAACTCAACAATTGATAAAGCGTAAACCTACCTCATCAAAATAATAGACTCTTGGAGCAGACCAGTGAAACTCATCAGTTCTGGTCTATGGCGAAGGTAGTCACTAACAACTTCTGCAAGTCATTCTTCCCACCTTTGATTAGAGATGACAGTTCTATTGGATTATCGCCTAAAGCAAATGCGTATCTCTTTGCAAAAATAGCTACATTAAATGTAGTTCCACCAAGCATCTCACATGTTCAATCGGATATGTCTGAATCAACGTTCAGTGTATTGTCGATCTCCTATATGGTTTATGGGCGTAAAAGATAATTCAATCGTCCGAAATGTTCATGAACATTTAAGCATTATTATAATTATCATTACGAGCTTACAACTAATTTTCATCTATTTTGACAGGACTAAAGCGATATGACCTGAATTGCTACTCAGAAGTTAAGTGAAATTACTCAATGAATTATTTTAAAAGAACAGCTAGGAAGTAGATTAATTCTAGGAAATGGAAAAGAATTTGTTGTTGAAAATTTCCAATTGGTGAAGTTGTTGTATACGCTTATGAAAAATCAAATGAAATTCGAACTTTTCGTTCTAAAGATATAACAGCTACCACAATTTCAGTGAACTGAAATAAAATACTATTCCATTTTAGTATTCTGCTGCTGTATGACTGAGGACGATATAACAAATAAAATAATAAAATAATGTTTGCAATAATTTCTTAAACCAAATAAAGATTTTTCACTTAATCAGAGGTAAGAGACTGGTGATTGGTGAACATTCTGTCAATTTATTATTTTAAAATATCTGCTTAAAACGATTGTCAAAATTTTACTGTTGCTAAGTGGGCACAACTGTTTGTATACTGACACGGAGTTTGAACGGGATCTATCATTTAGTTTGTTTGCAGTGCTTGATTTTGTCAGTTTTCACAGGTGTGTTTAAAGATTTTCACAATGGATAAAAATATCAAGAATTTCTCTGAGATTTTGTATTGCAAATGAAATTTTGTGTGCCGAATCGGTGAAAATGTTCCAGAAGGCTTACAGTGAATCAACCTTATTGAAAACACGTGCATATAAGTGATATAGTGCATTCAACAGCGCCGGAGATGTGATAGAAGATTTGCCTCGCTATGGTCGACCATCAACATCTTCAGCTGAAGTAAACATCGATAAAGTGAAGGAAATGGTAATTAAAAATCGTCATTTAAGGTCACGAGAAATAGGCAATAAACTTTCTGTATCTCACTAATCATTTCAAACGATTGTTTTGGCATGAAACGCGTTGTCGCTCGACTAGTTTCTTCGAAAATTGAATCGCGTTGAAGACATGCTAGAACGAGTCATTTCCGACCCCACATACATACTCTCATTGTAACTGGTGATGAGAGGGTTTATGAGTTTGACATGCAAACCAGCCAACAAACTTTGGAATTGCGCCTTTCAACTGAACCTTAACTGGAAAAAACCACGTAAAAGTCGATTAAAAGTCAAGGTAATGTTGACTGTTTTGATTATCGCGGTGTTGTGCACTCGGAATTCTTGTCAGAAGATTAGACGGTAAATAAAGAATATTACCTGATCGTTATGCGCATTTGATAGAGCAAATTCGTCAAAGAAGGCCAGATTTATAGAAAGAAAACTCATGAAATTTTCTCCACGATAATGCACTATCTCACAAAAAAAATGTGAATGAATTTCAGACCTAAAACTCAACAAATACCATCGAACAACCACAGTATTTTTATTTTTTTTATGCGCGCTTCCCAGGAATAGGCGAACCTGTTACTCCACATGAGTAGGCGCCGGGGAGAATTGAGGTGTCTGTTTACCCGCTTCTTGAAGAGGGCCAAATTGTAGGATCTTGGGAAGATGTTGGACGGAAGCTAGTTCCACAGCTTACCGGCCCTGTAAACAAAGGAATTCTTATAGAGAGAGGTTCGAGGTGTCGTTGAATGTACCGCCATATGATGCGAACTTCTTGCCAGCCTAGTGTTGCGGCAAAACATGAGTTTTCCCGGAAAAAAGTCTTTCAGCTCCTTGGAGCAATTTCCGTGGAAGTATCTCTGAAACAAAAAGGTCAGCGCTTGTCTTCTGAGAGCCAGCGGTTAGAGATCGCGGGTGATCTCCGGGTGGTCGATGAGGTGCACAGCCCGTTTTTGCACACTATCCAACATCCGCATCGAATGTTTGGGTGCAGATCCCCATGCATGGGAACAATATTCCAAAGCAGGTCAAATCTGCGCCTTATATAGAAGCAACTGCTGAGATGACGAGAAGTATCGTTTGGCTCTGAATAAAAAACTAAGTTTAGCTGATGCTGACTTAGCTATTGCTGATACATGTTCATGCCAGCAAAACTTGGAGTTGACCGTTATTCCGAGAAGGTACATCGAATCTTTTGATGCAATTTGTTGGCCTTGCATTATTATAGGAGGTTTTCCAACTGGGACCTTTCTAGAAAACGTAGTTTCTTGCGTCTTGCTCGAGTTGAAGCTCACCAGGATTAATTGACCCTACTAAGATATCCTTTGTAAGTCAGAGTTTAAGTTATTAATTTATTGACATCTCTGACGATGAGATTCCGCAGCTGTTATCGGCCGCAGACTACTGAAAGACGAAACCAGGGTACAATCGTCTGCAAAACCGAAAATCTTGTTCTCTGTAGATGACAGACGATCGTTTATCTGCAACAGAAACAAAGTTGGCGAAAGAATGGATCCTTGAGGTACTCTTGCTTGCAACTGGAATTAATCAGATGTTATACCGTCGACCACAACTTGTATTGATCTATTTGAAAGAAAGCTACTCATCCAACCCCGCAATTTTTCGGGAAGCCCATATGCAGCAAGTTTATTTAACAAGGCTGCATGCCAAACCCTATCGAAGGCTTTAGAGATGTCGAGGGCTATTGCTTTAGATTCCCCATATTTTTCCATCGTTGATGTACAAACATGAGTGACGTAATCGAGCAGATCTCCTGTCGATCTTTGCCTGCAAAAACCATATTGACGGTCGTTAATAATTCCCTGCAACTCAAGATATTTGATGATTTCATTTACTATGACTCTCTCCATCACTTTGGACATAATAGGAAGAAGTGCAACAGGGCGGTAGTTTTGGGGTAAGGATTTCATAAGAAATCTGAAACAGACGGCTAAGAATGGATGCCAGTTCGGGAGCAAACTTTCTCAGAACGATTGGCGGTATTTCGTCTAGACCAACTGCCTTCTCGTATTTTAGTTGCTCGAGAGCCCGTCTCACAGTGCGGACTCTGAACTTGATTTATGCCATGGAAGAATTTGTTGGTGGAATGCTCGTTGGTATTGCGTTAGATGAATCAAGCACAGAATTCTTTGAGAACAAGAGATCAAAGAGATCGGCTTTCTCTTTCGGAGATGATACTGTACTTCCGTCTTTTCTTACAAGAGTGATCACCTTATATGGCGCAGGCCAGCTTTTTTCTTTTTTTGAAACTCAAATTACTACTTTCCGTTTTGAATCCATAGTAGACATAAAAGATAATTTGCGGTTAGAACTGAAGTCGATTCCAGACAAAGCGTTTGAAAAATGTTCTGGTGATTGGATTATTGGTTGGCGTAAATGTTTCAATTCAGAAGGGGCCTACTGTGAAGGCGATATAGTAAATTTGTATGAGAAATAAATATTTTGTGATTATTTGGCCAATTCCCAGTATTTTTTTGGCACAATGTATTTTAGAATAATTCAGATTTCTCTGTTAATGCTGCTATTAATCTTAAGATTATATTAGAGATTATAATCAAATATTTAATATGAAACGCAATATATTTCTAAGCGAATATCGAAGGTTATATGTTCTAAATTCCAACTGACGCTCTTCCACCAGAACAGGAGTTGAATTCAACATACGCGAAATGTTTAATTTCCGAAAATACTTGTCCTATAGCATTCTTCAATTTCTAATTTCAAGTGCCTTCATTCGTACGTAAATAAATGAATTAAATGTAAAATAATTTGTTTGGTCATTATGTTCAATTTTGAAACGAACCAATAGATATAAAATAAAAATGTTTTTAATGATTTCTACTTATAGAAATGAATATACATTCAGCGAAAGTAAATTTAGCAATACAGCAGCACGAACGAATTAATCTCCATGGTTGATAAATAACTAACAATCGATATAATGAAAATGTTTACTTTAGTACCATTCTTCCAATTTTGAATTTTGGTGGATGCGCTATAAGAAATATAAAATATTCTATATGAAATGATTTGTTAAACAACTGATATTTAGTAATATGTAAGTAAGTAATTATTCTTCATCAGCCAATATAAACAGCATATATGTACTCACAGCACAAAAATAAAAATTACTATGAATGAACTTTCATCTTCTATGTGAACAGATATTTGATAAAAGAAAATTCATATTTTCACCAATTTTACTGAAAATTAGTAATAGCGAAACGTTTCACCACAAAAAGGCCTCTTTAGACGATTGTAACAAACTGCAGTATAAAGATCACTTCCCGAAGGGATTCAGTGAGGAAATCAATTAAGCAATCATTATGGAATGCATCAAAAACAATGAAAAAGAATCCGACAAAAAAACATGTTAAGTTTACATCAGAAATCGGCTTCAAATTACACAAATCATCTCTTAGAATATGATCACTCCTTAAAACCAAAATTCAAAATCTCACAGATCATATTTATTGGAAAATGGATCTGTCGGAAATTTCAGGGGTTGATAAATACAAGTACTCGGGTAATATCAACGAACAAGCTGGCTTGAATTCTTCAGCCCTATGGAATCTCTTCGGGGAGCAATCATTACCATGAACTTCATCTAACGGTTTACACTTAGTCATATTTGGAAACTTCTATTTATATTCTCTTCTTCTTCATTTCAAAATTCCTACTGTGTGGTGAAACTCGTTATGATTCAACAAATTTTCGCAAACCTTTGAACTTGTATCATTTAGTATATATGTTCTCATTCAGAATTAAAATTCACTCATTTTGATTTTACGTTTAGTTTTGAGGATACATAAATTACATTCATATTTGTTCTTCTGGAATGATTAATAATTTATGAAGTACTAAGCTACGATTACTTATCAATACTTTGATTTTGATTGCGCATCCACCAAAATATGTAGAACGGATATTTTAAAGTAGAATTTTTTGATATATCAGGCGCGCATCAAAGTTTTCGCTGTTTGTCAATAGATGGCTCCAGCAGTAAGTGCTGGTCGGTTTTTATATATCGAGAACGTCTTGAACAAAGCGACATATGGTAAACAAATCACTGTGACACATTAGTGATTTTGTTTTTGCGTCTCATACTTTTCGTTGTGAGAAAATGTGTGATTTTGTGCCAAATAATCGTCATTTGCGGGAAGTGTTGATTTTCTTCTTTCATTCGAAGCTCTCATAGAAAGCTCCAAAAACGGAGATGCTGCTCTAAGTGAAACAACGTGCCGGGATTGGTTCAGTCACTTCAAAAACGGCCGTCCTTGTGAAGAAAGGCCAAAATCTTCGAAAACGCTGAATTGGAGACATTGCTCGATGAGGGCCCGTGCTAAACGCAAGAAGAGTTTGCTTCAGCCATAGGAGTTACCCGCCAGGCCATTTCCAAGCGATTGCATGCGTTGGGAATGATTCAAAAGCAAGGAACTTGGATTCCTTATGATTTGAAGCCAAGAGACGTTGAGCGTCATTTTTTCGCCTGTGAACAACTGCTCCAGCGGCAAAAAAGAAAGGGTTTTTTCATCGCATCGTAACGGGTGATGAAAAATGGATTCATTACAGCAATCCAAAAAAAATCTTGGAGACTACCTGGCCATGCTTCTACGTCATCGCCTCGAAAGTAATGCTGTGTACTTAGTGGGACCAAGTCGGTGTTATATATTATGAGCTGTTGAAACCGAACGAAACCATCACTGGGGAACGGTATCGAACTTAATTGATGCGATTGAGTGAAGCACTGCTCGAAAAACCGCCACAATACGAGCACAGACACGAAAAAGTAATTTTACATAATGACAAAGCTCGGCCTCACGTTGCCAAACTCGTTAAAACCTACTTGGAAACGCTCGAATGGGAAGTTCTACCCCACCCGCCATATTATCCAGATATTGCACCATCCGATTATTACTTGTTCCATTCGATTGCACATTGTATTTACCAAATATGTAGTTATACTTTTTGCTGCCCTATTACCTACTATTCCTAAAATTAAGTTTTCCGAGTATATCTATTTTGTATCTAAGACCATTCGAAACATTTTCATTTTATACCTATTAGAATTAAGTATTCGAAAGATAAGATTTCTAGTTATTTTACATTTAATTTATTCATTTTGCATACTCAATCCTCTGAGAAAGGTACTGTGAATTGAAACGTGACACGAATCCACCTATTTCTGGTAAAAATTTTCAAACTTATTGTGCTTTGTTCGACACGATGTTCCTCATCCCATCATACCAAATCCACCAGTTCTGGTTGAAATGACGTATGAAGTCTAAACGCAATCATTTTATTTCGAAACATACTTATAGACAAGTTGTGACTGATGTATCAGTGATGGGCGAGACAGAGTTTTTTCTCCCAATTCTCTTGAATTATATAAAAGTTTGGTTCACTTGTTTCTTCTCATTTTCAAGAGCTTATTCTTTATGGTAATTCGAGGGAGGCTTAAAAGCGATCAGAATGATTATACATTCTACATACTGTGCTTTCTCTCGATCTCACATCAAAATTCAACATGAAGCAATATACTTTTCTTTTGGAATATAATTCTGTGTTCTTCATTCGAATAAATGAATAAATAAATTAAAATAAGTTGAGGCTTATAAAAATATTTTATCAACGTCATGTCTAAACCTTATTCGTGATCAATAGGTAAACGTAACTCTGATTGTGCTACTATTGGTATAAGTTTTTTCTGGAAAGAGTTGATTTGTCTTTTAGTTTCTTATGAGTAAGTTTTAACGCAATATGATATTTTGGCAATTGAAGTGTGCTCTAATGCGACCTACAAGCAGTGGTGAAATAAGCACAACTATAACGTATATATGTTACGTTAGATTAGAGTTTTATTTGAGTTCCTTGGATAAACCCGATATATCACCAGAATCAATACAGTTTTCAGAATTTAGCTGGAATAAACTTAAGTTTACCCAATCTAGTTGTGTAATATTCGTTAAATAAAACCAGAAAACATTCGGAAATCAAGATGAAAGAAATATTAACTTTGGTTACATTCCTGAAAATTAAAAACGACCACGAGACTTTGAATGCCATTTTTTTAGCAGTTTTGGATGTACATCACAATTTGACGTCCAGCAAGCGGTTGTTCGTTTGATAGCCTAGAATCTTTTTCTCTGACTTGATCGAAAATAATACAACACCTAACATTTACCTACCGGCATCCAGTAAACAGTAAAGTTTACGTGGTAAACATCGAATCCATATAGATTTGGCATCACCCAAGTATAAACAGATGAAGTCAATATGCTCGGTTAACTTACTCGTAACATACACATTCTATATTTTTGCTTATTTTGCGTCTGCGGATAGGAAGCATCAGAACTAATTTCAATTGCCAGTGTATTATATTTCATTACTTCTTCACGATAAACCGAAACAGAAATGAGGAAACCGATATCTACAAATAAAACCTAGAGGTTACCCTCCAAAAAAGATGAGAGGAATAATTACATTTATGATTATTATTCATTTCAACAAAAAAATCCTCGAAATAAAAATTTCAGACCCTTTGAAGGACTTGGTAGGCTGGCTTTGCCTGTAGGAAATCTCTTAGTAAATTCTGTCAAAAAAGTACCGGAAACACAAAATATCTATTTTTTTATTTTTCATTCAAATTCACTGTGTCACCTTCAAAATGGGCCCCTTTTGAATCAAATCATTTACGCCAACGAATAATCCTATCAAGAAAACACTTTTCAAACGCTTTTTCCGTAATCGACTTCATTTCGCGTCGCGAACTCTTTTGTCTTCTATCGTTTCAGAACGGATACCTGGAAGTATCAGGTGCATACGATGGTTGTTCGAAGCTATTTGTTTTTGGTCACAATGATAGCCTTGTGAGATGGTCCATTATCATGGTACGGAATCCATGAGTTTTCTTCCCACAAATCTGGTCTTTTTCGACGAACCTGTCAGAAAATGAATACTGTTTTACCGAGGGAATTGGAACGTTAGATGCTGTTCAAAAGATGGTCGGAATAGCTAAGTCAGCAAAGGAGGTGCCCGGCGAGTACACGGGAGCTGTGCGCTGTGGCCACGGTAGACGTAAAGAACGCATTTAACTCCGATATGTGGACATAATGGGAGAGGTGAACATATGGAGACTTTCACATAATAGCCAGTTATCTCCAAAACAGAACTATAATGACAAGTAGGGGACAAAAATAAGCATCAACAGTGGAGTAACACAAAGCTCAGTTCTGGGCCCTTTGTTGTGGAACATGATGTAGAATGGAGTAGCTGAGATGAATGTAGGAGAAGGGTGCCACATTGTGGCTTTTGCGGACGATGTTGCAGTAATCGTAACAGCTCAAAATGAGGAGGAGCTCATGGAGAGGACAAACAATGCTCTACAAAAAATATAATACTAGCTTTCTAATAAAGGCCTCACTGTGGCCCCCCATAAGACAGAACCGGTGGTTACATCAGGCAGGCGTAAACTCAAAGAGGTGAAATTCTATCTAGGGAGGTATGAAATCCTGCCTGAGAAAGCCATAAAATATCTAGGCGTTTGGATCTACTAAGACCTCAGCTTTAAACGGCACACTGAAGAGGCCTCGAAGAATGCAGAATCGTTTGGAATTCTAATGCCAAATGAAAACGGGCCGGTATCCTCTAAACGAAGACTCATCGCGGAAACAGCAAATGCTATATGGTGCAGAAATTTGGGGAGACGCCTTGAAAGTGGAGAGCTATAAAAAACTTATACTTAGAGTTCAGAGAAGACTGGCCCTAAGAGTAAACTCGGCCTATAGAACGGTGTCAGCAACCGCAGTCTTCGTTATAGCAGGAATGGTACCTCGTGTACGAAAGACAAAACAGACACAGGTTCGGTATAGGTAAAGAAGAACTTAGGGAAAGTACATTCAGAAAATGGCAGATGGGAGGAGGCACAAGACGCTGCATGGATCAGAAAGCTCATTAAGAACCTGAGGAACTTCACAGAGAGGAAAGTTGGGTACTTCCTTACACAGGTGCTCACAGGTCATGGATGCTTCAACTCGTACCTTGTGAGAAAAAAGAAGAAAGAAGAAATTGGTTACAACTGCTGCGGTGAAGAAAACACCCTTTTCAGGTGTGTTCGGTGGGAAAACGAGAGACTTGTCCTTGAAATGTGAGTAAGAATTAAACGCCGAAAATATGATAGATACCATGCTGGAAGCTAAAGAGCAATGGGAACTGGTAAAAAGATATGTAGACTCAATTATGAACAAATTCTTTGTTCCATATTTTTATCTATTGTAAAAATCGCAAAACACACTTTTGAGAACCGACAAAATCGAGCACTTTAAACAATGTATGAATAACAAATCGCGTTCAAATTCCACGTCAATATAGAACCAGTTGTGCCAACATAGCAACAACAAAAATTTTGCAGATGTTTTGAATAATCAATTTCTGGTATTTTTTGACAAAATGTATATTAATAGTTCTAAAGAAGCTGTTATAATATAAAGTTCACCTTAATTGTTAATGATGATATGTCCTGTAATTCTTGATGATAACTGATGATTTAATATTCTAGCAAGTTTTAAAATGTAGTAATACAGATAAGATAAACAAATTTAAAAATTAAGAGAATAAGAATGTTGAAATAATTTATTTTCATGAAAAGAGTACAAAGGTCAATGTGAAAGAAATAACAAAAATATTGAATACAAAATATTTTTGGTAATCTACAAATTTGTATCTTAGTTTCATAAACATTTTTATTGATTTGTAATGAAAAATAGATTATTATTTCTTTACAGAAAAATAGCACATCATTATAGTTGAGCATTATTATACATCTTAAAATTTAGGTTCAATTAACGATCATATTTACAAGAGATATAATAAATATATTACACAAATTTGGTAAAAGCAGTTCTGTTCAACGGTTTATAATAAAAGAATATCTACACTAAATACGACACATGTAAAATTATCAAATGAACAATAGAAAAAAACATTACTAAAAGAACATAGCAAATGTAATATTTATTCGAATCAACATTAAACAATCGGACAAGAAATTGAGAATTTGAATATCCAATTTTGGATCAATTTAATGAAGTCTATATGGAAGAATTAATTTTGTTTGTTTCGTGTTTTTTCAAAGACAGTGATTAATATAATCGATATTCGATTCGTTAGAATATGAGTGTTGAATAAATTTTAATATTTAATCTTAACTAGTGGGTACAACAATATATCGACTGATGTTCATAATTTAGGAATAAATTGCATTAGAGATATTGAAAGGAGGTTCGAAAGCGCTTTTAAATATTTCAATAACGACGAATTTATTGACAATCTAGAGAATTGACTTGATACAAATTTTTCTGTTGGAGATTTGCTAGTTTGCAAAGATAAAGTAAAGTAGAAAAGTGTTAGTCGTATAAATTTGACTAACCCATCTTTGGATTCAATTATATGAAATAAAAATTATTTAATCAAAGAAAAATGTAAACAATTTCACGATATTTTTTGTCATAAATTTCAGTTGGCGTTTCAGTAATTGTGATTTCAGACAAAATTTTGAAAAGGATGAGTTATAGTTGGATGGAAGTATCAGAAATATTCGTTGTCTAATCTCACTGTTTGTTAAAGAAACGTTTGATGTCCTGTACTTCTATAAAGATGATAGTTCCAGGATAACTGGACAACTTTTGAAAAATGGAAAATAGCCGTTAGTCGTTTCAAACAAGGAGAAAAACTTGACCGCATCGTTATTTGATACCCATGTTTATGTATGTATAAAGAAAATAAGGATTTAATTTTATAGACGTATAAATAATTTCGTTACTAGGCAGATAATACGTAAGTCACTTCTTAGTTTCCGATATAAAATATTAATTACATCCTACATTCAAAGAAATATTTGAAATGAAATGGTGATTACTTGAAAGTAGTTATTTCTTCAACATCGTTAATAATCTGAATGAATAAGAATTCTCTTAGTGATATCAGCAAAGTTTCGGAAATCTCTACAACAACAAAATAGTCAATTCAAAATAAAATTTTGGAAAATTTAAAGAATAATTTAATGGATGAATGAATTCATTAGGAAGCTTGCTCTTGATAAAATATTTCTAGCATGAATAAAGGGAGATTAAGTGACATTGGTGATGATAAAACGTTAGTCGTTGAGTTTCGTTATTTGTGAAAACTTTACTTTCTAGAGCAATCGGTTAGAGGAAACAGGTGATAATTGTAAGATGATGCCTTCTGCACTGATTTCAAAGAACTTCTTATTGATGAAATATTGAACGGAACGCTAGTTGAGCTCTAGAATCTACGCTTCATATTGTCAAGTTTTCGACCCTTTGAGGCAATATGTAAAACTCTCAAACTATCAATAGTAAGAAAAGAGTGGCCATTGTGAGTGTACTGGTTGATAATGTTGAAACTTGTTTATTTTTTATCGATCTGCTTTATATTTTATATTGAAGGAACGATCAGTTTGACCTATGTATAAATTATTGCAGCCTTGACAAGATAACTCCATATCCATTTTAATTACCTAAAAAATTTTTGATACTTAATAAGGGTGATGACAATTTAATTTAATGTATCAATGTCATTTTAGATTTCAATTTTATGAAGGTAACAATTAGGTGGTTGGAATCGGAATACATATACCAGATTGTTCAACAAGTTTTGTTGTTCGATAAGAGAGGGCGTTGCTACTAGTCGAAATTTGTTTTTGTTTTGTTAGTACACACTTCATATAAACGTATGTGAAGGTTCATTTCAATCTGTCAATTCATTATTTGTTTACAAGCCATTTAGTGTCGCCATGTCACAGTATTTGTGTACAATGGAAAAAGTTGAATTCCGTGGAGGATAAAATTCTTATTTTTGGAAGGTATAGCACCTAACGAACGAATGTTAAGAGTGTATAATGATTGTTCACCTACAATTAGAACAGTAGAAAGATGGGTTGCTGAATTTAAACGTGGTCGTACATGCCTTGAAGACGATCCACGTGAAGGACGTCCAAAAAACGCATCAACACCAGAAATCATAGCCAAAATACAGGGTATGGTTTTGGAAGATCGTCGATTGACTGAGAGGGATTTAGTGGAGGCTCTACACATCTCATTAGGCAGTGTGAGCCATATTTTAAGTGAAAATTTGGGTTTTAGAAACCAAAACACATTCGAATGTGACTTTCTCAGCAACATTTGGAGCGTTTTAAAAAGGATAAAGTGGATTTTGTGAGACTCGGGTTTATCACCATGATCCTATATCAAAACAAGAGGCTAAAGAGTGGTGTGAACCTGGTTGTTCGGCTTCGAAACGAGTTCGTGTCCGGAAATCGGCCAAGAAGGTTATGGCATCAGTTTTTTGGGATGCGAAAGGAATTTTGTTTGTGGATTACTTGCAAAATGGTAAAACAATTAATTCTGAATATTATTGAAACCTTTTGAACCAATTGAAAGAAAAAAGACCCGGTTGTAGAAGAAAAAATCCTTTTTCATCAGGACAATGCACCGTGTCACAAGAGCATTTTGACAATGGCCAAAATCCATGAATTAAAGTTCGAATTGTTGGAGCATCCACCGTATTCACCAGATTTGGCCTCCAGCGATTTCCATTTGTTTCCACATCTCAAAAAATTTATGCGTGGCAAGCGTTTTTCATCAAATGAAGAGGTCATAACGGCTGTTGAAGCGTATTTTGCAGACCTTCCAGATTCTCACTTCAGGGATGGGATCCACAGATTGAAGGATCGTTGGAGCAAGTGTATTAATGTTCAGGGAGATTATACTAAATAATAAAGTGTATTTTGTACCATAATATTGTGTTTTCCTTATCGAACGACAAAACTTATTGAACAACCTGGTATCTGTGCTAGTAGGTTTTCTAAAGATGTTGAATATCCCACTCAAATCAAAAATTAACTTCAACATCCAAATTCACATATAAATTCGGCATAGAATTCAATGTTCCACAAAGCATTTTCGTAACCTTTATCATTAGAAAATTGAGAATGAAATTGAAACCATTAAAGCTATAGCTCACAACAATTGTTCTGATCGTTACTTAATTGACAAAATAGTGAAACAAAAACAATAATATATAGCTATTAGCCAAATGTATCCAAAAATCCGAAGAATTCATCCCTTCCACATATTTCTGAAAGATAAGTGAAATGTTACAAATAACCTTTCCAAGTTGAAACCTAAACTGGCTTTCAGACCTCAAACAAATTGTCATCACTCTTATTTAATACTAAAAATCCTATAGGGAATGTGAATAAATCAGTTGGCCAGACTGCAACAATTTCTATATAGGTTAGAATGGTCATCACTTTAACTTCATTTATTGAAATGAACTAGTTTCAACATCAGGTAACCAATACATCGAGAATAGCCACTCTTTTCCTAGAACTGATAATTAGAAAGTTTTACACATTACCCTACAATTACCTAGAATCAATTGAAATTTTCAAATCACTTTTAAATGATACCTTTCAAATAATGAGCGACCAGACTGATCTATTTAAATCTCAAAATTTGGATGTATTCAAATGACAACTCCCTTTCAATAGTTTGTGAACTGATGTCGGTTTTTTTCGAATCCAAGTAACGACCTATTAATGTATATGCACTAGGTTTTCATACTGTCCGATTATGAACAGTAAATAATTCAATTTATTCGTTGGTAGTAAAAACAGTGGAAAATTCCTTGTATATTTAAAAATTATATTCATTCGATTATTTGATTTTGTTTAGGTTTCTTTATGGAAGCTTCAGCCCATTTTCAAACCATTGTCAGTTCGATGACATCTTTTCTCTTATATTTTTAGTTAATTAAATTTCTCACTTAATATTAATATCTGTTTCAACTGTATGTCATTTTCGTAATTCATTCAACCTTGCACTAGACAGTATTCTCGTAACAATTGACCGGTATCGATTTTGAAAGACATTAGTTACTTTCTTTTCCTAAGAAAATAATTTTTATATATCAGAGAGTTGCTGCTAAATGTTGACGTTGAAGAAAAATTATATGTGAATTTTTCACAATTGTCACCGATCTCCCCTAATTCAAAAATTTAAAAGAATTTCATTAAATTTATCGTTAGTTACGTGGGATCTATTTGTGGATATTTCCATCATATTTCGACAAGTATTAAAAGTTCGTAACCATCCCTTAAGCTTTATATTACCACCCTTGTGGGTGCATCATAGATGCACGTGCCACAATGAATTAGTTGGGGTCTAACAAAGCTTCTGCACCTTCCGGTGAAGTAATTTTGTTGATGGATATTTGTTGTGCTCTTCCATAAATTCCCTCAAGTTTGAGTAATAATATGGTCAAAAGTGGAAACATTTCCAACAGTAACTTTGATGATCTCTTACGATTCTCTTCATTTTCAAATCACTGCTTGAATTGATACCACTGTGATATAAAACTTGAAGTTTTTTGGATCGTTATATTTCACATAATGTGTTCTCTATAGGATGTCCATTTTTGATGTTTTAGAACGGCAGCTATACGAAATATTGCAAACAGAGAAAAATGACCACTTTTGCGTACCGTTTTTCGGAGAAAATTCATTGGAGAGAACAGGTCGCATTCTTATGTTTTCGAGTTTTTCCGGATTCCTCGATTTCGCTTAATGTCGGCATCAGCCAGTATCTCGGTTACTATCAAAGTTAGATGAATACTATTTTGAAATTCTAGTGAAACTTCTCTGAGTAGAATCTAAGGATGTATTGAACAAATTATTTTGTTGAATAGTATTTCAATTAGTGATTATCTGGTTCCTCCTTTTGCCGGGTACCTGGGGCAAACCCGGGTACCCGGCAAAATTATCCGACAATAAAAATAGTGCATTCCGTAAACTGTTGTGGCGCTACTGTCGCTTGTGCAGGCGGTTTGCGCCGGTAGCCGCTCGCTCGTTATCAGGGAAAGGGGAGAGTACCTACCTACATGCTATCATTTTGTCACTATTTGTTTACGCGCTTGGAATAATTACTTTGATTTTGTGTAATATAACCTCAAAACTTGTGTTATTTGACTGGATAAGTTGTGATAAATGTTAACAAACTGTTATTTAACTTTAGTAACAACCAACCATGGCAAGCTCTTCGAAAAAGTCAGCAGTTTTTAGCGTAGATGAGAAAAGTGCAAATTGCAGTTTATGTCAAGCAAATGTGTCTCGGGAAGAAAGGCTAGAACATCATCTCATTAAAAGCATTTGCAATTCAAGCATAAGGTAGAATACCAAGAGTAAGATTAAGACTCTTCTCAGTCTGAATCAGGCTCGGACTCAAGCATATGTCAAAATTCACAAATACGTCATGATACTTTGAGATATAAATGATGCTCGAGCAAAACGTTACCATTACCTTATTTTATTGGTGAAATGATAGCCGTCGATAAAGAGCCTATTTCGATGGTTAAAAATCACTTGAGGTTTCGGCGTTTAATTAATAATATTTTGCCACAGTATGAAATACCATGCAGAAATTATTTTGGCGATAGAATAATTCCGGAAATTTACCAAAAAGTTGTTACTAAGATAAAGTCTATCTTGCAAACTGCTGAACGAATTGCAATTACTACAGACTTCAGTTGACAACCTCACCTTTATAAGCTGCACTGGGCATTGGTTATCACGGGATTTTGCGTTAAATCATGTAGTTCTCAACATAAAACATTTCCCAGAATCCCATACTGCACAAAACATAATGATGACACAAGAATGCATATCTAACTGGGATATTGCTGCAACAAAAGTTTGCGCTGTTGTTCTTGACAATGCTGCCAACATGTCGAAAGGTGTGAGAAATGCTGACTTTCCTTTTGTACGGTGTTTCATTCACACTCTTCAATTAGTAATAACTGATGCAATGAAAGCCCAGCCATCAGTAGTGGAAACTCTTACAGTTGCTCGAAGAATAGTGACAAATTTTAACCATTCAGCAGGTTGTACCAACTTCATGAACTTCAAACCGAGCTGAACGTACCACTGCATAAGTTGCACCAAGACGTTCAGACCAGATGGAACTCAACGTATTCTCTCCTCCATTCGAAAATTTATCAAGTGAGCAGTGGGATATCGTGGAGCAGTTGATCATTCTTCTGAAACCTTTTGAAGAAATCACAAAGAATACTAGTTCGACGTACTCCTCGATATCAGATGTCATTCCGCATGTCACGACATTGTCGAGATATTTACAAAAAGAGCAGCTAAAACAACAAACTCCACAAGTTGACGACCTGAGACAGTCTCTGCAAGATAATTTGAACTTTCGACCCTATATCGATGCACAAATTATTTACTATCAACTTTATTGGACCCGCCATACAAAGCTTTTTTTTTATGATTGATATGAAACTGATAATGCACGAAAAGCCACTTTAAGGGAAGCGCTACAATTATCGATGGACATAGAGGAATCTGAGAATTTAGAGGCAGCTGCAGTTTCAGAAACAGTAGAATAAAGGTCGAGGTTGGATGCTGAATCACATAATTTCTTTTGGGCCTGTTTCGAAGAAGGGGCTGAAGAGTCACAAGAAATCGATTGGAATTCTTCCAAAAATTCAGCCGCAGCCGAAATAGACCACTATCTCAACTCTACAAGAGTTCGTAAGGATATAAATCCCTAAAAGTGGTGGGCTGACAATACGGGTCACTACCCTATTTCAAAAAGTATCGCAATTAAATACTTGACCACTCTTACCACCTCAATATATAGTGAGCGCCTCTTTATGGAGGCAAGTAATATCTATGAGAAAAAGCGCCATAGACTCAAGCCAGATCGTGCTGGAAAGCTTGTATTTCTTCATCATAACCTCTTCTGAATTTTAAATATTAATCTTTCTTTCTACTATGTTATAATAAAACATTAAATGTCTGATTTTGAAATAACTTGTTTTTTAAGTTTAGCCATTACCCGGTACCCGCCGAATCCTGAAAAAATGCCGGATCCGCCGGATACCGCATCCAAACGTGTCTCATCTCTACTTTCAATTATAATATCAAGTTGTGTTTTTCAAATGTGAACCATAGATGGATTTGGATATAATAGGAAGAATATTCTTTTCTCTTTTCAAATATCTACATAACAGTGCCAACAAATTTCTTCAAACATGTAAGTTTTTCCAGAAATGAAGATACTTTGGTTTCATCTAGTATGCTGGTGCAAATTTACATCAAACATCCCACATATAGTAAATTCTATATTCACAACAATAAATGTCAATCTACAATTCAACTGATATTGTTAATTCACAAATGATTAGCGGACAATATTTCGATTGATGTATTGAAATTAAGTAGGCAACTTGCAAGAGTGCGATACGAATTATGGTTTTGCAAATCCTCAGAACAAATAAGTTCCAACTCTATAAGATGAGGAAAGTTCACTTTCTACAGCCAGGGGATTATAAGCGACGGCTAGAACTTTGGATGGACCAGGAGTAGTCAATAGAAAATCCCGAATTCCACCATAATACCATATGAACTGTTGAAGAGAGAGTGATCAGTGGCGAATTATTCAATCGCAATAATGAGCATCACTGTTCCGATGTCACTCCCCATCGGGGATGTTCAACAAGAGCGATTCGGTTCTAACCCGGCGAGAGTCCACCATCTTACTTATTTGCGTGTATTTTTTGGTTTTGACCTTAAAATGTATTGTCGCTTTGAGAAACTGGAGTTAAAGTGGTGCGGAAGGGGATAGTAGCGTGATCGCAATATGGCGGCCACACGCGTTCGTGTTACACGCTAGCAAACTACCACATAGGTGGTATATACATTTCGTTACAATAACTAACATTCCTTATTTTACTAATTTAAGATACTTTCTGACTTGCATTGTAAATTTCGATAGAAAATGGATGTTAATAAAGAAGAAAACCGACTTCGGTTCATGCTGGAGGAAGTACTACAAATTACTTCAGATGAGGCAAGTTCTGGAGAAGACTCTGACCATTGTAATGAACATAATCTTCAATCTTATACTGAGGAAGAGATTTCCGATTGCGACATAGCTGAGACTAATGATATTAGTTCCGATTACAATCACTCGAAAGACAATATCCCGTTGCCTGTTTTGAGAACACACCACCGTTCAACACTTGAAGTCCAAGCACCGTATTACAAGTCAAAAGATGGCAAAAAATGGTATAAATGTTCTCTACAAACTAATATACGTACCAGATCCGAATTTTTTAACGGCCAGGCGTAAAAGGAGCAGCAAGGCAAGCAAATACCGAGATACAATGTAGGAATATTTTTATGACTGAAGAAATAAAAGCCACCATATGAAAACACACTAACGAAGAAATAGTAAAAAGACAAGAATGAACAGTGAGGCTTTATATTGCAGGTCACAATAGATCAAGTCGCCAGAGTCTCGAAGATGTCTGTTCGATTTGATAATAAATCAACAAGAGAGGAACGTAAAAAGCTTGATAACATGGCTCATATCAGAACAATTTTTGAAAAGTTTGTTGACTGCTGCTAGAAAACTTACACCCCTCACGAATGACATTAGATGAAAAGCTTTTCACATTCAGGAGTCAATGTGGAGTTCGAGAACCAGTCAAGAAAAAAAATTCAATTCGTCCCTGGCTCTACACAAAAGTGCTCCACTAGAATGTCAAAATTGTTTCCATCTTTTAACTTTGATAGCAACCGAGATATTGGCATATGCCGAAACCCGAAAAAACGAGAAATTCGGAATAACTCGAAAAAAAAGTAGATAGTTGCTCTATTTGCAGTATTTCACATAGCTGTTGTACTAAACTATCGAAAATGAGATACCGTGTACATTCAAAACTCATACATACAGGGTCCGTCAGCTAAAACTCCCATCCGGCATATCTTCCACAATTTTTGAGTTACAGAGCTGACTGATACCTCATTTTGCAGATAATTCTAATTTTTTCCGGAATACCTACAGGGTGGTCCGAAATTAACTACCGACGAGAAATTATTGAGGAAAAATATTATTTTTCGGAATTTTTTTTCGTCTCTCTTTGTATATCGAAACTGTTATCATTTCCAAATACAATATTCAATTCCGCATCTTTTGAGGTATAGCAATACCTGATAAGAGCTAATTTCATCGAAAAATTGAAAAACCTTCTCCGAAGGAGTATTTTTTCCTCTGAATTTCATTGCTCTGGTGAAGTTCCATGCTGAATTTCCAAAGTTTTTCTGGTTTTCCTCTCATTTTCATTTCAGATTCAGCCACTTTCTGTCGTTTTACAAACATAAAAAAGAAATATTTCCGATTAAATGCGAATATCATTATCCCGTCGGTTTAATGCTACTGCACCATCGATGATCGTCAGTTCTGTGGTCGCATTGCAGGTGAACTATTTTGACAGTACTCTCATTTTCATTATTTGGCATATGCAAAAGATTATTCTGACGAGAATCCGAAATATTTCGTGATAGTGAATTTACAAATTCAGAAAAAATTGAATTCCTACTAATTTATGGCGAATGTAATAAAAATGTGCCAATGGCTAGAAGATTCTATCTATGAGAAAAGGTTCCCAGACAGACGTGTTCCCGACCGAAAATCTTTTAAGAATGTAATTGACAATCTTCGGACGTATGGATCATTCACGAAACCGAAAAGTAATAGGAATAAACCAGTGAGGGGAAACGAAGTCAATGTAAAGTCCTCACTACAGTAAATGGTAACCCACACGTTCTACTGTAACAATCAGTGCTGCTACAAATATCTCCGCAGCGTCTCTGAGAAGAATTCTGAAGGAAAATGGTTATCATGATTACAAAATGGTTTTAATACAAGAACTGCGGCCTACAGACTTTGAAAGATGGTTAAACTTCATAACAGAAATGCCTGTGTTGCGGGAAAATATTCCAAATTTTTTACACAGAATACTTTGGAGCGATGAGTGTACCTTTAATGAGAGTGGCAAAATAAACCGCCATAATACCCACTATTGGAGCAATGTTAATCCATATTGGACACGCGAAAGGAACTTTCAAGTCAAATTTATAGTGACTATTGCTCCTCATTTTTTCGAGGGAAACTTGAATAGTGATATTTATCTTAATTTCTTAGAGAATGATTTGCCCTCTATTTGGAAAATGTGCCTCTGCAGGAGAGAATGGAAATGTGGTTCCATAAAGATGGAGTTCAACCTCACAATGGATTGGAAATTCAGGTCCTCTGAGGAGGCCATCTAGGTTGCTAGACCTTAATCCTCTCGATTATTTCGTTGGGATATTTCCGAAACTAGGTCTATCAGACAAAACCGGATAACATCGAACCCGAATCCGAAATTTTTGGGCTTCAATCCGCGGCAACACGCTTCTTCGGACTGTCAATGGTGAATTAACCAAAAGATTTAATTTTTGTATCCAAAGGAATGGACAACAATTTGAGCCATACCATGAAAAGGGAGAGATAGTTTTCTATTGAATATCAGAGTTCAATTTTTTGACGAGTTCATAACTTCCTTGTTTCTGTGGTCTTCAAGGCAACTGCGTTTCATCTCGATAAGAATATATAAATAAGTTTCAAGCTCTTTCTTAATTTTTAGTACTGAAAAATATCATATGTCGATTGTCGATTGCATTCAGGGAAAGGCATTGTTTTCTTGTCAAAGAATTCACCTTCTGAATGAGACAAAATAGTTCAAATGCAATGCGACCATAGAACTGATCATCGATGGTGCAATAGCATTAAACCGACGGGATATCGATATTCGAATTTAATCGGAAATATTTCATCTTTATGTTTGTAAAAGGACAGAATGTGACTGAATCTGAAAAGAAAATGAGAGGAAAACCAGAAAAACTTTGAAAATTCAGCATGGAACTGCAACAGAGCAATGAAATTCAAAAAAAATATATATATCCATACGTCCGAAGATTGTCAATTACATTCTTGAAAGATTTTCGGTCGGGAACACGTCTGTCTGGGAACCTTTTCTCATAGATAGAATCTTCTAGCCATTCGCACATTTTTATTACATTCGCCATAAATTAGTAGGAATTCAATTTTTTCTGAATTTGTAAATTTCACTATCACGAAATATTTCGGATTCTCGTCAGAATAATCTTTTTTCATATGCCAAATAATGAAAATGAGAGTACTGTCAAAATAGTTCACCTGCAATGCGACCACAGAACTGACGATCATCGATGGTGCAGTAGCATTAAACCGACGGGATAATGATATTCGCATTTAATCGGAAATATTTCTTTTTTATGTTTGTAAAACGACAGAAAGTGGCTGAATCTGAAATGAAAATGAGAGGAAAACCAGAAAAACTTTGAAATTCAGCATGGAACTTCACCAGAGCAATGAAATTCAGAGGAAAAAATACTCCTTCGGAGAAGGTTTTTTTCGATTTTTCAATGAAATTACCCTAATCAGGTGTTGCGATCCCTCAAATGATGCGGAATTGAATATTGGAGTTGGAATGATAATAGTTTTGATAAACAGAGTGACACAAAAAAAATCCGAAAAAATAATTTTATTCCTTCAATAATTTCTTGTCGCTAGTTAATTTCGGACCACCCTGTAGGTATTCCGGAAGAGATCAGAATAATCTACAAAATGAGGTATCAATCAGCTCTGTAGCTCTAAAATTGTGGACGATATGCCGGATGGGAGTTTTAGCTGACAGACCCTGTAGATATAGATTAGTCATTTTCAGTTAAGATCAAATCAACAATCTTTCTCGTCATTCACATTTGTGGAAGAATTTCGTTAACATTTGATGAGTTAGTTACACACTACATTGACAAATTTGTTTTATATCAAGAGGTAGCTAGACACAAAATTGCAGTTTATTTTAAACTACAATTACAATGAGAAATATTAGACATAAGCTTCTGCATGTCTACCCTGCAATCTATGAAAGAAAACCTTCCAACTATGCATGGTTTTCCAGACCAAATCCATACACTAGAAGTGATCCCAACAATCATATACATCAAATATTTAATCATGAATACTTCAAACTGCGGATTCATGTAATTTCGTTTCTCACCTCTTGGACAAGGTACCGCGTATTTCGTATGTTTCTTACACATATCTCTCGTCCACGTTAACATCCATTCTTCAAAATAGAAATGTTCATAAAAAAGACATGCGATGATTGTAACAGCAGGTACTGTATATAACACAGAAAAAATTCCGATCCTGATCATTAGTTTCTCCAGTTTATCGGTTTTGGTTCCATCGTGTTTCATAACGGTGCGTATCCTAAAGAGTGATACAAATCCAACGGTTATGAAAATGAACCCAAAAGCTAGATAGATGCAGAATGGTGCTAGAACGAATACTCTCAAGGCGTCCTTATTCCATATTCCCACGTAGCAGACTCCACTCAATATGTCACCTGAAACAAAAGAGAAAGATTTATTTATAAACTGTAAAATTTTCATTAGCGAGCTCTAATTTACACGGATTCTTCAATATATGATATAAATGAACCATATGAATAAAAGTAATTCAAAACTTTATAATAAACTGTGGTTCCGACTAATTTCCATCTAATTAGGAATATACAATTAACAACGTGCTAGAATAATAGAACAAGTCTGCATAAAAAATTTGGGAGCTGTTTCTGCTTTAAGCGTAATTCTTCTGCTAAATCCGATAATAACTCTCATTTTGTCATAGAACGTTACGTTTTGATAGGAATCTATGTGGAACAAGTTATCATCTTGAAATAAAATATTGAAGGACACACATTCTTTTGAATTTATAATTGCGTAAAAAAACTTAATTTTTTAACTGAAATACATTCATAAGTATGCACTTAACATATTTCTGTTCCCAGTGAGACACACATTTACTCTAGTGGGAAACATCTGAAAGGTATCTCTGAAACGTCCAACAAGAGTCTGCTATCATTGAGACGCCACATCTTCCCTGGTATCTTTTTTAAGTGAGAATGTCTCATAATTCGATGGAGCCGGCTGCACGCACGAAAAAATATGACTCATGCGGCGTTACCTCGCTCCGAGGCGTTCCATTTAAAGCTTGAAGTGCAAGAGAGAGCACGGAACGAGCGACAAAGAAGCACAATCGGCCTCCGCGTTCTGCAGCGTTCGACATCTGTCTCCCTCCTACTTGAGTGAGCGATGCGTCCGTTTGGACAGCTGCTATACAATAATACATTAACATGTTTTCGTCAAGTATGAAGTGCAGTGAAAAATGAAAGTGGTGTCAATTGTTTATTAAATATTTGTTCAGTGATATATTATCTCAACAGAATAACACAAATTGTAAGAAGTTAAATATCACACATTTTTAAAAGTTGTAAAACAATTGCTCAAAGCACATTCATACTTGTAATAACTATGTACATTGTAAAAAATTAATGAAAATTGACATAACTGTATTTATGCGTACAAATAAATGTAACATGATCAATTCAATTGTTATTTCCATTCACCTCCTTCTCTACATCCATACAAAATATCTATCAAACAAATAAAATTTAAATTTTCTTTTTGAAAATGCAACCATTCCATCAGTATTTTCTTATAACGTTGTCACTTTCAACTATCGTCAGTAAACCGACTTTACACATAACCGATTTCTTTCCGTCTCCTCAATAATACGATTAAATAGTTCACCTTTCTCTTCACTCACATCTCCTAAACTTTTAAACTTACTAGGCAACCTAAAGCTTGAAATGCTTTTAACATTCTTTTGACAATTTGTTTGTAGTTAGGGTCTTTGTTATTGCATGAAAATTTCTCTATGACCTCAATATCTCGATCAAATAGTTCACCTTTCTCTTCACTCACATCTCCTAAACTTTTAAACTTACTAGGCAACCTAAAGCTTGAAATGCTTTTAACATTCTTTGATAATTTGTTTGTAGTTAGGGTCTTTGTTATTGCATGAAAATTTCTCTATGACCTCAATATCTCGATCAAATAGTTCACCTTTCTCTTCACTCACATCTCCTAAACTTTTAAACTTACTAGGCAACCTAAAGCTTGAAATGCTTTTAACATTCTTTTGACAATTTGTTTGTAGTTAGGGTCTCTGTTATTGCATGAAAATTTCTCTATGACCTCTTTGAAGTCATGGTTGTGATAATTTGTGGATCAGCTATACGTTTTCTAATATCTAGATCAACACTAGACACTCCTTGCAAAAGTAAGTTCCTGCTTTCGAACCTGTCGCATACACACACTTCAGCATAACCTAAGATCTATAAAACAATGACGAGTTAACACGTAATTGTACCGCGCACTTTCTTTATTATCAGAGAGCTCACGTTCAGGTTAAAACATGATTATGTTTTTTTTCAATGAAATAAAACTATGGTGTTAAGATTCTCACTATATTAACAAAACTATGGCCGGTTTCACCACACTGTGGCTTCATCAGATAGATACAAACTAATGAACAGAGTTATTCCATATATATTAGTTTTATTTCCTACTTAATATTACAATAGGTACAAGAGGTATGTTGGCAAACCCATCGGAGTTGCTTACTTTATGAATTGAAAAGATTGAGTAAATGAGAGGATTTAGATCTAATTGACTATTAAGTAACCTACCTGAATTCTTTTCTTTGTTAATCTTCAAACTTTTCCATATATTGAGTTTTCGTCTATTATTTTCATTGTGTAAAATTTTGAAATTATCATTAAAGTTTTGGTTTTCTTCGAGTATTAGAGTAATGGGAATCTGATTTATGATAATTAAAACTACGTTTGTGCTCGGATAATCTAAATATGAAATTTCAGAAAGTTCTACCAATATAAATTTTATTACAATTTCAGCAACACAGGTTATAAACACTGGATTTATTACCTTTATCAATTTTAGATTTGCATTTTTGATGTCGGCCTAAAGAATTATCAGTTCGGAATGCTATATTGAAATTATGATGCGAAAGGAATGATTTTAATTTTAGACTAGGATTACTAATATAAGTTAAGCTGTTGTATTTTGTGTTAGAACTTTTTATACTGGGAAATACTTCCTGGATTGCTTCTTGAAACTTTTTGCATGAAATCATTTTCTTAATTATACTAGGACTGTAACCGTTAAAATAAAATAATTCAGCACACGATACTACCACCGAACGCTGAACTCATGTCATGGGATATACTAAATCTCTACCCTTGTGTTCCACCTAGTGATACAGTAAAACTCATCAACAACGCTCTTCAAAGTAATTAAGTTTGTATCTATTCGATGAAGCCTCAGTGTGGTGAAACCGGTGATAGTTTTGTTAATATAGTGAAAATCTAAATGCCATAGTTTCATTTCATTGAAAATAGAATTTGTTTTTCGATGACACTTCATCAATGTTCATTGACTCAAATATTGAAATTTTTGTAGGTTCTACTAATTACTTTGTACAACAGCTACCGCAGTTAAATTTGTATACACCAGATGTCTTTCCCTTATCTATCTTACTTTTATTATTTTCGATGTGTTTGGATAAGTTGTTATCGGTTCCGAATGAAATGTGTAACTGGAACTTTTCCAATAATTGTTTTAAATTATGGCTAACTTTCCCAACGTATGTGAGGAAACTATATCATTTTGTATCTTTAGACTTTGGGTGCAAAAATTCTATTGCTTTGAGATTCCGTTTTTTGCTAAGAAATTTATAATATTTGGATTGTAACCATTATTCAGAGCTATTTGTTTAATAATAGAGAGTTCTTTGTCGAAATTATGTGAAGATAAAAAGGAACGTTTAATAATCTGTGAATCGTGATGTGGAAAGCTGTCAGTTCATGTTGGACTAGATGAAACGGCGTATTGGGAGTTCGATGTCCGTATAAGAGGGTTTATGAAAGATGGAGAATTCTTGTAAATTTTTGAATTTGGTAATTACCATCTGTCTGATGAAGACGCTGTGTCATTAAAACGTGTTACAATTAAAGTAATTGAGTGAAAATCAAATTTTCTTTTATTTATCAATTGTGGAATAAGTGTCAATCTTACTCGAACTTAAAACTGAAATATTCCTTTGCCACCGTTTGATGTCGAAGAATTTTTAAATTCGAATAAAAATGCCAGCAATTGCAAATTGGAGGAAATATTCAATGTACACTCGGAGCCAAAATTAGCGGAACACTCGAAAATTTAACCAAATTCGAAGTTCGATATTTTTCCCAACTCTCAACCGATTTAGATGATTTGTTCGGCAAGTTATAGATCAACTCTTCTGCCTTGTAGAAATTATAAGAGATAACAAGAAAATTTTGAAAAAAATTTTATACGGGGGCAAAACTAAAAGTGTTTTTTTGTCAAAAATTCCTAACACCCTGTGGAATTTCGTGGTCCGAGTTGAAACGTACAATATCATGGTCTGTCAAGACACATCTTCATACAGTAACGCCCTTCTTGTTTCATGCGTTTATCTCTATTTTTGCAAAATATATTTAATTTCAAGTGGAAAATCACCATTTTCGAGAAATTCCATTGAATCAAGAAATTGTCATTAAAATTCGTCTATCAATTTGGAATTTTCTTATTATCGCTCAGACGTGTCGAAATTGTCGTTTGTGATTTTTATGTTCGAATTGCATGAAAATTAGGAATTCATAGGAGATAACAGTCGGTAGGTATTAAAATACACAACCGAATTCTGGGACCATTGATAAAACTTTTCATTTACACATGTGCACACCTTTTTTTATCAAATATGAAATACAGCATACGTTTTTTTGTATATGACCACATTTGCACTTGTTTAAAGAATGAGAGTTTTCCATTCTTTGATTTGATACAAATTCGATCGGTTGCGGTGTTTTGTGATTCTTTTACTGTTTACGATTCGAAACGGTATTTTTCATTCAGAATGAGAGATTTACCATCAACCTCAGTAGCAAGGGCAGTTACATTGATCGAGGAAGGGCGCACCTACCGCTCAGTCGGTAACATGTTGGGTGTCTCGACGTCGGTTATCCATCGAATCTACCGACGTTACAGGGAAACTGCATTGTACGTGAGGAGGCGAAGACAAGGAAGAAATCGGGCAACCCGCGCTATACATGACCGTTTCATCGTCAATCAAACGATAAGAAATCCTCGTCTTACTGCTGTTTAAGCACGTAACCTTTTACAAGCAGTGGATAACATTAACGTCAGTGTGAGGACAGTCAGAAGACGATTAAATGAAGTTGGTCTGAGATCATACGCGCAAGCAAGAGCACCAAGACTCGATAGAGCCCATCGGGTAGCAAGATTGGCGTTTGCTAGGGAGCATGTAGCATGGACAATCAATCAGTGAAGACGAGTTTTATTTAGTGATGAGAGCCGATATTGTGTGAATTTCGTGGATGGTAGAGATAGAATATGGAGGCATCGAGGGGAACGGTACAATCAAGCGAACTTCGCAGGAACTAAGCAATACGGTGGAGGGTCAGTTATGATATGGGGTGGCATATGCTTGAGAGTACGAACAGAACTAGAGATTATTGGCAATGGATCACTTAATGCCCATCGGTATATAACAGAAATCTTGGAGCCCCATGTTGTGCCTTTTGCTCCTTACATAGTGGAAAATTTCCTTTTTATGCACGATAACGCGCGCCCTCATACTGCGCGCATAGTGATAGAATATCTCAATGAAGTTGGGATCACACGAATGGACTGGCAATCGCGGTCACCGGATTTAAACCCGATCGAACACGTTTGGGACATTCTTGGAAGAAGGGTTCGACAACAGAATCCAGGCAACGTTGAAGAGCTGACATTGGCTTTGGTAGAAGAGTGGGACAACATACCTCAACAGATGATAGACAACACCATTGGGAGTATGCGAAATCGTATGCGCGCTGTAATAAGAGCTCGGGGAGGTCATATTCGCTACTAAAATCAAATGTTTCTTTTGTGGGTCATCATGAACATTTTCTCAACATGTTCATTTCATTTCACGAGTGTATCGCCAGGATATACACCTGCTCTCAATTTTGGACAGGAATGATAATTATTATAGAGTGTCACACAAAAAATTCAAAATAAATGTGCAAAATCAATGATTTTTCCAGTGTACTTCGAGTTCTCCCGGAGCGTGAAATTGGCCAGTGAATTTCAAAATTTTCATTTCGTTAGATTTCCGCTTCTCTAATTTTGATTTTATTTTTGGCTAACCTCCGATATTATGCACCTACGCAAGATTAAAAGTAAATTCTTGAAATTTGTGACTTTTCGCTTCAAATTGGATAGCTCTTGTAAAAATAGAGATGAATTTATAAAACAAGAAGGGCGTTACTGTAGGGAGATGTGTCTTGACAGACCATGATATTGTACGTTTCAACTCGAACCACGAAATTCCACAGGGTGTTACGAATTTTTGACAAAAAAAACACTTTTAGTTTTGTCCCCGTATAAAATTTTTTTCATTTTTTTTTTGGTTTTTCCTATAATTTCTACAAAGCAGAAGAGTCGATCTATAACTTGCCGAAAAAATCATCTAAATCGGTTGAGAATTAGGAAAAATATCGGACTTCGAATTTGTTAAATTTTCGAGTGTTCCGCTAACTTTGCCTCCGAGTGTAAATGTAACTGAGAAAAATTTGATTATGTAAAAGTCTTTGGTATTTAAAATTCATGAAATTGTCAGAATTCAATTTATAATGGTAGTACTATTCTTCTAAATAAAAATGAGCACAAATTTTATACCCACATCGAATGAACAACTTGATTAATCTCGAAAAATTATCGAATTCGTTTAAATTCAAAATGATGTACTTTGCCCTACTCAAAAGGAAAGGATCTACTACAAAAACTTTTTCTGTATGAAATGAAAAACACACGAAAGTAAACAACTGCGACGAATTCCAAGGTAAAATTGAGCATCTTCACTTGAAAAGAAATACCACCTCTATCCTCAATGATTTCAGCAACAAGAAAATAATGAACACATCTCCCAATCAAGACGACAGATTTATCAGACTAATATCCAGGAATATTGCTGTTTCGACCAGCTTACCAGGTACACTACGAGGTATATTCATGCCTGAAGACTTAATTCTAATTCTCAAAAACTTGTTTAATTCCAAGTGTTGATCGTAAAAACGGCACTTTTATAGGGCTTGGTTATAAATTAAATGGGGAATGGAAAAGTATACAAATTATATAGACTGTTTTATGGTTCTTCGGTGACTATTCACCCGATAGAGCCCATCGGGTAGCAAGATTGGCGTTTGCTAGGGAGCATGTAGCATGGACAATCAATCAGTGAAGACGAGTTTTATTTAGTGATGAGAGCCGATATTGTGTGAATTTCGTGGATGGTAGAGATAGAATATGGAGGCATCGAGGGGAACGGTACAATCAAGCGAACTTCGCAGGAACTAAGCAATACGGTGGAGGGTCAGTTATGATATGGGGTGGCATATGCTTGAGAGTACGAACAGAACTAGAGATTATTGGCAATGGATCACTTAATGCCCATCGGTATATAACAGAAATCTTGGAGCCCCATGTTGTGCCTTTTGCTCCTTACATAGTGGAAAATTTCCTTTTTATGCACGATAACGCGCGCCCTCATACTGCGCGCATAGTGATAGAATATCTCAATGAAGTTGGGATCACACGAATGGACTGGCAATCGCGGTCACCGGATTTAAACCCGATCGAACACGTTTGGGACATTCTTGGAAGAAGGGTTCGACAACGGAATCCAGGCAACGTTGAAGAGCTGACATTGGCTTTGGTAGAAGAGTGGGACAACATACCTCAACAGATGATAGACAACATCATTGGGAGTATGCGAAATCGTATGCGCGCTGTAATAAGAGCTCGGGGAGGTCATATTCGCTACTAAAATCAAATGTTTTTTTTTGTGGGTCATCATGAACATTTTTCTCAACATGTTCATTTCATTTCACGAGTGTATCGCCAGGATATACACCTGCTCTCAATTTTGGACAGGAATGATAATTATTATAGAGTGTCACACAAAAAAATTCAAAAATAAATGTGCAAAATCAACGATTTTTCCAGTGTACTTCGAGTTCTCCCGGAGCGTGAAATTGGCCAGTGCATTTCAAAAATTTTCATTTCGTTAGATTTCCGCTTCTCTAATTTTGATTTTATTTTTTGGCTAACCTCCGATGTTATGCACCTACGCAAGATTAAAAATAAATTCTTGAAAGTTGTGACTTTTCGCTTCAAATTGGATAGCTCTTGTAAAAATAGAGATAAATGCATAAAACAAGAAGGGCGTTACTGTAGGAAGATGTGTCTTGACAGACCATGATATTGTACGTTTCAACTCGGATCACGAAATTCCACAGGGTGTTACGAATTTTTGACAAAAAAAACACTTTTAGTTTTGCCCCCGTATAAAATTTTTTTCAATTTTTTTTTGTTTTCTCTTATAATTTCTACAAATCAGAAGAGTCGATCTATAACTTGCCGAAAAAATCATCTAAATCGGTTGAGAATTAGGAAAAATATCGGACTTCGAATTTGTTAAATTTTCGAGTGTTCCGCTAATTTTGCCTCCGAGTGTAAATGTAACTGAGAAAAATTTGATTATGTAAAAGCCTCTGGTATTTAAAATTCATGAAATTGTCAGAATTCAATTTATAATGGTAGTACTATTCTTCTAAATAAAAATGAGCACAAATTTGATACCCACGTCGAATGAACAACTTGATTAATCTCGAAAAATTATCGAATTCGTTTAAATTCAAAATGATGTACTTTGCCCTACTCAAAATGAAAGGATCTACTACAAAAATTTTCTGTAGGAAATGAAAAACACACGAAAGTAAACAACTGCGACGAATTCCAAGGTAAAATTGAGCATCTTCACTTGAAAAGAAATACCACCTCTATCCTCAATGATTTCAGCAACAAGAAAATAATGAACACATCTCCCAATCAAGACGACAGATTTATCAGACTAATATCCAGGAATATTGGTGTTTCGACCAGCTTACCAGGTACACTACGAGGTATATTCATGCCTGAAGACTTAATTCTAATTCTCAAAAACTTGTTTAATTCCAAGTGTTGATCGTAAAAACGGCACTTTTATAGGGCTTGGTTATAAATTAAATGGGGAATGGAAAAGTATACAAATTATATAGACTGTTTTATGGTTCTTCGGTGACTATTCAAGATATTTTGTTGTTGAGCGGAATACCTTCAATTTGAAAATTATTCTGAATTTTATGACTAGACTTTGACTGTTTTCTTTCATGGGGTGAAATTCTCATATTCCTAATGTGCGAGTTCGACACGACAAAAATGGAAGCAAATTTTAAGTTATCACGCGAACTCCCTGTGTCGTGGCATGAGTTCAGACTTTCGAGAGTTATGAAATCAATGTATTGATTGCTGAAGCCACGAAAATAAAATGAGATTGAAACATGTACCGTCATCTTTGGTATAAATGAAATAAAACTTAATAAAAAACATAGAAAACGAATAGAAAAATGATGAACATTAATTTTTGTTATAGTATTCAAGAAATATCGTTTTTAGAGGTCAGTAGCCCAAAAGAACGAAAACATTTTTATAGAATCACTCGGCTGTCCTTATGTTTATCTGAATATCAAGATGCTTTTCAAAGGAATATGTGGAGGTTGGATTCCATATTCAGCATGGCAATCACTTGAAGCTGCGGAAAAATCAAACAGCATTTTGCGGCATATTTCGACACCCGTAAGGGTATTTGGCGAAAATCAATAGCAGAATTACTGGAAAAGATCGGGAAACTGTAAATTTGTTGTTAGATAACGAATTTTTTTTTTTGGGATAATGAACTCGTCTTTTTCAGAAACCAGTAAGCCAGGGGTGTTCAAACGGTCCATCGCTATCGACCAGTCGATAGCGAGTGCTTTTTGAGTAGGTAACTAAACTACAAACAAAAAATAACACTCTGCTAGCGGCAAAAGGCGGCTTTATCAAAGGAACGCGCGGTACTTGTCTTATTTGTCGTGCGTCAGTTCCAATACCTAAGCGTGGTAACTTAGCGACCCATCATAAAACGTTTCATAAAAACTATGAAAACGATTTTTCTCCACAGAGTGAATTAAGAAAACGAAAAGTACGTGATTTGATATCATGTGTGAAAAAAGAACAAACCATGTTCACAAGACTAACCAAACAATCAAAAGCTGCGACGATCGCGTCATTTAAAATATCTCATATATTGGCGAAACACAAGAAACCATTCGAAGATGGATCGGTTGTGAAGCAAGCATTTATTGAAGCGGGTGAGATTATATTTGGAGATTTTAAAAATAAAACAGAAATCATGTCTGCTATTAGAGAACTTCAATTATCTCGTCCGAATGTCACAAGGCATATTGAAGTCATGAGTCAGGATATGGCAGATAAACTAAAACATGATATCATGAAATGTACATAATTTTCTTTAGAGTTCGACGAATCCCACGATATGACAGACACTGCCCAGCTGTGTATTTTTATTCGGATGGTATTCAATGACACGTTGGCTAAGGAAGAATTTTTGACAATCATTCCTCTGAAGGGGAAGGCCCGTGGCGAAGATATATATGGAGGTTTCGTCAATTTTGCAAAAAACTACAAGCTACCAATATATAAATTAGTGTGCATTACAACCGATCAAGCACCAGCAATGACTGAAAAAAAAAACGGTTTTGTGGCATTGTGTCGAGCTCATGATGATTTCCCTTCATTTTTTTTTCATTCCATTACATTATACATCAACAAGTAATGCATTGCAACAAAACTTGTGAATTCCATCCGTGAACGTAACTTGCAACGGCGGCTTTTCAAGTTGGAGTTGGAAGATAGGGAGTCAGCTGAAAACACTGATTTAGATCTTCACACGGACGTCAGGTGGTTAAGTCGCGGAAAATTCCTAGAAAGGTTTCAAGAATAATTGCCCGAAATAACAGCTTTTCTAGAGGAGAGGTGATGAAAAACGAAAAATGGCTGACTGATTTGGCATTTTTGTGAAATCACAATACACTTGAACAACATTAACTTGGAGCTTCATTTAAGAACATTGAGGAATTAGCTACTGAATTAGCAAGTCAGTTTAATATGAACCCATGTTCTGTTGAAAATGATTTGGTGCAGATTATATCAGATATACATCTCAAAGCTACAGCATCTGATACAAATTTCTGGTGTTTTATATCTCTTGATAAATATCCGGATCTAAGGCAAATCGTCAATGTTTGGGTCAATTTACTTGTGCGAGTCTGCATTTTCTGAAATGAAGATAATTAAGTCAAAATATCGCAATCGACTAACTGTCGATCATATGTCATCATGCTTGCAATAAGCAATCAGTGGTTACGTACCATCTTATGAAAAGTATGCTGAGGACATGCAGTGCCACGCTTCAACATCCAAAGTCACTCCTTAGTTAAGTTCAACACCATATGTAACTCTTTTGTTTTGTGACAACCATTAAACTCCCAATTTTGAATAACTATGAGTTTTTTCATTGTTATTATGAAGAAGAACCTAACTAAACCTAACCCAAACCTTGTCTGAAATAATGTATATTGAGCGGAAAGCTAATATCTATATATTAGGCCTACCTAGTAGGTACACCTACCTAGGTAGGTAGGTAGGTAGGTAGGGTGTATCGTGTATGTACGACAACCTTACATCACACATACTTGCAGCCTCTCAGAGTCGGTCGTAAGTGGTCGAAAAATATTGAGATAGATCGCCTGCAGTTCAAGTTTGAGCACCCCTGGTGTAAGCTATCTAATTAACGTCTAACATGAGATGCTAGTACCTGATAAGAATCTACAATCATACTGAAATGAAACAATTTACAACCTTCAAGGTTGAATCGTGACAAGTTTTACTTCATGGTAGCTTCTTCAGATTGAGCATGCAACATGATCATTACATATTTATCGAGAAAATAATAGACGAGAAATATATAAGTAGAAATTCGCAAATTAACTAATAACTACCTTAAGTAAAACCATAAAGCTATTGTAAAGATTTATCACTAAAGATATTCGATAAGCGTCAGGAGTTTCAGCCGCTTTGTTCATTCTCCAAAATTACATTTTTCAATAACTGTAAATCTACGCGAAAGAGTGATTATATTCTAAGAGATGATTTGTGCTGTTTCAGTCGGATTTCTGATTAAAAGTGCTTCGTTTGTGTTAGTCTAATATTGAAATTTCTATGGGTCCTACCTATGTAAATGTTTAAGATACTTATGTGGATAAATTGGACGTCTGACAACACCTAAGTTACCCAAAGAAATTCAGCATAAAAAAGAACACGTGACCGTTCAGCGTTTTGAACAGGCGTTAATTTACGTTATTTTAACTTAGCATTGTCAACAAAATTTGCGGTTGCCATGATTTCGCGCTCGAATTCAACATGGAAAAATTCAAATATGGCCGTAGCCTGAAATATCTGTGATTTTCCATTTCAGTATCATAAATGACGATGACTTGCATAAAAATTCCTACAATTACCCATTTACAAATTTCCATCATTAATCCTTATGCATATGTTAGCGGTGTTGAACAAAAGACTTTTTGATCTGCCAGCGCGCAAGCAGTAGAAGAGTGTGTATAATAAAACCTCTTGTGTAAACGATCGCTTCCTGTGCCTTAGACCGAGCCACATTTTATTACGTAAACAGATTGATTTCGAGCCAGTCTGCATAGAGTAAGTGCAGAACTCATAAGCGGTTTATGTATTTTATTTTGGCATTTCGAATTTTATTGGATCTTTGGCTGTTGGAAACTTGAGTGTTCACAGCTTTACGTCGCCTTAATCAATCTAATTAGCCTTACTAATTGCATCACTAAAAACTTGATAATCGATGATAATAAGGAATGTGGAGAATTTATGTTGCACATAAATATGTTAACCTCTTTTTTCCAACGAATTAAAGAAAATGCCCAGTTCCTCTATTAATGGTGTGTTAATTTCCGAAAATCATAAACGGTAATCAATAGTTTCAAAAAAACAACGTTATATCTATGAGCCTGAGGCTCAAGAAAAATATTTACAGTTCGTGTTGTGCACTGCTTTTCTTTTTCTTTTTTTTTCAAACCATCATTCCGGGAAATTAAAGTGACCCCGGACGCATAAAGAGTCAAGTGGTCATCCAGAATCAACGAGGAATCCTTGTACAATCATTGATTCATCTACGGAATTTCGAATAATTCTTCTTGTCCCAAGTTCACATATCTAAACTAAAATACTAAAAATAATAAAAGTATTTGTCTCACCAAATATTTACCGACAGGAGGTTTTTCCTAGAAAAGAGGCCTAGAACACCAAAAACCAACGGGATTATTTCGCTCGTTTTGATTGGTGATGTGATTCACGGACAGGCGAAAGATGTTCCACAAGTGTTGGAATTTTTAACCCCTAACTGGGGGTGCCATTTCAGCCCCCTCCTAATGAATATATTACCATATCCAATGCTAAAGCTCATTCGAAAAGCACACATCTTCTGAATCACTAAGTTTCGTAGTTTATTCAAGTTGATGCCGTCTGTTGCGATGAAAAACAGCTTCCTTTGACTAAAATTGTGGAACTATAATTATCGTAGATTCGGTGAAAAAGTGGTAGAACTTCATCACTGTATACTTTGTCCACCGCTTCATCACTCTTTTTTTCTAGTCCTTGACAAGTTATGCTACAGTTGCTGCTACATGTAATTTAAAATTATGAATTGATACCAACACAATAGTATTTCCCCTTGTGCATCGAATACAACTGGACTCGTCCTTCTTTTCCTTCTCACAGAGTCAATTTATAGTATCTTTAACCGTTCTGTATTTGTTTGCATTGACAACCACCTAAATTCACTGATGGCTTCCTCTTCGTTGTTTCAGTTATTTTGAATCTAGGTAGCCATTCCAATAACGTCCACTTTTCAGAATTGAACCAATATCGAAACATTCTGGGGACATACATACGAGTATTTATATAAAATACCTATTTTTCAACAATCTATTTCATGACAACAAAGGAAGTAAAATCCTCAATCCAACGTTAAAGGATATTCCAATGTATTTGGGTTTTTTTGATAAAGCAAACTTAACACAGCCCCGATAATCAAGCGTTTAAGTAGATATCTATCCGGCTCTCAACCTGCTGCCTATACATTTTCAGTTAATGGGACTCATCTCCATGTACGTAATATTATACAGGGATATCCACCGGGACCGTCCAGTAAAAACTTTTTGAGTTCCAATTACAATATCAAGCTGAAATTTTATACGCGGCGATAACTAGCGATTTCCAATTGAAGTGAAATATTCTCGAAGTGATACCATTTTCGGTTATACCGGAAGTGGGTCATCACTTTGTTATTTCAAATGGCAATATACCTTTTTTATTATACATCTAGAACCGACATTTGAGCAAGGCATAAAATACCCAAGTTGTTGGCACTTATCTGTCAAAACTTTGGACAGATTTAATTATTTTTGTTATAAACTCGATTTTTGAGGAACATTTAAAAAAATTGTAGCTCGTAGACCTTTTGCACTACAGACACAATTTTTGCTTCGGTGGATAGAAGAAGGATCAAGGAATTTTTTAAGCAGTCTACACATGTCAAATGTTTATTGCGTTGTTTTGTATGATTTTTTCGATTTGACCTTTTTTAAACAGCAATAACTCAATTTTTTCAAATGGCACGTGCCAATTTTTATATCGTCATCAGATGAAGCGTCAAATTTCAGATGGAATTGTATCAACATGTATTATATCGATCTCTTATAGTTCCGAAATAATTTGGGAATATATTGAATTTTGATGATTTTGCAAAAACTAACAGAGAATGCTTTGAAATATTTGAATCAAGTAGCTGAACTGGCTACGCTCACCTGACAGATGCCTAAAATTAATGTACTTGTCACTTCGTTCATTTGCATTTGATATTTCAACAAGAATTGTTGGTAATTAGAAGTGAAAATTTTTGAAAAACACCAGATTGATAATAAAATGGCTGAGTATTCAAACGAGGATATGTTTAATCTCTTTTTAATTCATGGCGAATGTCAAAAGGTGGTGGATAGAACTTGCAGGCAATTTAATAACCAATTTCCAAATTTGGCGCCTATGAGTGAATCAAAATTTCGAAGGGTTAGAAGCAATTTTCTGCAATTTGGAGGAACAAAGTACATAGAAACTAGAAGAAAACCAATTCTCGAGGACGACGACAATCAAATTAAAAAATTAAGAAACATAACATGCACCCGTATTACTTTATAAGACTACAAAAATTGAATCCAACTGACCTTCCCAAGCGGCTAAATTTCTGTGAAAATTTATTAATTCGGCTTCAAGAAGATGAGACAATTCTGCAAAAAATTATATAGTCTGATGAAGCCAAGTTCAATGAAAGTGGAATAAGTACCAGGAGAAATCGACATTTTTGGGCCACAGAAAATCCACATTTCATTGAGGTTATTGATTTCAAAATAAATTCAGCGTGAACGTTTGTGCAATTTTAATGAATGATTTTTTGGCTTATCACATTTATGAGGAAAATCTCAAAGATTCCTGTAAATGTTGAGAGGAACATTAGCAAATTCTTTAGATGGATTACCCCTTAACATTCTGAGGGATGGCTATTACCAAATGGATGGTGCACCAGCACATAAAACACGAGCTGTATATCGGTAGCTAACAGAAATGTTCGAGGATAGATGGTGGGGTAATCAAGGATCAAATTTATGGCCTCCGCGTTCTGCGGACCTGACACCCCTTGATTTTTATTTATGGGGTAAAATCAATAGTGAAGTGTATCTTATTCCTGTAAGAAGTAAAGAAGAGTTACTAGAGCGCATTAATATTGTTTTTCGTAATATTGATCTTGAGGAAACTAGGAGGACAACTCCTCTTGTTCGTATACGAGCTGTCAAGTGTATCGAGCAAAATGGGGCCCATATTGAACATTTATTCAGCTCGTAAATTAGTTTTCTCCTATGATGTTTGCTATCATTTATTCGTATTAATGTAATTTTCTTCGATGATTGCTTTTCGCCTAGTTCCTACAATTTTTATGCATCCGAATTGTAGAAAATTGCTTCTAATGCTTTAGAATTTTGTTTTACTCATAGACGGTAAATTTGGAAATTGGTTATTGAATTGCCTGCAATTTCTATCCACTACTTTTGACAATCTAAAATGAATTGAAAAGAGATTAAATATATTTTCGTTTGAATAACCAGTGGTTTATTCCTAATGTGTTGTATTATTTGGATATTTTCAATCTGAAATAACGATAATTCTTGTTGAAATATCAGATTCGAATGAACGAAGTGACAAGTACATTAATTTTAGGCATCTGTTAGGTGAGCGTAGCTAGTTCAGCTACTTGATTCAAATATTTCAAAGCATTCTCTGTTAGTTCTTGCAAAATCATCAAATTTCAATAAATTTCCAAATTATTTCGGAACTATAAGAGATGGGTATACTACATGCTTATACAATTCCATCTGAAATTTGACGCTTCATTTGATGGCGATATAAAAATTGGCACGTGCCATTTGAAAATATTGAGTTATTGCTGTTTTAAAAAGGCCAAATTGAAAAAATCATACAAAACAACGCAATAAACATTTGACATATGTAGATTGCTTAAAAAATTCCTCGATCCTTATTCTATCAACCCAAGCAAAAATTGTGTCTGTAGTGCAAAAGGTCTACGAGCTACAATTTTTTTAAATGTTTCTCAAAAATCGAGTTTATAACAAAAATAATTAAATCTGTCAAAAGTTTTGACAGATAAGTGCCAACAACTTGGGTATTTTATGCCTTGCTCAAATGTCGGTTCTAGATGTATAATAAAAAAGGTAGATTGCCATTTGAAATAACAAAGTGATGACCCACTTCCGGTATAACCGGAAATGGTATCACTCCGAGAATATTTCACTTCAATTGGAAATCGCTAGTTATCGCCGCGTATGAAATTTCAGCTTGATATTGCAATTGGAACTTAAAAAGTTTTCAACGGACGGTCCCGGTGGATATCCCTGTATATTTCCTCTATGTACGTAAGCGGCACTATCTGATTGTTCTCTTTCATTCGTTGATTTAGAACGTACGTAACTTCCACCAAAATCTCCATGTACACGGTGGACAGATTTTGACGTTTTGGTACTGCAGCATTTGAATATTGTAAATAGTGAAAAATGAAAACCACCCGAGTTCTTTTTGCGTGAGGAATTCATATTCATGCTAGCGTTTTTCGTTTTCGAGTTTGTTGATTTTGAAAATTTTAGGAAACAGTCGAGTGCCGATATCTCGGTTGTTTTTGAAGTTATGTGGAAATAGTTTCGACATTCAGTGGACACTTTTTTGCATAGAACGCAACTACGTACGGAAATTTCTACTTCTCCAACAGTTTCTGAGTTATGATGCAAACTTTTAAAGTTTTTGAATAATAACCATAGGCAGCTATGATTTCGTTGAATAAAGTTCTTTCCTTCATAAAAACATATCTTATGTGCACTAAAGTTTTTTCATCTTGTACGTGTTTTCATGAAAAACCGAGAAAAGTATGACTCTTCCCCAATTTTATCTCAAAAAGAAGACTGGGAAGGGGGGTTTCTCATTATTTCACATAGCTACAGTATTAAAACGAAATATGTCCACCATATACAAAGAAAAAGTTTGGCGTAAAAAAAACAAAAACGTTTATAGAAACAATCTATTTTCTATAATTCAGAGGAACAATATTTCCTTAAAATAATAATTATCAAGCAATCAAAAATTTGAGATGACATTATGTCGAGTTAGTATAAATTTATTATAGGTAAGGTTTCCTATAAACCGTCTTATCAATAATCAATAATTATTCACATTCACGTCAATTTTAATGATAAGTTCCAACTTGAAACTTCACACTACTTACGTGAAGAAATATTCCGCTTCGAGATTATTCAAAGATTTTTCGTACTATGAAAAATTCCATGAATTAATAAACTAAATAATCGAAATCCCCACCCTCAACCATTTTACTTTTCAATTTCCTCTTCTCCTGTTAGCGAGCTCATATGATTAGCGCGGGATAGGTATATGACAGGTGTTTTATCGAACGACGTTTGCAGGCCTGTTAGTAACAACCGACCAGGGTCGACGGTTCTCCCAAGGACAAGCCACTGGCACGGACAAACGGGCATATCTTTATACCTGCCTGGCTCTTCTTCGATCTGTTGTGTTCTGCCCCTGTGCTTGTTCTCTTGGGAATCATGAAATGAGCACATTCGCTCTCGATGAGGATGGAAAAATGGAGTCGAACAATTGCGCAAATGGTTATTGCTTCGCCTTGAATTCAAGATGGCTGCCGAAATCATTACATCAACAAACCGATGCAGAATATTCACAGAAATCTCATGAAGGTTATACTGAAATGATTTTTAGTCATTATTCACATCTTTTATGGAATGTGGAGTTATTTTGGTTTCGAAACGATTTGAAAATGTAAATAAAAAATTTGTCATAATTTATATCCATACGTTTTGGTTTAAAGGATTCATAAATTCATAATTCTATTATAGAAATAAATTACATAAGTAGCGTGGAGACTCATTCATAATCATTAGCGCGTAAGCATTTCAACCAGTAGATTTTAATGGTCTTTAAAATGTGCAATTAATATCTTTATAGAAAATTGTTAATATCCCATTAACTTATGAACGCGAAAGCTGTAATGATTGAGAGGTCGGTTAAATATTCGGAGTCGAACTCAAAACTTATTGTCTGCATGAATAAATACAATTATTGTAGAATTATGTATTAGTTCATGCACCTTATCAAATATGTTATGTAATACATTTATTAAGTTTTACTTCTCGGTTATCGAAGTACATCGAATAGTTAATGGTAGTTGTGCAACTAGTCCCATATGTGTGAAATTTTCTAGAAACTGATACTAATAACAGTCATGTGTTGTGAAAATAACTATTAATAATATTTTTTGAAAATTATGAAAATGCAATTTTTCCACATCCAAGTGAAAATATGCGTTCAACTAATAATAACAGCCATTTTTCGAAGAAATATTCAAGAATACAGAACATATTGTGTCAACCGCTAACCGTCAATACTAAGACACTTGACTCATTATAGTTCGTATGAATATTGACAACTTTAGGGAATATTAGAAAGACATTTAACATTGCAGAACATTCAAGTATTGGGAATATTGAGAAGTAGCGCTCTTAGATTTTATGTTATGAACAGTCTGCTTAGGATTCACAGAGAGAATATTTAGTATTTTAGATAGATCTGGAACAAAACATTGTCATTGAAATTATAAATTAATAAATTTATTCGTCTATATGTTCATTATAATCTCCCGTCATAAAATATGTGAATATGTTCAATATATAATGATTTTTGATATTATCTGTGCATACTTCAATATACACACAACCAAATTTATATGGAATCACCCGATATTTTGAATATTACCTCAGAGATTTTGGAAATTTCGAAGGATTAATAGAATTGATCCTTTTTGAGATATTTCAATTGAAAACAGAAATAAATCAAGGTTTATTTTAAAAAAGAAACAAAAGAAAGAAAATATGACTCTTTCCGCATGTGAAAATTTTAAAATTGTTTTCTCAACCTCAGAAGCTTGCAATACCTTCTATTGCCCTGATACAAGCCTCACGTCTGGGAATGCTTTGGATTAGGTTTTTGACCTCCTCTGGGGTGAGATTCTGCCACTCTTCAGTGGCGGCTTGGATGAGCTGTTGTGGGGCTCTTGGATTATTCTGGCAAGCTCTAATTTTCCTTTTGAGATTATCCCATAAATGTTCGATAGGATTTAGGTCTGAATGGCAAGCTGGCCAGTCCAAAATAGCGATTCCTTCTGTTTCAAGATAATGTCGCGCGAGGTTGCTGGTGGTGAATTCTCACCGTGGGCACCTCGCCAGAGTCTCACTTTGGACTTCAGCACTAGGTCTACATAATTTCTAGCCGTTACATTTGTGGGAAACGAAATCAAATCTGTTTTACCTCCCAGCATAATGCCACCCCAAAACATCACACTGCCCCCTTGGTATTTCGGGATATGTCTTGCTGCTCGGAGTCTAGCTTGTCTTCCACGACCCCTTAAAACCCGTATCCGGCAGTTATCTCATCGAACACCAATTCTGGTCTCATCGGAAAAAAGAACATTTCGCCTATTCTCAATATTCCAATTTTGGTGCTCGATACACCAATTAAGTCTATTAAATTTTCGTGGTCTGGTTAGCTCTGGAACACTTAAGGGCCTTCTGCTGTATTTGATGTAGTGTTTTGACTGATACACTGATGCCTGTTCCTTCCAGAAATTGCCTTTGGAGTATAGGGTGCGACGCACTAGGGTCCCTTCTTGCAATTTGCAATTCTTCAAAAGTGATCATTCTACGACTTCTTCTAGGCCTATTTTGCAGAGATTGTAGCTCCACGTATCGGGTGTAGATTTTAAAATCACCCCCATTGTGGCCACTATATCCCTCTGTGTCTTCAACGAGAGCAATTATTCGAACCCTCTGCACATCGACAAATCCAACGTAAGGATTTTCAATTATGATTATAGGCTTTTTTAAATTTTGAAATTTTCAAAGTTTCAAATCTTGGTGACGACTGAGTAAAATATCCCGAACATGTGGTGATCATTCAACATTTCTTATCATACTATCAAGTTTTTTTATAACAAAAGACTTCATTCCTCACAAGCAATCAAAGATCAATGGTTAAAAACAACCAATAATATGAAATACCGGATGATTCTATATAAATTTGGTTGTGTGCATATTTTGACAATTGATGTCTTGCTGTGCCCACAGTACACGATGATATTTCTGAGTGAAAATTGCACAATGAAGAGAAATAATAAATGTAAAATATTTCGAATAAACTTTTTTAACGGCACACAAAATGAGCAATTTAATTGTCAACCTTGTTGCTAATTTGGTTGCTCCATATTTTCTATAGACGGTAAAGTCTGTATGCTAAGTTGTCGCCAATATCCATCTTCGTTAGGGGTTTCGCATCCTTACGAGAGGAATGGGCTAAAAACTTGTACACACTGTTATTTTGTCGTTTTAAATATTGTGTCAGCCGGCTCGCTGCGCAGAGTTATCTGGGTTCAATCCTCACAAAGTCGTAGCGATTTTTCGGATTCTGGGAAAGGTTTGCCGCCGTCCGTCCTGTCTAACAGAGATGTGTTGGACATCGAAGCCCCCCTAGACACGAGAGGGGTTCGGCAAAAATTGCCGAATATATACATACAAGTTGTAGAGCATAAATTTATCTACAATTATATCCTTCGCTGTGTGGTATAAAGCAAGATCAACTGTGAAGCCCAGCCAATAATTCAAAGTGAGATAATTATTATTGAAAAAAAATATATTTATTAAAAACTCATAGATAAATACGGTTCAATTGATAATACCTACATATGTCATGTAATAAAATTAAGTGAAATACGTTTGTATACAATTTAAGTATATTTTAATTTCATTAATATATATTAGAATGTGATAAATAAACTTACACTGAATACAAAAAAGTATCCAGAAATTTTAAATAATACGCAAAAATCTTAATCGACTCCATTTATTGAATCCCCTTCAAAATATGATTTGAAGCGATACACATGTGAAAATGTTTTTTCCAATCATCGAAACATTTTATACAAGCGCTTTCAGGGATGGCATTCAGCTCCTTCTGCGAAAAAGTTACACGGAACTAGATCAAGCGAATAAGGTGGCTGTTCGATGGTATTTATCGAGTGTTTGGTCTTAGAGCCGTTAATAACCGTGGCTCGATGAGATGGTGTGTTAAAGTAAAACGAAATTAGACACCTTTGTCACTCTTTCACAATTTATTCAATAATCACGACCGGTTTCGACCCCTGGTCGTGACTATTGAAGAAATTGTGGAAAAGTGACAAAAGTGTTTCATTTCGTTTTACTTTGAAAATGAATTTCCATAAAATAAATAAATCATCAATAATATCAATTAGATGGTGTGTTATCGTCATGCAAAATCCAGGAATAGTTTTGGCACAGATCCGACCCTTTACGGCCAATATTTTCACGCAAACGTCTAAAAACGGTTGAATAGAAGCCCTTATTGATCGTTTGACCTTGCGGAATAGAATCATGATGAACAACACTACGAATATCGAAGAAAACAATCAGCATCGTTTTGATTTTCGAACGACTTTGGAGGGGTTTTTTCGGTTCTGACCCATTTTTTTCCACCTATTTCGATGATTGTTGGCTGGTTAGTGTGTCGTATTCATAGACACCTCGTCACCAGTTATGATCCATCCCATGATCGTGGGATCAGAATTCGCACGATCTAGCATATCTGCAGCTACCTGCATCCGGTACTGTTTTGAAAGAAAATTCAGTCTATCGGAACGAGCCGAGCGCAACGCGCTGCATGCCCAATTGGTTCAACAAAATGAAATGAGCGGTTTTAAGAGAGATGTTGAGATCACGAGCTATCTCTCTAACACTGGCATGACGATTTTCGAGCACCATTTCCTTGATTCCTTGGACGTTATCATCGCTTGATTGAAGGTCGACCGTCTTTAAAGGCTTTGTGCCTCTCGTACACTTGGGTTTTCGATAAAACAGAGTCTCCATAAGCCTTTTTCAGCTTTCGAAATGATTCAGCATACGGAATTTCGTTCAAAACACAAAATCTGAGACAAATTCTTTGTTCAATTTTTTTTCCGTTGTAAAATTCGCAGAGTACCACTGAGTTCGACTGGTTTTCACAACTGTCGTAAACAAACTAGTTGACAGATCGCGCTCATGTTTGGCATAGTAATTAAGGACATTCCTGCCAACATACAGAAATTTAAAATACTTAAAAATACTAAACGTGGGCAATTTAAATGAGAATTTCCGTATACTTCTTTGTCACACAGTACAGTGCACACAAATGTATTTCACTTAATTGTTTACATTACATGACAGAAGTCAGTATTATCGAAAACATTATCAATAATAGCATATTCATTTATAAATCAGTTTTCAATAAATATAATAGTTTCATTGAATAATTTTTTCATATCATGTAATATTTGACTGCGATTCTTGGTTACAAACGCATGAAAGAATGCTCGAAACAAAAATTATAGAGAATTTTACGCTCTACAACATTTATAATGGGTACAAATACCCAAATACGAGTAGAAAGCAGGACTTTAGCAAAAACCGATTATTTTTGACCTTCACACCTTATATGCGACTTTTATACAAAGTTAGAATTCCAAAACAAAGGTTTGTACAAGATTTTAGCTTATTGCCTCTAATTCCGAGATCGATCTAAATTTTTGCCTGAAGTAACTGTCCTATTCGCTGTGTTTGGTGATTTCGTATTCTTGTCACGGCAAAAAATGATGCAGGATTCTTTCTCTGTCATCAGGTCAACATCGAGCTCGGACCACCGAAGCTTGAGTTTTTGATCTCTTCAACCATTTACTACAACGGCTAAATTGGCTTGAAGAATAACAAAAAATAAGGGTTTGATCGCACATCGCGATATATCTATCCGAGGAAATTTAATATGCGAATGTTTTAATATACAAGATAAACAACATGTTAAAAACGTAATCTTGTTAATTTTATGTGAGAAGAGCTCTTGAAAATTTTTTTGTTCTTCAATGAATTCGGTGGTCCGTATCCACTTCGCTAGTTAACAATTACTTATCTTTCCGAAATATGGATTCAACGTTTTTTTTCTCTCAACAAGTCTTTCTTCTTTCGAGCAATCAAATGACGGCATAGTTTATCCAAATTTTAATATTGATATTTAATTCCCTTTAAGATGACGTGTTCGCTTTGGAAACTATGAGCTGGTGTCAGGAAGGTGACGCGAAGCACTCTATTCAACGTTGAGTTAAAATTATAAATAGGGGGGAGGTAATTTCGTGAATTACCATGTTACGATCGCAAATTTCGTCTTCTGTTAGAATCTTTTTAGCAATTTTCAAGGTATTAATAAATTCTGAATTATTTTGAAAAAGCGAAAATCTTTTTTTTCAATTTACTAATAACTAACGGACTAACGGACGCATCGCACGCATCGGACGCATCGGACGCATCGGACGCATCTCAGTCAACGGATTTTATATGCTCTCTATACCAATTTACGTGAGTTAAATTATTCGCATCGTACGGATCGAACGAATCGGTATGTCGGTAATGCGGATAAAATAATTCGAAGGAGCCATTTTTTCGAAGCGTACGTCACTCATCTGTTCGTAGGAGAAGTAGCGAAGCTGGGAGGTGTGTCGGCATTCCAGTTACTATGGTGGCCTTACTACCTACAAACCGATTCGTTCAATCGGACCCGTACGATGCGTACGATGTGGATCAATGGAGGTTCACCTTTATCGAGAATAAATACCGATATGAACTTGTGAACTAGGCTAGGTAATTTCTGAGTAAACTTTAACGGTGTTCATTATTACCACATAAGGTTGCCAATTTCAAACGCGAACTCTAGACGATCAATATGTGCATTCAACTATGCGTATTAAACTGGGTCCTTCAGGATACTGAAAAACATGGTGACGGCATATTGAAATATTCTGAAATTTATATTGAAGTGTATTAATGGATGTTATGTTGATGTTTGAACTGCCGTTTGAGAGACTTCTTGATCAAAATTTGCTTCAGTCTTGATTCACATATCGAAAAGTAAACATCTACTTAGTTTCTTTGTTATGTCTTGCATGAACTCCGTTAACTTGCTCAAGTTGGTTTACATATCAGCGAATCTTGTTTTTCGATTCTTGATCACATTAGTATCAATGAATTATCAACAATTCTTTGATGTCTAAGTAATCTTGCGAGTTCTGTAAGTCGAAATATGAAATAAAAATAAAAATTTGCAAATAAGTTCCACCATAATAGTCAAAGCGAAAATGTCAAGATTAGTTATCGTAGAGTCACATTGAAAACGCCCGTGAGGAGTTGCCAATCCCCCATCGGGCGCCTCTCCAGGTGGCGGATAGGGGAAAGCCTCCCAGATATGAGTGACACCAGGGAAATAAAATACCCAGTGCGGACCAAAATTCGGAAGGCAGCAGCTGTGGCTTCACTCAGTCAGGGCGCGTGGAGTAGAATTCCAATGTAGGCTTGACTACAGACGTCACTTATAGGCGCTAGTCAAATGATGACTAATACGGCCATGATGGCACTGCGAAGTTGCCAAGATGCCTGGCAAGCGTAGCAACTCATTGCCGAAACCCTCCATCGTATCCACAACGATGATAATGATGATCTCGAAACAAAAGAATAAAATACCCCAGGTGGGTAGGACGAAACATCCAAAATCCCACACAAGGAACTGGTCAGCCTCACGGATTCTGGGAAAGGCAAAAGAGCATCACAAAATATTGCTACGGATACCAACTTCAAAATAAGTATGAAGAACACATTGTTAATAGCAACATATAACATAAAATTAATGGCAACTGACGAAAAATTGGTGGAACTAGAGGAAGAACTGGAGATATGACGTGCTGGGTCTGTCCGAAGTGAAGCGCAGGGGTGAATGGTGTCTAGACTTAGAATCAGGTAATAGACTACTATAAAGGCAAAAAAGACAAAACACACAGGCATAGGTATTCTCATCAGGAAAGAGAGCGACACATTGATCAATAATATCAAGGGAAGGCTAATATCTACTTGGTATCAATATGCTGACCTTTCATCACTTGAATATACATTCTTCAGCTTATTTCAATTAGTGTTATTCACTGATATCTGTTACCTATAGAGGATACCATCACATCATCATTTTGGAGTAATTTCCGATGAACAACAATCACAAATGAAAAATGACAGCACTAGCGAAATATCTGATGATCAGGTTTTATGAAATCGGATTAATTTTCCAACTTTAAAGTTTAATTTATGGTTTCAATTTAGATGTGTCATATTTCATGCTTGAAATATATTTGGTGTTGGTGTTGAAGGGTATTACGAGAAGAGAGAACACATCGTTCGGATATTATCTACCAAAAGCCACACAAGAGGCTGTAGTTTCTCATCACATGTGTTGTGTCTTACCAATTACAAATGTGATGACCGCAATGCAGAATTTTACCATTTTCCAAAAAGTAACTAATGCATCATTCTACATACCATAAACTAGCAGTGTAAAATTAAATTCGAATTTCAAGTTTATACTTTGCTTTCCTAAAAATCCTATGAAATTAATGAAATGCGCTCGAATAAATCTAAATATTTCTCTGTGCCCAATTGATCTGTTTCAAGCAACATAGAATAGGGAAGAAGGCTATCTCTTCTGGTCATCCAAGTCGAAACCCAACACCCAATTAATAATAAGTTACAACATACCTACCGCCTTGTATAATAATAAGACTGAGATTGTATTATATGGAATTTGTTCCCGACCATCTGATTCAACTGCTTTTTGTATCTTACCAATAAATACTTATGAATAAAATTGAAACCGATACAAAATGATATCTTCGGGTTCTTTTCAAATTGGTCGTGATATGTCGTAATTAATAATTTTCGAAGGTGACATTAGAATAAATAAATTCATCGTATTCTGTTATCATATATTCGATTAATCCGATGATTAAAAACTAATTCTAATCAATTCAAAGAATATTTGCCTATGATAATATAGTTAGCGTTTTAATGAAAACGGGTTTCTTTCAATAGTAGCCGAATTTTTATGTATTAATTTCCTCTAGTAGGATGTTGATGTTTCTTAATACTTAATTTTTTTCTCGAATAATTCCTGCTCCTATTTTCACATTTCACCCAAATTATTCAAGAATGTCTTGTTCTTGCATACGTGTCTGGTCTTTTACGTATTTTTGTACAAGTCACAACTTTTGGACGATCAATTCGATCACGGTGGATTATCTCTTTCCATTTCTCATTGTCTAACCTTCTAATAATTTGATTGAGGAGGTCGTTACTTGATGAAAATCGATATATATATATATATATATATATATATATATATATATATATATATATATATATATATATATATATTTTCAATGAAATAAAACTATGGTATTTAGATTTTCACTATATTAACAAAACTATGACCGGTTTCACCACACTGTGGGTTCATCAGATAGATACAAACTAATGTTTTTTTTTTTTTGTTTTTTTTTTTTTTTGTTTTTTGTTTTTTTTGTTGTTTTTTTTTTTTTTTATAAAGAGGAGGAAAATCTTCGAAAGATGCACCCGGAAATGGGGCCAATTTCGGAATTTTAGTTTAGTAGTTATTCCTTATATATTATTCTTATTTCCTACTTAATATTACAATAGGTACAAGTACAAAGGGTATGGTGGAAAACCCATCGGAGTTGCTTACTCAATCTATGGGAAATTTTAGAGATTAACAAGGAAAAGAGCTTACTTAATAGTCAGTTAGATCTAAATCCTTCTCCATTACTTAATCTTTTCAATTCATAAAATTAGCAACTCTGATGGGTTTTCCACTATACCCTTTGTAATACCTGTTGTAATATTAAGTAGGAAATAAGAATAATATATAAGAATAACTCTGTTCATTAGTTGGTATCTATCTGATGAAGCCTCAGAGTGGTGAAACCGGTCATGGTTTTGTAAATATAGTGAAAATCTAAATACCATAGTTTTATTTCATTGAAAATTACCTTGTAATATTCCTTTCCAGGAGTTTTCAATTATCCGGTCTTTTCTGATTAATTAGTTCTCAGTTTAATCATAAGTTACGTTACAGTAAGTTAAGTTTTTATTTTTGGAAAATGAGTGTTTTATCGAATTATAGTGTCTGAGTATATAATGTAATTTCTAGTGCTCATTTTTCAAAATAAAACAATTTTCACAGCCTCGTGGTTTTGGAACATTTATTTTCGCCTGTTTCTTTATGTTTCAGATACCTGAATCTTGACCTAATCTGTTGATTTTGCTTAGATTTTCCTTTTTTCATTTTGCAATTAAATAACACTTCATTTCATTTTATTTTCCATAATTTGATTGAGGAGGTCGTTACTTGATGAAAATCGATATACATATTTTCAATGAAATAAAACTCTGCTATTTAGATTTTCACTATATTAACAAAACTATGACCGGTTTCACCACACCGTGGCTTCATCAGATAGATCATCATCATCAGATCTATTTGATGAAGCCACAGTGTGGTGAAACCAGTCATAGTTTTGTTAATATAGTGAAAATCTAAATAGCATAGTTTTATTTCATTGAAAATATTTTATTTTCCATTTTGAAGCTTTTTTCTGTCGATTTCATTAATTGATTTCAAAGTAGTTATTACATAAATAATTTTTATATTATTGCCATCATATAAAATCTAAGGAATCCTGATTCTCATAATCCTGAAAATTTCACCTATTACTTATCACATTCCCTTCGCACGTGTATGCAACTACATCATTTTTTTTGATTCCTTTCAGATTGAAATCATTTAATTCATAGTTTCGCTTCAACTTCGTTTCTGAATGCATTTAAGTAATTTTGTCAATTTTAGTTTTGAATAATTTGTATAAATGCGATGAACGCGTATATTTTGTTCAAGTTGTGATTTTCTGATTTTGTGGAGTAAATGAGTTATGAAGATACCTGCACTGTAGTGAAGATAATTTTAGGAGGAGATATTATACGGGGCAGTCCGACGTGCAGGAAAGTCAACTGTTGAAGAAGATTGAGTTTTCTGAAAATGAATTCAAGAGGAGGCTGCAGTTTTGGTTCAGAGTATATTTGGAAGGAAACTGGGGTATTGAAACTGATTCATGGAGAAATCAAATTTATGAAGCTTCTTTCTTGGATGATCCAGAAGTAAACCAAAATTGAGGTACCAACTCTTTTAACTACTAGAGGAATCCAACCTTTCGGCAAAAAAACCTGCAAATGAATTACAACTAATCAGTATCTCTCACAAACCTTCAGTTTCTTCTGAATTCATTACATGAATATTATATTTTTTGCGTATGGTGTTGACCTGAAACGTTCAATCTAGTTCAAATTATATCAAGAACTTAGCGTCTCATTTTTAGCTAAGCAATTTCAATTAATTTTTCGCCTTTCTATCATCGTTTTTTAAAATCTCGACTACTATCGAGATTAATGTTTCATTTACTGCAAAAGTTTAAAAGCAATTCATCATACGGATGTTACCTTATCTGACTGAATTTCTTTTAGTCTCAATGACATCCTCCGGATTACTTACAAAAAAGTTCAATTTTTTTGCTGGGTTATTTGCCTACTCATTGAATGATCACCCATCTTTTCCGACCTGAGTTAATTGAAATTTGATCTTTAGTCAGCCATCAGAGGATAATATTGAAAAGTGGTTTAACTACTTTCCCATATTCGAAAATTACAAACGACTTCGTATAGGGAACTGAACGCTGGATCTCTGGCATCTTAAGCACACGTTAGATTGATATAAAAATTTTAGTGCAGACTCATTGACAGCCTCGTACCAGTGACATAGTGGTCTATAGTGGATATAGTTTTCACCTACAAGCTCCATCCTTATTATAAAAGTTAGAAGCTTAATGGGTGGGAGCTTAATAAGCTCCAATATGTGAGATCCAAGTTCTTCAAACCTGATTCTGCCCGCAGCGGGGCCTGGAGAGTTTAAGTCAAGCCTTGGTTCTCGCAGGGAAAGATCCATTGATTGTCGACAGTGTCTAAGACTTGTGAGGCTCAGCCAGTGCTCCCATACCTTTAGGTTCAACTACCGGTGATTTTCCTCTTTGCGCTCGGTAGGGGACTTCCGAATCTAGTCTCTGATCCAGTCAATCCCAAGGCAACCCTTTAGGCGGCCAGTGACACCGCCCCATTGTCAATACCCAGGTAGCTCATAACCCACATCAGACATAGCCTATTTCTTTCTCCGTGTTCAACAAGAAAAAGGCTCCCGTCTCATATGGGTCCCAGACCGCTCGGTTATTGAGGGTAATGAGAAGGCGGACTCATTGGCTACCCTTGTAGCTCGTAGACCGCAGGAAAGAGTTTAAATTTGGACTGGGTTAACCAATATAAATTAATATATTATATTTCCAATTGGTCTCTTTGATACTAGGAAAACCTCATGGATTGGCTGTTGAAATTGTTAACGAGAATGTATGCTCTTAATCATACTAGAACTATAACCGTTATTGACCGCTATTTGTTTTATAATATTATGCTCATTCAAGAAATTATTTTCTGACGTTGCTACAGTGGTGAGTCTATGTATCGTACTGTTGTAAGCAGTTTTTTGATGTTGGTGTGAATGTTCGGAAGAATTATGAATGACCTTATAGGTAATATAAAGATCATGTCTGTGGTCAATTTTGGTTATTCCTAAATCTAAAATGTTAATGGAATTCTCTGTTTCCATTTCCAAAGTGAACTTTATATTAGAGTGAATTAAATTTATGGAAATATTAAAGGAATCTGATTTTATTTGTGCCACTACAACAACAGATTATGTTATTCATATATCTGAGCGAATGGAAACAGTGTTTCGGCAGCAAATGATTATAAATTATTTTCTCCATGTTATCTATGAAAATTTAGGCAATTAAAAGACTGGGAGGAATAATTTTTCAACCCTTCTAAGCCATTGATGTTAAAATAATTTTGTTCTAGATATACTTCTAAAAGATGCATAAGATCTGATTGAATAATGAGATTCATATTTTTATTCTACAGAACCTGGTTAATCAATCTCAATGGAAGATAAGGTGAAACACTTGAGTAGAGATTAAGTGCACCCCATGACATAAGTTTAGCATCATACGGTAATACAGTATATTAAATTTCTTCAATTAGATCTTCTTTGTTGAAAAATTTGGACTGAAATTACAGGCATATTCAATGATGTCATTTAGATTTCGTGAAACTCTAGGTACTGGAACTGCAACGTATGAGACAACTGGTCTGATTGAATATCTTCTTTTATGCAGTTGGACGAGAAAATAAGGTTTTAGTGAATGTGCATTATTAATTAAAAATTTGTATTTTTGTTAGGTATCAAAGATTTGGCATTTTCTAAGGTGTGTTTGATATTGAATTGAAATTTATTAGTAAATTCTTGATTTTTTCATTATTTCCTGATTGAATGAAATTTTCTGCTTTATTTGAAATAATTGGTCCTGTTCAAAGCTATGGCAGTATGACTTTTATCTGCTTTAGTAAATACGATATTGTCCGATTCACAATTTAATTCAATGGGATTTTTTTCTACTTATAGTGATTATAAAAATCATTATATTTTTAATTTTTATTCAAACGGGATTCGGTTTAACGTTAGACAAAAAATGATAAAAGAACAAAACACTTTAGAGCAATGAACTGAGATATTTTTGGAATATTTTAATTTCCCGTTACATGCGATTCCATAACAAATAGTTATATTTGCATATGTTCCGGCTTGGGTCAATTGCTCTGAAAATAGTACGCGCAAAAGCCCGCTACGCTTACTGAAACATTTGGTTCGTTACTTTAAGAGTTGTATTAACTGCTTCTATGTTATGTATTTAATTTAGTAACCTAGAGCAGTATACATAAAAATATTCCCATGTTTTCAACTTGCAATTATTGCGAAAGTGTAAAGAACAAAATTGATATTAGAAAGAAAAATATTACTTGGGTTGATAGATCAGAAATTCGATCCATGAATAATGTACGGGATGGAATATGATAGTCGATATGAATCCAAGAAATTTGCCGTAGAATGATACCGAAACAGGTATTTCACACATGGTTTCCGTTCTTAATTAATCGGCTTTTTATCGTAGTATAGAAGTAGGAAGCCATGTCACTACACATTCTAATAACAACAGATTATCTTTAGCTTTAAGATTGGTAACCTAAAATCAAAATGACATCTTGTTTGAGTGGATCTAGGCAAGCATGCCTTTCATTCACTTTCTGTTCTTACGCATACTTAAATTTGTTGAAGTTACTAAAACATTTCTTCAGATAAACATTCTTTCGATTGAAGTTGAAATTCTTTTTGATGATAAATTGCTCTTCCATGAACGAAATTGAAAAGAAGAAAAATAGGGAATTCCAAATTTACCCCTTCATAAACTCTGACAGTTTCTCAGAACTGAAAATTAGAAAAAAAAAATTGTAGCAGTATTTATTTTCATGTAAACCTATGCATTTTTAGCAACCCAATCTGTAATATCAGGAGGGGTAAAATTTGGGGAGCGGCTGGCTACCTAACAGAACCATTTGTGCTTATCCATTGATCACCAAAATTATTGTTCAGGTAGTTCTGATTCAAAGCTGCATTGTGAGAAGCAGCACTATCTTATTGGAAGTAGATTTTTCTCCGTTCTTCCGGAAGAAGACCATCGGGAGTCTTGTAATATTCAATTGTTCTGATTCCAGTTTTTTCGATGGATTAGACGCTCACATCAAATCTACGCTGAATATTATTGTCCATTATGTTATACGGATTCTGTCTAAGATTATATCTATTGAAATGACAATTATTGTGAAAAGTGAACTCATTAGACCAATTAATGGTTCTGAAAAGAAAAATCTGAATGCATTCTATCAGTGAAAAAAATTCGGAAACTTTAGTCGTTCAACAGTGTCACGTTCTGCAAGAGCTTTTTTTTGAAAAAGATAAGACTTGTATTTATGTTGTTTTTGTTTTTGAAAACACATTGAACGTCGCCGCTGATGTCTCAGTTTCTGCAGAAATTATTCGAATAGATGTTTCTGGGTTCGCGTCAACAATCAACAAAACATTCAATTTCGTTTCTTCATTAAACTTTCTTTTGAGAGTTTTCGGTTTTTTGAATGAATAGTATTTGCGTTTTTTTGTGAGCTTGGAAAACTTGCGGCGCTTTGGGTCATCAGGATCTGGAAATCGCTCCCGATAAAGTCGTAATGCTCGAGCACTATTTCTGCTAGACTAAAAATACGCTTGTGTCACTTCATTTTCGTCTTCCATATTTATTTATCGCAGGTGATGTACTTTTTGATTATCTCCTTAGTCCTTTTTATGACCTTGCTTGCTATGTAAAATCTTTTCTTATATTTGTTTAGACATATAAGAGGTATGATTGTTGAAATATTTTTCTACTGGTTTTCTTTTTCCATTGTTACAGATTCCTGTCCCAAACCCCCTTCCTTTCACCCTTGTCTTCGTTTGAAAATCAAGAAATGCAAGTGAGAATGCAGTGGCTAAGCAGAAAAATCTTTGGTAATCTTTATGTACACACGACACTAACACAACAAGCTATTGCTAGTGCAATAGCGACAGGGAAACGAGTTTTTTCTTCAGGTTTTTGTACTCGTTTATTGAATCATATGCAAGATAGTATGGTTCCCCTGTTACATTTCCTGAGCTCTCAGTTGTGTTTTTTTCTGACACATACCAAACTTATAGAAACAAGCATATATATATATATATATATATATATATATATATATATATATATATATATATATATATATATATATAATCATCAATCAATGAAGATTGCATTATGATTTTCAATGGTATTCCAGATCTTACCTTATATTACTTCATGATTAATCCAAATTCTGTTACGTTTTGAAAAATACAAAATTTTTGTGTTATTTGAACCTAAACAATGACCAAAATACTTTCTAGGGCAGGAACATGCTATCATTAACTCAAATAGTCACCCGTTCTGTGAATTATGATGAAATGAAATTGTGAGTTTTTTCTCAAAATATACATACTTATAAGTAATCTTTTTCGGACTGAAAATTGAATAAGTAATCGAAATACAAATGAAAATATGGATGTAATCATACCTAGAATTCTAATTAAAATCTTCATAAAAGAGTAATACTACATAGTTTATGTAAAATTATAAATGAAATAAAATTTGAATTACACTTATTCATAAATAAGTGTAAATCAAAATTTTCTTATCAATAATTTGAAATGTTTTAGCATGAAGTAAAGGCCACTTGTGTTCGAATTTAAATGAATTTCTTTTGAAAATAATGATTATTGAATATTTTTCTATTTCTCGTAATTTCTTTCAAAAAAATAACATGTTAATGTCATAGATTTCATAAGTTAGTCTCGATCATCTCCTTAAAAATATTGAGAAGATTATATGGGAATATTCAATCCGTTTTTAATTTTCGTAATCGTTCCATACAAATTGTGTTGTAAGGAAAAAAGTATTACATAAGAGAGAAACTATTATCTTTGTTGATAAATGGGAAATTTGATCCATTGATGATGTATGCGATAGAATATGATAGGGCAAGTAAGTGCGGTATAAATCAAAGAAACTTGCAGCTGCAGCAGGTATTTCACACATGGTTTCCGTCCTTTGTTAATCGGATCTTTATCATAGTATAGATGTGGTAGGGAGCCTAAGACAATGTATTTTGTAATAACAACTGGTATTGTTAATTTTACAATTGGTAAACAAAAATCTTTTTGGCCTTCTTTGTGTGGATCTAGGCAAGTGTTATTCTTCCAACGTATTACATAAAAAGAGGCAAGTCATTCGTCTATTATATATATATATATATATATGCCGGAACCAGATCTCATTTAAAAAGTCTACTTGAGATTACTTTCAACTATTCCAATGATATTCATATGAAATTTGGGCTTCCAAAATGTAAAAATCGTTCTATTGAAAAAGGAAGATCACCTCTGATTATATAAAGATTTCCAATATCGAAATCGAGCCAATGCATCAAGGAGATACATATAAATATCTTGGATTTTGACAAGAGAAGACAGTTAACCATAGCAGCACAAAAGAAAATATTAGAAGTTCATATTACAAAACACTTAGAATTATCATCAAGAGTCATTTAACTAGTAAAAACCTTTTCAGAGCTATCAACTCCTATGCAGTTCCTATTCTTACATCTTCTTTTGGAATAATTAAATGGTCTAAAACTGATCTAAATGAATTACAATGTCAAACGAGGAAAATGCTCTGTAAATATCATAAGCACCACCCAAAGTCAGCTGTTCAGAGAGTTACACTACCAAGACATCTTGGAGGTCGTGGATTAACTGATTTGAATAATCTTCATAGTAAACAGATTTTTCATCTACGTTCCCATTTTCATGATAAACAGAGAACGTCTAAATTACATGATATTGTTGTTGCTTCAGATCTTACACCTCTGAACTTGACAAAGCAAAAGGTAGATTTTGATATATTTGATGATAATTCTAAAAGAGAAAGTTGGATGCAGAAGGAATTACACGGAAAGCACCCTAAAGAATTGAAAAATGATTCTATTGATGAAATCGCCTCGAATAAATGGTTGGTATCTGGAGAATTGTTTGCTGAAACAGAAGGCTTGGCAATTGCGATCCAGGATCAGGTTGTTTTCACGAGGAATTATAAAAAACACATTATCAAACAAAATATAGATGATTCTTGCCGTAGATGTTTCTGTTCTTCAGAAACAATTTTTCATATATTATCATCTTGCTCAGTCCTTGTTTCAACAGATTATTTAGAAAGAAATAATGCCGTCGCTAATATTATTCATTTTAATCTAGGAATTAAACATGACCTAATTCCCAAAAGAAAAAATTTCACAAATATGAACCTGAGATTATTTGTGAAAATGACAAATATAAACTTTATTTTGATAAAACAATTCCTTGCAACAGAGCTGTAAAACACAATAGACCAGATATCATTCTTAATGATAAACAGAATCAAATAACATATATAATTGATATTGCTATACCCGACACACATAATATACAAAATAAATACAATGAAAAATTTCTAAATATATGATGCTGGGCGACGAGATTAAAAAATGTGGAAAATGAAGAAAATATTTATTCTACCGATTATTATTTCCACAACAGGTGTTATTCCTAGAAATCTTCACAAAAGTATTGAGATTTTGGGTCTGAAGAAAAATTTTTTGAACAGTTACAAAAGATAACAGTCATCAAATCTTGTAATATTCTTCGTAGGTTTCTTTCCGAAAAAATAATGAGGTAGAGTCATAGGTTTTCTCTTTAATTTATACTGATCAGAATCTCATTTCATATTTTATTTATTTGTTTATATAAATGTAATATAATTAACTGACAATTTTGTCATATTTATATTCAGAGCAGTATTATCTTCGATCGTTCACCACTTCACACAAAGGAAACTATTAATGAGTAACATTCAGTGTTACTTGACTAAGGTCCGTACACTGGATTTTTCCGGGGAGAAAGCCTCTGACACTACCCGTTGGTACATTGATATCATTGTCTGATGATGCTATAGTATGTATATATTCTGGTAGATTGATATATTCTCACTACATTTAACGTTATCCTAATATATAATTATTCCTGGATATGTTTTGATTATAATTATTGCCTGGCAATGGCATTAATTACCGGGTGGTGGATTTATATTTTTTCATGAAATCAGTTTGATTGCATGAACAGACATATGGGCAACTCGTTGGGGTTAAACCCTTTTATATATATCTGCACATAACTGAATTCAAGCAAAAATTACCAGTAGAATGTTAAGCTCAGAGAGGTAAGGGATTATTCTACAGCTCTAACTTAGGTGAAATACTAAACCCTGTTTAGAAAAATCTCGACTAGCAAAATTATATTTTGATTCGATGAGTAGTCATTCAATAAAAGTTTCACCATAAAATAAATTTAAACAGAATCATCACAGTAAAAATGGCTGGTGGTATACCGTAAAAAAGTTCAGCAAGATATTACCCCAGAAAAAATTTCATTCGGTAGATTTTTGAAACAAATTGCTAGTGTAGTGTAGATCCTTAAAAATTGATTTATGTTTCAAATTTAAGCCCATAAACTCTAAAGTTAAAGTGAAGTTAAAGTGCGACGGACGAAAAACGAAAAAAACTAAAAAAACAACACCTTGTATTTCGGAAACAAAATATTTTTATACTTTACTATAAGAGCCGTTTTTCACATTTTCATATCATATGATCAATGGGTTACTAACAACGTTCATTCATCTCAGAAAATTCACATGAATAACTCTAGGAACACCTGTATGATAATGATCCAAATAACTGTTGGAAGTAACATAAATTATTCAGATAACTTCAAATTAAGGAAACTCTGTGTTAATCTTCCAGTATAACAACCTATTACTTTTACCTTTATCGCTGCTCAATTGAAAATCCGTTAACAATTCAGGTTCAAAGGTGTTCAGAACTAGCTTCGAGCAAGTAATTTCTTCTGATGCCAGAATCTATACATCTAATTTTTAGCGAACATTTAGCTATTTGTCGGTTTACTCGTGTTATCACGAAAACTCTAAGAATATTCCGCCTCTAAACCGAACGTGAAATCGATTGATCGCATGTGAGAAAAACCAGATGCCAGAGGTCAAGCAAGTGTTATCCAATTCTGAATTGTTGAAGGTAAGGCAAGATGTGTTATAATATTTTATGATTCCAATGGTTTATGATAGTAGATCGTAAAGATCGGGTATTGACAGCATGTTATTATTCTTATGTAGTTTAGGTTCGAGGAACTCTAGGAGAAAATGTTGAAGACTACCATTTCGTACTTCGCTGGCACAAGAATTGTTTTTCCTCGTCATCATATCGCACAAAAGATCGTTCAAGGACAAAGTCGATTTACGGAAAGTATTTTGTGGAATGTAGCACGAATTAAGTGAAAAAACAAAGAACGGTCGAGCACTTCAAATACATAAGGCCATTTGAGAAAATAGTTGATAATATATGACATATTTTATTTACATATATGTAAAAAGAAATTCATTTTTGGGGTTCTGTACACTAAAAGAAAAACAGAACTCTTAACGAATCACTTCATTGTCTGTGTATCCGTCTATCTGTTGGTCTGTCTGTTCATTCTGTCAAAAAAGTACGGAAATTGATTATTTAAAAATCTGTTTGAAACGATTGTCAGAATTGTTGTTGTTGCTAAGCTGACACATCTGTTTTCTATACTGACGCGAAGTTTGACGCTATTTGTCGTTTGGTTTGTTTACAGTGCTCGATTTTCTCAGTTCTCACAAATGTTTCTCGATTTTCACAATGGATAAAAATATCGAACAAAGAATTTGTCTCAAATTTTGTATTGCAAATGGAATTTCGTGTGCCGAATCGCTGAAAATGTTACAGAAGGCTTACGGTGAATCGACTTCATCAAAAACGCGTGCGTATGAGTGGCACAGTGCATTCAACATCGGCCGAGATGTGGTGGCAGATTCGCCTTGCTCTGGTCGGTCATTAACATCACGTCTGCAATCCCTAGTAGCTGAGAAAACAGAAAATTTTCTGGATATAGCAATCGTAAAATACAGACGTTAATGTCGCATTCTGTTGCATATTTGGACAATGGTAAGGTAATCAAAACCCGCAGGGTATTTCCCATTAACCGAGAACCATGAAATGCTGGAGGCTAACGTATTATGTCTTTAGGCACAGCTATGAGAAAAAATCCGAAAACTATAAATTTGAAGTTACATCTCAAATTTTTTTTTTCGCTATAATGAACTCATTTGTCTTTTTCAGTGAACGCTTTAGGGTATCGGTATATATAACATTCCACGAAAGGTTGAATATTATTCTTTGAATAAAAGTCTTCAATGGATTTCTGTATAGTTATCAGCATTTTCCTAGGAATGTGTATCGAGTTGAAATGAATTAATCATTCCGGTTCCTCTGAAATCATGACATTCGGCAAGAAGTAATGTCTCAAAGTACGAGAAAAGAAAAATGTTCGGGAATCCTTAGTTTAAAGTGAAATAATCTATTCACTGTGATCAAATTCAATACTTTTTCTTTGCAAGGAATAATGATCTTCCAAATTATGCGATTGAAAAGATTTCCGAAGTAAGAAATTACGTATTTGAACAATTAAACAAGCACGGTTTTCGCAGATGTCAACACATAAAGATAATTAAGAAAAAAGTGCAATTCAGCTAAATCGATTAGCAAAATATATCCGAGTCCTCGAATTATCGGATAATTTCTATATTGATACTTATATTATTTATTAATTTCGTCTATTTTGGCAGCCACTTGATTTTTGAGATGCGCATCTGAGTGGTGAAAACATTGAATAATCAAATAATAAAATAAACTTTTATTTCCAAACTTGCTTGAAAACAAATAATTTCCATATACCAAAACCCTTAACTATAAAATCCCAAAAAAAATTTTTCTTGTAATAAGGTTATGATACGGACCATGTCCGGAAAGGTAGGGCTTTTATCGCCAAATGTTCCAGTGAAAGTACTGAATGATGTGCAGTCTTGATAATTAGACGGAATTGAATAAGATTTCAATCTTTAAATCTGCCTGACTTTTCCTGCAATTTCTCATTTCAAGGTGGGCAATTTTGTTGTTACTCCTATCACAAAACTCGTAAGATATAGAAAAGGTAGATATATGAGTTATATTTTCATAAAGATATCTACTTAACTTGTTTGTAATGCGAGATGAAACGGTCAAACATTCAGGAAATGTTTACTTTCCCTTAGAGTCGAAATGTATCCATACAAGTCTGGGAATGCCAAGGTTGTTATATTTGAACGAAACCTGGACCCTTCGAGGGTTCGTTTTACGAGAATAAATTACGCAAATTCCTCAGCCAGCAGTTGGGTGAGATAAATGGATGTAGATATAAAACGCGAAATTGAGAGAAGTTTAGACTTAAGTACGAATTTTTTCTCTAAACCTCAGAAAAGATTTTCGAAGGATCTAGATCTAGCTTCCGATGTATATTATTTTTCAAATTTTTTCCTGAAATAATTTCTCCCTAATTTTTTTCGGAATATACTGCGAGACAATTGAAATGGATTATTGTGATTTTCTTGAAAATTGTTCTAGAAATCTGTTTTACTTTCATTATTCTTCAGTGCAAGATGATGGTGGTAGTTTTACTTGATTGTGGTAATTTTCATGTGCTAGTTTCTCGTTATAGACAAAAATTGCCAATTACTAACATTTACTTACTAAAACATTAGTACAAATGAATAGACCTACCTGATCCAAACAATTGAATGTGCATCTGATTTATCATGAATAAATGCTTCTATTTCATTAATCTGACAAAAATTAGCTCATAATTTTGGTTATATATAATTTCTTCATCAATTAATTTGTTACATTTATTATCCTTATTTACAACTCTATTATATTTACAGTCACTGGTCAGCACGATCTCCTGACCTAAATCTTATCGAGCACATATCGAATTGCTTACATTGGCAAATTCATGGTAGAGGTTAACTCATTGAGACGTTAGATAGGTTAGCTCAAATGCTTCGCGAAGAGTCTATCAACATTCCTCGGGAATTCACAGCATAATAAGAAGCATTCCAAGAAAAGTATCAGCCATTAGAAGTATTGGGAACTCACTGAATACTCAATGAAAAAACTTCCTATTAGATTTTTCACGAAGTATTCATAATTTTGTATAAACATAAAAAATAAAATCGCAGCAGTATAGTTGGGACTCAACGATGTAAATTATTTGAAATACATATATTTGAAATGCAAATACAAAATGTAAAATACCTATTTTTATTTTATATTTGAAATACTTTTTCTAAATGTATTTTGTATTTTATTTGAAATACTTCATATCAATATTTAGTATTTATAAAATACAGAATAGTATTGTTACATTTTAATTCATTTTCCTATTTTTCATTCTTAAATTCATTCTCAAAGATAACCTTTTTATGAACGCACTGATCGTGATCGTAGTGTTGTCATTGTCAACTAGAACAATAATGCCGAAAAAAAAACATTTCGCGTCAGTCTACCGTCAAACCTTCGTTGAACAAACTTGACGTCAAAGGCGTTTTCGTGTGTTGATTATTAGTTTTCTTTGTGATTTAGCTCAGTTTTCTTCGCTTGCTGGATATAATAAATAAATAAAATGTAAGTAATACAATACTCTTATAAATAATTTTTAACTAAGCATCAAGTAGTTAAGTATCTAGTTATTGTTAGTTTTACTAGCCTAACCTAAAATAAAATTTAACCGATACCGACCAACGTTAGTTGATCACAATATCCCATTATTCGTTCCCATTCGATGTTATTGTTTGATTCATGGATTTTACGTTTTTATTGAAATAATACATTTATTTACTAACCCTTAATCTGCACGATAAGCTATTATTTATTATACACTAGCTTCTTACGACAGACGTTGTCCTGTCGTAAAAAAAAGTTAATGTGGCAGTTGAGTTTACTCAATTTCTTCATTTTATCAAGCACCGTTCTTAATTTTTATCGTACTTCTAAAGAGAATAGAAACGGAACCATTGAAGGATCACTTTTTGTCGGCCTGTGTCTGTCTGCGTCAGCCGTTTACGCGTAATGATGCCATGTCCAAGGGATTCATTTTTAGATGTTTATTGTAGGTACAGTACATAAGTAAGTAATATAAAACCTCCTATTTTTCAGGGACAAGAACATTCCATTCATATTAAAACACTTCTTCAAAGACATTACAAATGATTATGGAAGGGGCGTTAATAGATCTGGAACTTGCAAAAAGTGTTCGAAAACAGTAGAAGGAAGTTTGAATTCTAAATCCAACTTTTTGAACCATTTAAAAGTAAGTAAAACTAAAAATTTCAATTGTATTTTATTTAGTTGAACAAAGTATTTCGATTTCAAATAATTCATACAAAAAAATTTATGATACAGCTATAGCAGAATGTCGAGCAGTTAGTAATCTATGTTCGAGGTCTCTTAAAGCCTGTGAAATACATCTAGAATCAACTGGAAACTCCCCTACTTCTCGATGTCCAACAAGATGGAATTCAAGATCTATTGGCAGTAAAGGGTACCCTAAATGAAACTTTAAAGAAACTGGGATTGGCCATTTTAAAGAAATTCAATTTTTTCTTGAATATGTAAGCTGTTCAAAGCCTATTGCTGACGGCATCGGAAGTTTAGAAGAGAACATACTCACTATGGATGTCTTACACCAGAACTGATGAGAATGCAAAGGGTTCTAAGCAGTTTTGAAAATAATCTTACATATTGTGATGTATTGATAGATGTTATTAAAGAAAGTCTTAATAGGCGTTTTGAGATATTTCATAAATCAGAAGAGCCAAAAGCAAAATATGGCATAATAGCATCAGTATCTTATCCATTTTTCAAAATGAAATGGGTGCCAAAAGCCAACAGAGAATACATCAAAGAAGTATTCGTTTCAGAAGTGAGAAAGATAAAACAAGAACACGAAAAGAGTTCCTAAGTCCAACATGCTGACTGATAAAAAGAAGGAAAGGATAGAATCCTATTATATGTTCGTTCAGGACTCTGATTCTTCAGCAGCCAGTGATAATGTTAATACCACTACAATAGATCTGAAATCACTTCAATATTTAAAGGATGAAGACAATACCTTAGAATCCTTGAGCAGGTATCCAAATGTAAAAAAAAACTCTCCCTTAAATATAATACCTTTTTACCGAGTTCTGCCCTTGTTGAACGACTATTTTCTTTTGGTGGAATGATTATGAGGCCCCATAGACGGAGCATGAAAGATGAACTTGAACAAATACTAGTTTTAAATCAGTTAAATAAAAATAAGTGCTTATGCTTAGCGATGTATTTCATTTCAAAACCTATTTTGGAAATACGTATTTTTCATTTTGTATTTAAATACTTCTTTTTAAAACCATTTTGTATTTCTATTTGAAATGGTGCTAACAACTTTGCATTTGCATTTTGTATTTAAATACTTTTACTAAACTATTTTTCACATCTCTGGTAGGGACAAATTTTCCCAATACTCTCGATCTCTTTCTTATTTCAGATCTAGATGATTCCCGTTTACCGGACTCAGCAACCTTCAGGAGATTCAGGCTACCATCTCGGTTCTGCCATTGGTAACTTCATACAGTCACGCAATAAAGATCCAAAGCCTTCTATGAAGATATGGAACTCGCTTCAATCGAACTTCTTCCCGATAACTTACAATTTAGCAAAACACGAGCAATTTTAACAAGAAGCGAGTGAACATTAAATCATTTGGGGCGATCACAGTTGCGACATGACAGACATCGCCTTATCCCAAGAGTTGGGAATTTAAAAAATACCATAACGTTTCCGTGATGGTTACTGTAAAAAGTTTCACTCTCTTTTAATAATTATTCAACCTTCAGTATCGGCTAGTAATTTAGTGGCTAACTGAGATATTCATTTTTTGATTCTCCGGATAGAAACGCCTGCGATTTTAAAATGTTTTGTGGAAATATCATTTGAAATAGATGAAGCTGTTAATGCCGTGTCAAAGTGTACTAAGTTATGCCTCGATAAAGATCTTCATCTCGACACAAATGGGATCGGAAAAATTTCTGGGTAATCGATTCGAGAGCAGAAGTAGGGCACGTATTTTGATGTCTTTATATTGAGAGATATGATTTGTAAACCCGAATACCCATCGAAAGATGTGGCAGATATAGAGTGTTTAATGGCCACGTAACGCGGTGCCAAAAGATCACTTTCTTTATCATTTCATTTATTTAGGAATGAACAGTTTCCAAGATAACATGATCAGGAATTCTCAATTTGTTTTTATGACCTGTTTGCATATTTTATTATTCATTTAACATGCACAATATCTTTTGATCTCAGAATTGGCTTTGAAACAGTTTCTACTAATTTTGCGAATATTCATCATCAAATAAATGATTGGTTTATCATTTGGCAAAGATTTCACAAATATTTATTAAGATACTCGACATATGTTTCGGGTTGTTAGCCCATTATCAAGAGTAATACAATACTTAATTCAAAATGAGTAATTTCACTTATGTATAACGGCATTCACAACAGGAGGTAAATTGAAGTCTAGTTGGTCGTTGCAAATTGGCTGGTTTTTCCCATGAGCGGAAGTAATTTCAATAATATCCAAGATATCCATACTTTTTCCTTTATTACCTGGATGCATGAGTTTGATATTCTCGAAATCTATGAAATAATTTTTGTTGATGTAGTGGTCCGAAAAACCCGTAGTATTTTCATTTTTATGTTCTTCAACTCTCTTCTCGATGCATCTTCCGGATTGGATTATATAGCCGTTAACTCTGAGATAGCTCTTAGCTCAATAGAAGTTGTAGATGATGAAGCTTATGAAGAAATAGTTTGTGCTAAATATATAAAACATTCTAGATTGACCTAAAACAATAGGAATTTGGCAATTGTTAGATCCATACAAATAAAACTTAAAGACCCTAATTTAACCCTTTGTAAAGCTGACAAAGGTAACACTATTACGATTTTAGAAACTGATATGTATATTGAGAAAACAGAAAGACTATTTATACCAGTAAAAAGAAAAAACACAAAAAATTTATAGAATTACATGTTGATCCTACTAACAAATTTTAAACCCAAGTTATATCTCTAATTAAAAGTCTACGAAATTATTGCAAAAGATGGGTTGACTGTTATGAATACAAAAGCTCCAATTTTATATTCATTACCCAAAATTCACAAGGTAGATTGTCCCATGAGACCTATTGTTTCATATGTAAGTGCTCCAGCTACTAAATTATGTAAATATTTGAACAACATACTTCCAAATTTGATACAACATAATCCAATTTACTCAGTACAAAACTCTATAGAACTAACCAATCACTTGAGATCTCTAAAAATTTCGATAAATGCTAAATAAGTATCCTTTGATATAATTAATATATTCGTCTACACCCTGCGGTGATGTCAAAGCCCCAATTAATCAACAATTTCAATGCAATAGTACATTAAGCCCCACTCATATAGAAGAAAGGATGTCAAATAAAATATATCAACAATTAGATGTTTTACCTATGGGCTCTCCGTTGTCTCCGTTATTAAGTGAAATATTTATGACAAATTTAGAATATAGAATTTTTGAATTTGAGAGGCTTTTACTTGATAAAATTCCATTATCAATAATAAAACCACTAATGTGTTTTTTGGAATTTTACTTAAAAATAATGATTCGTAACGCGTTTCACTACACCGTAGCTTCTTCAGACGAATGAATGTACAGGAAATAAGAATGATAATATAAATACGAATGTTCTGATTTATTGTTTTACCCGATTTGGTTTTATTATTTTTATATATTTGTCTAAATTATTATTAGTTTGGGAAGCTATGTTGAAATTATTGCTACTCAAGAATGATTTCAGTTTCTCACTTGTAATGCCAACGTAGGTTAAGGTGTTGAATTTTTGTTTCAATTTATCGACAGGATAAACTTCATTCAATACGATTTTTCTTTGTTTTCATTTAAAATATTATTTATTACTTTGGGATTGTAACCATTATTTTTGGCTATTTGTTTACTCAAATTTAATTCTTTGTTGAAATTTTCTGGTGATAACGGGATGTTAATCAATCTATGAATAAAACTATTTAATTTACGGGATTACAGGATTAACATCCCGTTATCACCAGAAAATTTCAACAAAGAATTAAATTTGATTAAACAAATAGCCAAATGGTTACAATCCCAAACTAATAAATAATGTTTTAAATAAAAACAATGTAGAATCGCAATGAATGAAATTTACCCTGTCGATAAATTGAAACAAAATTAAACACCTTAACCTACGTCGGCATTACAAGTGAGAAACTGAAATCATTCTTGAGTATCAATAATTTCAACATAGCTTTCAAACGAATAATAGTTGAGGCAAATATATAAAAAATAATAAAACCAAATCAGATGAAAACAATAAATCAGGTGTTTATAGATTGAATTGCAATGACTGTGATAATTTCTACATTGGTAGAACACAAAGAAATTTTAATATTAGAATATCGGAACATCTCTTAGAAAATATTTACTCTTTCGACCCACAGTTTGAAATTTTGCATACAGATAATAAATATTGGAAGCTAGATCTTTGGGAAACTTTAGAAATCAACAAATACAAACACTCAGGTAGACTCATCAACGAACAAGTCGATTTAAGCCTTTCACCTTTATTGCATCTCTTCGGGGAGCAATCCATTCCTTAATTTTATTGGATATACCTGTCATAAATAACCACTTAGGAAGAAGCAACCTAATAAGCTTTTAATTACTTAAAAACATTTATATTTATTTTCTCATTGTTATTTTTGTACATTCATTCGTCTGAAGAAGCTACGGTGTAGTGAAACGCGTTACGAATCATAATTATTAAGTAAAATTCGAAAAACACATTACTTGTTTTATTATTAATAGAATTTTAGTTCCTCCAACATCCTAATTAAGAATGTATTTTTATGGAGAAGATATGTAGATGATAACTTCTGTATTTGGATTGGCACATACAGACGACTCAATAGTTTCTTACAGTTTTCGAACTCTTTTCATCGATCGATTCAGTTACAATGGAAAATGAAAATATTGAAAAATTTTTGAACTTCTTGTACTTGTCGATTAGTAGGGCTCATGACTCACTCGCCTTTAAAATATAAAGAAAACCAACCTATTCGTATACCCTGATTCATAACAGTAGTTTCCAATCCCAGAGTATCAAATTGAGTGCTTTTCATTCATTTGTGCAAAGATTGCTTTCTATTCCTTTGTCAGCTGTCGATTTTGAGAATGAAGTTCAAGTTTCAAAATTAATCGGTAAGAACAACGGCTATGAGTACTTAAGAAAAGACTTAAGAAATAGAATCATGCTAGTGTTTTTGAGAAGACTGGAATCTTGCATCCGAGCTGGAGATCACTTTGAACAGGTTTTGTAATTTTTCGAGAGTTATTGGTGACACTTAAAAGTCTAGATTTTGTCCATGAATTAAGCTTTTGATTTTCAAATAAAGGTTATTTAATGCTAAAAAACGGTTCTTTTAATCGAAGAATACGACACGTACAATGAAATTCTTGTTCTTCTCAACATTTTTTTACTTTAAAAACTTGGCGTATGACAAAAAAATATCAGTAGAGCTTTTTTCTTTGGAAATAATTGGAAAATTCGAAAATATTTTTTATCATTGAAAAAATCAGTGGCGTCCTAGTTTTTCTTCGAGAATAACCAGCGTTGCACTCATACGCGCCACTAATGAGTCCAAAATATTGTTTCGTACCGAATATTAAACTTAAACTTCGACAATCAATATCAGAAAACAGACGGTTGAAAAATGGGAATCAAGCCTCATTGGTGATTTACTCTCATTAAATAGAAAAAGAACGAGAAGGATTGTTTATTTTTGCAAAGGACACTGAAACCTTCGTCTCGACCTAAATAGAATCGGCACGACAGTTGACTAACCTATCGTGTGAAACTATGGATGAAACAACGGAAGACCTCATAGGAGCCATCAGAAGATTTATCAATTTCATGGGGATAGCCAGCTATAACCTCTGAACATAAACACGGTGAAAAGGAACCCGCCTAATGTCATTCAGGACTAGAAGTATTGAAAATGCAGAAAAGGTATTAACATTAAAGATTTCACATTCTGTCCACATGATATGCCAACCTAATAACTAAAATCACTCGTATCAATCTACGAAATTTTCTCATTTAGTTTTCGAATAAAATTTGAGATTTTATTTTATACTTTCATTGATCAAAATCATAATCATCTTATGTTGTGATCGAAGCTTTGGTTCCATCGTGGCACGAGTTCAGATTAGCATCTACTTAATTAATGATTGGATTCTCCAAGCTGAGCATATCCTGCCTTATAACATCAATCAGTATAATTTATTATTATTAGTTCCATTATTTAAGTTATTCTGAAATTCTTCGGAAACGGGATGATCTCTCTTTGAAACGAATATTTTTGATATAAGTTTTTGGATTTCAATATACAGAATATGCTCGAAAAATTCAAAATATAGACTGATGTTGTTTTCTAATTTGTATGCCTAAAATTTAAGTTAAAATGCTAAACATTGAGGTTTAGTTCACTTGAGGAAAAAAACGATGAAAAGCTATAAAAGTTGAAAGAAGTATTAGTTATTTTATTGTGTATTACCCAGATTCTTCATCAGTGGATACAGGATCTTAATCCTGTATTGAGAAGTTCTGTAGATTCTTGTTGCTGGCCCTACAGGGATTTATTTGGAAATTGCCAATAAGTTTCTTCAAAATTCTCGATAAACAATGTAATACAACGACTTGTAAGATATTATTGGCATTAATAGTATCAAAATATTGTGGCAAGAAAAATTTGGAAATTCCAGTACCGGATTGAAACATCATCACATACTATATTTTCAGAAAAAACATTAAGAAGAAATTATATCACATGACACACATACAAATTTTTTCAAGAGAGCCGATTTTTTACAAACCCTTCATTTTTCGTCCAGAAATTGGGAGAACATTTCTAGAATACAGTATAAACAGAAAAACACCTTTACGATTAACGTCGTTTGAAACTGTATAGACTGACGCGTTGAATTCCTGTTTAGATTCGATTAGAAAGATCTGAATCGAAAATATGCAGGGTCGAATTTTTCCGCTGAAACATCGAGAAGCTTATGGACTTAGTTGCATGAGAAATTATGGAATGACTCTATGTTCTAGTCCAGAATCACAGATCTGTGTTGTATCTGTCAGAACAACTGATAGGTCTAAATTTATTTCTATTGCTTTTTCTCTGGTTTTTCGTTTCATGGGTTTCTCGAACGAGAAATACGCAAACCTTATATTCGTTTATAGGTATTGTAATGGTAATGGAAGAGCTGCTGCAAGTGAATACCGAAGAAGCTACCCAATCATCATACGTTCTTTTTTGCATTCCGATATTGAAGAGAACATGGGAGATTCCGCTCTGGGAAATGAGGGACTGAAATTAACCCAGCAGTAGTTGAAGTAAATAATGAGATTTTAAATTGTCGAAAATGAACCTGTAATAAGAACAGGAACGGAGGTCAGAAGACTGGAAGTAGCTCAAAAACGAGTATGCAGTACACTGCGAAAGAAGAGATTCCATTTTCAAAAGGTTCAGCGTTCAGAATTAGCAGACCATTCTCCACGAGTTCAATATTCTACGTGGTTTTTAAGTAGCTGACGAGGCGGCGCAATTTATTCGTGATGGAATTATTAATCTGACGAAAGGCAAAGTTGTCAAATATTTCTTAAAGCGTTTTTCATCAAATACGTGGTGCGCCCTATATAGAGACCAATTGATCGGTCCTCATTTCTTCAAAGGAATTATAACCTCAGAGATTTTCATGAATTTCCTTCGGAATGATCTACCTGTGCTCATGGAGAATATTGCGGATAGGGAAGTTTATCTTCCGCTGGATGGTGCTACACCTCACTATGGCTTCTAGTTACGAATTTCCTGAATGAAAGATTCCCAAATTATTGGATTGGCCGAGAAAGTTCGATATATTGGCCAGTCAGGTCTATTGATCTGAACCTACTTGATTATTTTTCATGGGGACACTTAATGATACCATATGGGGTGCGAAATCAGCCTGACCTTACCAGTAAATCTATTAACCACCTCTTGATTCGGGCCAGAAAATATATTGATTCTGATGCAGGACATATTGATCTTTTATAGTGAAATTTGAAGATTATTTTATTTTTGCACATTGGTTTGAATATTCTACAGTAAAGCGAAATGAGACACTTATGTCACTTTTCCACTATTTATTCAATAATCACGACCGGTTTCGAACCTACGGTCATTTTAAAGTGAATAACAATATAATACATGAGTAGGCAAGTACAAGTACACAATGAAATTTATCCTAAATATTGAGTAGTGGGGATCCATTATGCTCTAGTTGGGTGCTGAGGGTAGTAAATTGTGACATTGCAATGAATGTCAGGTAGCCTATGTCGGACAAACAGGAAAAGTTTTGAAACTAGATTCAAGGAACATATTTCCTCAGATAAAAATTCGCCAATATTTGAACACATAAAATCAACTAACCACTCGATATCATTGAACAATCTTAAAATCCTTCATAAATGTAACAAAGGGAGAGAGATGAATTTGTTGGAAAGTTTGGAGATTAACAAACTATGTAAAAACCCACAATTTACTACCCTCAACAGCCAACTAGAGCATAATGGATCCCCACTACTCAATATTTAGGATAAATTTCATTGTGTACTTGTACTTGCCTACTCATGTATTATATTGTTATTCACTTGAAAATGACCGTAAGATCGAAACCAGTCGTAATTATTGGATAAATTGTTGAAAAGTGACAAAAGTGTCTCATTTCGTTTTACTTTAAAAATGAATTTCCATGAAATAAATAAATCATCAATACTATCAATTGAATATTCTACGTTAGTATAGCTTTTTCGAGTTAGTTTGGCAGGATGTCTGTCATTTTATCAATATTTTCACAATAATTTACTTTTTCTTCTGTTTCTCTCGATAATTTACTTTGTTCCTAGTATTTATCACTTTATAATATTCAGAGAGATTTTCATTTGTCCCGTGAAAATAAAGTGACATACGGATGTGATCTTGATTTCTCCTTCGATGAATTTGCCACCTAGTCGAAATGATAACGTTCCTTATGCTTCGACACCAGATTTACAGAAAGTCCGAGTCCGACCCTGCATATTTTCGAAACACATCTTTCTAGTCTAATCTGAAAATGAATTCAACGTATCAATCGGTACAGTATTAACCGACGTTAACTGTGAAGGTCTTCCTGTTTTTACTCAATTCCAGGAATATTCTCCCAATTTTTGGACGAAAAATGAAGGGTTTGTGAAAAATCGACTCCTGATAAAATGTGTAGGTATAGAATGAGATTTTTTTACTGATTATGCAATTTCTTAATGTGCTTTTCCTAGAAAACGTAGTATGTGTTGAAAATTCAATGTACAGTGTTATATTTCTGAACACTGAAAATGAGGATGTTTCAGTCCGGTCTTAGAATTTCCGAATTTTTTTCGGAAATATTTTGATGCGATTAATGCCAATAATATCTTAAAAATCGTTCTATTCCATTGAATATTAGAGGGACTTCAGATCGTTGGCATTTTCCAGAAAAACCCTGTGGAGCCACCAACAATGATTAACAGAAGTTTTTAATAACGACTTAATCCGTCAAATTGAAATGCATCTACCGTAGAAGTATGTACAGTTCAACCAGATTCACCCTGTATATATAATAATATCGAAGTTTCTGGTATACGTTGAGAAACATATCAAGAGAATAAATACTTTCAAGCTGAAATTTAAGAAAATTGATTTTTCAACCTACGTAATCGAATAGTTAGATACATAATATGAATAAAATGATATGCTCATGTCTGATCTCCACTATATTTATTTTTCATAAACACGACCAGTTTCAACAGTTACGTCATTTTCAAGTGTCTAGAGTTAGTAATTGTTTGAAAATGACGTATCAATCGAAACCGGTCGTGCGTCTCCAAAGTAAACATTGTGGAAATCACACAGAAGTGGATAATGTTATCTTTAGTAAAACGAATTTCCATAATATAAGAAGTTTCTTGCTAATATCTAAAAATAAGAAGTAAAAAAATTATTTGTGCCACTAAATTCAGAAACTTGCCAAAATATATTTTATTATTGGTATTTGAGTAATGAGAAATATAAAATAATCCACTATGCCATCTGTTAAACACCTATGTAAATAGAGAGTGTTTGAGTGTTATAGTATATGCTAAATACATAAGTCCGTACATTATCATAACGACACTTATTGAAAATTGTGTCATTTTAGTGTCTATAATTGATTGAGTGATATCGACTGCGTTAGGATTAATTCATTCGATTTATCGAGTTTAAGCAGTCAAGGGACTAAAATATATTATGTATTGACGATTACCATTGCATAGATATATGCAATGCTAAAGTATATGTTTTTACATGGTACTTGACAATTAGATTAACTCAATTTTTTAACCTCAACATTTATGTGAGTTGTCGGTTTTTTAACTGTTCATGTGATCATTCTATTAATTATTTGTTTCATTATAGGATACCTGAAGAAGGACAATATATTGTCCGAAAGCTAGTAGATATGAAATAAAGAGTACACCATAGCCCCTTGACTGCTTAAACCCGTAAATCCAATGAACATATTGAAAAGTTTCGGAAGCTATCAAGAATCTTCGAATGTATTTCAAATGGACTCAATCTCTTATTTTAAATGAAAGATGAATGCAATTTCAAAATTTTTCTGGTAAACCAGTTTTTTGTTATTTCCTGGAGCACAAATACATACAAAATCATCCGAGGCACGAATAAACAAGAACTTTCCATAGGCAAAACAGGAGAACTACAAGTTATAATTCCGAAAATTTCAAACGACTGGCCTTGCGATTTGTTGACGGTTATCGCGACTACTGCCGCACAAGGAATTGTAGCTGTTAACAATCATATGGCGAGTTACGAAATGAATGTCGTTTGTTTCAAAAATACCTTGTTGTTTTTTATGATTTGTGAAAATATTTGTGGTTTCACTAGAGTCATTGGTTGTAAATAAACAAAAATGTCAAGCATTTGAGGGTTTCTCCTTTAAATATATACGACAGATTACATTGCCCTTCATATGGTAAGTATTGAGATGCTAAGTTGATGGGATGATCTTTAAGAAGACAGTGTTGTAGACAGCTATGTAATTCATGAAGAGCGGTTTAATTCTACTGAATATTCATGATGACAAGAACGAGCTAACTGATGAAATTATTAAAATAGATATTCAAAATTATTGCTGACGACTAGTTAGAGGATTAGTTGATTGATTCGTAACGGCTAATTTTAAACTGAAAATGAATGAAATTTACGGTAGCTATGTTTCAGACGGGTCTGTCATCAAATACATTTTGTACTGTATGTAAATTTGACTGAAATGTAAATTGATTGTCCGGTAAACATTCTGAAGTGCAGGTACATGTAAATTTCAACAGGCGGTATGCGACGCAGAATATTAAAGTCAACCTTATCTAGGAAGTCTTACGTAATTAGTTATGCATAACACAGGACTGTTCAACTGAGTTACTATCACTCGGTAACTTCTAGCTAGGTGTCTATACGAATATTATGTCACAACTTGAAGAGGTAAGTTTACGTGCAATTTTAAGAAAATAAGTTCATATAAACATAGATCCGCAACAGCTTCGTTACGAAGCTACAGGGTGTTGAAATTTCCAGAAAAAAATGTTTTCTCTTTAAAACTTCTGCAGTTTTTGAGATATTCAGCCCAAATTTAGAAAGCAAGCTATTTTTTACAGTCTCCATCATTACACGTTCTAAATTTCAACTAGAATCTACAAGGTGTTTTCTTTTAATGAGCCATGTCTTCTTTTGCCCTTTCAAACATTTTTGCAGTACGCCAGTGATCAGCGTACAATCAATTTTCGTCATCTCCTCGCAGTTTTGAAACTCTCTCGACATTTGTAATTTTTTCGTATCTCCAACCGTTCTCGAGCAAAAAATTATTAAACGATTGTATGCAGTCGTTGAATTGAAAGCACTTCTAATTAAAAAAATTACTAGTAGGCTAGTAACTAGAAGCTAGGCGATTATATCAGGTGCGCTTTCCAAATCGCTATTCACATAGGCGAACATTTTTAAATATCCACAGAAGGTTGAGGGAAAAGGGGTACTTTTACTGCAAATAATCATTTAAAAGGTGCAACTCAAACTATGAGAACTCCAGATATTCAGGAAGCAGTTTTGAATTGTATCGATTTGAATTCTCATGTGAGTACAAGAAAAATTGGAAATCAATTTCACAAGTTCTAGTTTGGAAGATTCTACACGACTTTTTATTGTACCCGTTTCATATTCAACACGTCCAAACTTTACTTCCTAGAGGTTCTGCTTATCGGCAATTTCTTGAGGAGGAGTTACCTTTATTGCTCGAGGATATGCCACTTTCGGTGAGAAACATAATGTGGTTCATATTGACAGGGCACCAGCACATTTTAGTGAGGAAGCTAGGGAATTCTTGAATAATACATTCAACAACCGAAGGACAGGTCGGGGTGGGCCAAAACCTTGGCCTCCAAGGTCCCCAGACTTAAATAGTCTAGACTTTTTCTTATGGTGATATCTCAAAAGTTTACTTTATACCACTCCAGTGAACACTGTAGAAGAATTGATAAATCAAATAATAACCTCTTGTGACACAATGGGAAATACCCCAGGAATATTTCCAAGGGGACACTTCCAGCAATTTATGTAGTTTTTAATGGTCCTTTTTTTAGTTTGATATTGAATTAATATAAGTTGAGTCTAAGAAGACGAGCTATCAAAAAAGCGATTTTTGGGCATACCTATCGAGTATTTCTATTACTTTTTTTATTACGCGAATAACATACAATTTAAATTCAATAACTTTCCACTCGAAAACGGTTGGATGTACGAAACTATTACAAGTGTCAAAAAAGTTTCTAAATTGAACGAAGATGACGAGAATTCTTCGGATAGAAATTAGAAAATTGTCAAAAAAGATTCTCAAAGAGAAACAAATTTCCGATGAAGAAATCCTGAGCAATTTTTCTTGTATTTATAATTTTGAATGAATCCAAGAACACTGTATTTTTGAGAAAGTTACGACGTGTAAAGTCGTTACATATCTTTGTTCGATAAATTGCGTTTTCCGGAGCCACGTCCAGTGTTTACGTTACTTTATTTGGGTATCAAAATAATCATGGTTTGTGATGCGTCTTTGAAATACATGGTAGATGCCTGTCTACGAAGTGATAGATATAATACCATGGTTTACATCAGTAGGTTTCGCAAATGTCTAAGTGAAAGATAAATTGACAATCATTGAGACTTCATGAAAAAACAGAAGTTCAATTCCCAAAGAGATGTTAGATGTTGCAGATAGAAATCCCAGTACTTCCGTGTTTTGTCACGATGAGATGAGTACGATGGAACATGCCGAAAAATAATAGAATGCAGATACTTTTATCTACTCTTCACGAAGGCGCTGATACATCCATCAAAAGAAACCCAGCAACTATAAATGACTATACCGTAGAATGGGATGTCTTAGAACGGCGGGTAAACTTGGAACAAAACATCGCTTCAGGACATTGTACTGAAATACTTGCACCCATGTTCAGATAGTGACGCTAAAGTGATCAAGAAGCTGTTGTGGAGTCTTGCCGCTAAATGCCATAACATTCATCTTGATTATTTAATCAATTCTTCCGTGTCTACAAAATTGTGAATTTTGTTTTCACATATATCAACAATGATAACATGCGAAATTTATCACTATATATGTAAACACATTGAAGACTTTTATTCAGGGAACAATATTCAACCATTCGTAGAATGTTAAATATCCATCCCTGAAGGAGCTTGTTTTTCGATTCACCCTTCATAATCATCGTCACACATCAGTAGTACAATCTGGTCAGATGTCATGAATAGAAGCAATAGACCGCAGTTTCATTTGAACTCATCAGTATCAGTACCCAATCACAACAAAATGCCAGACTGCCATCTACTCATCTTAATCAGTTGGAGCGCATCAAGACATGTAAATGTATTGGCGGCTTCCAACGAACTAACACAGAGGCCACTTACTATCGACACCGGGAAACTATGAAAACAAAGGATAGATATCGAACAGAAAACTTCAAGAGACCATATGCCGATAATGGAGGGTGTATATGACCGAATGCTGGATGACTGAATATTGCTCCTTGAAAATTTTCTTTCTGTAAAGCACACAGCGATGTATATCCCATATATTTTCCCTTGAGATATTATAGTATTTAAAATTTTTGAGCTTTTGTGTGAAAGTCAGCAATTTCGGTCAGACTAATATTCAATTTACACTCACTTTATATATGACTAAATGAAGTATATTCCAGTGTTAGACTTATGCATACTATATTCCGGTTCTTATATTTACACTCTTAAAACAATATAAAAATAGCTAACCGTCGCGAATGATTCCGACTAAGTACCTTTCAATTCATGATTAAAATGAGGAAAGTGATATGCTGTGAACATAAAGCGAACCTGGCTTCATATATTGTGGCAGGCATTTGTGCCGTTATAGAAAGACGTGTGTCGTCTATTATAACGCTGTTCTGATTATGAATAAGAATTTCTAATGTTCTAAGAAGAGAGAAAATAACTGTCAACTGTCGGAGTAGATAAGAAATATCCAAGCGTAATTATAGGGGACAAACAATATATAAAGCTATAGTCTTTATTATAGTTACACTCTTGAAAAGTACAGCTATTATCCTCTCAACGCATATCATCCTACATTCCAGATGGATGGATCCTCCCAATGATTCATCAATATTTTCTTGAGTATAAAAACTACAAAAAATGAGGAATTGTATTATGTTAAGAAAGCAGTTTCAATATAGTTGTATAGTGAATCTTTTGTTTTATTACAATTGGGCTTGTGAATGCATGAATTATATATAGTCTTGATGATGAGGGTTTCAAGAAATTTACTTTTCACATTCAGTAAAACAAAATTGTCTGATAGATTTATGTGGACATTTTATATTGAATAGCGAAACAATAAGTGGGGAATTTAGAAAAATAAGAGCTGCTGAGGTACATTCTTTGAAAGAAGAATGACTTCGACAAAAATAAATCTGTTATAAGAGGAATCGTCCCGAAAGTATCCGACGTACCCTCGAAACAGGGAGCATGTTGTCGAATTCCCATTGGATTCAACAACATGCTCCCTGAATTGCCTTTCGTATTTCTGGGTGCAGTTCTAGTGTTCACTTTTCGGTATATGCCAAAATTAGATTTGTTTCAAAATTGTTCTTCATCGACGATCATTTTTGAAAATAACCAGAAGCCCAAAGAATTATATCTGGATTGTTCGGAGGCTGACGTAAATATAGAACCTTGTGCTTCGACTTTACAACACTCTTATAAAAAAAGCAGTTAAATTGACATTGTTCTGATTTCGACGTGCTTTTTTCAGCTGTTGTTGAAATGGAAGCGTCCACAGGACAGGTTGAAGTTAGGTTAGGTTAGATTGCAGGTTCATAAATATTAACCCACGACTCATTACAAGCTGTAATCTTTTGAAAAAATTTTCATCATAATTAACCATTTCCAAGATATGCTGTGCGATTTCAATGCAACAGTTTTTCTACTGATCAATCTGCAATTTGGTAATAAATTTTGCACATATGCAATTTTCGTTCAAAATCTTCCAGAGACTACTTTTCAATATCCAAGTTCACTTCATAGTTCTCGCACAGTTTATCGTCGGACTTCATTAACAAGTCTCGCCAAATCACTAAATCCTTAATTTTTGCGAATCCTGCGAACATTCTCTTCAACTAAGCCAACTTCACGAAATTTATTGATGCCAATTGGCAATTGATCTATAGTAATTAAATAATTAAGAATACACAACATTACTGAAAATAGCTGAAGAAACAAAATAATAAAATGATATACAAGTCGACAAGAATATCTGAGCGATTGAGATTCATAAGATGCGCGAAGAACAAAAGAGATAGCAAGCGGAGGAAGTGAGATGAATAATACGTTCTGCAATGTAATGTCAAATAGCTATCAGGGTAGGCGTAAAAGCTTTTTGGGAAAATTATACAAATGCATATGGCATTTTAAGGTACTCGATCATTTTAAATTCTATTACAAAGAAGTGAGTTACAGACCCTTCACCAGTTAGACTACAGTAACTTTTTGAGCAGGGTTTTTCTAACTGAAACTTCATAATGAGTACTATTGTTTTCTTCTTATAATTCAAATTTTCAAGAATACCTAGAATCTGTACAGTAGGATGAAATATAGTAATTGAAGGTTGATATTCAATAGGATTTGAGGCAAAGGATTAGTAACTATGTTTTTCATAAGTACCTATGAAGTATGAAATACATTTCTGATGATAGTTTTATTCGTATATTACTAGAAATTAAATCTTTCGAAGAATTATTTCCATCAACCGTAAGTAAACCATTTTTATACGGAGATAAATGCTAGTCTAAAAGTAACTTTATTAGAAAATAATTTCTCAGTTTATTTTAATGGTACATTTATTTCTAGAAAAATGACTATCATTTTCGTGTTTATGGAATCATTTCACATAAGAAACACTAAATATTGTATGCATTATAAATAAAGCACCATACCGAACCTTCTCAATTGAAAAGTATAGATTTTGATTCCCTTGAATTGAATTGAATATTCGGTTACAATTTCAACTTTATAACTACACCTGTTTCTGAAAAAATTGTCAAAAAACAAACAGTCAATCAAGTGATCCTATAAGATTCCGTATTTTGAGGTACCTACGGAACCTTGAAAACCTTGAATTATACGTAACAAGTATGCAAATCGGTCATCTGATTCAATTGCACCAGAAGTGCTTATAATCTTTATCGTAATTTACGACCTTACACTACGAGCTATAAAAAGCAATCCGATACAGTTAGCGAATACGATGCTATAAAGACCTCAATAGGAACCTGCAATTCAAACTGGGATCTTCGGCCTAGAACGGGGTCTGTAATTTATTAGCTGGAATAAGATTTTTTAAATCATAGATACGTTCGCGCCGATAGAGGAAGGAATGGCATTTGTGCTAAGTAATTATGAAAAATGTGGGAATAGAATGAATTAAAATGATGTAGGTTAGAGCATGTTACGCAGTTCCTATTTTAGACTTTCAATTCAACTTTTCTTATAAGCAGAAAATAGTAGTTGAGACATTCATTACTAAAATGTTATTCTTTCTATAACAATACATATAGTGTTATAAGGAAGTGTAACGACGAATTATTCATACACATTCGGAAAAGAAATTTCAGAAATCAAAGTCGGTATTAAATTAAAACTGACAAACTATTGTGTTCAACAATATTCAAAATTTCAGCAATTCTTTTCAATGATTCTAAATTTTTCTTCGTCCAAATCTCATTCCACTTTATACATAACTCGATATTTAAATTTTAACATTCTGTGTCATGATAGATTTTTGTTTTGGATATATTTTGAAATTGAGTTATTTAACTTATTCTTTTCTGGCTTCATATTAGTTTCTTCAAGTAAATCAATCAACTTCAGAGTCTTCAACTCTCAAAACTAACCAATGGTTTAGAATGTTCTTTCCAGTTTATGATTATCTTGAATTCATTTAGTTCTCAGATACTGAGCTTTTGGGAACTTTGAAGTTCATCTATTCCTTTCAGGGACTCTGTATTTGGTTAATAATTCATTTAACACTTAGAATTACCCAAATTTTAGAGAAACTGTGTTCAAATTTCCATTTTCAATGTCTTGGAAAAAATTAGCAATTGTGAAACAACGTGAAACCAAAGATTACTATCTCTGCAGACAAAGTCTCCCAGAACCCAATTAGTATCGAGATTGCACCCTGACTGATTCAGAGTTTCTTTCAGTGTTTATACTATAGCCTGGTATTGGGTAAGGTAAGTAAGGTTTAAAGCGTTTAGGTGGCAATGTAGTTTGGCTCATAATTGTACCCATGAGTATTTTTGTTCAGAGCTCAACTGAATTAAAATCGAACACTGGTTAGTTAGTTATCAGAGGAGAACCATTGAAATAATGATAGGTAAAAGCTTCCCTGTATTCCACGCTTTACCTGTGAAGTTTGTTGTTGGATATAATTCGAACATCCAGAACACTAACTCGTAATCTTATACTTTGAAGAAAAATAGACATGGTAAATTATTTCACAGTCAGTACTCAGGAAAGCTGGACAGGTTAATGAACACGAGTCATATATGTCTGATGGTTGTCTATCAGCAGGTTTTTTCACAAACTCATTCTTCTGTTGACACAAGCGATGATGTTATTGGGACACTGCCATTGTCGGTGATAGACCTTTGGTACCTAACAGACCTGATATAGTTCTAATGAAGCGAAGCGACGAAATCTGAATGAAAGTAAATATATCTGTGCCAACAAATGATAATATTGAGAAAGTACCTAGACGTGGCATTCAAGATCGAAGAGCTTTAGCGGTTAGAGCCGGTCGTCTTGCTATCATGAATTATATCGTTGACTGGGTAATTCGACAAAAATCTGGCAGAGACAATGCGAAAGTGATGGTGACTTTGTTTCAGTTCGAAAGGAAATTATTCTGGGAAAAACTACAGATGTTCCGAGATTCTTGAGCTGTTGGTGAGATCACTTTGGCGGTCAATTCAAGTATCCTGTCTGGTAACAGGAATTAAAAACATCATATTTGTAAGAAAGTAATTTTGCCTTACTTGCGTCACGCGATTTGATATTAGAATTTTAATATTCAATGTCATGGCAGATCTTTACTATGGATATGTTTTGAAATTGAGTCGTTTTATTGAGTGAGTGAATTGCTTTTCTGGCTTTATATTCGTTTCTTCGAGTAAATTGATTAACTTTAGAGTCTTCAGCCCTTTTGATCAGTGTTTGATGAGGTTCTCATGAATGCATTTTGTCCTCATTGCACCAGTAAGTCATCGAAGAGAGTTCTGACAGACCATTCATTTATAACTTATATAGAGGGGTCCAAGAATTAGACCTTGAGGAACTCCTCTTTTTTTTCTCTACATTTTCTGGAGGTTTTTATGTTTCCATCATTATCTACTATTGCAACATTTTAGCTTTTAGTTTTTGAAAGATAAGTCATCTAATCTTTCGAGAGAACCAGTATTTAATAAATATTAATTTAACTCTAACTGTTACCTTGTTTTTGGAAGAACTGTTTTTAAATTTCTATTTTCAACACTGGGAGTGGTACAGAAAGATTCATAGCATTTAGGTGGCATGGTAGTTAGAACCCACGACTATTTCAAAGTTAGCCACCAGAGAAAAACAATACAAATATTTATACCTAAGAGCTTCCTTATCATTCAGTCTTTACCTCGAGTAATGAAAATCTGTGAGATTTATTCTTGTGTATGATTCAAATATCCAAAACATTAACTCGTTCTCGTAGAGGAAGAATCACATTGTATTCTCCAGAGAGAACCACGGAAATCTCAATGATAATAAATATCTCTGTACAGATGATAATATTCAGGAACCCAAATCATAAAAGTTCTGAGATTACCTATACCGTGCATTCAAGATCAAACTTCTTAACCGTTCAAGTTCTGTCGTTTTGCTACAATAGATTATATCGGTGAATTGGTAGTTTGAAAGACATATGGCAGCGGCAATGTGAAATGGATGGTGACTTCGTATTAAAAACTCAGAAGTAGGTTCTTCTGGGAAAAACTACATGTATTCGGAGATTCTTGAGCTGTTCGTGAGGTGACTTCGGTGGTCAATTCAAGTGTGGTGACAATATTAAAATTCAAACAGAATGAAGCAGAAATAAAATATCCTCTGCTCCTGATTAGAAGAAATGTTGATCAGGAAATTGACAGAGCTTTTTAGAAACGGAAGTATGAAAATTATAGAAGAGAAATGGATAAATACTTCTAATAAATTCTCCTAAGATTATTTATGAAACAAGGTAAGCATTAATGGTGAATGCATATGTAGACGGATTATCTTTTTCATAAAAAATTGTTGCTACAATGTCAAATAACATCTTCATGGCGTTGTTATGTAAGTTTCACTTACAATATAAGTATAAAACTAGTGGTAATTAAGATGAAATTTATATTTGAAATTATCCAAGAGGATTTGAAAGATATTTATAAGAAATAGAAAGTGGAAAATTCTGCTGATAAAGATTAGTTTCCTTGCAGTCCCCAATTTGAAGTAGGATTTTCTTTTCTCTAAGTCATATTGCAGATGCTTAGTGAGTAATTCATTATTTGAAATACAGGTATCATCTGGTTTGGTTCATAATGATAAATGCAACTACTCAGGTAGTCGGATCATAATAATTAAAAATATCCTCAATTGGAGCTGACAGAAAATGCTGTATATTGATTGAAATTTTCTATTTTAATCAATTTTGAAGGAAAAGCTTCGACATTAATTTTGTTATTAATAATTTGACTGTAAAGAAAATGAAATAAAGTATATTTTCTACTTTCCACAATTTCAAAGTTTTTAAAATTGTGGAAAGTATAAATATATTTCATTTCATCTTCGTTGAAAATGAATTTCTTTATTTTAAAATAAATAAAGCATCAATATTACTCAGCAGAACAGCTTGTCGGGCAGAATTGATGGCTAAGTATTATAGACTACAGATGAAATACAACCAAGTTTCACTAAACCTTTGGTTCAACAAAAAGTGCTTGAAACGCGAAGTTATCCCTAATTACATCAAGTTCAAATTTTGTGTTGAAAATGGAACAACGAACAGAATAAAATAAAAAATCGAACGAATTTGGTTGAAGGAAGAACTCAAAATGCTGTATAAAGTACGGGACAATATCAAGATCTACATCAAAGCTATGCAAGATGAATTATTCCAAACCATACATCAGGGGTGCTAAAACGGTCGATCGCGAGTGCTTTTTGAGTAATAAAATAACACTCTGCTAGCGGCAAAAGGCGGATTTATCAAAGGAACGCGCGGTACTTGTCAAAGAAAAGCCGCGTTTTTTATTCTTGGCGCTTTTCTAGAAATTTCGTCGATATAAATGTTGCGCCTGCAGGAATTGGAGTCATTCTGAACTGTAACTTGAAGGCAAAACTACGTCGATACAAAGTTTACTATTAAATAGTACAAAATGAGTGCAGCGTAGAAGAATTTTTGTTTTTATGGTGAAGGATATGTGCATTTGTCTTATTTGTCGTGCTTCAGTTGCAATACCTAAGAGTGGCATCATAAAACGGTTCATAAAAACTATAAAAAGGATTTTCCGCTACAGAGTGAATTAAGAAAACGAAAAGTACGTGATTTGATATCTTGTTTGAAAAATGAACAAATCATGTTCACAAGACCAGCCAAACAATCAAAAGCTGCGACGGTCGCGTCTTTCAAAATATATCATATATTCGCGAAATACAAGAAGCCATTCGAAGATGGTTCCTTTGAGAAGGAAGCATTTATTGAAGCCGTTGAGACTTTATTTGGAGATTTTAAAAATAAAACAGAAATCATGTCTGCAATTGGAGAACTTCAGTTATCTCGTCCGGCTGTCACAAGGCGCATTGAAGACATGATTCAGGACATGGCAGATAAACTAAGACATGATATCATGAAATGTACATACTTTTCTTCACAGTTTGACGAAACCACCGATATGACAGACACTGCTCAGCTGTATATTTTTATTCGGATGGTATTCAATGACATGTTGACTAAGGAAGAATTTTCGACAATCATTCCTCTGCAGGGGAAGACCTGTGGCGAAGATATAGATATATATATATATATATATATATATATATATATATATATATATATATATATATATATAACGTTTTCTTTAATTTTGTAAAGAACTACAAGCCAATATCTAAATTAGTGTGCACTACAACCGATGATGGAGCACCAGCAATGACTGGAAACAAAAACGGTTTTGTGGCATTGTGTCAACCTGATGAAGATTTCCCTTAATTTTTTTTATTACATTGCATTATACTTTAACAAGGTTTGTGTTCAAAAGTTTTAAACACGGAGGAAATTATAGGCATCGCAACAAAAATTGTGAATTCCATCCGTGCACGTAGCCTGCAACGGCAGCTCTTTAACTTGCAGTTGGAGGATAGGGAGTCAGCTGAACATACTGATTTAGTTCTTCACACGGACGTCAGGTGGTTGAGTGGCGGAAAATTCCTAGAAAGGTTTTATATCTGAAGATAAATATCCGAATCTAAGGCAACTCGCAAATGTTTGGGACAACTTACTTGTGCGAGTCTGCATTTTCTGAAATGAAGATAATTAAGTCAGAATGTCGCAATCGACTCACAGACGATCACATGTCATCATACTTTCGATTAGCGCTCAGTTACGTACCATCTTATGGAAAGTTTGCTGAGGACATGCAGTGCCACGCTTCAACATCTAAAGTCAATCTTTAGTTAATTTAAGGCCATATGTAACTCTTTTGTTTTGTAATAACCTATAAATTCGCAATTTTGAATAACTATGAGTTTTTTCATTGATTTTATAGAGAAGAATCGAACTAAACCTAACCCAAACCTTGACTAAAATAATGTATATTGTGCGGAAAGCTAAAATTTAGGTACACTCTACCTACGTGGTAGTAAGGTATGCCCTACATAATATTGAGTTTGATTGTCTCGAATGTAAAATCAATATGGAAATTATCCAGATGTCCAAAAAGAAATATGACAATTTGCAAAGAAAACTTTCTACCTTAGAAAATAAGACATATTCCAACCAAAACCACCAGCAATAAAATTTGAATTTCCATAAAATAAATAATAAATAAATAAATCAATATTACTCATTAATTTGACTGTTATGCTTTTTTCGGAGGTTGTTCGATAATGTTTAAGCTCAAAATTTTTACTATACCTGCCGATGATGCAGGCAAATAACTGTTTTTGAGATTCAGTTCAGCATTTCAAAAATTCTTCTTTTGTTGGATATAACAAATGAGATAAGACCGTCATTTGATTGATTACCATTATGATTAAAATTTGTTCGCTCATAGTATTTAATCTATAGAAAATGACAAGTTCATGCTTAATCAAAGTTATCGTTAAAAAATCAGAAGCTTGTAAGGTTCTTGGAAAGACAGTTCGCGGTAGCAGAAAAATATAATTCCATGTTAAATAAGAAACTGGAAATCTTGAGTCGAGAATCACTTAATTGGAAGATTTGAAAAACGTCGAAATAAAATCAGATTCAAGCTAATTTGTCTGTAGCAGAGTACTAGTATACTAAGTTTAATAGCTTTTTAATGTCTATATAAGATTCCCTCTTCTATTCACAGAATAGAAGCGAAGGAAATATTATTCAACGTTACTTCTAAAAATAGTTTATCCTAATGATCTTATGTGTTTTTAATTCAATCATCTATTAATTACTAAACCAAGAAGTTGATGTTTACAAGATTATCTATAATACTCTTATATCTAAGATAACAATCTCTGATGATAATGCAAAATAATTCAGGTTGTCTGACTTCTAAAAGATGCCGACATGAATATAAGCCTTTCAAGAAGATTTTCGCGATTAAACCTTATGGGTTTACGTAACTGAACATATTTGGAATTGTATTGATGTTTTTGAAAATTGGCGGTACATTTATGATGTTAGATATAATCTCGAGTACTTCTTGAGTGAGCACTTGAGACTGACGAAACATAAATATTTGTCTGATAACAATTATTGGAATTATTTATTTAATATTTACTGAGATACATGTTTGTTCAAGACACCATCTTTTCCTTCCAGAAATTCTACAATATTCAAAATTCTTGTTATTGTGTATCATTATTCAACAGAAGGACTGGCTTCTCTTTTCAAGTTCCAACGGTGCCAAGAGTTTGTGTTATTCCTTTGTTTGTTGATCCCTCCCTTCCCCACATCAACTGGAGGCCCTGCGCCCAAGTATGAAATTAGTGCTCTTCAATGATAATAATAATTTTGAAATAGAAATTTCTTTGGCAGAAATAAATGTCCATTTTGTTTGTCTTCAGGTCAGAAGTTCAATACCATTTGTACCTTTCCGTAATTGCTAATTTAATTGTAATTAATCACATCTTTTCGTGGGTACTCTTGTGTGAAAAAAGATCGAATCGCTTTGACAAACCCCTAAGAGTATCAATGTCCCTGTCAATTCTTCTGGTATCATTTCATATAAATTTTCATTGAGTGGATTAGGATAGTACAAAAAGGACGTGTGGATTGCTAAAGTAAAGAAATAATCTACTGGCAAGTGTCAAACAGAAAATAAAGTAGTGCTCAGTCCTTATAGTTTCAATAATGATGAGAGTTTTTCAAGAAGGACTCACTGCTACTCGATATTTGGAAATGTTGCGTGCAGTGATACAAGACTTCTGGATGGAGTTCCGTCAGCAAAGTTTGATGATATATAGTTTCAGCAGGACGGAACTACAGTTCATAAGCCTCAAATGGTTCCAAAAATGTGGATAAGAATAGACGGTGCCATTTGATGACCACTAAGGTCATCTGACCTTTCTATTCTGGATTTTTCTTTGTAGGGAAAATTGACTAATAGAATTTATAGCAGACGTCATTACAATATCAATGAATTGGGCAAACCTTCTTGAATATCAGAGGGATTTGAAAGAATTTGGGAGTTTTGGGAATATTTCGAAAGAGAGCGATTTGAATATTTTTTCAAGATCTCAATCGTATTTTCAATGAAAATTTAGTTCTCTTGTAAGAGTTTACCTGTCGATTGAGATGAAGATGTAATTAAACTTTTTATTGCGAAAACTTTTCAAGAAAGATAAACATTAACTGATTGAAAAATTTAGAAATATCAGAGTTGGATAGTGAATGATAAATGTTGTTAGAGAAAGCGCGAAAATTCAATCAATTCAAAAAAAATTCCTCATTACCAAAATCCATAATATTATTTTTAAGTGCAAAACACATGCAACTATCATCTTTCTACTGAAGATATAAGTCAAATTCATAAATCAATTTTTTCAAGGATTATATGAATCAGTTTGATCCTTCGTTACGAATGTAGGACAAAATACAAATCACAAGAAAGAATTAGTTTCAATTTGACAATTAGCTTCTCAACTGAATTTGATACTCAACCCACTCGGTGCAATAGAATTTTCTTTTGTTGTTCTTCCATTCTTTTGTCACATTTTCAAAGTGTTGGCGGTAGGAGAGGTAACTTGCTCTCCCCCTTGTTTCCGGTCTTTTTCTAGAAAATATAGGTCTAAAAATTCGTCCCAAATTCGAAAATTAAGTCGTAGAGTAACGATTTCTCTTCGCGGATCCCATTTCGAGATATGTTGGAATCGTTCGACACCCGAATCTATTCTCCCGGTAACCCCGTATAAGTAGGACGGATGGAAGAAAACCACTTATTTTGACAGCTCGACGTTCGTTAATTTCTAGTTGTCAGAGATATTCGGAATGAGGAAAATGGAGCAAAATTTTGCAAGTCCGCCGATTGCTCTTCGTTGAATCGAAGATTTTTCAGTTGTACCGTGGTTTAACGGAAATGAAACTACTGCGGCGCAACATGCGAAAGTCGAGACTTGCTCTTTGTCCAGGTTTTGAAACGGTCGAACGCGATGGAAAAATTTGTATAGGCATAGAAGTCCGACGAAATTATCCACTTCACTCGCGAAAGATCGGAGATCTTTTTTATTTTCGCTTTTTCGGGGCTTTCTTCGAGAACTTTCGCTCGATCGATCGTTCCAATCGCCTTTCGAAAGACCGAAGTTTCCGATTCCGAAGAAATCTCGCCGTTAAGACTTTCCGTTTGCTTTCGAAAACTCCTCAGGGCTCCGTCGTCCAAGCTAGGGGCTCCAAATTTGACACATACCTTCCTCAGACCCTTTCCCACCGGAAAATAATATACTCGCGGGGGCCTTTGGCCCCCAATTTTTCGCCGCATCCCTTTTCTCCTCCCAGTTTAAATTACCGTTATCCCTTCGGATTATTTCTGAAAAAAGCCTCACGACTTTAATAATATAGATAAAACTTTCTTGTGTTGATCAAGCAACTTACATTGGCAAAGAATATGATCGATTGTTTCTTCATTTTCTTGGCACTCGCAAATTGGATCGGTAACAATGCTTACTCGCTACAGCAACGCTTTGAGATTATAGATTATAGTGATTCAGGCGATTTTGTTTACCCAAACACAGTAAAGTGCTCTGTGAGACCGAAAAAATGATGGAATTTTTCCTTGTGTATTTCAAGATAACGTTTAAGGTCTCACTTATTACAGCACATTCTGGAGTGTGAATGCTGATCATTTTCGGAAGGCTTTTGGAGATCTCAATTTTAAGCTCAGGACAGAAGCAAGAAAAGCCTACAGAACTGTTGTTCGAAAGTTTCTTCCATCTTAAATAATTTGCGAAATATACAAGTGAGCTCATGAAGACTATGAGCAGATTGATATATTTGTGAGCCAGTATAGGACAGCATTTTTGTCAGAAAACGATTACACAGGAGTTAAGCCCGTTCTTTTAGAGTTGTGAGCGTTGTTTCAACAAATATTGTATTTGTTGGGGTAGAATTTCTATAGCCAGGAGCTCTACAACTTTTTTAGTTTTAGTGAAATATAAGAGAATGCCATAATCTTTAATTGAACGCGTGAAAATTTTGTATAGTAACAAAAGTGTTTCGGGTTGGGCAGTCAGTCCACCAAGTGCCACATTGGAATAGACTAATGTTGAATGCGCTTGGGCTTTTGTTCTGAATTCTTTGGAAAAATTCCAGGTTTTCATGAATGGTTGTACTAACCAGAAAACTACCAATACATACAGCGAATAATGAATCTTGGCCACCACTACCGATTTCAGCAATCATTCTATGAGCGGGGTATCGCCGGTAAACTGCAATAAATTGGTGAGAGTGATTCTAGACAAAACCCCTGACATAGGCCCATATTTGATTTAAGAGGGAGCAGTATTGAATGATGTGAAATCAACTTCTGAACCTTAACACTCAAAATTTATTATAGAGAAAATGGATCAAGTTGCAATCTGTTGCAAAGTTTTTACGATTCTCTACTCAAATGCGTTATTTCAAAATGTTTAACCAAATTCATTCAAAAAAACAATTTACCTGGAGATATTCAGGAAATATGATGATATGAAAAGGATATAGGGGTAACATTTTGTTAGATGTAACTAAACAAAGATAAATTTCGTCGAACTTTCGTTTCATTTTTAACGTATAAAATTCTGAGAAAACACCCAGAACAATTCAAAAGCTAAATAATCATAACATTTGCTCCAAATGATATTCATCCCTCTTCATACAATGTCACAAACAATTATCGAATTTTCGCCATTTGGAAAAACTTCAGGTATCTAAAGTCTACGTTCGGTGCTGACAAAGATTGTGTCTGTTCAGAGTCTCAAGAAACGGGCAATTCTATTTGGTCACAATCATCAGTCATATATGGCGAGTTTAGTAGTAATGGCATTCTTTCTGAAAACCTGTTAATGAAAGGCTTACTGTTCACTGAATGGATATATTTGAGAGAGAACTGTCATGAGTTAATGCTTTAAAGTCGCCTCATTAATTTTGCATTTATATAGAGATACTATTTCCAATATTTTAGATTTCACGAATGACTGAGATATTTGAATTATTCAACATTTCCGAAAGTGATCGAACTATTACATGATAATGAACTTTGTAAATATAAATAAAATGGAAAAATAACAAATCAGTTTGTATACTAATCAAAAAATTCAGTTCATACATTCATTTCAAGTGTCAAAAACAATGTAGTCATCAATCTGTTTAACCGAAAGGTGAATTTAACTTACATAATAAATTGTTTTCTCGTGGAGTAGGCCTCGACCTCAGTAGCTTGTATTATCCCCTCTTTCTTTGTTACAAGCCTGAATTCGTTTAGACATGCTTTGGATTTTTTTTTGACCTCCTCTGGGGTAATATTTTGCTACTCTTCCGTGGCGGCTTGGATGATCTGTGTGGGGTTCTTGGATTATCCTGGCGAGATCTAATTTTCCTTTTGAGATTATCCTATGAATGTTCAATAGGATTTAGGTCTGGAGAGCAAGCTGGCCAGTCCAAAATAGCGATTCTCTCTTTTCAAAGATACTGTCGCGTGAGGTTGCTGGTAGGCGGAAGATCATTATCTTGCATAAAAGTCACTATGGGCTCCAGCACTACGTCCACGAAATTTCTAGCCCTTATACTCGCAAGAAACGAAATCAAATCTGTTTTGCCTCCCAGCATGATGCCATCCCAAAACATCACATTGCCCCCTTGGTGTTTCGGAATTTGTCTTGCTGCTCGGAGTCTAGCTTGTCTTCCACGAAATCCAACGGTCATCTCATCGAACACCAATTCTGGTCTCATCCGAATAGAGAACATTTCGCCAATTCTCAATATTCCAATTTTGGTGCTCGATACACGAATACAAGTCTGTTAATTTTTTGTTGTCTGGTTAGCTCTGGAACTCTTAAGGGCCTTCTGCTGTTAAAACTCCTTGAACGAAGTCTTTGACGTATCGTTTCGACTGGTAGACTGATGCCAGAACTTCTTCTCGGCCTATTTTGCAGAGATTGAACCTCCATGTATGGGGCGTAGGTTTTTGAAATCATCTACTGTGATTCGCCATTGTGGCCGCTATATCCTTCTGTGTCACCCCTTTTTCAACGAGAGCAATTATTCGACCCCTCTGCACATCGGACAATCTAACGTAAGGAATTTTAAATTATGATTATAGGCTTTTTTAAATTTTGAAATTGACAGTTTCCAATCTCAGTGACGACTGAGTACAAGATTTCTTATCATACTTTCATTAGTTCCTGGACATTTGGGAATCGAATATGAGATGAGCCATTAGCACTTCTATTATTTAACCATTCGCTTCTTGAACACATGGAATCTAGTTCTCCTTGATGATGGTAAAGAGGGTAATCCATTTCCTTGAATAGACTTCTGTAAAGAAGTAAGGCGAAGAAGAATGTCCAATGACCAGAAGGAGTTGTTGAAGAAGTGGAATCGGCAACAACCAGAAGGGGTTGTTGAAGAATGATCGAGGGGTTAGATTAGAAGTAATCGGCAATGATCAGAAAATAGAAGAGGGTAAACTCTTTTGCCGTTAACAAAATTATCAAATATAATGAAAATCAGATGCGCAATATCTTATTCAGTTCAGTTTGATGTCAAAAATGTTTTTTGATTCATGGCTAACGTGATAGAAACATAAAATGTTAACTAATATTATTATTACAGTAATGAACAGATAAATCAGAATCCTAAAAATCTTCATAAGAAATGTATGGGATGTCATTCAACATTTTAGGCTTAAGATAGACGACTTATTCAAAAAATGTTATTTTTTCTCACTAAACGGATAAGCAATCTTGTTTTCATTTCAACAAAATATCTCAGAACGTGGAAGAACTGACTAAGTCGGTTGAGTGTTCCGAAATCTTTTTATAGCATCACTATAAAATTAATATCTCACATTTCCCAATTCACTGTAAATATAATGGAAAAGTGATGTTTAGCAAAAAGAATGTTACTGCTTTTTATAGGGATAATGAAAGTTTAAGCAGAATTTAATCGAAACTATTTTCGTACAATAAACAACGAGAAACTCATTTTCAAATTTAGCTCATTATTTTATGATCTTATTAAGTTGACATCAATAAAATGGAAGGATTATGGCAAATATATATGAGGCAAATAGAAAGATCCACCAAAACTAGAGTAATCTTAGTCATAAAATATGTATAGAAAAATGTACCATCACCGAATATGGTTATGAACTGTGCTTGAAAAGTTATGGGTGTAGGGAGTTATGAGTTATTGTGCGTTTCGCTTGATTATGTTATTTTTATTTTGCAATCATTAACATTGTTAAAATAGAAAGTCAAGTTCTTCTTTTACGACAAAGTTAATTGAAACGGAAGGAAGACGTGTATTACCGCAAGCAAGTGAAATGCATAAGCAGGAAGACGGTAGCTGAATGAAGCGAAAAAACTTAGTGTTAGCAATCTTTTCTTGGGAATGAAATTAGTTACCACGTATAATGGCTCAAAACGATCGTTATATTAACAAAGAAAATCCTCTTCTACGTTGGTCCCCAGTGAGAGGCCATTTTAAGACTACCAGGCATGAATGCACTCGTATGCGTGCTATACAACACGCTCACGATGGACGCAAGAACATTGGTGGTAACAATGAAATTTCGTACTTTCTCGAAACGAATTGGGTATATGTAGCAACACTCGATGTATTCGTGTCTGGAGGAGAAGGTAGAAGAGATATGAGAAGAACACAGCGTGTGGATCTGAAGAGAAATAATAAAGTTGCAAACGACTTTGTCCAAATTATTCCACACATTAACGTTGCTATAAGTGTACCCTTTATTTATAGAGATATAACGTTCAACCCTCATCGCAAGCAGAGAGTTCCGTACAATTTACAAGATCACCAAACTGATTATGATCTGCTTCCCCCTCATTCTCCAGACATAAATCTCATGGAAAACATCTGGGATTTTCAGGAACGAGCATTTAATGATCAACAGTCTAAGCCAGGAAGTAGGACCTTTCATGATTAAAGGCTCAAATTATGAATAGAATATTGAATTCTTCAATACCCCTATTTTTTTGTATGCAGTATATTATTTGAAGGAATTAGACCCTCTTGAAAACTGAAATAACACAATATAAATGATGAATTAAACTAATATGTATATTGAACTTCATTGCGTAATGCATTCAATCTCTTCAATGAAAATTAGCCAATTCTTCGCAATCGCACAAAAGTCTTTATATCTCTAATTTTTTCAAAAATATCGTTTCGACCGATTGCATATCATTAACATACAAAATATTCTCTTTCCTTTTATTATCCATATCTTAAACTAACACAAAGATAAAAACTATTCGAAATTTAATTCCGTTTTAAAATGTATCGGTTTCGATAGATAATGTAGCAATTAAGAATTAAAAGCCTCTTTTAGATGACGAAATATAAATATCGAAGTAGTTTCTTAACTCTAAATTGCTATCTGTTGATATCTATAATTTTTAAAAGGTACAAGTTAAAGTAGTTTTTCTAATATGCCATTATGTTTTAACCGAAATCGTCAGAAATTCCCTATGACTATAAAATTTATAATGCAAACACAGAATATCTGATGCTCTTGAACTTTCGCAGCCTACGTAGAACTTTCGCAGCCTACGTAGACAAGAAATTTGGATATACACACAACCAAATTTATAATATATAATATTATATATTATTTATATATACATTATTGATTGTTTTTAACCATGGATCTTTGACTACTTGTGAAGAGTGAAAAAACTGGATAGTATGATAAAAAATGTTGAATTATCATCACATGTTCGAGGGGTCGAATTTCAATATTTAAAAAACCTATAATCATAATTGAAAATCCCTTACGTTGGATTGTCCGATGTGCAGAGGGGTCGAATAATTGCTCTCGCTGAAGAAGGGATGACACAGTGGGATATAGCGGCCACAATGGGGGTATTAAAGAAGGTGATTTTAGAAACCTACCCCGATATGGGAACTACAATCTCCGCAAAATAGGCCTAAAAGAAATTGTAAGAAGAGACCCTAGTGCGTCGCACCCCATACTCAAGAGGCAATTTCTGGAATCAGCAGGCATCAGTGTATCAGTCGAAACGATACGTTAAATACTTTGTTCAAGGGGTTTATACAGCAGAAGGTCCTTAAGACTTTCTGAGCTTACCAGACAACAAAAATTGGAATATTTAAAATTGGTGAAATGTTCTTTTCTCGGATGAGACCAGAATTAGTGTTCGATCAGATGACCGCCGGATTCGGGTTTTAAGGGGAAGTGGGAGGCAAGCTAGACTCCGAACAGCAAGACAAATTCCGAAATATCAAGGCAGCAGTGTGATGTTTTGGGGTGGCATTATACTGGGAGGCAAAACAGATTTGATTTCGTTTCCTGTGAGTGTAACGGATAGAAATTACGTGTACCAAGTGCTGGAGCCTATAGCGAACAGAGGGAATCGCTATTTTTGGACTGGCCAGCTTGCTTTACAGACCTAAATCCTATTGAACATTTATGGGATAATCTCAAAAAGAAAATTAGGGCGCGCCAGGATAATCCAAGAACCCCACAAAAGACCATCCAAGCCGCCACAGAAGGGTGGCACAATATCACCCCAGAGGAGGTCGAAAACCTAACCCAAAGCAGAGCTAGACGGATTCGAGCTTGTATCAGGTCAAGAGGAGGTAATACAAGCAACTGAGGTCGGGAAGAAAACATCCACTCTGTGAGAAAACAATTTTCAATTTTTTTACCTAATGCGGAAAGAGTCTCTTATTATCTTTTATTTGTTTCTTCCTTAAAATAAACCTTAATTTATTTCTTTTTCAATTGAAAAATCTCAAAACAGGATCAATTCTAACAATCCTTGGAAATTTCCAAAATCACTGAGATAATATTCAAAATATCGGGTGATTCCATATAAATTTAGTGGTGTGTATTTAAAAGCAATATAAATTAAATTAACACAATTATTATGGAAAGCTAGTCGTTAGCCAATTGGATTCGATGAATATGGAAAATAAAATGGTTATTCATTGTTCCCGTTATCATACTTTCCTTCAAATCTCCGAAGTAATATTAAAGTTTCCGATCAATAAAACTTTTATGGCTTTTTATAGAAGAAGGTTCTAATCGTGAAAAAATGTGACATCTTCAGGAATTTTATTTCACAAGATGTAGTGATTGGTAACTGGTTTTCTCTTCAGAAAGATTACACTAATGATATTATTTTATTTTATTTTTTCCTCCATGTTAACAACAGTCTTGACAATAATATTTATTGTTTGCTTTTTGATAATAATTATTTCTTTCAGTATATACTTTCAATCTTTCAACCTTTCTTACTGATTCTACGATCGTAAGATTATCAAACAATATTAGATTTTTTATTCCCATGAAGAAATCATGTGTACCCGTATGTAATTATTATAGACAAATTTGGAAATTGGAGTATTATTAATCACACACACACACACACACACATATATATATATATATATATATATATATATATATATATATATATATATATATATATATATATATATATATATATGTTGGTACATTGATATCATTGTCTGATGATGCTATAGTATGTATATATTCTGGTAGATTGATATATTCTCATAACATTTATAACATTTAACGTTATCCTAATATATAATTACTCCAGGATATTTGATTATAATCATTGCCTGGCAATGGTATTAATTACCGGGTGGTGGATTTATATTTTTTCATGAAATCAGTTTGATTGCATGAACAGATATATGGGCAACTCGTCGGGGTAAAACCCCATTTAAAAGAAAAAGGAGAAATTGAAATACAACGAGGGGTAAGACAGGGATGCGTTCTATCGCCGACACTCTTCAATGCATATGCTGAAGAAATACTTAAGAAAGCTCTGGAAAACGAAGAATGTGGGATAACAGTTGGTAGAACACGGGTAAACAACATAAGATATGCGGACGACACAGTAATCTTAGCGGAGAGCATCGAAGCTCTGCAGAGACTAATGACCAGAGTATCTACTTACAGTGAGGAATATGAGTTATCACTAAACATAAAAAAGACAAAATTCATGGTAATCTCAAAGAACAATCCAGTAAATGTTAGTCTAACTATAAACGGCAGAAATGTAGAAATGGTGGAGCAATATACTTACTTTGGAGCAATGGTGAACAGCACAAATGAATACACCCAAGAAATAAGAATAAGAATAGAAAAAGCCCGAGCCAACTTCATAAAAACGGACAAAGTTTTTCGTAGTAAAGATCTAAGTATGGCATTAAAACATCGTTTAGCTAAATGTTATGTTTTCTCTACTCTCCTTTATGGAGCGGAAACATGGACACTGAATGCCGCAATTCTTAAAAAGATTAAAGCATTTGAAATGTGGGTGTATAGGAGGATTCTTAGAATATCATGGATGGATCGAGTAACAAATGCAGAAGTTCAGAGACGCATAGGCAGGGAGAGAGAGGTTGCTAACACACTCAAGAAACGTAAATTGGAATATCTGGGCCATATTATGAGAGGTGAAAAATATAAATTCGTACAGCTGATTATCCAAGGCAAAATACAGGAAAAACGAAGTATAGGAAGGAGAAGAATCTCATGGCTGAGGAACCTGAGAGAGTGGTTTGAATGCACTTCGAACCAACTTTTAAATCGGCCAACCTTCGACTCGGAGGTGGCACTTGAGGAAGGAAGAATATATATATATATATATATATATATATATATATATATATATATATATATATATATATATATATATATATCATGTGATAGCTGAAGTCGAAGATTAATTCAAAGATTGGCAAATCTTGAAAAAAGTATGGAAAAACGTTCGCAAGCAATAAGACAAAAAGAGAAGCTATGGCTGAAAATATAGACGGGTTTTTTGATATTGCACATGCTAATGCCTCAAATATCATGAAGGTTGAAGAAGATAAACAGGGTTTGCTTGCACATCTGTTGAAGACAATTCGTAAGCGTGAAGCAGAACGCATCAATTTATGGAAAACTTTTGCTTTCATCGCCCACAACTACTAGCAGACTCAGACACAAACGTTTCATCTAAAATTGTAGTTGCCGGTCCATCTACGATAAGCCACCAGCGCGTTAACGAGGTTGAGAAGAAACGGTGGATAGCCATTCAGCTTCAGGTCTTGACGTCGCCAAATTGAATGACTGGGAACCTGAGATTCATCATCAGCGTCAAAAGCATCGTAAAGAGACGTGAAACGTGAATTCAAAACTAATTTGTCTTGGGCTATTCACTAGGATGGAAAGCTACTCGAAGATATCACTGGGCATGAAACCATGGACAATCTTCCTATTTTGGTGTCAGGGCAAGGAATTGATCAGCTACTAGTGATCCCAAAACTGCACCATGGAACAGGAAAGGCATGTGCGTCAGCTGCCTATGGTACAATAGTGCAATGGGGATTCAGCGATAAAGTAAAGTTCATGTGTTTTGTTACGATGACAGGCAACTCGGGATTAAGGAATGGAACATGCATACTATTATAGCATTACTGGGATGACTATTATAGCAGAAAATGACGACAGATATGCTTTAGCTTGAATGTCGCTATCCTATACTAGAGATAAAGTTACAAGCTTTCGTGAGCACCTCTCTAGGTCCTATACATTCATACTATTATAGCATGACTGGAATGACTATTATAGCAGAAAATGACGACAGATATGCTTTAGATTGAATGTCGCTATCATGTACTAGAGATAAAGTTACAAGCTTTCGTGAGCACAGCACTAGGTCCTTTATGTTAGCCTGATATATTAATATTCACAAAATTTAAGAACTACTGGAGCAAAATTGCCAAGTCCGACTACAAAATAGTAACACCTGATCCTCATTCGCTGGAATTAGTTCAAACCGTAGCTCAAGATAAAATTCCTTCGCTCATAATCAACTTGACCAGCTTCGAGTTGATTATAAAGAGCTACTCAACCTTACCTAGGAGGAGTTCCTATTATTTAGAACGCCAGCAGGACTGCACAGGGCTCGCTGAATGGAAAAAGCTATGTATTGCTTGAAAATATTCTTATTTACACACCAGTTCGAAATGACCAAAGAAAAAGAATAAAGTGAAGTTATTTGCACTGTTTCGGTCATGATTTACGTCAAGCTTCTGTATTCGACAGCGCCCAGAAATTACTGCAACTATTGAAAGACCTAATTATATTCGAAAGCATAAATCCAGCACTATCCAAAGTTGCTTTAAATGAAATTATGGAACATTCATAAGGCCTTTGATGAAAATAAAGTATCAATATGTATTCTAGTTGATCTAGCAAAGGCCTCTGATACAGAGGAGCACGGCATTTTGTTGGATATTTTGAAACATATTGGTTTTGATGGTATTGACTTGGGGTTGATGAAAAACCACCTTGATGACAGAAAATAACTAGTCAAATTGAATGGTGAGTTTAGTGAGCTAAGCTCTGGGGAGTATGGTGTGCCGCAAGGTACTGTCTTGAGACCCATTTCATTTACATTATATTTAAATGGAATGCTACTCATGCAGACAAGAAGCGATATTATTAGTTGTGCCGACGATACACTATTTTCTATTCAGCTAAAAACTGGATGGCAGAACACCTATTAACCAAATATTTTCATAAAACAAAGTATATTCCTTTTTGTATAGATCGGAGATCTTTGCCGGATGGCTTACTTCTTTCTATCTACACTTGAAGTCCCTTGTACATATGAATGTGAGTACCTTGGAGTGATTACTCATACGTATTTGAGTTGGGATGCACATATAAGAAGGCTGATTGTGAAACTCAGGAAACTAGTATCTAGATTCAAGTATCTTTCAAAATTAATCGATATAAATTACCTAAAAATTATTTATCGGGCTTTGTTGAATTGCAACTTCGTTACGGGATTATTGGTGATTATAGTAATGTAAATAATTTAAATATACAGCAAAAGTGGATACTAAGAATTATGGATAAAAAATACATCACATTTTCATCTAAGTTACTGTATGAGGTTTCAGGTATATGGAATAGTAGGCAGCTGTTTTGCTCAGCCATTTCAAATCATTTACGAAAAATATGGGAAATCAAATCCTAATCACACATGATTCTATTACTAGATATAGTAAATTTTCATTAGTTGTCCCGAAAATGGTGAAGACAATAATTCAGAGAGGTTACTTCTTCCTTGGACCCACAATGTTCAATAAACTAACTTTGAATTTAAGAAATATGAACAATATAAAACAATTCAAAACTAACATACAGAAATGGATAAATAATACGGATAAAGATTGTATTACTAGTTTAAAAGATTTGAAAAACAATGATTAAATAACAATAAGTATACAAATTACATAAATAAAATTTGATAAAACAAAAACAAAAATAGATATGAAGTAAACAAAGTTGACACTAGATCTGACTCCTTTTGTGCCCGCTATTATGTTCTCACTTTTCAACTGAATTCACACAAGCAAATATGTGTATATATGTTTATCTAAATGGAAGATAAATTAGAAATTACTGCTGGTGTGTATGTATGTTTAGGTATTACTTTATGAATTTAATTATGTATAGATAATACTCATCACAGGCATATACCTTTGTGAGTTTGAGATCTTTGTTGTGTACGAAATAAAAGAAGAAAAAGGAAGAGATGAAAAATTCATATATAAAATAGCGAAATAGTAGAGTAAGATCAAAAATATGTGAAGAAACAAAATGATGTTATTTTATTATTATTATTTATTACACTATCTCAGGTGTTAGGTGGATATAATTTACCTTTCCAAGATTCAGCAATCAGAGGAAATAGGCTCGATTACAATATACCTGACATAAATTTTCTTACTAACCTGCATGTATTGAGAATTACAGCTTTTTGAATTTCTATATTAGTATTCTTATGCAATTTTAATTTCTTAAGGCCTTTATGCAAACTTTTGGGTATTAACCCAGTCGAAGACATGATGACAGGAACGATATCTATTTTATGGAGGTGCCACATCTGCTTGATCTCAATAGTAAGGTATTTAGACATTTTCTCCTGAAACTTCTTCAGCCCGTTGTTATTATTCGGTATGGCGACATCCACCAGCATTGCTGTTCTAGCTCTATTATTCGTCACCATTCTGTCAGTGATAACAGGCCTATCGTAGTATATCTGATAGAGTCATTTTCCAATACGGGCGCCGGTTGATATTTTTAGTATGGTTGGAAGGCATTCAGAAGTACGTACTAGTGTACAAGTTTCTGATGGATAATGTTTCACACTCGATTATGCCTATGAAGATCGTCCGTATTAGCCAGTTGTTCGCAGCCGGACGTAATATGCTGTATAGTCTCCGATCTTATATGGCATTTCCTGCACTTATCATTATTATTATCGTGGACTTGTGCCCTATCTCAGCTGTTAGCTGGATGTAATTTAGCTTTCCCAGATTCAGCAATCAAAAGGAATAGGCTCGATTACAATATTCTTGACATAATTATTATTATTATTTGTGGTACTTGTCAGAGGAGCTCATATTATTTAAATATTTCGGTAACGAAATTGCTTTAAATACCAAACAAAAAATGGTACTGGCATTAGATAACGAAGAACTCTATTTCTCCCCGGAGCAAATAAGTTTGGATACCAAAGATATCGGAAGATAAAAATATCGAAGACTTCGTGTCTAGTGATTCATTCCATTGCTTTGGGAAACTTTTAATATTATCCAATTTATTGAAAAAAGATGTTGCTGACTGGCTAGCCGGAAGAGACATAGGGCGGTCAATGAAAGTAGAAGAATTGCTGAACGTGGTGTTGCATTAATGGAAGAATTAAATAAGTTGTTCACCATCAATGAAGAGCAAAAGCAATGTCTACTTTTCATCGTCAAAGAATTTAGAAGAAAATTTCCCGACTCTGTCAACCCTTGTTAAGTGAGTTTTTGATTGACTTGTGTATTGTATGTTTAAACTTGACTATTTGAATAATATGACATTCTTTTTGTTTCCACTGCTATCAAAAAATATGGAAATTTATATAAAAGTTTATTTTTAATTTCTCGTTTTAAAATTCCCGTCGCGACCCCTAATTATAATAATAAATATGTTATTATATTTCTAAGATGTATATCACTTTGCAAGGGTGCAAGTCAAAGAAAAAATTGTGAAATAAGGACCGTTCTAATAAACATATTCTCTTTTATTGCCACAATTTTAAAATGTACCAGTTATGGTGATGAAACTGTCAACTATTCAATTCCATTGTACTACAATTGATGAGAATGATTGTTCATTTCATGAAACAGGATCTCTGCAACAAAAACTGTACGATGACATAATTCACGGGGAAATTTATAACAGATTGAAGTCGGAGCATGAAAAGAATACTTGTAAGCTCAGATTCGAGTTTTGAAATATCATATTCGCCCACACATGGAAATATACCGTTTGTCTGGTCTCGAGAAGCGGAGATAAATGGCTTGGCTCTTGAATATGTAAGCACATGGCCGGCTGGTGTGAGTAAATATATCTGTTTAAACAGACAAAATCCCATGTTGTGTTTCTTAACAGACTGGCTACAAAATACCGATTGAAGTTGAATATGGATTCCAGAAGTATGATTTTACTTTGATGATTTATACGTTTGTTTGTATTATAACCTGAATATTTACGAATTCCTATTATTTTTCTACTTCTAAATTGTCATCTCCTTTTAATTTTTGATGATTTCAATCCAATATTTGAAGAATCTCTTCTCATAGAATATGTGATGAGAATCATCACTTTCTAGTAACAAGAAAATTAAATAATCTTTGCTAGTTTATGATATTTTAACCTGCAAAACCGCAAGGTGAAGGTGCAGAACAACAGATATTTGCGGTTTTGCGAGATTGAAGACTCACATAAGTAGACTGACTGGCTGATGATTATTTACTCGGTCAGAAATAAATATCAGGTTCGGTCACTTTTACGTCACAATCATGCTTCAATTATTTTCCGCTACTTTACTATAGTTTGATAAACTATTGGACGGGATACTAATTAACTTTAAAATATCAATAAACCTCATTTGCATTTTGAGACATTTTTATACAAGCAACGAAAACAAAACCGTGGTTCACGAACCGTGACATTTGGCTAGAAGTAATGCCTTCAAGCACAAATATAGTAAAATGTCCGAGAACAATGATTTTGTAGTTACACCATAGGAAAATATTTCTTTTGAAATAATAAACTTAGTTTCCTTTCCTCAGAAAGGCAGGAAAACGTAGAGCTGAGATGGATACAATGACAAATATTGAGTCTGCAATCCATATGCCTATTTAGTAGCATTCTTCCGAATATTTGGACATTCGCAAGGGAATCGAAAGTGGTACGATATTTCTCGTTGATTTAGATTCATGACTTTTGTCAAGACGCGAATCTAAACTGAAAAAAGAATACGAAGAGTGTAGATTTGAAGATTCATCATATGAAAAAAAATGCGATAATGAACGAAGATGAAATAAAATATATTTAAAACTTTCCACAATTTTATTGTCGAGTCATTTTCAAGTGGTCAATTACAGGAAACGAACCTACTTACATAGATAGTGGCCTAATTATAAATTTAGTAGTGGAGAGGTATTATTGTATTCAGAAAGTAAGAATCTACTTCAGCAATTTATTTTGCAGTGTTCTTGCATGGTTTTTTCAGATTGGAAGACTACTTTTTTGTTCAAGATTCAGGAGCGGCCTAAACTCTGCTATAATGTGTTTAGGTAATAAGTTTTTTTGGTGAGTAGTTTCGCCACAATATTTTTTTTCCGTAAAAATTCATGAAAGTAGGCGCTCACATCATCGCATGCTCCTTCGGCCCAAGGGAATGAATACTTCTTTCCTTTCGTTTTCTCATTGACAAAGGATAGCTTTATTGATGAATTGAAATAGATTATCCTCATTTTATACAGGACTGACTCAAAAGATTATTGAATATTGTAATTTTCAAAATATCATATCTTGATTTTTTCAAATAGGACACCCTGTATTTTATTATTCATGTCAACGCATAAAATATTGTGCTATATTTTTGCATAAGTAACTTTAACTTTATCTTCGATCATTTTTGAAATATTCGATTATTTGTAGAAATTTTTGATGAAAATTCTACAAACCTAAAAAGAAGAAGAATGAAACCTAAACAAGATAATTCTTTTAACGAATGATAAAATCAAGATGATTAAAACGTAAATCGAGGTATTTGTTGACATTTTTTTATTTGTACCTTCTATCAGGTATATACATTCTTTATAATAAGAGAGGATTTACAAAAATCGAATAGTTGTATTTACAATTGCTTACATCTATAATGTTTGGTGTGTTGATGTGTGTCACAAAAACACAAGTGTGAGCTCAGGAAAATGTAACAGGGAAACCATACTATCTTGCGTATGATTCAACAAACGAGTGAAAAAACCTTAGGACTCGTTTCCCTGTCGCTATTGCACTAATAATAGCTTGTCTGTTTTTGTTGTGTTAGTGTCGTGTGTACATAAAGAGTACCAAAGATTTTTCTGCTTAGCAGCTTCAATTCTCATCTTGCACTCCATGATTTCCAGACGAAGACAAGGGTAAAAGGAAGGGTGTTTGGGACAGGAATCTGTAACAATGGAAAAAGAAAACCAGCAGAATCATACTTGACTCTTATATGTCTAAACACACTTGAATTTAAGAAAAGATTTTACATAGCAAGCAAGGCCATAAAGAAGGACTAAGGAGATAATTGAAAAGTACAAAACCTGCGATATTTCCTCTTTCGCGGAGATGTTCTTCCGCCAGGTGTCCGGACATATCATATTCTGCATTTTACATGGTGAACTTATCAGTGTTTCGTTATTAACCATTGTTGAAGTGAGGTTTGAACCCAATTTTCTCAATTGACCATGAAGTTCTCCAAAGAAGGAATGATTGATATGATTTTTATTCTGAGTGTGATAGAAATTCTTTGTTGGCAAGTAGAGTTGCACAGAGGTTTCCTGATAGGAGGCATCCTGATGCAAGATGCTTCAAAAAACGTCTAATTAGATTTATCGAAACGGGTAATATCGCTTACAAGAAACATGAAAAACCAAAAACTGCTACAGCTGAAGACAACCATCAGTTTTGTTGACAGTGACAGAGGACCCATATAAAAACCAAAGAGAGATTTCTCAGTTAACAGATATAAGTCAAACTTCCGTCCAGAGAATCTTGAAAGTGAATAAATTTCATGCATATTATGTACAGCTGCAACAGGAACAATAAAGACTATGAAAATCGAATCAATTTTTGCAACTGGGCAAGTGACAAAGTAGCTGAAAATCCAAATATATTTAGCAGAGTTCTTGTCTCGGACGAGGCAACTTTCCACATGACACAAATAGATCACCAGCATCGTTGGTCCTTGAATGTATGGGCCGCTATAGTAGATGGATATCTAATTGGGTCGCACTTTTTCGACAGGCACCTCAATAGTGAAATGTATTTAAATTTTCTGCAAAATCATCTACCAATGTTATTCGCCGATGTAGCAGAGCATATAAGACAAGATTTGTGGTTTCAACAGTATGGAGCACCGGCACATTACTCACATCAGGTTAGGGAGCATTTGAATCATGTATTTCCAAACAAATGGATAGGACGTGATGGTCCTGTTAGTTACAAGTCTAGATTTTTTCTTGTGGAGTTATATTAAGGCCATCGTTTACCAGATTCTATCTACAACAAAGTTGCATATGAAACAAAGAATAGTCGACGCGTTTTAGTCAGTTAATCCGCAAATGTTGTCGAGAGTTCAACGGTCTTTCCTCAAAAGGAACGAGTTGTGTCTACAAGGAAACGGGCAACATTTCGAACACTTATTGAAATAGGTCAACACCTTGTAGATCACATCACCAATATTTCACATCCCCTTGTAACATACCCTTTTAGAACTGCGAGCTTCACGAGCCTTTCTAAATGCTGAATCGGTAAAGGGGTTAAAACTCATGTTGAATTTTTCGAATTACATATTCTGCATCATTTTCGCAGTTGTGTTTCACATTGTTTCGACAACGTTGTTTGTTCTATTGTCCATTCATTTGTTTCATATTGAAACCCCAATCCATAAGAATTTCTGCAATATCTTCAATAGAATGCTGTATATCCAAATCGAACGTTCGTTCCTTGCAGAATATACTGAATTGATTCCAAATCGAGCTGTGCGTTTTTATTGTATTTTTGGGGATAGAATTCTGTATAGGACTATTCATTTCTGCTTCACTGGTGCTTCCAAAATGAGACATTTTAATTTATATCGGCAGAAACTTCACAACAAGTACTAAAGTGACTGTTCTTGACAGTTTTAAAACCGTGCTATTTGTTGTGAATGTTGCGTTGCTATGGAAACGCAAGGATGGTTAAATTTATCCACTATAATAATACCTTCCTTCTTGTTTCTATGCAATTTATCCGATATCAAATTCGAATTTCTGTGTTCTTAAACGTGCATTTTGACACATAAGTGGAATTGTCTACTTTATAGTACAGCTAGTTCCATAGCACAGTTTATAATTTTATGGAATGTGTTTCACAACAAAGTTTCTCTTTCCCAGCAGAACATAGTACAATTAATCGAAAAATTAATATAAAATTTGTATTTTCTTGTTACAAATATCTATCCTCTTTTATTATAAATATCTTCAGCATGCGAAGTTATTAGTTTCTTTCGGAATATATCGCTATATATAGTGGTAAATTCAAGGTGTGATAAAGTATACTTCCTGTCAGATGTAATGGAATTTAATGGTATTAAAAGTTTACTATAGAACGCCTTAACGATTCGATTTTATGAGAAATTTGCTGAATTACTGATACGTATCCATTTACGACTGATCGTATTTCACCTACATTTATTTCGAAATATGAAGTCATGATCTTGTACATCCAACGGTATGAGACGTTTCCTTTTCTAATTAAATTTCAATTTATATGGTTGATTGAAAACCATATTTTCGATGCTACGAGTGTTACTAATTGTTTGTTCTATGAAAGAATAAACAATAGTTTTTAGGTTAGTTCAGAAGTTTAAATCGTCTTTATTCACTAACAAATTAAGCTGAAAATAAAGATATTTAAATGTTCGTAAATAGTTCAAGAAGGATCAATACTTTAGAAATGATCAAATTATATTCTTGTAGAGGTCATTCTAATAAAAGTCTGAACTCTTGGAATTCTAGCTCTTTTATTTATGGTGATTCTCACGAACAGTGAATCTTTTTAGTTCACTCCGCTTAAAAATGTGAAAAATGAATTTCGAAACCAACTCTTTACATCAGTAAGCTTCATTTATCTATTTTTAATGAAATGCGACATCATCATACTCTCCTTTTTATTCGGAATTACAGATTTTTTCGGAAAACTTCAGAGAATTTCACCTCCGTGAATGTTCCTTCTGCGTGTTTCGAAATTTTATTTTTTATCAATTCGTGATTTGATGTGAGAATTAATAAATAATAGGTATTCTATGGAGGAGTAAAGGTAAATCTGTGCATCTGTCACTAAAATACGGAATAAATCACAACATTTCATTTTCAAGAAAAGGTGAAAAGTAGTTCGTAGAAACAGACTTCAACTCCGTGGAGGCGAATATTCATGGAGTTGAAAGATGATTCATGGAGATGACAATTTTTCCTCTCTGAGAGATAAGAACATGTTCGATACTTCTTTCAGCTATGGACAATAAGAAAGAGAAGGTAGATCATGAGAAACAAAAAAAAACTGCATAGAGAAGCTATGCGGAGACTTCAACAAAAAAGAAAAGCCGATCCAGCAATTTATGAGGAGGAGAAGCGCAAAGAAAGAATTCTACAAACGGAAAGAAGAAGGTAAAATTAAAACGACTGATCTAATGTCGGAAAGAGAAAAAAGAAACCAAAGAAAAGAATGGAGATTAAGACGTAAGGTGTACAACGAAAAAAAAGGGAAAAAACTGGAAGATACATAACGAAATGATTCACCGCCTGCTACACCTATACCCGATCAACAAGTACAAAACGTGCCTTGTAATCATGAGGATGGTAGAGTCAGACAAGGGAGACTACGGAAAAAAATATCGAAATCCCAAAAAGACAAAATGCACAGTTGAAAGAGAAACTGAAAAAAGAAAGCGCAAAAAAAACAAATATAGAATGAGATTAAAAATGAAACATATGCAGTTGCAAACAGATAGCAAAAATAATTCCCCAACAAACAACGTTGAATTTTTAGTGAAAGGGCAGAATGTTACACCTGAGGTGAAGAAAAAACTGTTAGTTTCGGAGGTTATGCAAAAACTGCTAGCTGAAAATTATCAGAGTTTGAAAAAACCAAAAGAGAAACGACAATTTTGGATATTGCCGGCTCGGTGGCGTATGGGATATGATGCTCGTCTCCTGCGCAGAGTTACCTGGGTTCAATCCCCACAAAGTCGATGCGATTTTTCGGATTCTGGGAATCGCTTGAGTATCCATCTTTCGGAGGAGATGTAAAGCCGTCGGTCCTGTCTAACAGAGATGTGTTGGACATTAAAGATCCCTTCCCTCGACACGAGAGGGGTTCGGCAAAATTCCCGTGAGGTGACAGAATTCCCCGGCGTGTCATTGGCCGAAAGGCGGAAATAGAGCACGTTAAAGGAATAACAAACAAACAAACAAACAAATTTTGGATATTCATCAGTGGTAATGCTGTGAAGAAATACAAGAAGATGAAATTACTGAAAGCTATTACTTCATCATTTATATCTGAAAAAAATAACTACAGGAAAGTGAAGCCTGACGAAAATGTTAGAAAACAGATCATAGAGTTTTTGGAGAAAGATGAGTCGAGTAGGCTCTTTCCTGGAAAGAAAGACTTTGTGATGAAAAATAATATAAGGAAACAAAAAAAGAGTCCTCAACGAAACCCAAAAAAATCTTCATAGAAAATTTATGAAGATATATAATAGACAGATAAGTTACGCGACGTTCTGTAGGTTCCGACATTTTTGGATTCTGCACCCGAAGGTAGAAGACAGGAGTACTTGTCTGTGTATGTCGCATACGAATATGATTTTAAAAATAAAAAACTGAGAGCATCCAATGTAATAAAGGAGTACAGCTACCAGGAAATAGTAAAAAGTATTTGCTGTGAATTTTCCAGAGACGAATGTCTCGAGAGGAAATGTGAAGATTGTAAAGATCGAAAAATAACGCCGAATAGCTTCAATTCTACTCTCTTGTCTACGAAAAATGGGACTCAGAACGTGTTAAAATAATAGTTAAAATTATTGAAAAAGTGTGCATGAAAACAATTAAAGAAAAGGTCGTGAGTACTAAAGGGGAAATTCTTTCACTTTGAGAAATTCATTGAGACCATTCCTTTCACACGTAAGAAACATAAACCACCAGTACAAAGAAATTCAAAGAGTCAAAGAGATACTAGGAAAAGAGGAAGTATTGATCCATATAAATTTTTTGGAGAATTATTCCTGCAGATACGGAGAAGAAGTTCAATCGGCCCACTTCGGTGGAGCGAAAACACAAATTAGTCTTCATACAGTGGTAGCATATTATAAAACTACTTCCTCAGACTCCTTAAGAAAAAATGCTTTTGCACAGTTTCGAATAACTTGCGCCACGATCCTGTGGCGATATGTGCCCACCTTGTACCCGTGCGAGAAGACATGGAATTTCAAATAAACACTATAAGATGGCACTTTAGTGAAAAAGGCCATTGAAAAGATGCTCCAGATGTATAGGTATAAATGTTATGGAAATACAACTAACAGAGCCTGAACTGGAAACAATCCAATCATATATACCATCGAACCTGCCAAATTTCAAAGGTATAAATCAGAGCCATGAAGTCACGTTGGCTAAGGAGAATTCATTAATGGATATCCGCAAGATATCCTGTCTCATTTGTGCCTCATCGTCAAAATGTAATCACTATTCTCTAGGACTTTACCATATTGAGCAACGTATCTTTTTAAATTTAAATGGTCACTAGATACTAGAAGAAAACTTGATTTTACCGAAAATTCAGCAAAAATGGTGCCAAAAAATCTCAACCATAAGCAGAAAGTCGAACAGTCAGTATTTGTTCTCCCATATTCCAAAGTGTAGTCGGTTGGATAATCATTGCAGATGAGATCTTTTTTCGATAAACCAGGCATCACCATGCAGCGTGAATATATTCCTGCGGGCCAGATAGGATTGGGCACATTTATCTTAGCATCCAAGAGTGGCGCGGGCGTGCATTTTTGTTGTGCAGCTTGAACTTTCCTAAAACATTTCTATATTGCACCTTGACAGTGTGAGAGTCTTTGGCGGCATTCCAATGCGCTACACCCAGTTTATACAGCTGCATCTTCTGGAGAATCATCTAGACAATGTAGGAGCCATCAACGAGGCTGTAATCATGGTCATGAAGAAGTTTAATTAGAAGGATCACCAAGGCTGCTTTCAATCGTGAGAGCAGTGTTAGAATCTATGTGTCGAGTTGGTGGGAGTTCATTACGAAGCTGCTTGATCTGTATTGAAATGTCCCGAAACATAATTATCATATCTTGCTCTCTTTTATTGCGAGAAGGCTCTTGAACAGTTTCTGCATTTTTTCATGCTTAGGAAAAAACCTCGGGTACGAAAGTCCTCAACAAAGATAGCTCTTTGTTTTCATCATGGTAAAAAAACTATATGTACCTTGTTTAAGAAAATGTCATGAGCGGCCATAATAATAGCATACTTTTCATTACTTTCTATAGAGAGTGCTTATTCTGTACTATAAATCATTCAATCTTATACCGTTTCTTTTTCTCGATATACAGATGGTTTCCAACATGACCTACCAGATTCCTTTCTTGTTAGGTTAGAACTTGAAAAAACATTCACCATATTCTTCAGCTATATTTCCTCTTTATTTTTCAGATAAATTCCACCCCACTACCAATCGGAGATCTGGTTGGATTAAGAAATATAACGTAACTACAATAATTCTGCGAATTCAGCTTTTTGGTCATAAAACATTCCAGACTGTTATTAATGTATAAGCGATGGACAAAGCAGGATGTTACTTCAGTATATTTTCATCCTGTTCTCTTGAATCATATAAGTGCTTAGCAAACTATCAATCTTTCATCCCTCCGATCGTGTTTTGACTGTCTTCAAAATGTGATATCATGGCGTAATAAATGTAGTACTCCAATTTTATTTTACTCTATCATTCAAACAAATGGTACATTGATCTGACATAAAAGATAACCTTGATTTCAATCTGAGAGCTAAAGTTGTCACCAAATCCAAAATAAGTATATCGATAATAACTAAATCTTGTCTACTACATCTAGTATTACTTGAATTTAGTTAAATTCGTACAAAGGTAGAAAATCTGCGAAGCAATTAGTACATATTATAGGTCAAAATCAATAATAATTTTAAGGTCACGAAATGAAATAATAAGGTACTTGCCCGTATGTGGAATGGAACGCCATCTGTAACTGTATTCATAATATTCTATTGTTTTATCTATTACCATTTTCTATTCCTTGTATGATTGTTTCTATTATCTATCATCTCTCTTTTCAATGTACATAATCCAATTGAATATTGTCACAAAAATATCATCATCTGTTTATAGTATGAATTCATTCTTAATAGTCATGAATAATACATCAGATTCATAGAAATACGTTCCTCATTGAAGTTGGGGATCTAAGAAGTTTCCGTTCATCGATTCATCTGCAGTATAGTGGATTTATTTATTCGCTTAACCGCAAATAGATGATTTTGATCTGAAGTGAACTTGGAATAATGCATGAAGTACATTTACACCTACTGGTGAGAACTGTGTTAAGCCTAAGAGAATATAAAACTTCATTTTAAATAAAAACCGATAAAATACATAGTCGGAAACAATTAATTTGGGGAAATTTATAGTTCATATATTCAGGATTGGGTAGACGTATGACAAAAATAACAATGAGACAACAACACTCACCAGCAAATAATCGATAAAGCAGAAATGATTACCTAGTTTGAAACACCTTAGTCCCCTGATATGTCGTTCGAGATTGAATTTTGAATATGTTACTGACTATTCAACGCAGAATAGCAATTGACATTGGTAATATCTAAAAATGCATTATAAATAGCGATATACGAGGGAAAACCAGAAATGCTCTTTCTTTCCACAAATTTTGGATCGCTCTGTAGAATTTTTATCTGAATTTGGTCAAGAAGATACACTTCACTACAAAGCTACATTCATTTTCAATAACATAGTCTTTGATTCATGGCGCTATCGCTTTATTTGTAAAAAACGGTATATTTGAACCAATTGTTGAAGTTTTTCAACTATGGTTGATACTGCTACTCGAGCAGTACAATTAACGACTGATAGAAGATCACAAAACTAAAGCGCTAGACAAAATGATGCTTCAAGAAGGAGCTTACTAAGGACATGGAAACGTTTCCAAGAGACTTGTGAATGTTCAAAACCAAGAGGATCGGGAAAAAGAAGGAAAAGGACTGCTCGCCATGATTGTTTTTTGTGACTTGGTGTTTTGAGATATAGATCTAGTACCGCTGTACAGGAGAGAAACAGGTTGGAGGAAGTGAGGCAACAAAAAAGGTATTTGAGAAAATTGGCCTCCGTGCCAAGACTTACAGACTGTCCAGAATTGGACAGAATAGCTTGTATTGCGTATAGAACACTAGCATTGGCGTAATGAAGAATGGGTAAACGTTCTTACCTCGATGAATTCAGGTTTTGCTTTGAATCTCCAGATGGGCGTATTAGAATTTACCGGCAAACTGGTGAAAGTTTCAATCAAGACAATTTTACTACAAGCATCGGTTATAGAGGCAGGTCATTAATAATTTAAGGTGGCATAAATATGGACGAAAAAACAAAATTAGTTACAGTTGCTAGATCTATGAATCTATGACTACTGAGGGTTATATACAGCAAGTTTTAGTTCCTCAAGCTGTCCCATTCACTCATAATATGGGCGAAACCTTCATGCTGATGCATGACAATGCCATACCTCATAGAGCAAGAGTAGTGAGTGATTGCTTGACGGAAATATTGAGAATACATTGGCCAGTACACTCGATCCGATTGAGCATAGGACACGATGGGTAAAAGGTTAAGAAAACACATCCCTGCTTCAGATAGTCTGAATGGAGGAGGTCAGGATCTGCAAGAAGAGTGGGTAAGAGATATATCCGTGATAAAAGCATGAGGGTGTAACACCCGCTATAACTTTCTGATCGAATTCTCAATACATTTCTATACCTACCGACAATGCTAATGAAAAATCTGTACCTCTTTAAGAAAATCAGCAAGCGCTATGAATCTAAGACTATGTCATTGAGAATGGATGTAATTTTCTGATGAAGTGTATCTTCATGACGAAATTTGGATGAGGAATTACTTCAGGAATATTCAAAATCGTGAACAAAAGCATATTGCTTTACCATTATATATCGCTTTTTAAAATATATTTTTAAATATTACCAATGTCAATTGTTAATCTGCATCCAAAATTCAATCAAAGAATTATAGAGTTTCAAACCAGAGAATAATTTCTGCTAGATCGCATTTGAGTGAGTGTACCTATGTTGGTGTGTTTAGTTTAATAGTATCTAGGAAGATCTTAAAAATTGAATTATATGGGATAAATGATTCGTTTATGACTTAGCAAATGTTTCACAAATATTTATTAAAAATACTCGAGGTAAATTGAAGTGTAGTTGATCGTTGCAAATTGGCTGGTTGTTCTTATGAGCGGACGTAATTTCAATAATCTCCAAAATGTGCATTCTTTTTCCTTTATTACCTGGATGCATGAATGAGTTCGATATTCTCGAAATCTATGAATTGATTTTTTTTTGATGCAGTTGTCCTAAGAACCCGTAGAATTTTCAATTTGGAGAATAGATCTTTTATGTTCTTCAACTCTCTTCTCGATGCATATTCCGGTTTGGCCTATATAAAATGTCTCACATTCACTGCAGTGTATTTTGCATACTCCGCTTATATCCGATAATTTTGTTTTATCTTTATTATTAACCAATAATGAACCCAAATTCTTTTTATTAGTGCTGATGGTGTTAATATTATTTCTGTGTAATCTGTTACATATTTTGTGCTATTATTAGGAATATAGTTAATTGGAAATTTTCTATTAGATTTCTCAGTATGCAACGGATAAATGCCCTGCAATGAAGTTTATGTCGTTTTTGTCTTATTAAGGTATCAACTAATTTTGGTTCATAGTTAATTTAAAACTTGAATTTCATTCTCAAAATCGACAGCCGACAAAGGAATAGAAAGCAATCTGTGCACAAATGAATGAAAAGCACTCAATTTGATATTCTGCCCTCTGTAACATTTTCAGCGATATGGTTTACGAAATTCCATTTGCAATACAAAATTTGAGACAAAATCTTGGTTGTTTCATTCATTGTAAAAATCGCAAAACACACTTGTGAGAACTGACAAAATCGAGCAATGTAAACAATCTAAATGACAGATCGCGTTCAAACTCCGTGTAAGTATAGGAAACAGTTGTGCCAACTTATCAAGAACAACAAATATTTTGGCAATCGTTTTGAGCAGATTTTTTTTAAAATCGATTCCCTGTACTGTTTTGACTGAATGTATACAATCTTCCTAGAAGGAAAATGAATAAGAAAGTTTAAAAAGTGATAGCGATATTGTTGGAGGAGTTATTGTATGATACAGGCTCAGTTTGAGCATAATTAAAAGCCACGATCATAAATTTATACAAGGTTCGGGACGATTGCTATCGACATAGAGTCGTGACATTTCACGAAGAAAAATCGACAGATAGCGACGTTGCAAACGCCATGACTTCCGCGCTCGTACAGAAAATATAATAATTTAATAGGCCATTGGCATTCATATATTTTTTGCATCGTGACGTGGACGACACGAGGCGAAGAACCAGCCCATAGTTCATAGCCTATGATGATTATAAATTCTATTTTCAAATAAGGGATTGGAGTTTGATTAGGTAACAGTATTATAAGAGAATTACGATGGAATTACAGCTTGAGGTACATGAAGTGTCATAGTGTAATCAATTCACAATCACGATTTGTCAATTGTTTGGCATCAGAACAGCATGATACGTGATAACAACCTCTTCACATTTTCAAACAAGCTTGATGCTACAATCCATCATTCTTCTGAAAAATTCTGTGAGATATGTTGGTGTTGAAATGACGCAAGAATTATTGAATGTATATTTAAAATATCATTTCTCATTTTATAAAAATTATCACCCCTTCTTAGTGAAAATGAAGTGAAATATATTTTATACTTTCCACAATTTTATTTTCACAAACACGGCCTGTTTTGACCGTCAGGTTATTTTCAATTCTGTTGCATTTTATAAAAATTATCAAACACCCCTTCTTAGTGAAGCTGAAGTAAAATATATTTTATACTTTCCACAATTTTATTTTCACAAACACGACCTGTTTCGACTATCAGGTCATTTTGAATGCTTTTGCCTTCATCAGCTTTTGTTAAAATGAGGTCTTTTTCTTAGATTTTGGATGATATGGATTTTGTTTCCCTGTAATTTTGCTTCTTGGGTGGAAATCCAAGAAGAAGGCCACATTTTAGCAACCAAAAGCTGATAAAGGCAACAGCATCGTATGCCTCAGCAAAGACCAATGTAAAGAAAAAATACAAGATATATATGATACACTGAACATACCTAACGATACGACCAAATCCTTCATAAAAGACATAAAACAAGGTTTGGAACCTACAGATTACCTAGCACATACAGAATGGAGAAAAAGAAATCTGATTCCAATGAACGCTCAACCTACAGCACAAAGAAGAAAAATTCGCCAGACCAGTAGTACTATATATAAATACACCGTCAAGTAAATTATCAAAGTTGTTAAATCAGAAATTGTATCTCACAAAATTCCGTTCCAACCACACTTTCTTGAACCCTATTGATCTTGTATAAAAATTTTATCTCAGTCAGATACAGGCTTAGGCAAAAGTACCCGAACGGTTAATTATCTCAGTTATTTATCGAGCGACTTTTCTGAAAATTGATATTCCTACATTGTGAAGCATAAATAATTCTGTGTTGAATTGTGCTTAAAAGTGTTTCCGGTGTAGCCGGAGATGATCACAACATGAGAATTTCAAATAGAACACCCTATATGTTTATTCATTTTCAGTTTCAGTGGAAAAACAATTCCAAAAATTGAATGTTTGGGCAGGTATTATCGGTGACCGCATAATTGGTCCATTTTTTATAGAAGGGAATTTAAATGGAGAGCGATATTTGAAATTATTGAGAGACGAAATTGTGCCAGCCATAACAGCTTAATTTCCAAATTTAAATAATCCGTTAACCCCAGCTGATATTGTATGGTTCCAACAAGATGGAGCTCTCCCACACTTTGCGGTAGATGTTCGAAACTATCTGGATGAAGCTTTTCCAGAAAGATGGATCGGTATAAGAGGTCCTATTGAGTATCCCCCGCGGTCACCTGATTTATCGCCTCTGAGATGAGTTAAGGCGTCGCATAACAGAAGAAATCAATTTGATACCACCACAATTTCTGCAAAATTTTCTTAGAAATTTCAGTGATCGATTAGGTTTTTGTCAGAAGGTGAATGGAACTCATTTAAAACACTTTCTATAGTTTCGATAAAAAATTCTCTCGTTCGTGAAAAAACAACACTTCGACAAATACTTGACAATAATTGTAATTTGATTTAGGTGATAATAATTACTGTCATTTTGATTTTTTATGAACACGACATTGGAGGAAAAGCATTTTCTTGATTGTTTCTAAGGAATTTTTTCCACTGAAACTGAAAATAAATGAACATATAGGGTGTTCTATTTGAAATTCTCATGTTGTGGTCATTTCCGGCTACACCAGAAACACTTTTGAGCACAATTTAACACAGAATTATTTATGCTTCACAATGTAGGAATATCAATTTTCAGAAAAATCGCTCGGTAAATAACTGAGATAATTAGCCGTTCGGGTACTGCCTAACCCTGTATCTGACCAAGATAAAATTTGTGTACAAGATCAATAGAGTTCAAGATAGTGTCTTTGGAACGGAATTTTGTGAGATCAATAAATTTCTGATTTAACAACTTTGATAATTTACTTGAAGGTGTATTTATATATGATAGTACTGGTCTGGCGAATTTTTCTTCTTTCTGCAGTCCGTATAACTTTAGTGATTGAGCGTTCCAAATCTTGTTTTATGTCTTTTATGAAAGATTTAGATATATATATATATATATATATATATATATATATATATATATATATATATATATATATATATATATATATATATATATATATATATATATATATATACTTCAAAAATCTCATTTGCATCCAAAATTTCACCAACAAACATGATGACTCACCATAAGATCACTTCTCAGCCCTATTTAGCCCAAATATATAACATTTCTGATGCCAATATGTAGATGAAATCCAAAACTACACGACAAATCTATAAAGTTCTGCAGTTTCTGAATGAAGTTCATACAGCAGCAGTTTACAGCTGAAATAGAAATTAAAAACTCAACGAATGAATTTTTTTTAGACCTGACAATAAACAAATCGACTAACAATTTCATCTATAACATCTACAGACTCAACGATTCTAATGGACTCATTCAATAATTCAAATCAAAAACTGTCAGCTTATAATTCAATGATTCATAGGGCCTTTTTCACTCCATTGTTACCGACAGACTCCAAAGTTGGAATAAATACTATCGAAAAAAAATGCCTTATATAACAAAATTTCCCCGGTTTTTAAAGACAAAGTTATCCAAGCTAAAGAAAAACATCAAATAACACAATTATTATATTCCATAAAATATGCTTCTTTGAAAAAATACGCTAGTTTCAATTATTTTTCTAAATTTAAAATAACCACCACTTTCTCACGTGGTCTGGACTTGAGAAAATTATTATTCCAATACTGAACAAAAAACAGACAAATTCAAAATTGCTTGCTATTAGTGTACGTAGCTAATGTTAGGCAGAAGGACAGGTAGGAATTTCGAATTCAGAGAACATTTCTCCTTGAAAATAATTCTCTAATATGTGAACATATCAAAACCACAAAACATTCAATAACATTAAATGATATAAAAATTCTGCATAATTGCGAGAAAGAAAGAAAATAAATCTGTTGGAATGCTTGGAAATCAATAAACTCTTGATAAACTCAATTGAAATCAACAGCCAGCTAGACATTAATAGTAGTATCTATGTATGTATATAAGTAAGTTCACTTCCTGTAGTTGTCTTCTTGAAAATAACCTGACGGTCGAAATCGGTCGAGTTTGTAAAAATAAAATTGTGGAAAGTATAAAATGCATTCTACTTCATCCTCGTTGAAAATGAATCTCCATAAAATGAATAATTCCTTAATATTACCCCTTCTTAGATTGTTCAATCAGTTCATAGAATAGTGAAATATAATATGTAATAGGTAGAATATAGAGCATGACTGGCTGCTAATGTAATTTCCTGTCCATTTTCTTTTTCTCCCAGGTGCATTAAATTTGTTTCATTCATTTTGAGTTTTGCTATCTTTAACTACAGGAATTAACTCTGGGATTTAAAGCATGATATGCATTGTGTTGTGAGAGATCTGAGACTATTGCGATCGAGACTATTGCGATCGAGACTAATGCGATCGATCGGGAAATCATGTAGCGCCATCGACAAGGAAACATTTTTTGAGTGTACAACTTTAATTGGCTATTTTTATTTAATCTGATGGAAAATTTGTTGAAATACGAAGAAAATTGTTACCCTTAGACTTGCAGAAGAATTTGAGATTGCAACAATCCTTCCAATCATAAAGATATGTGCTATTCGAAACTCTGACTTCATATAATGTAGTGTTGGTTGAGTTTGAGAGAGATCTTCAAAACTTCATTGAAGAAACTCCTCTCATGAAATTTCTAAGGTGAGACACACCGTTCTGATATCTTCGAACTTTGGAAGGGCCGTCGTAGATGGTCAATGATGTAGCAATCTCATGGATCCTTGTTCCTTCTTAAAATCCTGAACTCTTGTGAAAGTGCCCTTCAATCAATACTCATTGACTGGAAATTCTATTCATCTATTCTATTTATCGACTTCATAAGAGCATATGAGACTATAAGCAGACCTCTACTTCTGCGAAAATTTGAATTGTTTGGTTTAGGTGGGGTTGTTTTGAAGTGGTTTTGGGAATATCTAGTTGACTATACCCAAGTAACTAAATTCGGTAACAGTGTCGTCGGCTCTTTTTTCTCGTTTTGCAGTCCTTCAGCAGACAATTTTGGTACCCAACCTTTTTATAATGTATAGAAATAATCTGGTTCAAATAATTAATACGAGTAATATAAGATTCTTTGCTGATCAACCACTGCTGTACTTTGTAGGTGAAAATAAACAAGATGTTGTGAACATTATAAATGAAGACTGGTTAAGATTGTGTGAGTGGTTGCGGAACAATAGTTTGAGTACAAATATCAGCAGAACAAATTTTATGGTTATAAAAAGTAAATATAATTTAATCAACACATTTGATCATACGGGTATTCATATAAATGGAGCAAATTTGAAACAAGTTAACGACTATAAATATCTTGGAATAGATATACATAGCATTCTGTCTTTCTCTTCATGCCACCCAAGTTGCTAATAGGGTTTTCTTTTTGAATAGAATTGGAAAGAATCTTAGTATGTGGTCCAGAACACTGATATATAAAACTATAATTGCGCAGCACTAAACTAACTATAGTTCCAGCATCCTCTTCTGAATAAATCTGATATAAATTCGTTGCAAAAGAGACAGAATCAGGCGGTACGAACTATAATATGATGTAACCTATACAGGGTGTTACATAATAGTATGTCACAACTTGAGGGGGTAAATCTACGTACAGGTTCAAGAAAAAAAGTTTATATAAACATGGGTCCGCAAACGATTCGTTACGGAGCTACAGGGTGTTGAAATTTCCGGAAAAAATTGGTTTTTTTCTTCAAAACTCCTGCAGTTTTCGAGATATTCAGCCCAAATTTGGAATACAAGCTCGAACGATTGTATGCGTTCGCAGAATTGAAAGCACTTCTAATTGAAAAAATTACTAGTAGGCTCTTCATTTATTTATTTATTTTGACAGTTGCTAAAGTTTAACCAGCGTCTGCTCGAATTGTTCATTAAATTAACAATTTGTTTTAAGACTTTTGAAGTTATTGCTGTAAGAAAAATGGGTAATTTTACTAACGCCGAATTGGCTGATATCTATTACATGTACGGTCTGGCTGACGGAAACACAACAGAAGCTAGGCGATTATATCAGGTTCGCTTTCCAAATCGAGGAACACCAGACAGGCGAACATTTTCAAATATTCACAGAAGGTTGAGGGAAACTGGTACTTTTCTGCAAATAGTCATTTAAAAGGTGCAAACTCAAACTATGAGAATTCCAGATATTGAGGAAACAGCTTTGAACTGTATTGATTTGAATCCTCACGTGAGTACAAGAAGAATTGGAAGTCAGTTGAATATTCCACATGTTCTAGTTTGAAGGATTCTGTCGACTTTTCATTGTACCCGTTTCATATTCAACGCGTCCAAACTCTACTTCCTGGAGATTTTCCTTCAAGACTGAATTTCTGCCGATGGTTCTTAGATAAAATTAGAAAAAATACTCATTTCGATAGTGAAATTGTTCACAGACGAAGCTAACTTTTTGAGAACTGCTATCACAAGTTTATACAATAATCATTATTGGGCTGAGGAAAACCCCAATTTGATTGAGGAAACTCATCATCAAGAGCAATCCTCACTAAATGTCTGGGTCGGAATAATTAGAAATTATTTGATTGAGCCATTTTTTTTGCCTAACAGACTAAACGGTTCCGCTTATCGACAATTTCTTGAGGAATTTCTTTATTGCTCGAGGATGTGCCACTTTTGGTGAGAAACATAAAGTGGTTCATGCATGACAGGGCACCAGCACATTTTAGTGAGGAAGCTAGGGAATTCAAGAATAAAGCATTCAACAACCGATTGATAGGTTGGGGTGGGCCAGAACCATGGCCTCCTAGGTCCCCAAACTTAAATAGCTTAGACTTTTTCTTATGGGGATATCTTAAAAGTTTACTTTATACCACTGCAGATAATACTGCCAAAGAATTTAGAGATCGAATAATAACCTCTTGTGACACGATAAGAAATACCCCAGAAATGTTTCGAAAAGTGCGTGATGATATGCAAAGATCGACAGTGGCCTGTAGTCCTGCAGGTGGAGCACACTGCCAGTAATTAATTTAGTTTTTAATTGTTCTTTTTTAGTGTGATATCGAATAAGTATAAGTTGAGTCTCAAAAGACGAGCTATCAAAATAAAAGCAAATTTTGGGCATACCTATCGAGTATTTCTATTATTTTTTTATTTAGCGAATAACATACAATTCAAATAATTCAAATTCAATAATTTTCACTCGAAAACGGTTGGAGCTACGAAAAAATTACAAGTGTCAAAAAAGTTTCTAAATTGAACGAAGATGACGAAAATTGATTGTACGCTGATCTGTGGTGTACTGCGAAAAAGTTTGAAAGGGCAAAAGGAGACATGGCCTCGGAAAAGAAAACACCTTGTGAATTTCAGTTGGAATCTAGGAACCTGTAGCTCCGTAACGAAGCTTTTGCGGACCTATGTTTATATGAACTTTTTTTCTTAAAATTGCACGTAGAGTTACCCCCTCAAGTTGTGACATACTATTATGTAACACACTGTATGCTACTCTAAGGGACATGTTGAATGTATCAGGTTCTTTAAGTGTGAGTCAGGTCATATATATGACACAATGGTTTTGATTGATAAGGTCATTCATCAGTTGTGTTCGAGCATATTATTTGCATATAATACTTTTGTGAAATATATTATTCAACAAAAATGACTCTAACATGTATGTAAGTAGAGTTATCTCTTCATATGGTCATAATGATTTGCTCCACAATGGTCTGTGAGAATAACCCAAACTACCAGACTCATCAAAAACAAAAAACATTAAAGAGCTTTAAAAGTAGTTGTACAAATTATTGCAAGAATACTATCGATATTTAAGTTGTAGTTGCTATATTACAGTGATATGATGATGGAATCTAATGAAATTAAATTATGTAAGTACATAATTAAAATAAGTACTATCCATAACAATTCGGAGTACACATCATTATACACACTGTATACAGTTAAAATGTTCCAACTGTATCGAAACCGAAATAAACGTCAAAGTCGACCAAGCTCAAGGTAATGTCGACTACCTTCTTTGATTATTGCCAGAAGGTCAGACGGTAAATAAAGAATATATGTGAACGTTATAAGGCGTTCGAGAGAGATCGAAAAAGGCTATGATTGTGAATGAATTTCTGACCAAAAACTCAACAAGTACCACCGGATTCACCTGATATGGATCCGGCCGACTTTTTTCTTTTTCCAAGACTCAAATTACCACTTCGAGGTACCCGTTTTGAATCGATAGAAGACATAAAAGAGAATTCTCGACGAGAACTGAAGTCGATTCCGGAAAAAGCGTTTTCAAAAGTTTTGATGATTGGACTATTCATTGGCTTGAATGTATTATTTCGGAAGGGCCTATTTGGAAGGCGATACAATATAGTGGGTTCAAAAATAAATATTATGTGTTTCACCAACCAATTCCCGGTACTGTTTTGACAGAATGTATATCTTTTTTTTGTGTGTCGATTCAGGGTTCATGACTCGCCATAATAGTCTAAGCAGGCATCTCTACCCTAATATAACATTTGAATTATGTGGAGCACTTATTTATTGTAAAAACAATTTTTCGAAAAATCACGACTTTGCTGCGACATTAAGCTTAGGACCAAATTTTTTTTAACGTTGATTTGCAAATTATAATGAAACACCAAATGCACCACTGATTTTAAGAAATCATTCATAATTGAAATGTCGATAAAGTAGTATAAGCAATTGAATTTGCCAAAAAAGAATGATTTTATTGTTTCACGTGAATTTTTCAAAATTGCAGCTTTCAGTAATAGTTACGGTTTATATTGAAATTTACTAATCACTACACTGCCCCGTAGCTGAAGCAAATCGCGTACAATATGAACGAAATAATTTGTGTAAACTTATAAATTTAATTTAGCTTGCGGTTTAATTGCATAATACCTATTTTTAGATGCGATAAACCCTTCAACCCCTTCAACCATTAATAATCATCACCAGTCATGCCCCGAGTGTCCCCTTCGTGTAATTATATAGAAGTCAAAGTTCTGAGGGTTATAAAAACAATATGTTTGTTTTTGGTGCTCGCTTCTATGCCGTCAATGGTACTCAAGGGATTTTGAGAATAATACGCTTGAAAAGAATAGGGGTTTGAAACTACACTCGGTTTGGAGTCAAACAGAGAAAATATTAACACCACAGGGGTGCCATATTGTTTGGAGAGAAGCTGAATTCTTTATGAGATCATTCAATAAGCTACTCTATATAATCCAATGAAATTCCCTTCATAAAATTTATAGAAAGCTACTTGATTTCAATCGGATCCTCTTCTTCTCAATGTTACTCTTCGGGGCTATAAATATATTTTTATTTTGCCTATACTAACTCTATATCACACCACATATCAATGGAAACATACATGAATGTAATTTTATTTCCATTATAGTCTACGAGGATTCTTCCAATTCAGAGTAGAAATACCTTGAATTCCGTGGATTGGCGCAGGAGTTTTTTCAAAATTCTCAAAAAAGGGTGCGAAAGAGGGATGGAAAGCTTGTAAACCCAATGATCCTGATTCCAATGTTTGTTTACCGCACACTTAGAAACTAGCTGTTTTTAAGGTATACGTGACGTTCCTCAGGTTATTTTCTCCCTGTTCTCTGGAATCGAGTAAAAGATTACGTAAGTTTCAACTATTCAATTTAATGGGCTTACACTTTAGGGAACAGCACAGATTGTTTGGAATGTTCATACCTTCTATACGTTGCTCCTCTCCCATTGTGATTCAACATATCAAAATTTGACTTTCTGACATGATCAGTGTAGTCAATTTCTTATAACTTTCTCCCTAATTTCTATTAATAAATTTTGAACTTCGAAGTAGGAGACACCAAAACGTTCATTGTTTGAGACACGAAAAATTGCATGACTAAAGGAAAAAAATTGAGCTTCAGGCTAGTTTAGGTTAGCTCTGGAAAAACTTGAGATATGAAGTAGGCGTCGAGATATTGGGTAGGGTTCATTCAGTTTCAGTTTGAATCAAAATATGTGTCCTTCAAGCTGAACAACAAGCTTTAGGCATTCTTCAAAGAACTGTATACCGCATTTTGATCAAAGTGTTGGGCCTGAATGTTAATTCAGGGTTCGTATGAGAATATTGCTGCACAATCCATCAAAAAATATGAATCGATGGTGTTCGTCCCCTGCATTAAATATCTGGCCTCTCTGTCGACAATAAGGGTGAAGTGCCTATCTCTTCAAAACATGAAACACGATACTTCGGAGCATTTTGAACTGATTTGCATTGCGCCTAATATTGATCAAAGAGCAAAAACTGTACGAACCGGACTATGTCTTTGAAGAAATCTTCGATGGTATTATTTAGCAGTTTTTCATGCATTTCTATCGCAGAAACCTCATGTATAGATCATATCAAATATACATTTTCACTTCGAAGAATTGAAAGTTTCAAAACAATAGTTATCTATCAAAAAATATATTCTGACCTTATCTATCAAAAGTAACTAATTTAATTGGATGAAACCTTATTTGATTGAAGGAAGGCTTTGTGGCAACGGTATCTACGAAGTCGCAGCCAGGAGGACTATACTTATCATCGTTCGTATTATAACAGGCTCATCAGCTAGATTAACCAAGCCAAAAAGCAATTTGAGTGTGAACTTGCGCGGTCGAATAACAGGAAGAAGTTCTTCAAGTACGTGCGCTCGTCGATGTGTACAAAGGTGAGAGAACCTCAAGTTCATAATTTGTCTGGTAACGTTACCAAGGATCCGCTCGAGACTGCTGAAGTTTTGTCAGAATCATTCGCTTCCGCTCTTACTTCTGAATCTCCTAGCCCTCTACCTTCAGTATCTTCTCCTCGCTGCCAGTTCAGTTTATCAGAAGTCTCGTTCAGTTCTGAGATTGTCGAACAACACCTTCATAAATTGAAAACATTTTCATCTCCGGATCCTGACGGCCTATCTTCTGCTATACTCAAGAACTGCGCAGCATCCGTTTCTGTTCCGTTATAGATATTGTTCACACTATCTTTTCAATCGCATAATCTTCCTGACCATTGGCGAACTGCAGCAGTTACTCCTATATTCAAATAGGGTGACAAACTTTTCCCTGGTAATTATCGACCTATCAGCCTTACGTCTATTATCTCCGTTTGTGAACGAATTATTGCTGACAGTATGTACCAATTTCTAGCTAACAACAACCTAATTCCTTCAAATCAGCACGGCGTCGTTCCTGGTCAGTCTGTCATAACTAATTCCTTCTCTTTGTGTCAATGACTGAACTAAAGCGCTGGATCGTGTAACACTTATTGATGAAATCTATTTCGATTTCTCCCGTGCTTCGACCGGGTTCCATTGCGGCGTTTACTTTTTAAACTGGCACATTTTGGTATCAGAGGCGATCTGTTATCCTAGATAAGGGCTTTCTTGACTGATGGGAGCTACTTCATCCGAGTTGGATCTTCGAAATCTTCGACCAGACCTGTCACTAGGTGTGTCTTAGGGCTCTGTATTGGGTCCCTTGTTGTTCCTGATATACATTGCCAATCTTCATTTTCTCTTGACGTCATCATGTTCACAGGTTGCTGATTATACCAAAATATATAGCTGTCCTCTGAACAGCTGACATCTAAGGCGATCTGGATACGATTTCTGAATGGTGTTCCGATTGGCTGATACGCTCAATCTCGAAAAATGCTGTATCTTACATCTAGGCAAAAACAATTCTCGCTTGCTATACTTCTTGGATAATAGAGTCATTGCCACTTCTCGTACCCACGTTGACCTGGGAGTGAGGATTTCTGATGATTTAACTTGGTCTAACCACATTGACAGTATTCGAACTCAGGCTTCAAGAATGTCTTTCCTTCTCCTGAAATCTTTCCAGGGCTGCGATGTCAATACGTATAATATCCTCTACAAATCCTATGTACGCCACATTATGGAGTTCGCAGGACCTGTCTGGTCCCTAATCCTTCGTAAGGATATGGAGTATCTGGGAGCTATACAGAAAAGATTTACTAGGATCCCCTTCGGCCGATCTTGGCCATGCTATTCTGACAGACTTAACATTTTCAAGCTATCTTCGTTCGAATCCAGACGTCTTAGAGGTGACCTCATAATAACTCCATGGGTTATTCTACATCGATCTGTCTCCTTTATTCCTGCTGAATTGTCACCGACCACTCCGTGGACATGGTTTCAAGTTGTACAAGGAAAATTTCAAAACAATTCAGCGTCAAACTTCCTGTCCAATCAGATATTTTCGACTTGGAATTATCTCTCATGCGAGGCGATTAATGCTAACTCTGTGAACACCTTCAAGAATAAATATTACCAGCATGTGAGGTTGACTGCACGTTCCTGATCGACTTGCAATGGCACTTGATGGTATGAAGCTACTTTGCTGCTCGCTACAAGTTTTTGTTTGCTCATGGAAATTTAACTTTCTCTTTTTTCATTATTTACAATTCTTCAATTATTTTTTTTATGTTTATATACTATGTATTCAGTACGCATTATTCAATTTGTTTTGTGATTGAGTCTTATAGGCGTTGCCTCGACTCTTATCTATGTATTAATAATAATAATAATAATAATCAGTTCGGTCATCATCGATTCTGTGATAATGAAACAGGCACAGGGCATCGGAATGTTCATTCAGCTTTTCTCGATTATCTGAAGGCATTCGATAGTACCGCCCATTCTTGGCTTGTTGAAGTATTGAAGATATACAAAATTCACCCAGCCCTGGTAAAATTATCAAAGACAACAATGACACACTGGCGCACGTCTCTGCAGATCAACATGAACAATAAATCAATTAAAACCGACGAGATACCCATACGTCGTGGAATTTTTCAAGGAGACTCTTTGAGTCCACTATGCTTCTATTTAGCTATGAACCCATTGTCCTCAATGCTGAATATAACAGGATACGGATTTAGGATAAAAATAGATAGGAATTATTATACAGTCTCCCAGCTGCTGTATATGGATGACATTAAATTATATGCTTCGAACAAGAAGCAATTGGATGATTTGCTGACAACTGTCAGTGAGTTCTCGGCAGATGTTCACATGAAATTCGGGATTGAAAAATATAAGACCCTAAACATTCATTCAAAGAGGGAAAGTCATAGATGGTGAAACACAACTTCCAAACGGTGATATCATACAGTGCATGAGGGATGGCGACACATACAAATATCTGGGATACCAACAAGCCAGATTGCTAGACCAAAAACAATCAAAGGAGAAGATTCGTTCAGAATACAGTCAGCGTCAGAAGACTGTGTTGAAATCAATGTTGAACTCGGGGAACCTAGTCAAGGCAATTAACACCTACGCCATTCCAGTGTTGCCTTACTCATTTGGAATAATCAGATGGACTAAGACAGAGCTGGATGATATTCAAAGGCAGACCCGAACGATGCTAACAAAGTACAACAACCATCATCCAAAATCGTCTGGGATACGAACAACTTTGAAGCGGAAAGGAGGAGGGCGCGGATTAATAGATGTCAATTTACACACCGAACAGATAAAAAAATCTCAGAGAATTCTTCTCAGCAAAAGCTCTCACTTCTGACCTCCATAGAGTGGTATCGTTGGCTGATAAAGGATATACACCTCTAAATCTTGCTACCAGAGATGACCTACTAAATCTACCGTTCCTATCAGATACTGAAAAACAAGAGCAATGGCCAAGAAAGGAATTGTATGGACGACATCACCATGAGATTAATCAAGCACACATCGACAAAGAAGTCTCCAACAAATGGTTGATGAAAGGAGAATTATTCGTGGAAACAGAAGGATTCCTTATGGCCATTCGAGAACAAGTGATCGCTACAAACAACTACAAAAAATTTATTATGAAGGACGGAACATTACAAGAGAGCCAGAACAGCAATGCTAGTGGATGTCGCCATACCGAATAATAACAACGTGCTGAATAATTTCCAAGAGAAAAAGTCCAAATAAACAGACCTTGCTATTGAGATCAAGCAGATGTGGCACCTCGAGAAGATAGATATTGTTCCTGTCATCGTATCCTCGACTGGGTTGATACCCAAAACTTTGCTTGATAGCCTTAAGAAATTAGAATTGCATAAGAATACCTATATAGAAATGCAAAAAGCTGTAATTCTTAATACATGTAGGATAGTTAGGAAATTTATGTCAAGTATATTGTAATCGAGCCTATTCTTTTTGATTGCTGAGTCAGGGAAAGGTAAATCACATCCAGCTAACAGTTGAGATAGTGCATAAGTCCACGATAATAAATAATTAGTTTACTATGCTTACTAATGTCACCATCTATACAACAAAATATATATTTCATCCCATTTATGGTAACACTATAGAATCGCTCTTGTATGTTGAGAATTGATATTTCAGTACTCAGGAGGATCAAATTTTTGAAGCTGAATATTTCTGAATCTAAACAGTTTAAGACAGTGCTGTTCTCACTAATTCGTCTTAGAAAAGCTTCAGGAATCAGCTCTTAATGTTGGTCGTAGAGCTTGGGAACACCCTGTAGATAAAATAAAGAAAAAAGTTAGTGCTTCAGCGTCTTCAAGGGTGCGAAATTATGCGATTTTGTATTGAGCAACAACTAATATAGTAACACAATCTAATATTATAAACGCAGAAAAAATGTTCAAAAATAGAAATCATGAAATATTCTCGCAAATTAGGCATGCAACGTGTTATCACCAGTTAGTAGTCGTCGTTGCAAGCAAGCAGAATCGCGGGTGAATAATAGTTTCAAGAAGTTCAAATAGTTCCATCCCTCTTCCCCCTTTTGGCGTGAGATAGGTAATATGCTCACGTGCTTCGAAAACTATTTTGATTCATGTATTAGTAGTATCTGAAGAAGACATTTAATTGCAGAAATACTTCCCTCAAATCGTCAATTATGCGCATCAGAAGAGTAGAATCATTTTATAGATTTCCATTTGATAATTAGTACATTTTATTGAAGTGAAATTGCGTTCAAGAAATGACTAAATATTTTTGGATTTTAAATGAATCCATCAAAATTGAAAAATTAAAATTCTAAAATTAAAGCCATCTATCGCTCAATAGGGATGATCAGTCTGTGACTAAGGAAATTTATTTTTCGACAATGTCTTGAAAAATTCTTTTTTTGAATTTGGGAGGCTTTTTACTTGGTAAAATTCCATTATCAATAATAAGAAACAAGTAATGTGTTTTTAGGAATTTTACTTAATAATTGTGATTCGTAACGCGATTCACTACACCGTAGCTTCTTCAGACGAATGAATGTACAGAAAATAAGAATGAGAATATAAATACAAATGTTATTAAGTAATTAAAAGCTTATTGGGTTGCTCCTTCTCAAGTGGTTATTGATGACAGGTATATCCAATAAAATTAAGGAATAGATTGCTCCCTGAAGAGATTCAGTAGAGGTGAAGGGCTTTAATCGACTTGTTCATTGATGAGTCTACCTGAGTGTTTGTGTTTGTTGATTTCTGATTATCTGTATGCAAAATTTCAAACTGTGAGTCGAAAGAGTGACTATTTTCTAGGAGATGATTCGGCGTAATTTGAACCTAATTTTTTATTTGAAAAACTGCGCTTATGTTCCTATATTCTAATATTAAAATTTTTAAGTGTTCTACTAATGTAGAAATTATCACAGTCATTGCAATTCAATCTATAAACACCTGATTTATTGTTTTATCTGATTTGGTTTTATTATTTTTTATATGTTTGCCTAAATTATTATTCGTTTGGAAAGCTATGTTGAAATTATTGCTACTCAAGAATGATTTCAGTTTCTCACTTGTAATGCCAACGTAGGTTAAGGTGTTGTATTTTTGTTCCAATTTATCGACAGGGTAAATTTCATTCAATGCGATTCTACATTGTTTTTTATTTAAAACATTATTTATCAGTTTGGGATTGTAACCATTATTTTTGGCAATTTGTTTAATCAAATTTAATTCTTTGTTGAAATTTTCTGGTGATAACGGGATGTTAATCAATCTATGATTAAAACTGTTCAAAACATTCAACAGTTTTTTTTTGATTGTCAAAATATTTATTCATTTTAAATAGTTATAGACTGCATCTGAAAACGAAGAGAGCAAAATTATATTTTGCTGATATCCTTCAAAGCTTACGAATTTACCGTGAATCACTCGTCTCATTGATACTTTGACCAAAATGATCCACAGTCGTGTTCAGTGGCACTGACCGATATTGCACGACATGTTAATACCAACGAGCAGAGGAAACACAAAAAGTGGGTGTATGCAGCACGGTGCACTGTGGAGAACATGCAAAAAACCGGATGCATGCGATAAGACTTCGGAGAAAGAAAGCGTGTTCTATAACTTGAGTGTAGAACATTGAATGAAATGAATATAGCTATATTATACGAATCAGCATGAGTTTGTAATAAAAAAATAATGAAGAGTTCTATACTGAGACTGTTTTGAAAGAACGAGAGTTTAGGAGCATAGTCGCTTGAAATATTTTTGATAAGTATCCAATGGCGTAGCGAATAAGAACGGTTGGAAACTATTTGTTTCTTAATTGAATGAAACAATGATGTTTCAATTGGCGCGTTTCACCACAATATGGCTTCACCAGATAAGTAGTACATTTAAAAGGAAGATGTGCCTTATATATTACATTGGTAAAAGCAGGTACTTAGCTCGATATGAGTAAATCCAAACAGGGTTGCCTCGAGAACTGAAAAGATTCAGTTATGGGGTCTAATTCACCATAAAGTAAATTTCTGTGATAGCACCCCGTACTACAAGTATTTCAGTGAAAATTTAGTTTTGTTGAAGAAATAATTTAATGATAAAGGATTCAATATCCTAATAATTCGAAAATAACCACACTTGATTAAACGTTTGAAATGTTCAAAATTAAATATTTCTTCGACGAATTCAAAATTTTTTAAAGGCATCAACATCCGTTTTACTGTTATCCGTTCTTGTTGAGTTTTCGATCACTTCAATGTGTATAGATTCATTATATGCCTGAGCCAACCTCACAACGTTTCTTGTGAGGAAGGAGGTTGATACCTTTGACAAAGGATATTTATAAATATCCGCCAAGCATTAAAAAACGGACAGAATGTGGATCGATCGCTAGCGATACCAGGTATTTACTTCCAACATTGAATGCCTGAAGACCACCTTTCTGCAACTAATCGACTAAATATCTCGCTTCTAGTCTGCTCATTCTAAATTATAAAAAACTCGAATGAAACAGGCACATTAGACAATGATGCAATTCCTGTTTCATTTAGAGAAGTCAATACAAATTGAGCGTTTTCTTTCCCACAGTCAGGGCAAATTTTAGAATTTAAGGCACTGAGAAATTTAAACTCTTTGCGACTGAAACGAACCGAAATGAAGAAATACATGGAACTTATGAAAAGCATTGGTGGAAATTGAGTTTTCATATTTTTCCAGATATATAGGTTTGGTACAAGTAATATGTTCTTAACAGCACTCTTTGCAACACATTCTTGTTTATCTTTTGATAATTTTGATAATTATCTTATAGATAATTATCAAATCAATCGACTAGGTGGTTGCGGGAAAATTGTCGCTCAATTGGGATCCACAGAAACCCCACTTGAGGAAAATACTTTTCGGGCCAACGACAAGAGTACCTATTCGTTGTGTAACTGTGACACATTCTATCTAAACAATACACTTATTTCATCAGATTGAAGAATTTTACGACATTAGGTTTCCGAGCTACAGCATTAATCGTTTCAGAATCATGCATTGTGGTTAGGACGGTATATGAATGTGTCTTATTTCATTTATCATATTTTTGAAACAACTGTCAAAATTTGTTCGCAAATTTTTCTTCAAATTGAACAAGATCCACGAAGGAATAATATATGGGAGATTTCGACCCAAATTATTGGGTTCATAATATTTCTAGAACATCTATAAGATCATAATCGGCTTCACTTAGAAGATCGAACCTAGCCATCGGGGCTCTCTCGGTCGAACAGAGAGGGAATTGTTTTGTTGAGTTTGAATATTGAATGGATTTTTGCGAGATTATACTTCGAAATTGGCAAGCAAGAACAAGGAAGTGATTATGTTTCAGGAGATTCACACTGCGAAGGAAGAACATCTTCGCGAAAGAGGAAATTTTCGCGGAGATGTTCTTCCGTCGCAATGTGAGACATATAAGAGTCAGGTATGATTGTTGAAATATTTTTCTGCTAGTTTTCTTTTTCCATTGTTACAGATCAGATTCCTGTCCCAAACCCCCTTCCTTTCACCCTTGTCTTCGTCTGGAAATCATGGAGTGCAAGATGAAAACTGAAGCACACGACACTAACACAACATAAACATACAAGTTATTGCTAGTGCAATAGCGACAGGGAAACGAGTTTTTTCCTGAGGTTTTTTCACTCGTTTATTGAATCATACGCAAAATAGTATGGTTCCCCTGTTACATTTCCTGAGCTCACACTTGTGTTTTTTCTGACACACACCAAAATTATGGATATAAGCATTTATTGTAAATACAACTATTCGTCTCAGGCCAAAAACGACCCTTTCTGTCTTCCCCTCATTAATAACCAACCAATTCCCCAAACACCACCTCAAGACATTCGATTCAAACAGCCTATCAGCTTCCCCAACATCGTCACAGTTTATAAAGATCGTTGTGTGGGCCCAATATTGAGGCATGTCCCAGACCAAAAACGACCCTTTCTGTCTTCCCCTCATTCATAACCAATCGATTCCCCAAACACCACCTCAAGACATTCGATTCAAACAGCCTACCAAACATCGTCACAGGTTAGAAAGATCGTTGTGTGGGCGCAATATTTAGCCATGGGGTACCCCAACACTGGCAAGTTGTTTACCTAACCATCTCCCTTGCGCACACGCATATTGATATCTATTAGCTAAAAAGGACTTTAATTACTTTGTTTTGCTAACCCGTAGCGACCAAGTTTAACAAGAAGAGCCGAATGAGAGACAGAATCAAACGTCTTGGTCAAGCTCAAGAACAGTGTCAGCGAATATATCAAAATAATTAGTAGTTTTGAAAATAAATACAAGTATAGCATTAGAAGTACTCCCTTTCCTTTTAAAACCGAACTGGCTTGCTGAAAACGTCGGATTCCTCTCAAAATATGCGATAACTTGATCTCAAAATAGCTTTTTCAATACTTTGGAAAATATCGGAACCAGGGAAATCGGCCGATAATAAGCCACATTATTGACATCTCCATTTCTTAACGGAGGTACTACTCGTGATGTTTTAAGCAGTCTGGATAAACACCATCCCTCATGCATGTATCTATCAAATGGGTAAAATGGCTTATATCACTGTTCACGTTCATCTTCGATAGAACCACTGCTTAGCCGTGGCAGTTTTTTGAGTTACTGTTTCTTAAGGAATCAATGGTGTCTTTAACGGCAACAGGGCTGACTTCCTTAAATGAATTCGCAAGGAATTGTATTTTATCTGAAATGATAGCGTCAACATTCTTTGTAAAGGTTTTGTGTTCGGTATTGATCAAACCCTAGAAGTCACTCCAGGAGGTATTTCTTTTTTGTTATTAGTTTTTTTGTTATTTCTTTCTTGCTTTTACCCATGGTGCCTACGAAAGTGAGTTTACATTCAGAACGCTCCTCCACTATTTCGTACGATGTAAACCCATTGTCTACTGTTACGTTACGATTGATATTTTTTACATTCCACAAAGGCAATAAAAAAAGTCTTCTCTTTGAATTGTATTTTTCTCATGCTTCACGCATGAGCGTAAAGTTATCATTCTTTCTTCTCTCGAAGCGTATTTCTTTGGAATCAAATCGTATGTGTGAATGTGTTAAGGAATTTGATTCTGTTTTTTCACATCACACCTTTGAAAATAAATGAATTTCGTGGAGCTTCACATAAGAGTTCTCAATAGCCCCACAAAGGAAAATCTAAGAAGCTATCTCCCCTGGATGCCATCAGTGAGTACAGTGATTCTTCATTTTCGTGCTAGGACATAGGGTTTTCGAATTGTGAGGTCATTGGATGGGATTCTCATTCAAATATCATATCCTAGTGTCCTTTCTAGCTCTGGCATGTATGAGTTTCTTCTTCATGTCCCTTAGATTGATGCTCGGGTTAATGTGTGTCAAAAGTCTTCGTGGATGAATAGGGAGAGGCTACCACCTATTTGGTGGTATTGGAGCAAGGTCTCGCGTCACCTTTGTAATGAATTCTGTAAGGAAGGTCCACATTCAAATCTCATCGTGACACTCTTTAATGACCTGTTTGATCTGATACTTTTGCTTATTGGCTTGAGTCGCAATTTATTCATAATGTAATTGAAAATTATTGTCATCAAACAATATTTGAGCCCAATTCCGTTTTGACATGAAAAAGAAATCTGAAACTGTAACTAAGTTGCCGAAGAGAAATACCTCGAAATTTAACCATTCTGTAGGATTTAATTTTAATTAAATTTGCATCAGTTGCATTCTGAAAAATATAGGTGGTACGAAGAATTTCAAGCCTGCTCCGCTCTGTTCTGAATTAATTCCTTCTTCAAACGTAGACCTTTGACACACATTAACCTCATGAACAAAGAGTCAAAGTGATTCCTGCTTCAACTGCAGACCTTTGATAAACATTTACCTCAAGAACAATTAGTAATAAAGAATGAAATATATTTGAAAGGATTTCGGAGGCTGGAATACGTAATTTGAAGAATATTAAGCGTATCACTATGTACAGGGTGCGGCGTAATGGAAGGGCGTTTTTAACAACCAATCATGACTTTACGATGATCTTCTAGTCATTTTCCAACGAAGGACCAAACAGCGAAAGAAGAGTTCTATGAGATCTGTAGCGAACACACTATTACATAAATAGAGATCCGAGTAAATCTAGATGACTACAGTGAGCAAGTAGAACGATTTACAACTGAATGCGTTGTCAGAATGATAGGAAGAAGCACTAACAGGAAGAAGACCTTTGAGACACTTCCGCCTCAGATGGAGAGACAACATAGCCAAAGACCTAAGATTAATTAATATCATTCTACGATCACAAGAGCGTGTATCATAACATATAAATAATCAATGCTTGAACGAACTCAAATTAAGTAGAAATTGCGTGTGGTATTTTCTCTTAATCAGCATACCGCACGCAAATTATTATTTATCGTTTTAGTATTGATACAATCAAAGAATGTCATTACTGAATGTATAAGCTTCAGTGTTTTCTACATAGGATATGTGACAACAGTGCAAAATTAATTGCACTACTATATTTCATCTTATTTTCAATTAGTGATCTAACGGATTACCCTGATTCTGTTCCGTTTTCTTTTTAGAACATGACAATAGAAATAAGTTCAAATACACACACCACAAAAATTGTCGCATCACCTGGTATTCTGAATTCCATAATCGATTAAGCAGCTCGATCGCAGATTCTTTGTCAACATATGTTTTTGGACATATGAGGGGAAAAAATCTTATCTATGTAGTATCATTTGTTTCCATATGATCTCAAACACGTCTGAAACAAGAATGAGTTTATTTGACTATCAGTATTCATTCAATTTTTCTTTAGTTTTCGCGCTAATTTGATGCAATTTTTCTGTTTCTTGATGATTTTCGAATCTTTGAATCTATTGTAATGGCTGCTGAACATCCTGGACGCTATTTGAGTGATCATGAAGTGGAAATTATTGTAACACTTCTAGAGGAGGGGCGAAGCCAACGTTACGTGGCTAACTTGTTGAATGTTAACCAAAGCACTATTTCAAGAGCAATTAATCGGTACCACGAACAGGGGAATATGGAAGAAGGGCCGGAGAGGGAAGAAATCGGATAACAACACCAGTTGATGATCGTTGGCTTCGTTTAACTGCACTAAGAGTTCGGCACTGTACGGCTAGAATGCTACAAAATGAACTTGCACTTTCCAGAAATGTGCATATTTCATTGCAAATTGTTAGGAACAGGCTCAGAGAAGACGATATCACGACAAGGGTGGCTTCTACCGGCCCGCGTCTCACCAGAGAGCATCGAGTTGCGAGACTTCAGTTGGCGAGGGAACATGCAAATTGGGGTATTCCAGAATGGTCGAATCTTCTCTTTTCCGACGAGTCCAGAATTTGTCTAGTATCAAATGATAGACGCATGTCTATCTTCGGAGGGGGCTAATTAATGGTGTGGGGAGGCATTTCTTTCCATGGTCGAACTGAGTTAGTCCTAGTGAATAATAGAAGAATGACAGCGGCCAGATACACCTCAAATATCCTTGAACCCCATGTCGTACCCTTTGGCCCATTGATTGGCTAAAACTTCTTTTATATGTATGATAATGCTCGGCCTCATGCAGCTAGGGTAGTTATAGAATTTCTGCAAAATGCCGAAATTGATATTTTAAGATGGACAGCCAGACTTGAATCCCATAGAACATGTTTGGGACAACATGGGATGGCAAATTCAGCAACGTAGGATGCCTTGTAGAACACTCCAACAACTAGAACATCTACTTCCTGAAATTTGGAACCCAGTGGCTCAAGAGTACATCCAAATTTGTTTGAGGGGCTTCCGAGACGAATACTGGCAGTATTTAGGGCCCGGGGAGGAAACACTCGATTTTGAAAATGATTAGTAACCGTTCGATGCTAGTTGATTGGTCTCTTCGCGAATGCTTGAAGATGGTAGAAATTTTTAATTTTTCTTTAACTCGAACATTGTTGAATTTTTCCATCATAAACTCATATCTTTTGAATGATATCTTCTAATTTTACACTTCTTACTTTTACCAAGCGACTCTTGAATTACCAACCTAAAAGTTTATATAGTATTGTCGTATAAGTAGGGCGATGCGACAATTTTTGTGGGTAGTGTATTTAAATCTTAATTATGTTGGGAAGCAACGAGAAATCTTGAAAAATTCTGTTTTATTTACCAGTATATACAAGTTCTTTGTTGTAGGTCTCACGTCGAGGTCGTTTTGAATAAAATAAATTATCAACAAGATACTACACAAGGAGATACTATCCGATAAAACCTCCGCAGGATCCGCCTCTGTTTCGTAATCTCGAGAAGACTAAAAAACTACGAATAATACTTGCATTCAACAGGTTTCCCCTTTAATTAATCAACGATTGATAAACAAATTTATTCCGAGCTTTTCTGCAGCGAATAAATACTTTCCTTTCTAGCAACTATAAATTGTTAGTTGAGACATTGTAAGAATATACCTTCCATCAGGTAGTGGAGAACCATTACAGCAAAAAAGACGAATGCTAACATTTTCCTGTCAACGACACGAAGTTGTGTTGAAATTACTCATTATTCTAGACGAAGATTTCCGGAATGACTTGATGTAGACGTGAGCTTATTTTTAATTATGTTCAAAACCTTTAGTTGACGAAGCATTTGTTTGGTGCCCAAAATGTTCTTCCCATGTATATCAATAATTTTGATAATTGTTTCGTATTTTATATTATACTGACCCTATAAGATCTGATGGTGATGGGAGAACAAATATTAACAAATAAAAATTGATATTTAATTAAATAAAACCATGATGTTCAAATTTTCACTATACTGACAAACTCATGACTTTCACCACCTGTGGCTTCTTCCGATGAGTAGTACATTTAAAAGAATGATGTGCCTTATATATTACGTGGTTAAATCAGGTACTTAATAAATAGGAAAATCTAAACAGGGTTGCTTAAAGAACTTAAAAGATTTAGTAATGGTGACGAATTTTGCTATATATGACTAAATTTACGCAATTTATCTTTTTATAGATCTCCAATGCGTACCATAGATTCAATTTCAGTCTATTACTTTTATTATGTAAAATATCAAAATTATTATTGATGCAATGGTTTTTTTCGATTTGTACAGTACTGGTAGTTACAGTAGAAAAGGTTCGATGGGCAGTAACTACCTTTCAATCATATAAAGCACCAGGAGCAGATGGTATATACGCTGCACACTTGATGGTATGGTATGGACCAAATTGTTATGCACTCAATCCACATCTGCAGATCCTACCTAGCTTTGGGATACATTCCGGACTCCTGAAAAAGAGTTCGGGTTGTCTTCATCCTCAGGCCGGGCAAGATCGTACACAAAATCGCCAAAGATTTTAGACCAATCAGCCTCACTTCCTTCCTACTGGAGCACCCCCTACATATCACTCAATATGCCTACGAGCAAGGTAGATCAGTCGACTCAGCGCTACACTCCGTACTAGGGTATATCGAGAAAGGATTGGAAAAAGGCGAAGTTACTCTAGGAATATTTCAAGATATAGGGGGAGCTTTCGACAATACACTATAAAAATCAAAAGATGAAGCTATTGCAGATAGAAAAGTAAACAAAACCATAGCAAGGTGGATGGGACGTCTGCTGTCGACCAGGCGCATCGAGGCTCAGCTTGGCGAGTCGACCGTCCGGGGGATCGCCAGCAGGGGATGTCCACAGGGGGGAGTTCTATCTCCTCTTCTTTGGAACCTCGTGTTGGATGGGCTACTGGCGGCCCTTGACGGTGCTGGGCACTTTGCGGTGGGTTATGCCGACGACCTCGTCCTCCTTGTTTTTGGGAAATACTTCAGCACCATATGTGAAGTTGCGCAGAACGCTCTGCGAATGACTGAACAATGGTGCAGAGAGAACGACTTGTCTGTAAATCCTAACAAAACAGGCATGATTATATTCACTCGAAAAAGAAAACTACCGCCCTTCAAGGCACCCATTCTTTTCAACGAGGAACTAACACTAGAGAAACAAGTGAATGTGTGTGATGCTTGATGCCAAACTAAATTGGGACAATCACATCGAAAGACAGGCGCAAAGAGCCCGAAACACACTCTGGGCGTGCCGGAGACTTTTCTAACTCAGATGGAGACTTAAACCAAAGATAATATACTGGCAATACACAACAATGATAAGACCGCTCCGGACCTATGCCGCCATCGTATGGTGGCCTGCATTGGAGAAAGGGATAAAACGGAACAAAGTCAATAAGATCCAAAGGCAAGCATGTCTGGCAGTCAAGGAAGCTTCGAGATTCACACCCACGACCTCCATCTAGGCATCCCTCCACTACATATAGTGGTGGAGGAGGTGGCCATGAGGGCCTCTTTGAGACTGTGGGAGGGAGGTATGTGGAGTGGACACTACGCATCCCTGAACAAAATCAGAGAACTCAGATCTGACCTTCGCACAAGAGGAAATCAAACAAGAGCCACCTACTACTTTGACGAAACCTACAAAGTAGTTATTCCACCGAAAGAAATTTGGACCACACCCCACGCCTTACTCACACCACAGGGCCCCACCTGGTTTACTGATGGGTCCAAAAGCGGGACGGGTACAAAGTGTTCGATCAAGACGTTGGTCAATGACACTTTTCTATAGAATTTTAGACATAAGTACTGTCGATGCGCATCTAAAAACAAAAACTGATCGTGGTGTGGTCATAAAACAATTAGCTCGACAACCAGTATTGGAGCACATAAAGAGACGGGTTTTCAACTTACGCTTGCCTCGTGAATACTCGGTTCTGATATGCCAGATTCAAATCAGAGTGAAGCTAACGGAGAAAAACCAAGAAAAATATGTACATCTTGTTCTCCTAAGCTGAATAGAAAATCCACATATAGATGCTACTCTTGCAAAAAACACGTTTTTTACATTGCGCTAAATAAGATTGCCCTGATTGTGAATGATTTTGCTGTTGGGCATTTTTTATTTTGAGAATATTAGACATTTTCATTTCATTCTTAATTTTTTCTAACATATAAATCTTAAGTTTAAGAAAAAGTGTATTTCATGGTTCCTAAGAACATGACAAATTAATATATGTAAAATGTTAATAATATTGCAATTCTCTTTTATAAGCAATAGAAAATATGATCACTACGACTGTTTTGGTTAAATTATATACCACTAAACCTTTTTTCGCTAAAACAACATAAGTCAAGACCTGTTTTCTGGTTTTTTCATTATGTCTATCAATAAACTGTAAAGGTTATATGCCATTTCAATTTTTAACATTCAAATACTACATTAAACAAAAAAGTCCTTCAAAATTCATTTGTTTGTGTATGTTGTGTATGAAACAGTTTTATTGAATTCTGAAAAATTATAATTTTGTAATTATTGAGATTTTCGAAATGACCGATTCAATTGAAAAAATACGTATATAGTTGATTATTAAAATAATCTTTTCTTTACATTATAGATCCCAAATTAACAACACAACCTTTTTTTTATGTATATTATACTTATTTTCTTTCTTCTTCTTCTTCTCATACAGCTATTCTATCATACGTAGCACCCCATATGATGAATGAGCAGTACTGGACCAGCCAGCGGCTATGTGTCCAAATTCTGTAGTCCTTATTTTCTTTAAAACTAGCGCCACGTCGGTAATAGTGTGACAAAAAACCACGTCGGTAGCTAAAGGTTAATACTGGTTGCTTGTATTTTTGATAGTTCGGTTTCTTTTTGAATGTAGGATGTATATTTGGAAAGAGTAGAAAATATTGTTCCTTTTCATTGAAACTCACCATTAAAGAAAAATACAAGTTTATATTATGATGAAAATAATTCGACGAAAAAATGTTCGAGCAAGTCTCTACTTTCTACCCAAGTGAGTATCCCCAAAGAATGTCAAAGTTTTCACCTAATTTAGATGCTGAAAACTAGTAAAATTCGTTGCCTTCACCAATAAATTATCCTCGGAATTCGAGGACCTAGATTGAGGAGTAATTTTTATCTATTTGCCGTACTAGAACATAGGGATAACCTTCAGAAATTACGTAAATTTATCTATTTCAAGTCAGAATCATAAAACTATTTTAATCATTTAATCTGTTAATAAAACCGTTTCGTAATTGAAAACTGCATTTCAACGTCATAACTATGATTTAGATAAGACTACTTCTCGTGGTGAATTCAACCTTGGGTTTTCAAACGATAAGAATTCAAACTTTATAAGAAACTACAGAAATTCATTTCCAGAGAAATGACACTCATTTACATTCCAAATTAAGAAAATAGCCATACTTTACTACCTACTACACCCGTTCGACAAATGAAAAAAGGAGCGTTGCACGCAACAACTTTTCATAACAATTACAACTTTTTATAATCATTAAAGATAATGAGAAGTACATTAAAATCGAGACGAAATGTATTATTTAGGGTCATTGAGGCTCTTAATTTCACACTTATTAAATGTTGCCGGTCTCCTATACGTGCCCTGAAGGTTATCTGGTCGGCGATGAAGAAAATTATGCTATTGATATTCTGTGATAAAATCTATAGTAATCCGAAAGGTAATCTGATAAAAGTCAGGATAATACTCATCGGCCTGTCAAAGCAAGTATTATAGGAGTTCGAAAGTATCGAATTGCATTGTCGGCATGTCTTAGTTTCACCGAAGGTGATTAGTGAAAGTAATAAGAGAAGAAAAGCATTGAAACAGAATTTACATGTAATTATTGAGCGAATTCAACGAATGTAATTTATATTTCTCTAATTTTCATTCACACGAAATCTAATCATCCGAAGACTACGCGTTTTATTCATATGAATTTCGTTGATAATGATCACGAGATGCTTTTACAGTCTCCTTGAAATTTAAGGCATTAAAATGGTTTTGATGGTTTTTTATGTGGTTATTCAAACTGATATTTCAGCGTAGGTCTCGATTCTAGCCACGGTTTCGAGCCCTCACTAATTTTCAGTTCGAAAACGGTGTTTTTTTTATGAAAATTAACAAATTTTTTGTATCGTAATCGATACATTGAATTTGTATTGCATCTGCTTATAAAATGAGCTCAGTATTTCCTCAATTTATATCGCCTACCGCAAGAAATAAAAAGTTTCCGTGTTTTTTCTCGATGTTTTCCATTTCGAATAATGTGCATGATTTTTACTGTTGCAATATTTTCTTCTGTGTTAAAGTGCTCGTGATAGTGAAACAATTTTCAATATCACCGATTTGTGTAATGAACTATGAGTATTCATAATTTATTACTCCACGTGAGAGGAATATATGGATTCAAGAGTTTTTCTGCAATAGTTTCCTATCCAAGTATTGTACTTGATTTTCGCCATTGAACAATTTTTTCAATGTTATTCTACTTACAAAAGTGAAGAAAATATCAATGTCACCCATTCGAGAAATGATTTACGAGTATTTTAGTTCATTATACTGCTTAGTAGGAACATGTGGAAATCACAGATTTTCCGCCATATTTTCCATTCAAAGTGATATGCGTGATTTTCCATGTCAAAATATAGTTCTCTAAGCTATCCTGCATATAACGAAAAAGGATTTTCAATGTCACCCATTTGGGTTAGGTTAGATTTGGGAAATGAACCACGAATTTTCTAGATTTAAGCCCCACATATGAAGTTCATAGTTTTTCCGCCATAATCTTAATTCAAAGTATTGTGCCTGATTTTCGCTTTCAACATATTATTCTCTAAGCTATACTGTATACTACAGAGGAGAAATTTTGAATGTCACCAATTTAGGAAATGAATCACAAATTTTCTAAATTTATTTCAACTTATAAAGTTCATAGTTTTTCCGCCAAAATTCCCATTCAAAGTGATGTGCGTAGTTTTCGCTTTCTGATGATTTGAAAATAAATATGGGTTACAATTTGAAAAACGTAGTTTTAGATGTTTCCTCGTTTCGAAATGTGAGGCGGAAAAAACAACACTGTGTATACTGTGTCGGATATGAGTTATGTACCACATGGTTTCATTATTTGCTATGTTTTGATATTGGAACCTTTGGCGTATGAACAATACACCAAAACTTTAACCTTAATTATCGACGCGCGTTTCGCTAACTAAGTTAGTCATCAGCAGATGATAATAGACTATTATTATATTATCAACTTCTGATGATGCTAACTTAGTTAACGAAACGCGCGTCGAAAGTTAAGGTTAAAGTTTTGGTGTAGTGGTGATATAGTGTCTTCATTAGGTAGCTCACGCAGTTCTCAAGATATATCAACTTTTCACAAGAAGCAAAAAAATCAATAAACTAGAATATTTCTTGAACAAAAGAAGCTAGACTCATGTGTTAGGTGCTTTTGTAATTGGAATAACAAGTGTCATCAAACTAGTCATCAATATACAGGGTGTTCTATATTGAATAACAAAGTTGATATGCACTTCTTGTATAACCGAAAGTGCCATTGAGGTGAAAACATTTTAGAAACCAGCTGAATCAACTACCAATTACGTCTAATAGGCCACTCAACTTGGGATACCCTGTATAGTAGAGCATACAAGGAACTGAAACATTCAAAGATAGAATTCATGCAGGAAATCAAGCCTTTTCTGCCAACATGAACATGTTTCCACGTAAATTCATCGATAGATTACCCAACAGGTTTCCTTACCATTTCTTAGTTAGATAACTTGCAGCGAGGCCAAGTATGATCAAGATATCTTGCACAAATTTTGAAAGAAGATGCATCAAGACAGTGTATGATCAATCAGAAGGAAACGAAAAGAAGAGCAGAACTAACAAAGAAATACATTACATCTTACAATCTCAGGATATCAATCGTTACATCAAGGCTGGATAAACCAAGTGGCTTGGTAATATTCTAAGAATGGATTGAACAATATTGGGAAAATTTACAATCCTGGTGAGAAAATTCTTTGTTACGAAGGTATGATTATGTCATCCGAGATCTGAAGAGGATATAACGCAGGCCAAGCCCCACAGCGAGATTTTGTCCCATTTGATTTGTAAGGCAACCTGTGGACAAATTATTTATACGATTCGTATTCTCCTAACCTTGCGCTGTGCACCAACACATTTTGATGAAAAGCAGTGAAGTCTGTTGGTGCAAAAGTGCGACGCAGAGCGCTGTTACTCCATATATATAACTGACATATGTAGAAAATAGAGTAGTGGCGTCAGATGTAATTAAAATAACCTGTCGAATTTAGCTAAGATTTATGACCATAATCTGAAACACAGTTGATCTTTACAATAATTACCAATTATGGAACTTTTCGAGAAATAAAACAGAAGTTTCTACAACCTAATTAGAATTAATTAACACTTAAAATAAATTTTCTGTAAAAACTATTCTGAGATTTATTAACTCAATACTATCAACTCCTTACGAATCAATGTAGTATCATTGACCAGCATCTACTTCTAATTTGAGCTGCTGGTTAAGCTTCGGGTATAATCACAACTTGAATTACTTGTTTTACGTTGAAAAAATTCCGAAATTGCGTATATTTATCCCTGTTTCCTCACCGCACACTTAATTAGGGATAGCATAATATTCTAATTATCGATTACAGCCATAATGGGGGTGATTATGTGAATAATCTGGACGTGGCATCTATTCTTCAAAAAGTAAAATGAGATTATTGGTGCTTGGAATAACCAATGAGAAATATTCATCAGTTTTTGTGATGGAGACTTAATCCTTTCCATCACGAACAATCGCTGATTGAATTAATTTTATAGAAATGGTTATGAACGAATAATCATTCACTATTGTTTATAGTATAACATTTTTTTATGACGTAGTTTCTGTTATAAACTTTTCAATGTCATATCCTATACTGGAATATCCGAATATAAAGTATCAACACGTTGACTTTGTTACATACCTCCAGCGCACTATATCATTGGTAATATATAGGGTTCTTCAACGAAAATTAAACAGGGACTATATCTACGAAGATACTAATTTCTGATCAAAACACAAAAACAGTTCAATTTTTTTTCAAGGGGGACATCTTTTGGGATACAAAACTTGCCTGAAATATCAATCCCCTAAGCGGGGGTTGCAATCCTTGAACATTTTGTATATGGAAGATGGGTCGAGTGATGACTCAAAAGAAAGGTGGTATCTTTGTCTACATTGCCTTGAACCTATCTACCCTCGTCCAAAATTTCAAGGGTTGTCACCCCTGCTACAGGGGTTGAAATTTGAGATGAGGTTGGTACTTGATGATAACTACCATTGATCAGCATGGATCGGTTCCATTTTAGTTCTATGAAACTTGAATAGTCTCAGGGAAATAGTCTTCCCTATCTTTCAGTTGCTCACCCTGTGTCTTTTACAGTTTTCAATTAAAATGAAAAATTCGTTCAAGGCAATGTAGACAAAGATACCAGCTTTCTTTTGAGTAATCACTTGACCCATCTTCTCTATTCAAAATGTTCAAGGATTGCAACCCCCACTTAGGTAATTGATATTTCAGGCAAGTTTTGTACCCCAAAAGATGTCCCCCTTGAAACAAAAATTGAACTGTTCTTGTGTTTTGATCAGAAATTAATATCTTGGTAGATATAGCCTCTGTTTAGTTTTCGTTGAAGCACCCTGTATATACATGGATCCTTTTTATTTCTGTTTCGCAGTGGATGGTTGGAGTTTAGACAATTTCCGAAAATATATTTCATGGAAAATGTATTTTCCTTCTGCGGAGAGTGTGTATGTTCAAATCCAAAAATACATTTCTCTCATATATCTCCTTGAAGACTTTTATTCGGGAGACAATATTCAACTATCCGTAGAAGGCTACATATACCTCCCTGAAGAAGCTGGTTTTCCGAGTCACTCTTCATAATCATCGTCAATCAGAGCCAGATAGCAGTGTTACAATCTGGTTGGTGGTCTTCAGGAGCAACAAAATTCACTTTAGGACTAGTTTGACCTCGTCTCTTTTTTATACCCATTCACAACACCAAACTGTTGACAAGATTGTAGCACTGCTCTGCTATAGGAGCAACAGACTGCAGTTTCAGTTTCATTTGACCCCGTCATTGTTGCACATCCATTACCAACATCAGGTATGATTTTCATATTCAAATAATACCATATTCTAGAAAAAGATATAGTGCAGCATTTTCTTGTGATATGTACCACTTTGCGACCATACTAGAAAATGGGAATAAGTACGGGTTATCATATCAAAGTAACACTATTTTTCGTATATTTCTCTTGAACATGTCTCTAGGGCATGCAACTCATGGCGTTAAAACTAGCTTGGATAACCCAAATACACACAACCAAATTTATATATGATCACCCGATATTTGGAATATTACCTCAGAATAATACAGAATACAGAGATAAATTAAGTTTTATTTTAAGAAAGAAACAAATAAAAGGAAATGAGAGACTCTTTCCGCATATATTAAAAAAATTGAAAATTGTTTTCTCACGGAGTAGGAATTTTTTTCTCAACCTCAGTAGCTTGTATTACATCATCTTGCCCTGATACAAGCCTGAATCCGTCTAGGCATGCTTTAGATTAGGTTTTCGACCTCCTCTGGGTTGATACTCTGCCACTCTTCTGTGGCGGCTTGGATGAGTTGTTTTGGGGTTTTTGGATTATCCTGGCGGGATCTGATTTTTTTATGAGAATATCCAATCGAATTTTGCTTTTCAGATTATCCCATAAATGTTGAATAGAATTTACGTCTGGAGAGTCAGCTGGCCAGTCCGAAATAGCGATTCCCTCTGTTTCAAGATAATATCGCACGAGGTTGCTGGTATGCGGAGGAGCATTTTCTTGCATAAAAGTGAAATTCTTACCGTGGGCACCTCGCCAGAGTCACACTAAGGGCACCAGCACTAGGTCCAAGTAAATTCTAGCCGTTAAACTCGCAAGCAACGAAATAAAATCTGTTTTGCCTACCAGCATAATGCCACCTCAAAACATCACACTAACCCCTTGGTATTTCGGAATTTGTCTTGCTGCTCGGTATCTAGCTTGTCTTCCACTACCCCTTAAAACCCGAATCCGGCGGTCACTTGATCGAACACCAATTCTGGTCTCATCCGAAAAAAAAACATTTCGCCAATTGTCAAAATTCCAGTTGTTAATGTTAATTTTTTGTTCTCTGGTTAGCTCTGGAACTCTTAAGGACCTTCTACTGTATAAACCCCTTGAACGAAGTCTTTGACGTATCGTTTTGACTGATGCACTGATGATTCTTGCTTCCAAAAATTGTCTTTGGAGTATGGGGTGCGACGCACTAGGGTCTCTTCTTGCCATTTTTCACAAAAAGCAGTCTTGTTCTTCAGAAATGATCTTCCTACGACTTCTTCTATGCCTTTTTTGCAGAGATTGTAGCTCAACGTATCGGGCGTAGGTTTTTTAGATGTGAATTTCAAAATTTAGAAAAGCCTATAGTCACAATTGAAAATGCCTTACGTTAGGTTGTCCGATGTGCAGAGTGGTCGAATAATTGCTCTTGTTGAAGAATGGGTGACAGAGGGATATAGCGGTCAGGTTAGATTTTTTTCAATTATGACTATAGGCTTTTTTATATTTTGAAATTCACAGATTCAAATCTCAATGACGACTGAGTACAATATCCCCGAACATATGGTGATAGTTCAACATTTATTATCATAAATCCAGTTTTTTTACAACAAAAAACTTTATTCTTCACAAGTAGTCAAAGATCCATTGTTAATACAATCAATAATTTCGAAATACCGAATGATTCGATATAAATTTGGTTGTGTATGTATCGCATTGAAAGAAAGGAAATATATTATTTTGAGGTTAGGTTAGTTAGATCACAAACAAAATGTTAACGTCGATCAATAGTGGATCATATAATAAATTATTTTGCACTACTGTTGTAGCTTTCATCTTCAACGACCATTGTAGAGATTCTCTATAGCTAGGTCTATATATTTATAAAACGTTACAATGAGTAAAATCACCACAAAATATTCCAGAAAAAGAAAACTATGAACTTGTTTCAATTTTGTGGATTATTATAAAAGCTTTTACATCGTTTTTCATATCTATATCCCCATATATAATATTCATAAATATATTATAGCTGAACAAATTAATTACCACAAAAAATGGCCATCTGGCCCATTAATCAAAATCACGTAAACTATTGAACATAACCTATTCAGTTCATGTCCAAACCTGTTAACTTTTCATTTGATACAGCTAGATCATGATGATTTAAATGTTATCTGTGTTCAAATAAATTTGTTTTTGACATTAATCAGAACAGAATATTGCTTCGAGTCTATTGAAATTAGAACGATGAATAACATATTTTGTGTAGTTAGTATATAAATTAATGACTCTGTCAATTCTATAGATATCCAGACAGGCTATACCTAACTGGAAAATGTTTAGGGTTATATGAGTTGGTAGTTTTATTATTATCGAATATTATTCATGGTAATTCCACTAACAGATTTATGGTGATAATGAATGCACCGATACACATTTTCGTTATACATGTAGCAACATTGAATTATTTATGTATCTATGAATAGCAAAATAAATCAATGGGAGGATATGCTTGCTAATGCAAGGTTTTCTGTGTGTCATATGAATCAGATAATAATTCAGGGCGTTATAAAACTTGTAATAATGAATCATTGCATAGATTAATAATGTAGAGAAATCCTCTGAGATGAGCCTCAACTGCCTCTCTCTTCATTGATTCATAGCCGTGAGAACAGATCATCCAAAAGACTGATCGTCTCAATACAATTTTTTTAATGTTCCACTAAACCTTAGTAACTCATTTCTTTAAAAATTCTTTTACTGAAGAGGCTTCATCGGCAAGGACGATATCTCAAGAATTACTGAACTAATATTCTCTGTATGTCTATGCCTCTTCTGTCAAGAATTTCAGAATCAGAATAATTAGGAAGATGAATCTGTCTCCAATGAATGATTAATTTCTAGAGATTTGATTGTTAAAATTGCTATACAGAAAAAGTTGCTATCAGGAAAAACCATAAAATTGTAATCTTGAACAGAAGACAGATAATCCATTGTGGCAGCAATCTGTCATTTATAATTATTAACAACAACTTATCATGATTTTTATGATTCATTTAAGTAAACGAGCGACAAAAATATTTTGTTTATATTAATTATATTAATATTGTCTTGCATTATCACTAGAGGAGTAATTCGTCGCCTTTTAATGTTTAATAACTCTTGTGACTGCTAACCTTTCATTATTTCTTTTGCGTGAATCTATTACCTTATTCTTTCAGTCTTGGATTCAATCAATTATCGTTGTTTGTTTCTTTTAGGTTATTTTTTTGAGTTTGAACTAATGTTTGGTTGACACAGACTTTGTATATTAAGAGAAAACAGACGAAAATCCATTTAGCTACAATGAAGTGAGTTTAGTTACTGGTAAACATTAGAATAATGGCAAACAAATATACCCTGCTATTTGTTCACATACAAAAACTAACGCAGAGATAGCCAATTAATGTTTCACCAAAAAAGAAAAAAATAAATGACATTTACCGAAAATAGTTAAATCGCGAAAATCAGTTCTCATAGTTCCGAGTTAATCCTCGTTAATAAACCCTACTTAAACGTTCCGAAAATGAGTTTTTACAGAAAGGAAACCTTTCCGGAATAGTAACCATTGCAATTGGAACACTTTCAGTCACGCTGGCGCGGGACCGTTCACGAGCAGTTCTGAGCTCAGTTCCCAAAGATCTATTAGAATAATAAATAAATAAAAAAATCATAATAGTAGTGAGTGCACCAGTCAACAGTATGAATGTACGAACTGTAGATTTGCTAAAGATGTGTAAAAAATTGATGGAATACAATGTGGCCATTTTGTATTCGACTCTAAATGTCCTAGTTACCATAGACATACCATACATAGAAAATTTGAAGAAAAAAATAAATTACGATTTATAGCAGACTCTTGCTATACATGGGGGTTTTTTTTTGGTTGTCAATATACAGGGGCAAACCACAAACCATGATCAACTAGTGCAAACTGTAATGGGGGCTGATTTGTTGGCCGCTGTTGTAACTGAAACTCATATCACGGCTGAAATCGAGGAATTAGAAACGTATATATAAGGATATAACAGTTTTATACAGTTATCCGAGAGCAGACACACGGGAGGGTGACAATATATGTGAAAAGGGGGATAAAATGTGAGGAAGTGGGTAAATTTAGTGCTGATAAAGAATATTGGTGTGTCATCATAAAAGTGCACATAAATAACGAATCTGTCATAATAGGAGGAACATACCAATCACCTAGTGGTAAGGAACTTTTGTTCTTGGATTTTTTCGAAAGATTATTAGAGAATGATTTGTATGTAAGTCGTAGCTGTGTCGTTTTGACAGGAGATTTCAATGTCAATTTACAGGAAAATAATTTATATACAAGAAGATTACTTAATATCTTATCAGGAGGTTCAAGACAAATTATACAACATCCTACAAGATATACAGAGCAATTCAGAACATTAGTTGACCATTTGTATACTAATATAGCACATCTTAAAGAAATTGCCCGGCAATACGCCATGATTTCTGACCATAAAATAATCGGAACGAAATTCAAACTGGATGATGGCGAAAATAAAGAAATCGTTACTAGTGGAGATTTTTCAGAAGGGAAAATTCGGGAAATAATTTTACATTTATTTGAACAGGATTGAAATAACACATCAAGTAACGTCAATGTTTTATATGAAAATTTAATAATGAATATCGAAAAGGTAGTTGATAAGATACCTCCATTGCAGGTGAAGTGTGTTAAAAGAGCGAATAAAGGGTGGATCGATACTGAAGTGAAACAGGCACAAAAACTCAGGGACGAACATTATAAAGTTTTCAAATACACGTCAAATATAAAATACTTTGAAAATATAAGCAGGAATTCAGTAATTAGCATGATTCGAAGAAAGGAAAAAGAGTGGTATGAAAATGATTGATAAAAATAAAAACAGTAGCCAAAAAATGTGGAAAACTTTGAAGCAACTTGTAAAGCTGGTGAAAAATCAATAGATTATTCTCTTTTGAATTTGGGATACCAAAACATCAGTATTGAAAGTTCTTTGAACTATTTTTTTGTTGACAGTATAAAGCATATAGTAGACACTAAACCATTTCCGGATTTGAGCTTTCAAGAGGTGAAAATTAAAGTAGATGGATCGTTCAACGCTTTTTCGAAAATCTCATTGAATAAACTGAAACGCACAATCAAAAACCTAAAAAGTAAGTCGTCTATAGATGATTTTTTCACTGTTAGTTTATTAAAGAAATAATTTCCTGTAGTGGGATATGCCCTACTCAATTTAATAAATACTTCACTTTAAACAGGGAAACTACCATCTGCTTTGAAACTGTCACTACTCGTTCCTGTTCTTAGAGTGAACAATCCCAGAAAACCAGAGGACCTAAGACCCATAAATATGCTACCACTGATAGAAAAAATTATTGAAATATTAGTTCATGAACAGTTAAGTACTTACTTAGAAGGAAAGGGCATTTTCTATGGGGGCCAGTCAGGATTTCGAAGAAAACACTCGTGTGAAAGTGCATTTTGCACTTGCATTGTGTTGTCGAAGTGGAAAAGGGTGAAGTGAAAACGTGCATTTGAAACTATTGACCGATCTAAGATGATGGAGGTGTGTCGGAGTTATGGAGTTGGTGGCGCGGTGCTTGCTTGGATAGAAGATTACCTACGAGACAGAACCCAGAAAACCAGAGTTGGTGAATATACCGTACGGGATTCCTCAAGGAAGTATTCTTGGACCCTTATGGTTTATACTCTATGTGAATGATCTGAGTGAATATTTGTGTAATTCAATTGTTAACTTGTATGCAGACGATACCTTTATATCTGTCTAGGGTTTCAGTATTTTGGAGGATATTAAAGCATTGAATGCGGAATTGAATATATTTAAAAATTGGCTCACTTTTGAGAAATTGAAATTGAATTCTATAAAAACAAAATATATTACTGTCGGTTAATTAATGAAGACAAATTTGTAGTCAGAATTGGGGATGATATTGTGGAAATTGTTGATGTAATCAAATATTTGGGAATTCAATTAGATCCACATCTCTCATGTTTCTTATATGTGTAAGAAGATTGGTAAGAGAATCGGTTACTTTCGTCGAATCGCTAAGAATTTGTCTGCCTGAGCAAGACGAGTTGTATACAATTCCGTGGTTCATACATACTGTTTATCGCTAATGATTTCCTGTAATAAGGAGGATATAGAACGACTTCAGGTTCTACAGAATAAGGCTATGAGAGTTTTGTTGGGATGCAGTAGGTTCAAGAGGGTGGCTGATATGTTTAGTTCTCTAAAATTTATCTGTGTTCAGAAAATAATAGAAAAAAAAAATAGAAAATAATCTTGTTGCTTCATGCTTATCACATTTTTTTGTGAAAAGATCAACTATGATGTCTTATAATTTGACAACAGGCGAAAATTATTATATCAATAAGTATCAGACGAGAGGCTTTGAAAAAGCCCTGTGGAGTAATGGTTTGAAATTGTTCAATCAGCTGCCACTACTTGTGAGAACTTTCCAGACTGTTCGGGTGTTTAGAGCTCGACTGGGGGCAACATACTCTTCAGAATCATTTGGATGTATTTGTATTTATTAATATTTTGTAAAGGGATTGTAAAAACTAAATTCTTGTTGTTTGTTGATTAAATTAAATTTCATTTCATTTCATTTCATTTTATTTCATTTCATTTCATACATATTTTTGTTCTTAGATCTATAAATAATTTCAATATTTTCGTAATATAGAAAAGAAATACTTCTAGAGTTATAAGAATTCACCCAGCACGGCTAGGATGCTAACAAAACGTAACCTGTGTCTACAAAAAAGAAAACGATGCGTCGATGAAGGTGACTGATACACATATATTAATTGAAAAGCAAGTGATGCTTAAACTGATTATTTTTGAATAGATGATGAATTGAGATATAACTGTTGAAATATCTTCAAATTCAAAATATTGCATAGATTTGAAATTTGAAATTCTTTTATTTACAAACTAGTTAATCAAGTATTCAAACAAGAAGAACTATACTCAGTTTTTTATTTTCATTAGATATTAAAGATAATATAAATCACTTCCACCTCTTCCTATTTTCATCCCGAAAAAGTAGGAGCATGGTTTTTCAAACTGGTTCATTAACCTGGCAATTAACACTTCGATTGACCCTATGTTCGAAAAAAGGTGATTCAGAATCAATCTTTTGAATATTGAAAGCTAGATAAGAAACTTTTAATATTTTTGATTCGATGTAAGTATCAATAAGTTATTCATTTTCGTATAAACATCAAATATCAGAGCCTATTACTGATACAAGTCGAATTTGATACCGTTTACAGTTCACTCTAGAAAACAAACTAATTATTTGAATACATTTTCAAAGAAATAGGAAAAATAAGATACAATTCAATCTAATATACAGGTATTTCATCTCAAACGAGCCACACAGTACATTTTTTATCCAGTAGCGATAGGGAAAATTTGTCGAAAGACGTAGAATGATTTTGTTTGGGGACATATTTTGTCGTATATTTGAGGTTAGGTTAGCAACCACTCACTTCAATACCTCAAAATTGAACAAAATCACTCGACGTGTTTCAGCAAATTTTTATAATCACTATATGATAGGAAATATATGGGGTGGTTCGTTTGAGATGGAACACCTTGTGAATGATACGATGAGATCACATAAATTGTTCATAATTTTGCAAGTAACTGTCATACATTAAGTTAAATATTATATCTTAGGATCTTAGGTTGTACCTTAGGATCTCAGTTAAAAAATGCAAAACATCTACATCTTTTTGTCCAATTCTATTATCGTCTAAAGGCAAATTGGACAATTTAAAACAGAGCTTCGCAAAGTTAAAGCTTCACGTACCCCTGTTATACATTCGAGACAACGGCAACGCCTTTTAAAACTGACCCAAGACTTTATTAAAAAGACAGGTGGACTTGTTTTTTGATTATAAGTAGGAAAAAATTTTGGAGCAATTTTCCTCAATTTCTATATTAATTCATATTCAGAGATTACTTTGTGGATGGTTGGATTATATTCATAGTTACATTTGTTTTTATCATGACGAGCTGTGTAAGCCCAATCTCATAAGGCATACACAAAAGGCAGAACAGCTTAAATAGGAGCTATATACATTTATCTTGTCTTGCCTATCCAAAATATTGTCGTTGCGACTATAAACAAATTTCGAATGCAATTTTTAGAATTACTAATGATCTCCAACATTACCAGTATCGGGACCTGATCTTAAAGAAAGAAATTTGATTCATTGCATCGCTTCATATAATTTAGATTAGACGAAGGTAGATTAGTACGCATACAGAACCGAAATACAGATGACGTTGCACCTTCATAAAAGATAAGCCCTTTCATTGATCTGAATCTGCCGAACTAATTTTGACAGTTTTGAATACGTTTTATTTTGAAATAACGTTCGAAATTTAGTGCTATACATTGAAGATTTATTCAGGGAACAATACTCAACCTTTCGTAGAATGTTACATATCCCTCCCGCAAGGGGCTGGTTTTCCGATCCCTCTTCATAATTGTCGTCAACCAGGGCCACACGGTGTTGGTACAGTCCGGTCGAATGTCGTAAATAGGAGCAATAGACTGTAGTTTCAAAATCGTTGGAACTGTTGCATAACCGTGCACAACACCCGGCCAGACAGCCACCTACTCATCTTAATCCGTTGGAGCGCATCAAGTACATTTAAATGTATTGGTGTCCTTCAAGAAACTGACACAAGGGTTTCCTGGTGGTTACTACCAGCGCCACCAGGAAATGATAAAAACGAAGGGTAGATCAAACAGAAAACTTCAGGAAGCCTAAACACTGAGTCTGCAAGATGCGATCTATCCTAATGCTTGCGCTCCTAGTACTCGTCTGGCTAAACATTGAAACGTTCAATTCAGGCCGTTACTTATTATTTTGGAATTTATGGTCTCTATAGTTAATTTTCAGATTACTTACGGTATTTTTCTCTTTGTTTCATGGGTTTTGTAAGATATTTCAATGAGGGAAAACTAAGTCTCACATCATTCGTTCTGTCTAGGAATAGTTCTCTGTTTCCTGGTTGTGCCTGTTGAAGTTTCTAGATCTTGACCTAGATTAATCTATCAGCTGTTGGATAGTCAAGCGGACATCTTGACATCTTGCCATTCTGGATTTTTTAAGTGAAACTACTAATTAAAATCAGTGTGTGTTTCTGATTTTCGACATTGTGGTCGATTGAATTGAATCGTTATATTTGCTAGTTTGTCTATAGTTTTATGGATTTTGAATAGAGACAACAAGCACCTTGTATAAAGGATCGTATATGTTCTGGTTTGCTCCAGTGTTGCTCTAGGTTTTAGTTCAAGTTTTGAGTTTCGTTTGTTCCTGCTTTTGAACTCCAATCGGGTAGTAAGGATTTTCCATTTCATCAACTGTGTATTCTAATATTGTGTGTAAAACAAAGAATTGGACGCGAGATCTGAGACTACCAACGAAGTCCACTATCGGGGAGATCTACCCACATTTTCATTGTATTTAGAGCCAAGCGGTAGTAATAGAGACATTCCAATCTTCGATTTTAAACTCGGCCAACAGTTTCACAGATATTTTACTTATCATTTGAATTTGGGAGGCTTTTACTTGGTAAAATTCCATTATCAATAGTAAAAAAACAAGTACTGTGTTTTAAGGAATTTTACTTAATAATTGCGATTCGTAACGCGTTTCACTACACCGTAGCTTCTTCAGACGAATGAATATACAGAAAAATATAAATGAGAATATAACTATAAATGTTCTTGAGTAATTAAAAGCTTATTGGGTTGCTTCTTCTTAAGTGGTTATTTATGACAGGTATATCCAATACAATTAAGGAATAGATTGCTCCCCGAAAAGATTCAATAGAGGTGAAGGGCTTAAATCGACTTGTTCATTGATGAGTCTACCTGAGTGTTTGTATTTATTGATTTCTAAAGTTTCCCAAAGATCTACCTTCCAATATTTATTATCTGTATGCAAAATTTCAAACTGTGGGTCGAAAGAATGATTATTTTCTAAGAGATGATTCGCGTAATTTGAATCTGATTTTTTATTTGAAAAACTGCGTTTATGTCCGATATTCTAATATTAGAATTTCTATGTGTTCTACCAATGTAGAAATTATCACAGTCATTGCAATTCAATCGATAAACACCTGATTTATTGTTTTTACCTGGTTTGGTTTTATTATTTTTATATATTTGCCTAAATTATTATTAGTTTGGAAAGCTATGTTGAAATCATTGCTACTTGAGAATGATTTTAGTTTCTCACTTGCAATGCCAACGTAGGTTAAGGTGTTGAATTTTTGTTTCAATTTATCGACAGGGTAAACTTCATTCAATGCGATTCTACTTTGTTTTTATTTAAAATATTATCAATTAGTTTGGGATTGTAATCATTATTTTTGGCTATTTGTTTAATCAAATTTAGTTCTTTGTTGAAATTTTCTGGTGATAACGGGATGTTAATCTATCTATGAATAAAATCATTGAATGCTGACATTTTATGTTGATATGGATGACACGACGAGTTATGTATTATAATATCTGTATGTGACGGCTTATGGTAAATTGCGAAAACATGTTTTCCATTTTCATTCGAAATTGTTACGTCTAAAAATTTCTTAAAACACAGTACTTGTTTTTTATTATTGATATTTTACTTAGTTCATTTAGATATATTTCAGTGTGATAATATTTCGTATAACTAGTACTTACATCAAATTTTCAACGGACATATTGTCAGACGTTCATGTAATTAATTTTGTGAAAGACCAAGTCTTCCCTGCGCAGGAAAGGTTCGTCTGTGATTGTGGGTACCTTGAGTGATACATTGTATTGGTAAGTGTTTAGTGTTGACGTTGATGAATATTTGAGTTTAATTTTGAGAACCTACATACGTACTTATTGTCAGTTGGATAATATAACCTTGCTCACACTGCATTTTTACCATCTTTTCTTTACCCAATAGTTACTCTAAGCAAGTTAAAGTAAAGCGAGTTAGTATAGTTAGCAAGAGAGAGTTTCAGATATTGAACCTAAGTATTTTGTATTTCTTGATCGTTCTCCTGGTGAATCATATTTTGGATTGTGGAATTTTAAGCATTTTTAATCTGCAAGGAGTCTAGTATTACACTAAGGTTATTCACAGATGCTTTGGCGCCCCTTTCTCTCTAATTGATCCAACGAACCCCCCCATCTTCGACTGAGCGAACCGTTGGCACCAAAGTGTAATAGCATTTGGTAGAACGTTGTACAACTACTTTATAGGGTTTTAACATAGTAGTCGATAAATTCAGTAGGTTGACCCTATAACATCAAGACCAGCACAAAGAGCGTTAGCTTTTCGACAGATGGCACCTTGCAAACACAGTCAGTAGCGTTGCGGTAGATAGTCGAACTAGTATGGCTTCTTGAAGTTTTTTGTGGATCTACCCTTTATTTTTATTTCCCAGTGCCGATAGTAGAAGCCTCTGTCAGTACATATACATGTACTTTGATGCGCTCCAACGGATTGAGATGAGTAGGTGGCAGTCTGGCCTGGTGTTGTGAATGGGGGTGCAATAGTGACGAGTTAAAACGAGAACGAACCTCCAATCTATTCCACATATTCACGATATCCAACCAGACTATACCACTACTTCGTGGCCCTGGTCGAAAAAGATTATGAAGGGTAGATCGAAAAACCAGCTAACATTCTACGAAAGGTTAAATTTTGTTTCCTGAGTAAAAGTCGTCAAGTGTTCAATAATATTGGCTGAATTAACCATAACAGATTGAATGTGTTCTACGAGTTTGATCAGTTTCAGCTCTTCTTAAAAAGTGTGGATATGGAAATTATTGATAGATATTTAGATTAAAAGATTCAAAACCGCGATTATCCTTTGTCGTATGGCATGATACCGAACATCGGAAGCCCTATATAAATTTCAAACTGGTTTCAGACCATACCTTCGGGCATCTAGAATACATGGCGGGACATTCTAGCATGGCAATCACGGCATTCTTTTCTTATGTACACCCATGATTTATTGTATGTTCTCAATATTTATGTATTCCGTTGCAGGAATTCTATTTTTTTTTATGAATCAGTAACGAAACTACTCACAGAGATGCCGTCTGAGAGAAAACATAAATAAGACACTTTCTGAATATTCAAATTCTGATATTTTAAGATAACAACAGTCTGTCATTCTATAATAAGCTCATTCTATTTTGAAAGAAAGAAATAAAACGCAACTTAAATGTATATAACTTTGAAAGTTACTACTTGGTTAAAATGTTTCGGAAATTCAATCCTAAAACTCGAAATGCTCGAGTTGTCGAACAGCACGACGGTCAATTTTGGACCCAAGGGGCTATGTATGAACTGCACGACAAAATGGGAAACGAACAGCACGAAAAAAAAGGTTCTATTTCGTCGACTAAGTAGGTACAACAGATAATAAAGTCATTGAGATTAGATGGCCTATCGGCATACTTTAAGGAAATTAAGGTAAAAACTGGCATAGAGTATTGTGTTCGTCACGTTCACAAATAAATTCAGCAATTTAATAAAATATTGACTCAATTGCACTAGGAATAATACAACAAACAGGAAAAATTTAGGGTCCTCTAAAAGAGTAAATATTGAAATATGCTCAACCTAATTTTACCTAACACCTATCCTACTAACCTATTCAATTCAAAATTATAAATTTAAATTAGGTTTGAGGTTCGGTTAGGTTAGTTAGGTTTGGTTTGAAAAGATTTCCATTAGGGTATAAAATGGCATTTCGTGCAGTTCGTACTATAAATTTGGAAAAAACGTTGCCAGAATTTGTTTTTACCTGTTTACTTCCGTGGGTTTCGTTGTGCAGCTCGTCTTTGGCCCTCCTATTCTATTTACAAAAGGTAAAGAGTAATAAATTGCTCGGTCACAGCACACCGATAGGCGTGAAATCAATGGTTCCATTCAAAATGTAGGGGAAAGAAATAGGATACTATCTATCACGTGACAAGAATTTATGAATAAATATTTGTAACCATGTTCACAAAGAGTTTTTATTGAAAAGTTTCATAATATTCGTCGTATTACCAAGTTGATCGTTAAAAGCAGGGGGGGAAGTTTGTGAATATAAGTTCCAAGTATTTGGAGTGAATGCATGTCTCTGAAATTTTCACAAGAAGAAAATGAGTGATTTCTTGTATATTGACAAATTCTGCAGCCAGAAGCAAGATTTTTGGTCGTTTTCGCTCGATGTTTTTCTTAAATCAGTTCAACACTAAGTAGGCGTTTTCAGATTCATTCTCATTATCATCTTATAAATAACAATTGCTTCCATTACTTGTGTTCTAGAATCATTTTATATCAGTCCAAAGTGTCTAATTGAGAATTATTCAGATCTGACAAAATTGAACATTCTGTACTATCATACTTATGTCCTGGTATGTAGCTAATCTCTACCCTAGTGTTCCTAACTAACCTAACCTCACGATACATTGAAATTAATTAACCAAGCTCTCCCGAATAATACTGAGGCTCCCACCATACATTTAGAGCTTATGATATTTTAGAAGTTTGTTTAGAACGAAATTATTTCAACTTCAATAGTAAAATTTACATGAGCAACGACAGCCTAATAATAGATAATCGTCTCAGTCCTTTATTAGCAGAAATTGTCATGAATAATATTTAGAAAATATTTTATAATTATGCGCTGTGGATATACTGCATTTATTAGTAAGGTTATTAGATTTTTTCAAGTATCATCATAATTTCAATTCACCCAATTATAAAGTTCACTTTGGAAATGGAAACTGAGTATTCTAGTAACTTTTAGATTTATCTGTAACTAAAATTGATCACAGACATAATTGTTCTATTTTTATAAACCACCCCATACAGATATAACCATACATCAACATAAATTAGCAGCTAATAACAGTATGATACATGAAAAATATTATAACATTGTTTATCTCATATATATATATATATATATATATATATATATATATATATATATATATATATATATATATATATATATATATATATATATATATATATATATATATATACAAATATTTTCCGCGACAAACTTCGCGAGAGTCTACATATGTAAACTTGAGACAAAAAGAATTATTCAAAATCCGTAAATCAATCAATCAATCAATAATAACTAGCTCTTGTCAGGAAGGATTATTCATTGATCTACGGATTTTGAATAATTCTCAAATATATATATATATATATATATATATATATATATATATATATATATATATAATGGAAACTATGGTATAATAGAATTAGGATTATACCAAAATTCGTCACCACTACTATATATTTTCAGTTCTTAAAGCAGCCCTGTTTGGATTTTCCTCGTATTGAGCTAAGTACCTGCTTTTCACTATGTTCTCCATAAGCCACATCTTCCTTTTAAATATACTACATATCTGATGAAGCCACAATGTGGTGAAACGCGTCACAGGTTTGTTAATGTAGTGAAACTTTTTGAACAGTTTAATTTACTTTACTGAGTATTTAGTATCGATCTCAACTCGATATTGTCTAACGTTCCTGAGAAAAGGCAAATTAGTTCATTATCGTAGAAAGAAAATGTCCTGAAGCGGATTTTTTCCGATACCTGAACTAAAAGATAAAGCTTTTTACCAGATACTATGTTTATTGCTCAGCGCGAGTAGCCTTTAGGCTTTGATTCCTTTACAATTCCGAAAAGATAACATAACATTAACGGTGTATCTTTGGATTGTGTTGATTTATAAGCTCGATTTTCACACAATTCTAAATTTCCGACCAAAGTAATCAGTATCAATTTTGAATCTATACCTACACGTATTCCTGAGAAAAGGTATTGACAGACAGTCCAACAAAACAAAGAAGTGATCCTATAGGAGATCCTCTCTTCCCATTTGAGGTACAAACAACTCAATTGTAAAAAGCCTATGAACAAATAAGTTCTATCTTCCTAAATTCCCTTTTCCACACTGTATTTTGTATAGGGGTATAAGTACCTTATTTGAAGACTTGTTCACCTTTGCGAGAACGTCTACATAACGATAGGTCACTGAACCATGTCATGCAAAGAAAAAAAAAGAAACCGACAGTACCGACACGTCAACAAAAATTAATTCGATGAGTTACAAGAAATTTTCATATTCATATATATATGATGTTGAAGCATTTTCTAGCGCCATTTAATTAGTTGAGGTGGCTTTCATAATTCATTTATGTAAATGAGCGATAAAAGCAATTTCAGCTCTGGTAATGGTAATTTTCATTTGATATTTTTTACGCTTGGGTGACTTAACTCGTATTACTTCTGCTATCTCTCGAAGAAAGGCTGCAGAAGCTCCATTCCTTTATTTACTACGTATACTTAATAATCTTTAAAATGAATGAAAGTCATCAGAACTACGACTGTCATTAAAATAAGTAATTGACAAAGCAAGAGTGATTCCACTATATTGTCTGCAACAATATTAGATTATGTTTCATTTACAGTTTGTAAAATAGGCAGTTTTGTAATTCTTAACAGAATGTATCATAAATGACAGGAAAATGTGTTTTATAGAAAAAACAAAAATACTTCAGAAGTGTGATAACAATACTGTGCGAAAGAAAATACAGACTTCGCCTAATAAATAGGTAGTCTTCCACTTTTATGGAGAACAGGAGGAATTATTATTTCATATTTTAACCTACTGCTGATTCAATGATACTTGTTGAAAATATGACGTCATAGACATTTTTCTAAACACTGTACGGCATAGAAATACATAATTTAAAAGCTCTTATTTTTCTCTGTAGATTCATTGTGATCGTGCAGTTTTAAAATGGCAATTCTGAAATAAAAATACCTTTTCTTGTTCTATCAAGGACCAAAACAAGAATATTGTCTTATTATGAAGAAGTAAAACGAAGGAACAGAATAAAAATCCTTATGTAAACAGAATCATATGACGAACAACATAAAAATTTCGCGTTATCAATGCATACAGTGCTGAAAAAAACTAATATCAAATAAACATTTATGTGAAAAAACATTTAAAAATAAAAAAAAATTGTTTTTGAAAATTTGCAAAAACAAGAGAAGCCTAGTTCGGTCGAAAACTGACTATGGTAGCTTCATTTATTATACCCCAGATAGCAAGAATCAGCAAATGTTGAACGTCTTCAAAATGCAGCAATCAGATTAAGTGTAGGTTAAAGGAAAGCTAATCGTATCTGCATTTTACTTGCAAAATCAAATCTACCAAACATCTAAATCCGAACACCGTTCCTAGGCAAGAATCGTTTATCAAAATGTATTTTTGATATCAATTATCCGTCTTATACCACAGTGCAGGAGCTCTCTACCAGATGATTCAATAACGTTCCCAAAAAAGGAACCTTGTGTAAAGTAGCACTAAAGAAATCATGCGCTATGAAAATCTTTACAGATGGAAGTTCATCTTAATGTATCCAATATGGCAAATGATGATAGAAATTTCGAGCAGGACATATTCACTGACTCTGAAAAATATTTTACCAAAGTCTAAGCTGAATATTTATGCATCGAAATAGAAGAAAGGGTAAAGAGAGTATTCCAGGACAAATGTCATTTCAACAAGAAAAAACAATTTTCATAGATTCTAGCCCATTAAGGAATACAAAATAATCAGTAAGCCAAAGATGCCATACGTACAGGTATCGAGATGTCGCTCCACCATTGACAAACTAGAAGAGCGGAGTAGACTCCGTCTAATATGGGTTCCCGGTCACTCGGGCATTGAGGGAAATGAGAAGGCGGACTCATTGGCCGCTCGAGGAACAAGCCTGGAGTTCATAGGACCGGAGTCTAAGCTTGAAATTCCCCTGGAGACAGCCGATGTCTAACCTGATCTAACCTAGCCCATTTAGGAATACAAAATAATCAGTAAGCCAAAGATGCCATACGTACAGGTATCGAGATGTCGCTCCACCCTTGACAAACTAGAAGAGCGGAGTAGACTCCGTCTAATATGGGTTGTCACTCGGGCATTGAGGAAATGAGAAGGCGGACTCATTGGCCGCTCGAGGAACAAGCCTGGAGTTCATAGGACCGGAGTCTAAGCTTGAAATTCCCCTGGAGACAGCCGATGTCTAACCTGATCTAACCTAGCCCATTTAGGAATACAAAATAATCAGTAAGCCAAAGATGCCATACGTACAGGTATCGAGATGTCGCTCCACCCTTGACAAACTAGAAGAGCGGAGTAGACTCCGTCTAATATGGGTTCCCGGTCACTCGGGCATTGAGGGAAATGAGAAGGCGGACTCATTGGCCGCTCGAGGCACAAGCCTGGAGTTCATAGGACCGGAGTCTAAGCTTGAAATTCCCCTGGATACAGCCGATGTCTGGACCTTAGGGTACGTGAGCATTGGAGTCTCCCAGGTCTCAAACACCCTTGACGCGCCATCAGTGGACCTTCCACTGCGAAAGCCAAGGCCTGGCTCAAACTCTCTAGGTTGGAACTGAGAGTTTTACCTGCTATACTAACGGGGCACTGTCGCCTCAGGAATTGCACAGCAATTCGAGCGCCTGATTCTGCAACCCTTCTTCTAGGTGGTGCTTCGAGTTTCAACCGAATATAACCGACCGTTTACACATTAGAAAACTTTGATTTATTTCGTTCACTTTTTCAGTCTGCATCTGATCCATATGCAAGAGGGTTTGTTGATGATTTTTTCTAACGGAAAGGCTTATGTTCACTAAACTTGTACGTCTCGTGAACTTCTACTAAGCCAATTAAGTAATCGTAAATGTTTCTGTTTTGTTGACACTATTGGTATATTTCGTGTAGAAACAAACACAACAGGTCGGTAAAATTATGACGGGAGAGACGTAGATGTCTGAGACTCGCGGAGTATGCGACTATTTTTTGCGAACACTAGATATAAATTGTAAGACTTGAAAAGATTGTTGAACACTTTAACATGTCTTAGTTTATTTAAATAATGCAAAATACTGACTATACAAAAACATGGCAAATGGTTTTAAACAAAATACAGTGACTTCCTAAAGATTGGAAAGATATTTTGAATGCAAATCATCGAGGGTAGAGAAAACATCTCATTGATCGGCAAGAATTGTAGAGAATTCCTAGTTCTCGAAAGTTCCGGTTTTCCTCCGAATTTAGTTAGGGACTATTCCAAGAAATTTACAATGAATACATTCTAAAGGGCTCCATTTCACATTTTATTCTATATAACGTAATAACCCAGCTAAGTCCAAATGAAAGACCGATTTCTTTTCAATACATAGTACACCCCATGTTACGAGGGTCAGTTTACGATAGGCTGAGTAAACAATCATAAAGCATTTCGTTCATCACTCACGATTCGGATTCAGAGAAATTATTGAAATGATGGGTTAATACAATAAGAAATGGAGTTACCAGAATCTCAATAGTGTGCGACCATTGAGATATTCGTGAGATGATGTACAGTGCTGTACTTAAATAATTAATAATTTTCAATACAATACAATTTTGATACTCTGAGTTTTGGCTTTTGAATTCTATGATGAATGATGTGAAATTTTTGGATGCGCGAACAGAACGTAATTTTTCCTCATCGGTAATTCTATGAGCCCTTAACCATTTCCCGCATTTCTAAGTATTTTGAGGTTCTTTTTGACACTTGTTTTATATGCTCGCATGTTCCTGTGGCGTATGTGAATTCATTATTTGAAAGAATCATTGTAATTTATCAAAATTTGGGTTTCAGAGAACATATATATGGCAATGTGACTTTTATTGAACATATCACGAAATTACCAGTTATCACGAATTTACCTGTGTAACGAAATTACCTGCCACACTTTTCGATTATTTTCAGAAAATGCCTGGACAAAATAATGCACATTGAAATTTTGGGATTGCCTCATTGTTGGAAGCTGCTCAAAATTCGGGAAATGAACCATTCAATTGACAAAGCTAGCAATCAGGTGTTCCGTGGAGTAAGCTGAAAGATTTCATGGCAAGGAACGAAAACCATCCAAACAACCAACAAATCATTCCTAAACTTGACAGGCCGTTTGCTTCAACTATTGCCCCCAAAGAGCAGTTATTCAACTATATCATAAAGATGCAACAGTTGGGATTCGGATTAACAGTCAAATGGTTTGTAGAACTGCATATCATTTGGTTGAATATGGAGGAAGACATAATTGTTGTGGTCGTAATAATAAGCAAGTAGCTGGCAAATTGCGGTGGACTGAGTTCAAGAAGCGTTATAACTTGTCTTTGCGTGTTCCGGAAAATCTCGCTGCATATCGAGCGTCCATGGCAAATCTTGAAATCGTTGAAGATTTTTTTGAAAAACTAGATTCCTTGGTAACAAGACTAGTAATCAAAGATATGCCTGACAGAAACGAGTCTAAGTTACGTTATCAAACCAACTAAAGTTGTTCCCTCCATTGGAAAACGATATATTTTCAAAAGAGCCTATGAAGACAGAGGAGAATCACAACTCTGATGGGTTGTATTTGCGCTAATAGCTCGTGGATTTCTCCAATGATCATCTTCAAGGTTAGGTTAGGTTAGTTAGATGGAATGACGCTCTAAAACTGTCTGCCAGATGCTCAAGTTAAACAATCGCCGAAAGGATGGATTAATAGTGAACTTTTCTGGAGTGGTTCCAGTTTTTACTAGAATAATTTCAGCTGCGCGTCCTGCTGTTTATTTATTTATTTTATTTATTTCCAATAACTGTCTAACACACATGGTTGTACGATTCGTCAATAGCAGAGAATAAAACAAAACAAAAACGAAAATGAAACATCTAACAGAATAACATTGAAATAACAACACACATCGCATATAATTGAAATTTTCTCATTAAGCATTTAGGAACTCATTTATGGCGTAGGGCTCGATATCACGGATATATTTGAATATTTGAGCAAGTTATTAGATCTGAAAACATTTCTACAGGTCTGAGTGAACGCCATGTCGAATATAATCCGTATGAACTTTTTTTGAATTATAAAAATACGATCGCAATGCACACTACTCCCCCAAATGATTACACCGTACTTCAATATGGGATAGACATATCCAAAGTAGACCGATTTTGAGGCATAGTGAGATAATTGTCTCTGAATAACTCTAACTAAATAACATGCCTGAGACAACTTTTTACTAGTGACCTCCACCTGAACATCGAAACTGAAACCACCGTCAATATGAATGCCGAGCAACTTAGAACAATTCTCTGTGCTTATGGGTTCTCCCCGAAGACAAATTTGCATTTGTTGATCATCGCTAGCCTGTGAAGGTTAAAAATCACAAGATTAGTTTTTTTCGTATTTAATATTAATCTATCTGTGTTAAGCCACTCCTGCAGGAGTTCTAGCTTAGCATTGACCTTGTCTGAGCCAGTGGAGCCATCGGAGCCCCTCCCAATCGGAATAATTCCAGTGGTCTCATCTGCATAGGTAACGAGAGTGGCATCTGGCAATGAGCATTCAAAAATATCATTTATAAAAATTAAGAACAGAAGTTGCCCCAATATGCTGCCCTGTGGGACACCAGCCCTGAGTTCAACATAGCCTGAGTTTAAAGATTCCGAACCGAGCATCACTGATACCTTCTGCTTTCTCGACGATAAATAAGACTTTACCCAGCCGAAAGAAACCCCGCGTAACCCGTGCCTCTCAGGTTTCCAAAGGAGAAGCTTATGGCTCAGAGTGTCAAATGCCTTTGACAAGTCCAAAAATATCACACACGCTCTAAATTTTTCCTCTATGGCTTATATTACTGCCTGAACGAAGTCAAATAGTGCCGTATCGGTTCCTTTACTTTTAAGAAACCCGTACTGATGTTTGCTGAAAATCTTATTTTTGTTGAAAAATTTGATTATTGTCGGAAACCACTGATTCAAAAATCTTCGAAAAAATTGTGAGCAAACTTATGGGTCGATAGTTGTTGAAATAATTTTTGTCTCCCTTTTTATAAAGGGGTTTCACAACAGCTATTTTGAGGTCATCTGGAAAGATTCACATTTGTTGTGAGACCGTCTCTTCATGGATTCACATGCCTCATACAGCAATCTTGAGGTAATTTCTATGGCAAAGGCCAATGATATTTTCTTTTTCACTTTTCTGCTCCTCACAAGCCACATCCTACTGCCTCTCGACGTTGGCGTTTATAGCTCTTCGAAATCCCACTGGCCGAAAAACCAGTTGAGACACCAACCATAAAATCCCAACAGAACTAATTTCCATGAAATCCTAAATCCAGCATTTATATCGAGCTTCTATCACAACAACATAACGAATGCCTTCAAAAAAGCAGGAATATGTCCGGTCAATCGTAATGTGATCGCAAAAGAAGCCTTTTCTGCATTAACTGCTGCCCCTGTGGCAGCCCCTGGAGCTAATGAAGCTCGGGTAGCTGGAATTGGCGAAATATTAGAAAATCCACAGCCGCTTATAGTACCGACCACTTCTAGAAAGAAAAGAAATTCCTGAGAAAAATATTTGAATGAAATAGAAACTGAGCATCCGCCGTCAACTTCCGGAGTTACTTCATCCAGACAAATGGAAACATCTGAAGACGACGATGATTGGGTATGCGGAAAGTACAGAAAAAATTATTCTGAAGATGGAAAGAAGAAAAATGGAGCACAGTGGGTGCAATGCTCCTACTGTAAGGTGAGCTACCACGTGAATTGTCAGCAAGAAAATTCTAAGGAAGAAGTCTTCATGTGCGACACAAGTGCCGAAAAAGAATCAGATTATGATGAGGATTAACATTTTTCAACCAATATACGCTATAAAAATTTGTTTTATGAATAAATTTTCCCATATCACGAAATTACCTGAGTATCACGAAATAACTATTCTCAATTACATTTCAAACACTAATTTTTTAGGAATATTCCGGTTCTCAAGCAAATTCCACAATAACCAAATGGTTATTGTCATTTATAAAAATTAAGAACAGAAGTGGCCCCAATATGCTGCCCTGTGGGACACCAGCCCTGAGTTCAACATAGCCTGAGTTTAAAGATTCCGAACCGAGCATCACTGATACCTTCTGCTTTCTTGACGATAAATAAGACTTTACCCAGCCGAAAGAAACCCCGCGTAACCCGTGCCTCTCAAGTTTCCAAAGGAGAGGCTTATGGCTCAGAGTGTCAAATGCCTTTGACAAGTCCAAAAATATCACACACGCTCTAAAAATTCCTCTATGGCTGATTTAACTGCCTGAACGAAGTCAAATAGTGCCGTATCAGTTCCTTTGCTTTTGAGAAACCCGTACTGATGTTTGCTGAAAATCTTATTTTTGTTGAAAAATTTGATTATTGTCGGAATATTCCGGTTCTCAAGCAAATTCCACAATAACCAAATGGTTAACCGAATCTGTGCTCAGCCAAATTTCATGTTTTCCCCGTTCTTGAGGAAAAAATATTAATCCAAAAATATAAGAAATCAAATTTATCACGAATTTACCTCCTTTTACCCTATCTACAGATGTTCCTGAGAAAGATAGATAAACAAACGGACCAAGTGATCGTGGGTGTTCCTTCTGTTCTTTTTGAGGTATTGAACTCCAAAAACGTTTTTTGGAGAAGAATTCACTATTCTCTCTTCTAGGCATAATGATTTGATTCAAGTTTTAGGTGCTACTTTTCATGGTTTTATTGACTTTTTATATTTCTATATAGTGTAATTAAACTCAACAATAACATTTTAAAATGCACACATTTTTCAATCAGAGATAAAACTGAAATTTTTAAAACCATAGTGAAACTAAAACTGCAAGTATAGTGGCATTCGCAAAACGATAGAAAATAAAACGCAAGTTATGTCAAATCAAGAGTCACATGAAATTACTTAATAATTGTATGATTTTGAACTTCAAAGTCATATTATATCTTCAAAAATTTCTTTTTCATATTTTACGAAGTAGGATTGAACAGGATTTTGTTCAATTTGTGAAGATATTATCCAGGCGAATAATTTCACAGAATCATAAACAGGTAAGTCAACATTCTATCAGAGATTTCTAGCATCAATAAACCACACGAATTATACTTATAATAAAAAGTACAATCATACCAAATAAGTCATAAACTTAATGAGGATTTCTTTATACTTGTAAAGACTGTGTTAGTAGCGATATATCCGGCAATGGATTTATTGCTACTTTAGTGCCTGGGAGTCAATTTAATTACATATTACTTTATTGGTCCCAACTAGCCTCAAAGATCCATTAAGTTTATGGGTATCCAACAACCAGGTATATTTGGCTTCCGACGAAAACTGTTACACTACAATCACGGTCGACATTGGTTTTGCGGGAGTTACTTTCACATTTTCTCGAATCAATATTACAGGTGCAGGTAAAATTGACTAAACGAACATCGTATCTATTTTTGATAAACTTCCAATATTTCGTATTATATTTTATTGGATATTATCTGGTCTACTTTGTTGACATTAAGGCAAACTTTGAACCAATCGCGGGAAATATGTAGTTTCATACAAAAATTTGTCATTTTATGAATATTTTCCAGTTCACAAGTTTATGGTAAGATATTTTATTATCTTATATTTGAATACATAATTAGAGAAACATACAGAATATTGCTGTTTATCGTGTAACTTACAGACCAACAGCTGTTTGGACATTTATATTCCGAAGATAAGATTTTTATCTGCTTATTTCAATAAAATATCGAATGAGTCTCGAACTCAAGTATCCGATCTCCAATCGAATCATTAAATTTAATTAAAATTAAAATTCATTGTGCACATGGTGATACGTATAAAGTTATATGCACTAAAGTAGTTCTTAGACGAATATACAGGGTGCTTCAACGAAAAGTAAACAGAGGCTATATCTACCAAGATATTCATTTCTGATCAAAACGCAAAAACAGGTCAATTTTTGTTTCAAGGGAGACATCTTTTGGGGTACAAAACTTGCCTGAAGTATCAACCCCCTAAGCGGGGGTTGTAATCCTTGAACATTTTGAATAGGGAAGATGGATCGAGTGATGACTCAAAAGAAAGGTGGTATCTTTGTCTACATCGCCTTGAACGAATTTCCATTTTTAATTGAAAACTGTAAAAGATATAGGGTGAGGAACTGAAAGATCGGGAAGACTATTTCCCAGAGACTATTCCAGTTTCAGTGAAGTAAAATAGAACAGATCTATGCTGACCAATGGCAGTCATCATCAAGTACCATCCTCATCTCGAATTTCAACCCCTAGAGCAGGGGTGACCACCCTTGAAAATTTGGAAGAGGGTAGATGGGTCGAGTGATACCTCGAAAGAAAGGTATTATCTTTGTCTGCATCCCCGTGAACGAATTTTCTTTTTTGATTGAAAACTGTAGAAGATACCGAGTGAGCTTCTGAAAAATAGAGGATACTATGTATCGCCCTGAGCTATTCAAGTATTAGTGCAAAAAAATGGATTCATTCCAGATCAAAGGCTGTCATCTTCCGAAACACCATTCACATCTAAAATTTCAACTGTTTTCAGTTTTCAATCAAAACTCAGAATTCGTTCACGGGGATGTAGACAAAGATAATACCTTTCTTTTGAGGTATCACTCGACCCATCTACCCTCTTTCAAATTTTCAAGGGTGGTCACCCCTGCTCTAGGGGTTTAAATTCGAAATGAGGATGGTACTTGATGATGACTGCCATTGATCAGCATAGACCTGTTCTATTTTACTTCACCGAAACTTGAAAAGTCTCAGAGAAATAGTCATCCCTATCTTTCAGTTGCTCTAACCCCCGCTTAGGGGGCAAGTTTTGTACCCCAAAAGATGTTCCCCTTGAACCAAAAATTGACCTGTTTTTGCGTTTTGATCAGAAATGAATATCTTGGTAGATATAGCCTCTGTTTAGTTTTCGTTGAAGCACCCTGTATACCTGGAGTCAACAATTTTACTTGACAGCTGATAACTTTGTTATTTGAAGAAATGGAAGGAGGACGTCAACATGAGCCTGATTCTTCATACTATTATTTGTTAAAGACTGTGTTAATATGGATGAAAATTTTCAATTAACAAACCTAGTATAGTTCCACAAAAATTATATTTTCGTTGAATATGGTAAAGAAAAATTATGATGAATGCAAAATTTAATTATGATCACATTGGCAGTTTTTCAACATCTTTCTTCGAAAAAGGATAAAAACCAAATGGGAAAATACTAATACAAATGAGGCTTCTTTACTGTTGAACTAAAGCACCGAAAATGGGATAACCTGTACACAGTAGAGTTTTTTTCAAATTATTTTGTAAACCTTAGCTATGAAATAGATTTTCAAATATTTCACTTTCATGAAGTAAAACACAGAAAAAAATTAGTAATGGAAGATTCTAAAGAGAAGTCTAGTCGAATCTAATCAACATACTTCCTGTTAAGACTTCATGGTAATTTGGTTCACTAATAATAGACGTGAGGCAGGTAGTTGTAATATCCGGCAAAACTTTCTATCTTATTTAATATCGAATATTGGTTTGAGAGGATATTGGTCTGTTGGATATTTGTATACAAGGGGGTCGTTTACGAGAATATCATAGTAATAAGAATTCATTGAAAATTGTAGAATGAACCGCAATTTATAATAATCAATCATTCAAATATCATTCTGCGACACTCAACTGAGTCCAACCTAAAACTATTCCTTAGAACAGGTGCGTGCAGGTAGCACAAAAAAATGTTGTATATGAAAGTTGTAGGAAATTCCATCCTCGTACAACGTTTCTATTTAAATATGGGACTTATTCTTCAACAAAAAGGGGAGAAAAGTGGGGAGGTGTCCATGTCACATTCTTAAATCTTTCTCGTTAAAAACGAGTACGAGAAATAATTTTTCGAAAATTCTGATGAAATAATAAATGTGAATAATTTAATTCTCTACAATTTACCTGTTCTCTATTTTCCTACAAAAACGCATATTTCACGAGATAATCGCAAAAAAACCTAAATGTCAAAATGTGTAAAGATTTTGGGACAAGAAAGTGAGTTCGATATTTGGACACTAAATATAGATATACCCATTTTGCGTCAGAAAATTTCTTGTATGGGCTACTATTGAAATTGAGTGGCGTGACACTCTTGACTGATATTGTTATTTTTGATCAGTGAAGGAGTTTATGAGTGACAGTCCTTTTATAATTTAAAATGTCAATTTTATTTTATAGGCACTGTACATTTAGATTAAGTATTTTGATAAAACTTTCACTCTTCTTTTTTGTTATTTTCAGTTCCGTGTTAACCTTAGGATTGTCCCCGAAAAAACCGAAACCGTTTGATCACCGTTGAATATCGCGGTATTAGACACCAATGAATAATAATTGAATCTACAGATCACATCAACAACGATCCCAATGACAATCTCGAGAATCTAGTTCAGTTAAGAAGACTATCGGATAATTGATAAATTATTTAATAGTAAGGTGAAAGTACCAGTCATGGACGGTTCTGCTATGTGGGACACTAATGATAACACTTTTCTAGAATACAAAATCGTGACCGAGTGGCTCTGACGAATTTCTTGGACTTTTTTGACAGAATGTATGATTGTTCATGATGGCTATTTGTAAGTGCCTAATCATTTACTTGCACTATATTATTACTATTATTTTACTTTGTGATACAATTGTAACTCAAACTAAATAAAGGGATCGAATAGACTATCTTCCATTTTTTTATTTGTATTGCGTCTCACCAGTTCGATAACGAGCCGAAAAGTCAGTAAAGTTTACCCAGAAATTCTTGGAAAAATATAATTTAAATATGCATTCGATTATCTATCGTTGGACCAAGTTTATTCTGCCAAAAAATTTGATGATATATTAAAAAAACCAAATTCTGGACTAACTTCACACAACCTAATACTTTTTGAAAAATTAATTAAAATAATATTGAATCGTTTATGCAACGTGACTCGAGCGTATTTTCGTTATTCTGAACTTTTAAAACTAAAATTTTATACAGAATACAATATCTTCCGATCGTTTCGAGCACCCGTTAGATTAGAGCTATATCTCCCATATATAGAAGTAGTAGATAGTTCCTCTACCCATAAAAAACTTTTTTTCACCCACTAGATTCGTTTAGCCACGAAAAAAAATTCCGGACTAACTTCACATTCTATGAAAACTGGTTCCGATGTGAAAAAATACCCATTTCTACTAGAATCGCGAATTACCACGCGAAAAAAAAATTATGATCATACTCCTTTCCGGGCTAGTTTCACGTTCTATGAACATTGGTATTTCGGTGTGGAAAAATATCCATTTCTATTGGAATCGTTTCTGTACTTACAAAAATCGTTTATTCATCCACTGATTTCTTTTTCCACAAAAAATTCATGATACATATATATATATATATATATATATATATATATATATATATATATATATATATATATATATATATGATATAATTGATTTCGGTCATTTTCCACACTGGAAATACTGTTTTCTTAAAACGTGAAGTTAGACCGGAATCGAGAATAATTTCATTTTATTTTCACGTCATAAAACGTTTTCTATAATTTAACCAACTATCTGATACTTCTAAACGTTGGAGATTCAATCTAACTGGAACTCGATTTGATACGAAAATATTGTTATAGGTATAAAATTTTAATAATTTGATTGAGGAGGTCTTTACTTGATAAAATCGATATACATATTTTCAATGAAATAAAACCAAAGTATTTAGATTTTCATATTAACAAAACTATGACCGGTTGGTTTCACCACACTGTAGCTTCATCAGATAGATATCTATCTTTTTTTGCTTTGTTTTGTTAATATAGTGAAAATCTAAATACTTTAGTTTCATTTCATTGAAAATATATAAAATTTTAGTTTTACGGGGAGCAACGAAAATATTTCTGCATAATTTTGGAGTACGATAAACGCTTTAATATTTTTCAATCAATTTTTAAGAAATTCCAGGATGAGTGAAGTTAGACAAGGTTTTTGCTTTTTATTCATTACCGAAATATAAATTAACAAAATTTTGATTCAATAAACATGGTCAAACGATGAATAATTATACACACAACCAAGTTTATATGGAATCACTCTGTATTTCACATTATTGATTGTTTTTAACCATGGATTTTGACTATTTGTGAAGAATGAAGTTTTTACTGTAAAAAACTAGATAGTATGATAAGAAATGTTGAATTATCACCACATGTTCGGGATATTGTACTCAATCGTCACTGAGATTTGAAACTGTGAATTCAAAATTTTATTTGAAATGCCTTACGTTGGATTGTCCGATGTGCAGAGGGGTCGAATAATTGCTCTCGTTCAAGAAGGGGTGACACAGGGATATAGCGGCCACAATAGGAGTATCACAGGGGTGATTTCAAAAACCTACGCTCGATACGTGGAGCTATAATCTCTGCAAAATAGGCCTAGAAGAAGTCGTAGGAAGATCACTTCTGAAGAACAATACCACTTTTTCTTCCAAATTGCAAGATGCGACCCTAGTGCGTCGCACCCCATACTCCAAAGACAATTGGACAGAATACTGCAAGGGTGAAATGGTATCAAAAACTGTGGACTGTCTTAACTTTGAAGGCGATTGCAACATTGTCAGAGGTGATAAATCTTGGATTTGTTCCAGACAGTAAGCGCCAATATTGTGTTTGGGTGCTCCAAGGGGAAAAGAAAGCAACAAAACAGTCACTGCCAATTGGTACACAACCATTGGTTAACCGCAAGTTGCAAGTAAGCTTCAAGGTAACAGTTGGATATTTAACGCAAGAAAATATCGAATAACATCACCCTGCGTACAGTTCGGGCCTAAGTCCCAACGAATTTTTTACTTTTCTCAAAATCAAGAATGGACTTCGAGGTCAAAGGTTTCAGTCTTCAGAAGAAGCTGTTGATGCTTTCTAAAACTCCATTTTGGATGTAGCAGCAAACGATCGGAGTAACTACTTCCAGAATCGGTTCGAACGAATGCAGAAGTGTAGCATCGCCAATAATACTTCGAAAAACAATAAAGTGTTTAAAGGCTCTAAATAGTTCTAGCTCTATATTTAAAACTTAAAAGAAGTCCCTCGTATTATTAATGAGTTGAGCAGTCACATTGTAAACTATCAATTTATTATATTATATTAATATTAAAATATATAATATTAGATTATAATAGATTTTATAAGAAAATTTCGTCTATATTTAATGAGATCTTTGTGAATGATCAAATTACTAATAATACACGTTTCAATTGATTGAAATAATCTGATTCTTATCAATTAAATATTTTAGAACAACGTAGAATCCGAGGAAGAATTTAATGAATAACTGGATATTTTATCCCCTTTATAGCCAGTATTTTTAATATCAGATGAACACCCATGTCTGCAGGAAACCGCCTAACTTCGTTACCGAAATAAACACTGCTCTTTCATTGCAGACAGCAAAGAAAGATAGGTTATTAATCAGAGAACAAAGCCGCCTATACATGTGGGAAATAGTTGTCTCGACTTATATTTAGCTGACTTATAAACCGTCGGTTTTATCCTTTGATACTCCTCATCCTTTGTTCTAATTTTGGGATAATGCATCCTTATAGAACGAATGAAGAAATAGAAGTGAGTATAGCAAATTGGTACTCATTTCATGATTTGTGACATAAATGTTTCATATACTAGTTTTAACACTAGTGGCAGTTATTTGATGCAAATCAATTTCATATGACAAGTAAAAGAAAATTTGGTTAAGTTTTAATTTACTTAACTTTGCAGGCTAACTCAAGCAAACTTTTTTTTATGTTGGTTTGCTGACATTTGTACCAAATTTCATGTCAATGTCATCATTCGTCACATAATTACGCTTGAATTTTCTTAATAACTGAAAGTTATTCTGGCGATTTTTACAATGTCTGATTTTGTTGAGTAAAGAGTGCAATTAAATTATGATTGCGGAAATGTTCAGAGGGTTTTTGATTTGACTATGACGCAGAAAATATTTACAAAAGGTACAAAGAGTTCAAAGAAGACAGAGAACATGTTGATGACTTGAAACGCTTCAGACAACCATCAACATCTCTTGATAAGCAACACGTATATCGAATCAAAGAGTTAGTGCTTCAGAATCCTCTCCTTGACTGAGAGTCAGAGACTTTACCGATATGGTTGGATTTTCAGTCAAAACCATTTTGAAAGTCCATTTGGGCCTGTCTCTGTCAAATCTCTCTTGGTTGCTCAATTATTTGGGAAGATATCATTGCGCTGAAGGGTGTGAATTGAAGCTTTCTGACTATCAGGATAAGCTAGAACGTATAATTACGGGAAATTATACTTGGATCTATGCCGTTTCACGGTCGGATACACACACATACACACAAAGAGGTGTAAATCCGACATTTTGGATAATGCTAATGCCGGCGGTACTGTAATTTTCAAGCTTAATAACTTAAAAAAATACTTAACGAAAAACTATTTTACTAAAGTGTTTTGAAAATCTCTCAAAGCAAGCTAAATGAATGTGAAATAAAAAGTGAAGGGTTCCATTTAAATAATTGGAAGTGACCTTCACGTGACCTTGACAACGCTATTCAAGGTCATACTAATATCTGATGCATAACTTAAAACCCTACAACTTCTGTATGAAACATGTTTTTCAAGAACGCAAAACGCTTTATTTTTTAGATTTTTGACCGGTCCGGGACTTTTTGTTCAGACTGATACAAAATAATATATATATATATATATATATATATATATATATATATATATATATATATCCATCAGGTGTCTACCATAAAAGGTGCCAAACTTCAGTAGGTGATAGTACAAGTCATTTGCAACAAAAAATGTCCAATAACATTTTTTAAAAAAGTTGATATTCATCCAGTTATTCAACACTTCTTGATTTCGCGAATTTTTTTGCTTCTCTCTATAAAAACAAGAATATCTCTGTAACTCTTACAGCTACATCTGATATGAAGGCATAGAATCGTCCGCCGAAACGCTATACAATTAAGTTAATAAGTGTAAACCAAACTTCCTTTCATTTAAAATTTGAAGATTATTTCAAACATAGTGCTTAAGCATTATTAAAGTAAAAGCAATCAGGCATTGTCGCTTGATTTATTTTTAATTTATGCATAGGATTGAAATATAGGTGTTTGCTATTTATTTTAGCAAGCGAAGTTTCAGTGGATCAGATATAATAAAGGTAGTAGATCAGCAATTACATTATTGATATCAATATTACCTCAGAACGTTTTACTCAATAGCGAAATTCAAGTAGTATTTTTTGTTGTGTGAACTTCGATTAGGAAGTGGGTTGTGTTTTTTTTTACAGTGAACATCTTGTTCCAGAAAGCGATGGTAAAGACGAGCAACAAATTATTGCTATAAATCTGACAGTGTCTCAAGCACCTTCCTTGCGGCTTACTAGCTATCAGCTTCATTTTTATTAGGGTTGAATCCCATTTAGAATTACCTATAAATAGTTTTCCTGCTGATTCTTTCTTATTTTGCAGATTACTGCCCTCCACTACTAATCGCAGATTTTTTCTTTTCAACGCCCTCTTAGGCAATGTGTTACTGCAGAAACGGGCGAGACAAGTTGTTTACTTTGTTTTTCGTCTTTATTCCTAGAATCATATGAAAGATTCCGCATGGCTCACCCCTTTCTTTTCTAAATCCTGAACTTACACCTTGGAACTAGCCTGTAATGTTAAAATATTTGTCTATTTCTTCCTGCTATACTTTCCTTCGAATGTGTTTTGACGTTGACCTTTAACTTCATTCGAAAGTTAACTGTCCAAGTTAATGGTGCAAATCTTAGTATTGATCCTCAAATATTAAGTTATAAATAAATCATTATTTTCAGTTTCCATTGACAATGAATGCGCTCTCTCTTCGAATAAACGCATATAATTATGTCTTCAATTGCTAATATTTCACATATTTTATTGAATAATGAAAGAACATATCAGACAAGATAACACTTCAAGTATCGAACCAGTTAGAGTTTCACACAAAAATGAAAATATATCTCCGAGAAAGCTCAGGAACCAAGTGTCATTTGGGACAAAATTTAAATATTTCCATCACATTTGAATATCTGGTTTTAGGACATATGTGAGATGCATTCACAGCTTTTTCCATATTTCTTTTTAATGTGATCTTCATTTTATAAGCAATAAAGTTTATCAACAATCGTCATAACCAAAACACGATCTTTTAATTTGATTTGGGGAAACTAGATCATATCAATTTTATTTCTTCATCGAATCTCAGATATAACTGTTAAACACTTTTCAGTAGAATTCAGTATTTCTTAAGATATTTACTTACCATCAACCTTGCCCATAGCTAGAATAGCGATTGTCTTGATAGCGGGTATGGCCCACGCTGCTAGGTGGAAGTACTGCGAATTAGCTTCGATTGCCTCATGGCCCCATTTGAGACCAGCTGCCAAGAACCATGTTAATGTAAGAACAACCCACCATATACTAGATGACATGGTGAAAAAATAAAGCACCATAAATAAAATGGTACATAGTTCGTATTTAGTTCCCTGTGTAATAGTACTAACTGATATTGTACCATGCTTGGAAGGAAATGGTTCGCGACAAGCTATAGCATCACCCGCTAGGAAGCCAATGACATATGCCATAGCAACCATAAGGTAACACAACGATAGGAAGATTATTGGACGTTCGGGATATCGAAAGCGATCATTGTCAATTAAAAATGTACAAACAGTAAACAAACAGCTGACCGAACATAAGACTGCCCAAATTCCTACCCAAACCCTAGCAAATTGCCTTTTATTTTCACTAAAAAACATCATTTTACACGGGGCACCACAATTCTTTTCAACTCTATCGCCAACTTTGAACGAGTATTCCAAAACTTCGGGTACTTTAAATTGTTCGGGACATACAAATCCAAAGTCCCTTCCTCTGCCTTTTCCACCAAGATAGGGCGGTTTATATTTAGTGACACCGGTTTCTTCTAATCCAATGTTTTGATTATAATTCACTGGTGTCGTGACATTTCCTGAAACGCACAAATTTTCACTAGTAGATGTCATAGGATATTGTTCACACGCCAAATATTGTGGCCACTCGAAACCGAACTTACTCATGATACCCTCACAGCCTCCTTTAACAGCAAGACACAAAGGCCTACACGGAGGAAGAGGATGTTCTAAAATGGTACACACAGGCACAAATACTGAACACATAAAAAACTGAAAATGAACACTACAATTTATCTTCATCAGAGGAAAAAGTTGGTGAAGCAAATAACCGGCATCTTCTTGAGTGGCATGGCCGAGAATATTCGGCATGATGGTTTCATTATATGGCATATCTTTGCAGAAAGGCACAATGATTGGTTGGCATTTATCATGGTGAGGTAGAGCATCATCAATTTCCATAGCTATTCGGGAATTACCCTGTTGAATAGCTATTTTGATGAAAAGAAATAAACAAAACGAAACGCGAAACATGTTGACTAGTTCGTTTTATGTATGGACGTTTGTTTCTATTCACATAATAATTTACAGTTTCAAGCGTTCCTATTTACATCACGTATTCTGTTTATATTCGGATTTGGGTTTGCTTCGCGTTGTGCGAGAATAATTTCGTAGCATTGTCACTGTTATTCTCGCTCTCACAAACTGGTTGAGTTGAGTTTAGGTTAACTAACCTATTCTCTTGTGGAAGCGACATAACAAGACTCTTCGGAGGGGGAGATAATGTGGGGGGCGGGCTATACTACACGAACCCTAAGCAGACGGTCATGGAAACCGATAGATTCGGATGAAATCGACTACATTCGTGATGTCAGCTGACAGTATTGGTGAGCGGCGGGAATTTACTGTTTGCAACCATAAATACACGTTTCTGGTAAACTGTATTTACAAGAATTTATTGCTTTTATACTAATTTTGTTCAGAAACTGTTATGTTTGGAAATATGTTCTGTGATTTGAAGTAATTTCTTTTAAAATGTGGATTGATTGCGTATGAAAAATTCTCATAATTCCGAAAAGAACGAACAAGTTATTGCGATTATTAAAATAGAAAAAGAATATCCAACAGTTACTATGCCTACATATAACACAGTAACATAGAATTCCAATAGGATAGTAATTGAAATCATTAATTTCAGTTCACAAACAAGTTATTCTAAAAGAGACGGCGCATAACATGTGAGGTAGATACTAAGAAGGAATATATTCGATAAAACCCGAAACTACTTAAAAATATACAAAAAAATGAGTAAATATATGTTGAAGCGAAGTAATTGTCCGTCATTCGATTTACTCAAACTCGAATAGAAGAGAACAAAAACGGTTGAAAAAAATAAAGTTATACAATCACTTGAATCATGTGGATTGAAAGAGGTACGAATATCATTGTTGTTTGTTTCGTCTTTTAACAATGTACTCGGAAACTTAGCCCATTTACACAGTGGACCTACATCTTATAGTGTATTCCGAACCACTCTCCTAGACCGTGCAATGATAACTGCCACCACAAGGATTACAAGTTGTCTGGTCTTCAGAAGTTTATGCACTCTTTAGGCGACTCGTTCCAAGTATCACTTTTTTGTTCAAGGACAGCATCCATAGCTTGAACCCGGATTTGAACCAGGCATCTGGGCTTAGTATTTCCAACATACTTGCTCACTAATCGTGCAGCTACCTAGACGGTTTATGAATAAAATCGTTGAGAAAACTTGAAATTAATGGAAAAATGAAATATCTTATATAATGGACGATTGAATTTCAATAGTTCTCTCTTACCTATTCCATTTGAATAAACATCCTGGTAAGGTTAGAGAGGTTTGATATTCTTTCTGTACTTTCCAGAATTGTTAACCTTTACATTTTGATGCTATTTTGTTTTTGTTTTGTACATATTCAACAGATGAAAATGAAAACTTGAGCGTCATTATTACAAAAGATCTTTCCTGATCAGAACATATTTTGTCAATTTGTAAGAAAGCGAACTCGATGACGTATTTACTGAAAAAAATCCTTCAGTAAAGTTTCCTATGCAACTTTCTCGAGTTTGTACAAAACGTATGTTCGTCCTCTCTTCGAATAATAATATGCCGGCCCAGTGTGAAATGCAGATCTTGTACGAGATGGAATAGCTTTAGAATCAGTTCAGAGAAGAGCGTCTCGAATCACTTTTGGAAGATTTCGACCGTCTTATGACGAAAGACTTGCAATGTTGCCGTTTGAAGAGCGAAAATTACGTGGAGACATTTATTGCATACTGGGCCCTGAATGGACTGATCGGCTGGAATTTAGCATCCCTATTTAAAATAAACAGAGACAATAGAATGAGAGGTCATCGATTAAAGTTGAAGAAGGAAAACCAGATCAAGACAATCATTCTTTCCAAATAGAATCTTCGAAACTTTGAACAACTTACCATCTTCTGTGATTAATGCTACATCTGTGAATAACTTTAAAAACAAGTATGATTCGTGGGTTAGATTATCAGAGTTAGATTTTGTTTCTTTTCTTCTTCACCTAAGCTGCCTATCACTCATATTTCAATACTATTCTGTTTTAGTTTCAAAATCTAAATTATGTTGAAAAGGGTGTAAGGGCATTGTCCTCAACCCTTCTTATGAGTACTAATAATAATAATAATAATAACTCTTTGCTAGATCAAAAACAATCAAAGGAGAAGATTCATTCAGAATACAGTCAGCGTCTGAAGTCTGTGCTGAAATCGATGTTGAACTCGGGGAATTTAGTCAAGGCAATTAACACCTACGCCATTCCAGTGTTGCTTTACTCATTTGGAATAATTAGATGGACTAAGACAGAACTGGATAATATTCAAAGGCAGACCCGAACTATGCTAACAAAGTACAACAACCATCATCCAAAATCGTCTGTGATACGAACAACTTTGAAGCGGAAAGAAGGAGGACGCGGATTAATAGATGTGGTCAATTTACACACCGAACAGATAAAAAATCTCAGAGAATTCTTCTCAGCAAAAGCTCTCACTTCTGACCTCCATAGAGTGGTATCGTTGGCTGATAAGGGATATAAACCTCTACATCTTGCTACCAGAGATGACCTGCTGAATCTACCGTTCCTATCAGATACTGAAAAACAAGAGCAATGGTCAAGAAAGGAATTGCATTGACGACATCACCATGGGATTAATCAAACACACATCGACAAAGAAGCCTCCAACAAATGGTTGATGAAAGGAGAATTATTCGCGGAAACAGAAGGATTCCTTATGGCCATCCAAGACCTAGTGATCGCAACAAATAACTACAAAAAATTTATTATGAAGGACGGAACATTACAAACAGATAGGTGCAGAAAATGCCATATACGATCGGAGACAATACAGCATATTACGTCCGGATGCGAACAACTGGCCAATACGGAGTATCTTCACAGGCATAATCAAGTGTGCAACATTATCCATCAGAAACTTGCGCACAAGTACGGACTTCTGAATACGTTCCAGCCATATTACAAGTATCAACCGGCGCCCGTATTGGAAAATGACTCTATCAGATTATACTACGATAGGCCTGTTATCACTGACAGAATGGTGACGAATAATAGGCCAGACATAGTGGTGTATGATAAGAGAGCCAAAACAGCAATGCTGGTGGATGTCGCCATACCGAATAATAACAACATGCTGAATAAGTTCCAGGAGAAAAAGTCCAAATACACAGACCTTGCTATTGAGATCAAGCAGATGTGGCACCTCGAGAAAATAGATGTTGTTCCTGTCATCGTATCCTCCACTGGGTTAATACCCAAAACTTTGCACGATAGACTTAAGAAATTAGAATTGCATTAGAATACCTATATAGAAATGCAAAAAGCTGTATTTCTTAATACATGTAGGATAGTTAGGAAATTTATGTCAAGTTTATTGTAATCGAGCCTATTCCCTTTGATTGCTGAATCTGGGAAAGGTAAATTATATCCAACTAACAGCTGAGATAGTGCATAAGTCCACGATAACAATAACTCTTAAAATCATCTGAATCCCGAGTAAAATTGTTTTCCCGTGTGACAGTGGTGCGTTTCACAAAAGTTTAGATTATATTAAAAAATATCAAAGACAAAAAAATTTAACAAGAATTAAATGAAAACTATATTCTGGTTCATTGAACTACTCTATTTAATCGTAATTCATTAGTATTTGTATAATTTTCTATTTGTATTTGTTTTGACATGCTTTTTCTCTATTTTTGTAACGGTATTGTTATCTAAATTTGAATGGCCATGTTTTGGTACTAGGTTATTCAGTTATGTATACCCGCAGCTATTTCACATTTACCATGAAGTTGTTTCATTTGAGATTATATGTAATTGTTTTTAGTATTATAGAAAATACTCTTCACCAAAATACTAATAAAACAAATATTACGCTATTTCAGCTGAAGTAAGAACCTCGTTTAAGGCTCATATATAATAGCGCAGTTATTTATTCTTCATGTGGAAATTTGAAAAGTAATTGTATAAAAAGGGTCTTTAGAGAAGAATATGTCAAATTAAAATGACTGCTATACTCTTATACTTAGAGTCACTCTAGAAATATATTATTAAAAACCCTCATCCTTCATTAGTGAAGGTCGGACTTGAGTTGATTGGTGCTCCCACATAACGAACATGATGACGACATTTTCTCAGCGAAACATGGAGTTGAGCAGGGAATATGTGCGTGCAATGATCAACCACGTTTACAAAATTGATGTAACAAAGTCTTGAACGATTGCAGCGCGCATTTAGCGATGAAAGTCCATCACGGCAATTATGTTTTGGTTATATAGTGAATTTAAAAGAAGATGGATATTGCCTGAAGATGAGTCACGTGATGGTCGGCCCTGCTCATCAATGACTGTTATCAACATCGACCAAGTCCGACGTTTGATTGAAGAAGTTCCAAGATGCAACTATCGAGTGATTAACGCAACATTTGTAGCTAGATCTGCAAGAGACAATTCAAGTTCATATGAGCATCTCCATATAGATTGTTAGTAGTTGGGTGCCCCATAATCTGAACGATTTCCAAAAGCCAGAGCGGTTAAGGATCTTGCGAAAAACGTTCAAAATGTTGAATAATGATGCCATCATATTCTGTCTGAAATCGTAGCAGGTGGTGAAACATACATTCCATTTTTCGAAGGTCCTACAACTAGGAGAACCGTCTCTGGATTCACATAGATGAACCAAACCCAACCTTTGCGAAAAAGCAATGATCCGTGAAATAAGTTATGTACGCAGTTTTCTTTCAGAGTACAGGATTAATCAATGCAATCAAGCTTGGAAATCAATGTACACCTGTAGTGCTTGAATCAGTCTGGCTTCGTGGAACCGTGCATTACGATAATGCATCGTCCCACATTCGCCTCGTGTGTTCTTTGTATCTTAAAATACATCGTAGCCCTAGTAGCCTACTTATTATAAGCCTGTTGGATACAATCAAATCCATGATGTATTTAATAAAGCTGTTCAAATTTTTTTAATTTATTTAAAGTTTAAAATTTAAAGTTCTTTGTGTAAAAACGAGAATCACGTTTACTTAAGTCCGGAGTACTGAGGGTATATACATGATTTAATTCACGAATTTTAGTAGAATGAAAATGATTAATCGGAGTAGTAAACATCTTCTTTTCAAACGAAATGAAAGTATGGTTTTCATGTAAAGTTGTCAGATATTTTACTAGTTCATTTACATTGTTTATATAAATCTGCTATCAAGCAATAGCGTAGACTGCCTGTGCATCTACATACAGTAGACATTTATCTTAAATCCATATTTTGTCTATCAAAGTATGAATTTTGGTGTAAAAAGTTATTTGTGATTAATCTGGATACTGTATAGGTTGATCGCTGACTTCATAATCGATCTGTTTTTTGGCTACTATTTTATTTTCAGACTTCTGGTAGATCTGGTGTTCTCAATGAATTCATCGTTATTTGTTCTTTCGAAACCTATTTGTCTATACCCTTTCATCCCGTCAGAAAATGTACTTTAATGTTCAAATCGTTATAATTTGCTTATGCCAAACACAGATAGCATTTAAGGACTTCATGACCGACTTGTGATTACTGAGTGTGTCTGATTGTTATGTTTGATATTTTAAACTTTCGATAGATTCAATTGAATTGAAATTATAAGACCTTCACTGATTGAATTCCACTTTGTACATTTAGTACAAGCCAATTCCAAATACTAAGAGAAAGGTATCCGGAAATATACACACCACAAAAATTGTCGCATCACCTGGTATTCTGAATTCCACAATCGATTAAACAGCTCGATCGCAGTTTCTTTATCAACATATGTTTTCGAACATATGAGGGAAAAAATCTTATCCATGTAGTAACATTTGTTTCCATATGATCTCAAACACGTCTGAAACGAGAATTAGTTTGTTTGACTATCAGTATTCATTCAATTTCTCTTCAGTTTTCAATCAAAATTAATGCAAGTTTTGTTGTTTCTTGTTGATTTTCGAATCTTTGAATTTATTGTAATGGCTGCTGAATGTCATGGACGGAATTTGAGTGACCATGAAGTGGTAATAATTGTAACACTTCTAGAGGAGGGGCGAAGTCAACGTTACGTGGCTAACTTGTTGAATGTTAACCAAAGCAATATTTCAAGAGCAATTAATCGGTACCACGAAACAGGGTAATATAGAAGAAGGGCCGGGCAGGGAAGAAATCGGATAACAACACCAGTGTGATGATCGTTGGCTTCGTTTAACTGCACTAAGACTTCGGCACTGTACGGCTAGAATGCTACAAAATGAACATGCACTTTCCAGAAATGTGCATAGTTTACGAGGGAACATGCAACTCTCTCTGAGAAGCTAGTTCTCAAATCTGCCCACCAAACAACAACAGCCACAAGACGAGTGGTGCAATTATGCTTGGATGTTCGAGAACAAAGCGACCGTCTACAACTTCGTCCTTAGTAGGAAATGTTAAATATCGTTCTTTGACATCCTAATATACCTAATTACATTACACCCAAACTCCACATCTACTCTAGTAAGACAATTCGACGTATATTCCTACAAGTTACATCCTCTAGAGAAGACCAGAAATGAAGAACTAGCTAAAAAGCAGCAAGAAAACGAGAAGAGTAGCATACACATTTATAACACCCGATGTATCGACATCCAACCGAATCACACTACTGCTATTGTTACCCTTGTTGACTTCTTTTGAATTTTCCCTGATCTAAATGGTACGCTCGGTGGATATAGATGGAAAGAAACCATTTTCAACATATTATATACTCAATTGGCGGATGTGACTTACTCTCCTATCACAATCGTTTAAAGTAAATTAGAAAATCTTATTTATATATCACAGCAGACTAGACTATTTGAATATTATCAATCCTGTTTAACCTTTGGGATTCATTCATGATATTAATATGAAATTATAGGAATCTGATATTGATTTTCAGAATAGCTCAGATTAAAGAATGAATTAGAGTAGCCAGTTAAATCCCTTTTTAATAATAGTGGATATTGAGGAAACATTTCATAAAATGTATTTTATATTTTCATAAAATTTTGATATTTTTTTAGCATAGCAGAATATGCTATAGTTATAATACATTATCTAGAATTGGTTTTAATTACTGAGTATAGACTAATATGTTGTGGATAGGAATTCGAAAGTCAAACATAAAACAAGAATTGCCTCTATTTCTCTATTTAATTTTATTGATATGAGCACAGCTTACATTCTCGGCCTACTTTTCAAGCAACTAAGATATAAATTAAATAATAGATTTGCATAATTTAAATATATAAATATTATATAAATAAAAAGTGAAAAAAAATTCCTAAGCTTTTTCTCTCACTAGTTTTCTTTTTCGTCTAGTAGTGCCAAATGGAACCTGCTTTCTATCCACGTGACTCGAATTATTCCTTGTCATCAGTCTTGAATAATGCTTGGCATGATAAGTCCCGTTCAGCACTGCATGTCCTATAAAATATCATAAAGAAAAATTTCTAATTCAAAGATTCATCAAGCTTTTACCGTTTTTCAGCTCGTCAGTGAATACTCGTTTTTTCTTATATCTATGATAACCATTCATAATTGGTCTATGTGGGTTACTACTCCGGAGTTTCGAAGGTAGTGGGCTTTGGTTTACAGTACAGTATTTTCCTTTGCAGGCTATTAATTCCTTCAGTTGGTTATGCAAGAAAGACCTCTCTTCAGATTTCAATTGATCAATTCGATTCTGCAGTTCGAATGGATCTGAAAATGAATTTGATTAATTAAGAATTTCGATATTATATAACAGTATTAGCATTAATTCAAGACGATTTAAAGAATTTTTCAGGAACTATAACAAATTGAATTTTACCGTCTATATCAACCATTACAAAATATTCATATTTCAAAAACTCGAGAACAACATTTTTCGAATATTTAAATTTTCAAAGAAGAATAAGGCAATATGATAATCCATAGACTCATATCCGCTGTTCCATACAGTAACACAAGAGCAAGAGCTCAGGTTCGGGTTCAACAGAAGAGAAAATCATAGAATCACTAATTTTTCTCATAATGGAATCGTCAGTATCATACACAATTATATCCCCATTAGAGTCTTGGGTCAAAAATCTTATCGAAAAGCTGCCGCAGTAAAAAACAGACCTTATAATAACTGGAAGAAAAATCTGGTGAAACTGAAGCTTAGTATATGCATTTCAGGAATATTTGTAATTAAACAATTGATAAAGTGAAAACCAACTTCAATGAAAGAGTTACGAAAAGACATTTTGAGCAGACCAGTGGAACTCATCATTTATGGTCTATAGCAAAGGCAGTCAATAACAACTTTTGCTAGTCATTCTACCCTCCTTCGTCGGTTCTATAGAATCATGGAATATGGATGGAATACCGCCAACTGTTTTGAAGAAATATTCTCTAGAGTTAGACCTATTCTTGATTGTTTGTTTCAGATTTCGCATGGGGGTCAGACGTTTCCGAAGTGGTGGAAAGTTGCGAGACTACAACCGATTTCAAAGAGAAAAATGCCTATCTCAAAATTACCGTCTAATCGCATTGTTGTCCATTATGTCCAACATCAAGGAAAAATCGATAAACGATGAGCTCGTAAAATATCTCGAGTTACAGGATATCATCAGTGATCAGTGATAGAGAACGATAAACTGTTGACCTCCTTGCATACGTTACGCATTTGTCGGCATCAACAATCGAGAAGCATGGCAAATTAAAAACCATTGCTCTTGACATCTCAAATGTCTTCTACAGGGTTCGGCACGCAACCTTGATGAATAAACTAATCAGATATGGACTTCCCGAAAGTACCTTTCTCTTCAGTAGATAGATTCAGGCGGTAGTTGATGGTGTAATGAGTGAATCTTTTCAGATTAATGCAGGAATACGCCAGGATTTCATACTTTCGCCAACTCCTTTTCAGTTGCAGATTAATGATTTGCTCCACTCCACCGAGAACAGATTATATGGGTTTGGGGACGACTGTATCATGTTGTTCTCATTTTTTAGTCAGCGTCCTATAAGTGTTGAAGAGTCACACCGACAAAGATACCTACAGAGCATGCCACTGAATAAAGACTTGGAGAAGGTATCAGAGTGAGGCCAGTTGAATTTTTACGCGAACAAGACGCAATCAACAACGTTCCCCAAAAAAGAGACTGCTTGAGAATCTTCTCTAATCATGCAAGGACATCGAATTTCCTCTGGAACGAAAATTCACACAGACAAACACCGGAGTTTGCTGGCATGACCACATGTCAGACATTGCCTAATCTGCTTCTGCTGAACTTACTTGTCTTTTCAGGGATAAGCAGTACTTCAAGCCATCACAGTTGATGCTTTTATACAAAGCACAGGTGCGACCTGGTCAAGAATACTGTTCTCATATGTGTGACTCCGTACCCAAATATTATTACATCTATTGGAGTGTCCAGAAGAGAGCAGTATTCCTCCTCGACCAACCCGAGATCACGTGTGGTCTATAGTCTCTCGCTCAAAGGAGACAGGTTCCTGATCATCTCTCTCGAACTTCCATGGTGAATGCTCTGAAAAGCTTGGTTTCAGAAAGAATCCAGCTCCTAAGAAAACTGTGTGGAAAGCTCTGACCGTATATCTCTATAAAAATTCTTTTGTTTAAGGGCCTAGTGTGCTGGTGAACTCTTTCATTCCAATAACTAACAATTTGGTCCTTTTCAATAAGCAAGAGTTCAAAAAAAGAAAAAAATTGCCCATACACTATATTTTAAACCTTGGGAATATCTTACTATAAGAATAATTCTATTCATATAATTTATATGAATATTCAAAAATATGTGTGAAACCAATATAGAATGAGATTCCTAATAAGATATCATTGAGGAACAGTCAAAATAAATATGACTCCTATACTAATGTATATTATGTATATATTTCAATGGATATTACTACTCAGGATTCTTTCTGAATTTCAATTTCGAAAATCTTTCGATACTTTCTGAAACTTTTCAATACGAATGAAGCAAAATTATACATTTTGAACTATTCTCACCTATTCTCAAATTATAAAAGTTATTAATCCTGTAGTGAATTCACAATACAAAAATTGTGTGTAACATTAATTGTTCGAACACAAGAGTATGTATTATTATTGGAATTCATACAGAAACAAAATGGACCATTTGTCCATAATGGAACAGTTTTCCAGTGATCGTTATCATGGTGGAAACAATTCATCCTTTCAGAAGAGCACTGCTTGTCCAAACTTTCTTTTCTCCTTTGTTTTCTAGCTCTTCTTCTCATTTTTTCCTCGTCTATTCGTTTTTTATGCTGCCTTATTAATTCTCGGTCAACTGTTTCTGGATGATCTGATTCATGTACTTCACAGTGACAATTATTAATAGGGTAGGGAATTTCATCAGTGTTCTTCTCCTGAAAAAAGTACTTTAGAGGAATAATGCTTTAAGTGACTTTTACTTACATTCGGAGTTGTCGAAGAAAAGTGTTTCTGATGTTTGTGTTTGTGTGGCCTCTGTGTGACTTTTGATGCTGATTCAGTTTTATTATCCGGAGATGGTGATGTTACATTCTGTATATTTTCTGTCTCAGTTGTTGTTTCTATATTAATTAGCAGTTTTGTTGTTTTATGGTCTTTTCTAGAATCATGTCCTTTTTTATGTTTTTTTCTATTATATTTTGGGATTAAACGGCTAACATTTTGTTCAGGGATTAATTTGCTATCGTCTGAATCATCAATGTCAACAACAGTTTCATCATCGGGTCTGTAGTACTTTAGATGTCTTCTGATTTCCTTCAGTTTTTCTAATTTATCTTTCAATTCTTGTATTTCATTGTTAACTTCGTGCCTAGATTTTTGCCATATCTTTTTATCATGATAGACCTGATTAGAACAGTTAACATTTCCCCTACCTAATATCCTACAACCTGATATCATATCACCTATGACATTTGTTTCTAAATTTCTTGATCGCATTTGTTCATCAATTATCGAAGTATTGGCAAACTGAAAATTTTTTGTAGATAATCTGAATACACTTTAAGGTAACTAACAATAAGTAATTGAAGAAAATACTTCTTTCAAAGATCTTCAAGAAGAATTAAAGTGCAATTATTTTAGCAATAGGAAAATGGTTCTCCTTAATTCTTCCGAATTCAAAAAATGTTTCTCAATACATGTTTTGAAAAATCGTTTTTTAATTTAATTTCAGAAATGCAAATGTTCACTCACTTGTAGGTCGTTTATTTGTCCTCTTATATCTCTCATCACATTGTCAACTTGCTCCAAATTATCTCGTTTAGTTCTTCTTATTGAAATTTCATCAGTGTGTTCAATTGAGAAAAATCTATGGTTGCTATTAGAATTCCTTTTATTTCTTTTCAAAATTCGCAATCCCTTCTTCAATAAATTGTCAATCTGTAACAGCAGAAATACAATGAATTGTCTTAGCAGACTTTCGCAATTCAATGAAATGTCTTGAGATTTATTGCATTCAAAATTCAATTGGAATTTTACGAGAAAGCTTATGCAGATTATAATTTATAGAACAAGAATTTTTAGCCAATGGTTATGGCCACGATGTAGAAGATCTGCAATTCTTGAAGAATAAAAATTATGATTAGGAACTATGAAATGGGTGTAATCAAATATACTCTAGACATTTGCCTGAAATTACTGATGATACAGTACATATATCTTCACTAGTTTCGTAACTGGAACCTGTGAAAATTAAAATTTAGTTTGCAGCTTTATGCCAAACTTATTTAAATTATAAATGAAAAAGTTTATAGATTAGGTAACTTCATTTGACTTATTCTGAATAATACTGTGAGGGACATAGTCTATACTGAGCATGTTTGGTTGGTACCCAATTATTAAAAAAATTAAAATCTTTTGATTATAGACAAACACAATGCTACTCAGATCATTTCCAATTTATTTAGTTCAAAGTACACTGCAACTGAAGATCTGTTAATGATTTATAAATGCAAAAAGTTTAGGTACCTAATTATTTCGAATTATTTTTTCGACTTTGGATTTCCAATAATTTTCTTTTATTCACTTCAATCTTTCCCATTAAAATAAAGTCAAAGATGCAGTGCCAAGTTAGGTATATACAGGCTGAGTATTTAAATCTCAATGTGATTTGATAAAATGGCAATAAATGCTTCTTTCTTTCTAATTTTTATTCGAAATGATTCTTGAATGATCTAATTTACTATTTACGTTTGCCTAAGATAAGTTATTTAGAAACGTAAATAGCATTCAATGGTAATATCTCCGTATTATATATTTAATCATTAATGTCTTGGAGTAATTTTAATTTGACTCACAGGAATTTTTTTGTAGACCAATCCGTGTGGTGTGAAACAAGCGCACTTCCTGTATTTATCTACGGTCTGGTGAGAATTTGGAACAATAGATTTACATTTATGCTTCCTCCATCTTCCATTATCAAATTCACAGAACCATTTTTGGTGTGCTATACAAGGCTTTTGCATATTTGGTTGAGCGCATTCCTTCACTAATCGTTCGGACTTGCTATATAATGGAATAAAACCAGGAAGTACTCGGTTATCCAGTAGCATTTGTTCTCCTGAAAATGTATTATAATTAATAAAGTAATAGTTTCTAGTTTATTATCACAGAATTGTTTCACAAGTGATAATGACACATAATTCAATGTATGAACTCTGCATTCCAAGAGGCACTTCTATTGAAATATATGAATAAACTTCATGCATCTTCTGAAATGTGTATATAGAAATTTATATTATTCATTTAGTCATTTCAGTACTAGCTCACCCTTGGAACGGTTTTTATAACTGACACTCTTTTATATTAAACGTTTTATATGTTATTCTTCATACTGTATTTACATATACATGTTCGATGCGTTTCAAACCAAAAACCTATAGTAAACTAAAGCTTACTTGAGGAAAATCTATCTTGACAGAAAAATGTCAAGCCTCGCAAGATACAATCCGATTTTAGTTATTCTCTGGGAATTCAATTTTGTAGGAACACATGTTCTGGAACTTAGTGAATAGTAAGAAGAAGCGAAATGATTTATTAAGAAACATGGAATATTAAATTTGTGGTTTGCATGTATGGTTGTCCCAAAGATTATTATTATTATAATTTTATTATTACTCACTAAATGATACTTTTCTTTTGGAGCAGTTCCTTCATACAATTGTCAGAAAGTAACGGACCTACATCTGATCTCAAATTTTATCCGTATTAGAGGCAGTTTCAAGGTTTGAACAGTTCTGTTACCTAATTACTCTTAAACGGTTTTGGTTGATTGTATTATTATTTTTTTTTGGGGAAAGTAGTGCAATTCGTTTTATCGTTAATTGTAACATATTGTATCTCCTGTGAAATTAGACAATGTCTGCCTGTCTCAAACTATTCAATTTTATTTAGTTAGGCGGAATGTAGAACAATATGGACATTGAGTGCTAGTACGATGTCAAATGTATGTGGCTCAAATGTCTAAATTAAAAATGCCATCTAATATAACTACTTACTTCAAATTTTGATAAGTGAAGCGCAAAGGTAGATGAATACGATTAGCACAGGATTCAGAATAACTCACATCTACATAAATATGAAATGAGAGAAACAAGGGGAATGAGAAATCATTTATTGAATATTCTACTATTAGATCTAACCACATTAAATTGAAAAACAAAATTAAGGACCAACCATTCATTCATGACATTCATATTAATGTGGATGATTCTTTGAAAATATTAAGGCAGGTCACTATTGCACACTTTTATGAAAATTGTCATCGCATAAATTTTTTTTAATAAAAATATTCAGAACGAAATAATTGTGCGTATGTTTATAGGCGAACAGGTAAATTGATGGAAAGAAAATTTTGCAATAACTTTTAGTGATCTAGAATGGATAAACCAATATTTATGAAGCCAATTTTTTTATTTATATTCTACTAGCGGTCCAACGAAAACTTCACACTTCGATTTTCCGGTTTCAAAATGAAAATATGGAGAATCGCTCGGACCTATCGATTTCTGATTCGAGGGGGAACAAATTTTCCGATTTTTTCATCCCCGTAACTCCAATCACGTACCGGGGGTGAGTACAATTACCTGATTTTGAATAGGGATGCAATACCTCATTTCGAAGATATTATCGAGTACTATCTGCCTCTAAATTTTCGCTTCAAAATTTTCATCGTTAACGAAATAGCAGCTAACAAGGTGGAAGACTACTTACTTTTGTGGTTAGTTTATCAAGTGCTGAAAATGGGCACCTTTCACTTGCATGCAGTAAAGAACGCTGGTATATGGCTAGCTTATGTTGAATTCACATCGGGGTATGCTATGCTTTTATATTAAGTTAATTTTTTGTTCGAAAAAGTAGACAGACCATGTGTTTGATTTACCCTAGTCTCTTGTGAATTTATCGTGGATTTTCAGGAACGTTGAAACTGTGCTAAGGCGATTGTAAATTTGTAGTAAGATTAAAATGGTGTATTCCGTAGAAGAAAGGGTGGAAATAATAAAATTATTTTTTAGAAATAACGATTCTGCGCGATTAACAGCGGCTTTATTTAACGAAAAATATCCTGAAAAAAATGTATCCGCTGCTTACGTTGTGCAATTGGCTGCTAAATTTGTTGCTACTGGTTCAGTCGGCAACAAAGAGAGGGTGTATGAAGGATACGAAGCGAGGGAAGTGGCTATCTTAGGTCACGTAGCGATGGATCCGACCCTTAGTACTAACTGAAATGAGGATGATTTTGATCGTCGACTCATGTTCTGTGAAGTGGTCAGTGTAATTATTAACAATAATACATAATGTACGTGAACGATTGGAGCAAAACTTATTTTACTGCATGGAAGTGAATGGTGCCCATTTTCAGCACAATAAACTAATCACAAAAGTAAGTAGCTTGCCCTTTTTTAGCTGCCATTTCGTTAACGATGAAAAATTTAAAGCGACAATCAAGGTCAGATAGTACTCGATAAGATCTTCAAAATGTGGTATCGCAACACCCCTCATCCCTATTCAAAATCAGGGGTTGTGCTCACCTCCGTTAAGGAATTGAAGTTACGGATAAAAAAAATCGGAAAAGTTGTTCACCCTCGAATCGAAAATCGACGGGTCCGAGGGATTCTCTATATTTTTTTTAACACCGGAAAATCGAGGTGGTAAGTTTTCGTTGGACCACCCTATATATATAAATATATATATATATATATATATATATATATATATATATATATATATATATATATATATATATATATATATATATATATATATATATATATATATATATATATATATATATATATATATATATATATATATATATATATATATATATATATATATATATATATATATATATATATATATATATATATATATATATATATATATATATATATATATATATATATATATATATATATATATATATATATATATATATATATATATATATATATATATATATATATATATATATATATATATATATATATATATATATATATATATATATATATATATATATATATATATAATTGTATGTTAGCGGACATTAGAAAGAGAAAGAAAGATGTTTTTGTTATTTACTTCAACTCACGAGAACTTTCGTATTAATAAAGCTCAATATGATACAGGCTAACTCACTTTTGAGAGGAGGTCTGTCCTGATTGGTGTACTCCTCTTCTTGTATTTGACTTTCCAATTCTCTTATTTTTTGCGTCTCCACATTAAGATCGTGAACTTCTTTCTCTTCATCAGTCTCATCCTCGTCATCTTCTGAACCCTCTTCAGACTCGTAAATTTTGCTTAATGCTGCAGAAGTAGTTTCAATCGCTTCTGTTGTCGATGAATCATTGTTGTACATAAATATTGTAGTACTGTCTTCAGAAGTCACTGTAGTGCTTATTATAGGAACTGATTCTGAGATACTGAGTTTTCTCAGTTTAGCATCTAAGAAAGGAGTTTCTCGGCGACCTGAACTGAAAAATGGATAAGATCGATTATACTTCCACTACTCAGTTAAAATGCATTACCGTAAAGTGGGGTGAGATTGATCGCGCTGCCATTTTGTGTTCAATTCTAAATTTCCCCACCACCTTTGCTTTGATTCTCAGGCAGCTTTTTTCAGGCGATAGTAAACACATTAGGCTTTCGATCCAGCAGTACATATCGCGACAGTGTAAAGGAAGATTCGTTCTACAGCGTTCTAAAGTTTCGTGTCAAAAAACGTGTAAATTTGAGTGTCGCAAACTTTTCTTGCCCGGGAAAAACTCGTTAATCGTCGAGGATTGTGCACCATAAGATATTTACCTGTCATCGATTGTGAAGGCTGCGCTCAATTTGGAAGGTTAGTTGATATGTACTTTTCGCGCAAAATGACCTGAACAAAACGGGGCGAGATTGATCAACAATAACAAGAAGTGATCAATCTCGCCCCATCGTTTTCAGATTTTAATGTCTACCTGTTTCTTTTACTTTTAGAATCAGAAAACTGAGAAATGGGCAGAACATATACGCGAAAGCTAGGTTAGATCACAACAATTTTTCTGATGAACAACTAGAAAATGCCCTTCGAGACGTTACAAATAATACACTTTCTATGCGCCAAGCAGCTCGCACTTACAATGTTTCTTATGGTACCCTTAACAACAGATTTCATGGGCGCAGATTCAAAAAAATCGGCGGGCAGACAATACTATCAAACATTGAAGAGAGAGCCATTTTGACGAATATACTGAAATGCGCAGACTGGGGATTTCCTTGTCTCCACAAGATCTAAGAATGTTCGTGAAAAGTTATTTAGATAAAAGTGGTAGAAACATTTACAAATTCAACAATAACTTGCCTGGTAAAGACTGGGTCAACAGTTTCTTAAGAGGCACCAACATGTTGCAGGAAAAAGATTATCGTCCAACATTAGTGCGAAACGGAGTCAGGTGACTCCTTCCATACTAAGAGACTATTTCAACAACTTGCGAGTCACCCTGGATGGTGTTCCCCCGGAGAATGTGTTTAACTACGATGAATCAAATGTTACAGATGATCCAGGGAAAAAGTTGCGCATTTATCGTAGAGGTACAAAATACCCAGAAAAAGTTTGCAACCATTCAAAATCATCAACGACCTTAATGATGTGTGGATCAGCATCAGGCACTCTACTGCCGCCCTATGTAATATACAAGGCCGAAAACTTGTGAAATACATGGACTGAGAATGCTCTTAAGGGCAAACCATGCTGTGATAAGATATGCTGCTCGCAAGGTACTCGATTCAACCGAACTTCGCACGGTTGGATAGATATGCCCACATTTCACGAATGGTTTTCCACAGTTTTTCTACCACACGCTAAAAGGTTAAATGGACGAAAAGTCCTTTTGGGAGATAATTTGGCCTCACACTTTAATCCAGAAGTACTGAGAACGTGTGAAGAAAATTACATTTCTTTTGTTTGTCTCCCTCCCAACTGCACCCATTTCTGCCAGCCTTTGGATGTCGCTTTTTTTCGTCCATTCAAAGAAAGTTGGAGGAAAACACTATCAGCCTGGAAAGTTAGAAATTCCAAAACTTCTGGGATTCCTAAGAACGAATTTCCTCTTCTACTGAAACAGTGCATTATTAACATGGACGAAGTTCTGCCTAAGGACAACTCTAAAGAAAGAAGCGGTGTTACACGCAATCTCATTTCTGGATTTGCAGCTTGCGGTCTTGTGCCTTTCAATCCTGATCGAGTTCTTCAAAATTACCAGGTAACACTTCTGACAATGTAGAAGCTAATGTTGCGGATAGTCTCACCGATTTTCTAAAAACTCAAAGGTATAATGTCAATAGACCTCAGAGACAGCGAAAGAAGCTTTTACATGTTGAACCAGGAAAATCTGTTGCTGGTCCGAGTACTCAACTTTCGTCCAGCGAGGAGGAAAATGAGAATATACAATTAGATGATAATTCAGAAGACGATGAATCTATAGATGAACCGACGGCAGACCCTATAGAATATTTCGAGCCAACTTTAGACAATATTATCTTCGGAAAGTTCGTCTTAGTTAAATTTCTATCTGGTTGAAGAAAGAAAACAGAATTTCGCTATGTGTGCCTCATTCAGAAAGTTTTAAAAGATAACGTCTTTGAAGTTGTCGGTTTAAAGTCTGCTCATTCGCGAAGTGTATTTAAACTCGTCGAGAATGATGTTTCAACAGTGCAAATTGGTGATATTGTGGCACTTTTACCAGACCCTAAGTGTGTTAAAATATCAGACAGAATAATAAGATATCATTTTCCAAATGACATTAATATCAAGGAATGCTAAATGCTCGGCTAAATATTTATTTTTCTATTTTATTAGGTACCCTGTTTGTTAAAATGTTAAACAGAATAAGATATGATTTTCTACATGATAAAAATATCAAGGAATGCTAAATGTTTATTTCCGTATTTTTTAAATAAATGATATCCTCTGAATCACTTTTTATTCCGTAGTATTTGAGCTGAACAATGTCACCCCGTCTGATCAATCTCACCCCCTCATACAAATTATCCAATAACTTTTGTTCCACAACACCGATTTCGAAGAGGGCGACATTAATCATTTCTAACATATTCCCCAGCATTTCTATGCAATAAAAGAGGCCTGATCAAAGTCACCCCACTTAGGGGTATGACATTGATCACTCATGTTTTATTTTTTTTCTAGATACTGATGAATGATTGGCTTAAGTTGAGGCCTAAATTCGGTAGTACTGAAGGAATCTAAGAAGGTTTAAAACACAAAATAGAAATATAATAAAAATTGTTGAAAATATTAACAAAAGTTGTTCAAAATTGATCAATGTCACCCCACTTTACGGTACCATATGAAACATGCTTGAAAACCTAAACTTAATAGTCAAAAATTTAATATCTGAAAATATTGGATTTACCTTTCGATTAAAAATGTATCTGGCCATTTCAGTCTTTTACGATTGCCACTCAAAAATAATGGAAGAATTGACCTACCATCCATATGAGGTGGTGGATCAACACCGGCGATATCCAGGAAAGTTGGGGCTAAATCTATATTTAAAACTATTTCATCTATAACAGCCCCTGGATCTATTCCTGGCCCACGAACTAAGAAAGGTACTCTTACATCAAATTCAAACGGAAAGCTTTTTCCCTAAAAGGAAATACTATTAAAGTCTGCTATTATTTTCAGTAATAAAAGATTCCGTATTACTTTAATGAGTCCAAACTGGCCAAGATGATAACCATGATCGGAGGTATAGATAATATACGTGTTATGAAGTTCTCCTAGAACGGAAAGCTCTTCAACAACTCTTTGAACTGCTGCGTCTACAGATTGCAATGTCTGAAGCCTCTTTGTCATCAGTAAATCAGTAAACTGTTTGTGAATAGGTTGCATTTTATTAGTAACTTGCAGAATCCATTGTTTATCAGGATTTGGAGCATAGTCGTAGGAGGGTATACTGAAAAAAGAAGGATAATTTAAGTATATTCAATTCTAGAAACACCATATACTCATGGTGAACTGAAAGATACATTTGCTGTGGGTACAAGTAGACAAGTATAGTGAATTTATCTATATTATACTACGTCTGAAAATCTGTAATTTGGGAGATATTGCAGATTATATCTTATATCATATTTTTTATATTGACTGGTTTTTGTACCTTTTTGGAAAGGATATGATACGAAGAAGTAAGTTATCCTTTAACGTTACAAGATTGTTTTGTGAATACGGATGATTATTATTTTCGTTATATCATATTTTTGAACCACTATAATTAATTTGACAGTGATTTGTACAATTTAGTTATTGAAAAAGTAGCTAATAGCTTCGATTCATCAATTACTTATAGCAAGAAAATACCAGACGTAATGAGAAGATTATGTAAAGTACACCCAATGGAACAAATGGAAATTCGGTCAACAGGACCCAGAGTTTACTACGTAGAGATTGCTCAGTTGGTCTTGTCTGTCTGTCATCTGTCTTTTGAAATGTCATTTTTATTTAATCAGTCTGTCAATCCTAAATATTTGTTCCATTTAACGTCAAATAGTAATATAACAGTAATATTTTCGAGTGCGTTTTTTAGATAATTGTTCATACTTTTGTTTTTGAATCTAAACCAGGGGTCTGCAAACCACGGCCCACGGGCCGAATCCGGCCCACCAGTGCCATCAATCTATAATCATCAATCTGGCCCACGACAGCCAATGTTTTACTGTTGTTACTATTGCTGTGATAAGTTGAATGGAAGAAAATGAAAACACAGAATGATAATTACTCGGTTTTATTTACTTGCAAGGTAAAACTTTACTACAGAAATTATCACGTATAAACCTAAGCTTAAGTATCTCAGCTTAAGCATATTCTAACAAGTAATTAATATGAAATCAATCAGATTAATAAAAAACACTAATGAAATTTATGTGATTGTGATTTTCCAGCTACAATTGTTTGTAGTTGTGGATTAATTTTACTTGTACCAATTATTAGAAGAGATTTAAGATGCTCAGCAGTTAATTTAGATCTGTAAACGTTCTTTGTGTACTTCATCTTGGAATACTTTTTCTCACACAAGTACGTAGTACAGAAAACAACCCACGAGCAAAATTATGCAAATTATCGAATTGTATCGGTGGAAGACTCTTGTAAAATTCCAATAAAGATGAATTTTGATATTTGTTATTGAACTGTAAATCAATAACTTCCATTTGGACTTCCGGAGCCAAGGTCTCAACGTCAGATTCAAAAGGATTTTGAAAAAGCCTAAGTTCATTCGCATTCACATCAAAGGCTGAGAAACGAGAATCGAAATTTATCTATAAAGCACTCAAAGTTTCGACTTCAAAATCGACGGGAAATTTAGTCTCTGTAGTGTGGCTAAATATTTCACATGTGAATAGTATTATTTTCTGCCTGAACGTTTTGATATTGGTGTATAAATCAGGGAGATGCTGATTTTCTCCCTGCAATCTCAAATTTAATTCGCTCATATGATTTGCCAAATCAACATAGAAAGCTAATTTCCACAGCCATTAACTGTGTCCTAAATCGGCACAAGGGCGATGCTTCTTCGCATTGAAAAAAATGAATGAAAAATGCTCGAAGTTCAAAAAAACGCTTGAGGACTTTTCCGCAACTAATCCAGCATACGGCAGTTTGATACGGCAAGTCATTTTCTCCAATCTCTTCAATAAACTAGCGGAATTGTCGGTGATTCAGTCTTGCGGATCTGATGAAGTTAACCACTGATATGACTGGTTTTAGAACTTCAGACAAATCCAAACATTTTCCGCATGAATGATAGAATGTAAGACTAATGGTTTTGAACCATCATCATTTTCTACAGCCTTTGACACAAGTGCGACCACTCCTCTATTTTTCCCACACATATTTTTGCCTCCATCGGTGGTGATACGTTTTAAGTTTTTCAATCGAAGGTTCTTATTATTAAAGGTATTTTCAACTCCCTTAAAAATATCTGCCCCAGTGGTCGTGCCGTGAATACTATCAATATCAAGCAGTTCATCATACACGTTATAGCTTTTATCTACTCCACGAATAAAAATCAACACCTGAGCAGTATCTGACTCATCCAAGGCTAGAGAAAACCACTCAAGATGTCCATTTTTCTCAGACAGTTGAGATGATATATTTTCTGCGATGTCTTGCACACTCCGAGTCATGGTGTTTGCTGACAAACTGACACCTTTCAATTAATTTACCTTTTCGGGGCATATACCTTTCGCTACTGCAATCAAGCAGTCTTTTATCATTTCTCCATCGGTGAATGGTTTTCCACGTTTTGCAATTTCAAGAACCACACGAAAGCTGGTGTGAGTTGCAGACTCTTGCTCAGCATTTGCTTTGGTAAACAAAGATTGCTGCGATTTCAGTCCGCGCTTCAAAGTTTCAAATTTTTCCGTCCGCAAACTTCCTGTATATTTAGAGTAATTTTGAAGATAGATGTTTCGATTCATAGTGACGTTTAATGTTATATTTTTTTAGAACAGCTATGTTTTCATTACAAATTGGACATAGAGCCTTATTATTGCACTCAATCACAAAATACTGAAAGTTCCATTTATCTTGGAACACTCTGCATTCACTGTCTATTTTTCGCTTCTTTTTTCACTAATAAATCAAACATAAAACAAGTCTAATCAAAATACTCTTACTTATGCACGGGTGTTACTTTATTTCAAAATAGGCAGTTTCCTTCGCCTTTCCCACGCAAACTGACTCGCAATGGCGCCACTAGCCTTTTCATACCTATGCAATTACTATCATCTAGAAGTGATCGAAAAAACTAGTCAGAACCAGAACTTTCTCGAATCAATACGGAAATTCTCAAACATGCCACCTGTTAGTAGTTAGTGGATAGACGAAATAGATAGTACCTGCATCACAGACCTGCATAGTATTACTACTCGCCACTAGATGTCCCTACCTGTCACAATATACTGAATACACAATCATGTGTAATTGAAATGCAAAACCCCTATTTGCTGTAAGCGAATTTCCATTTGTTTCGTGCGGGGTTCGTTTTAGGTTAAAAGGCAAAAATATGGATATTTGGCCTAATCTGAAATCTTCAGTAGATACTACAAATTCTCTGAGGGCATCACTACATTCTTCTTCGAATGAAGTATACTCTCAATCCCTAAAACCAATATATCTACTTTCAGTGCACCCCTGTTATATTTATTATATATTTTAATTTATTAGTGTCAATTAGTGTCATACTTGTCAAGTATGTAATATTCAGTAATATTCGATTATCATCTTGATAAAGACTATCTACTTTTTGCAGCATTTCTTCGCTATTATTACCTTCATTATTCTGTTCACAATTCTGAGCCATTATCTTTCAGTAGGGCAATTCTCAACTCCCCATTAGGAAAACGTGATGACCTGAATTTTCCAGGAGAGACGCTATCAAGGTGCTAATTGTTAGAATAGTTGTGAAAATCGATGGTAATCTTGCATGTTAAGCACGAAAAATTAACTCGAGAATGACGTCAATTTTGCATGTGAAGATATCACTACTTTGAAGACTTGGGTATTCAGCGAAAACACGCGAAACCTAGATGAGGGGCTATTTCCGGTAACCTTTGATCTACAGTGGTTCAGTCAAAACAGTGTTGGATTTAAAAAGTTTGAAGGTGAGTGGTAGGTATGGAAAGAAGGATAAAACTAGAGATTATTCATTAAGTATATATATTTATGTTTTATATTAGTCAGGACAATTTGATTTTCCAAAAAATCGTCTAGTCAGGTTTGAGACCTACATTAAATAAATGCATGCTGGAATACAGAGATGGCATTGTCATAAGTTCATCTAAAATTTTAGACTATATCTGCAGACGAAATATGCGTTAAAAATTGTATGTAAAATTTTTGATGCGATGATGATAAAGTCATCTGTGTTACAACAAACTTTTGTATGATATATTCAAATAGATTAATCTCAGAACGTGTCATTAATTTGTATCATTATTAATCCATAACATGAACAATCTTTCAATAATTGCATAGTTGATTACGTTGTACCAAACTACACTGAGGCATGAAAAGGACTATTATAGTAGTTTTAGTGTTAAGCGGTTAGATTCAGAATGTGATCTTACTTCTCAATACTGTTGAAACCTTTTATATCTCATAGAGGTAAACCATCTAATATTCATTCAGATAACGGTACTAATTTTGTGGGTGTGTGTACTGAAGAAATAGATCATAGAAATTTATTTTCGTAATATCGCTTACTCTGGAAACCAATGTTTGTCAAATTTCACATAAGAAGAGCAATAGTAGCATATGCAGTAGCATGCCATACCATTACTAGTGATGGCACAATATCTTTTATAACTTTGTAGACGAAGAATAATGTGAAGAATCATAAATGACCCAAAAGGGGTCGTTGAGAATCCAAGAAGAAAGGTATACCTGTAGTACAGAGGACAGGTACTTGTATTGCGTGTATTGCTCTGAGGAGTCTACTAAGGATGCTAAAGACACCAGGCGCAGGTAGACTTAGATGTAACAGGTGTGTCGAATTTAGATCAAGTTAGATTGTCCTGAAAAGTCCTCCTCGACCGGTGACACCATCTCTGGTGAATGTATGCTTAATGTAACAGGTGTGTTGAAGTGACTGTTCTCCTATTGCACAGAAATTACTCCGTTGAGTGAAGAAGATACAGTTATACCTGGTGTAGGTATGTATGTGCAATCTTTAAACTCTTCTAGATTTTTGTGATGAGGAAGAGTGAAGAAAACCAAGGCGGCATTCGAACCTTGTACTCAGAGAACATTAATAAATGCGATCAAACAGCAAGGTTTTAAAGGCTTTTGGAACTTGCATTCGTTACTCGGCTATCAAAGTTCCATATTTTCTAGCCCAAGATGAAGAGAGTCTCGCCAAGTATTATCCTCATAATTTGAACATATACTGCAAGCAGCTGTTAACACAATTTTGACTTATCCCGTAGGTTATACTTCTATCAAATTATCCTGATGACTTACATGTAGTTACTATCTGTCGTTTATGCACTCACATATAAGTTCTCTAGTATAGATTTTTTGAGAACTTTGTATATATTAAATTAGATTCAACGAATTGGATAAACGTACAATTCGACGAATATACCACATGTAACTGAAACTAGGGCCATCCCTGTAACTTTTTTTCTATTTGGAATATTTTGATGAAATTTGGGAATCGGATAGAAGACAACATTTTGAATTTGATAACATTAATATGTTTGACATTTAGTTTCCGGTTATGCCGGAGACGAAACTAACTTTCGATTTTCAAATGGGACACCCTGTACTTTTTTGCTTATTTAAATTGTTAATCTCATCCTATGACCTTTCGACATACTTTTGAAAGAAAATCAAAACACAATTTTTTTCTGCAATTTTCATATTTCGTTGTAGAAGGCCATGAACAGTGACAATTGGCTTAGCTCAACATCTCCTATCACGAAAATACAAGATTGTATCTAAAATTTGATTGCTCATTTTTTACGGGGTGTTAAATTTCAGTTTTTCCTCAAAAAGTAGGTTTGTTTACAGTTTCCCCATTCGCTAATAACAATAACTACGTTGACGATGCAAACTTTTTGTTCATATTTATAATATTCTGTGATCATAAAAATATCAGTGTCATATGTCAAAATGCCATTGTTGTTAATTATCAACATTGAGAAATAGTGAAAAAGTCGATATACTCCTTATTTACGGAGAGTGCAGGCAAAATAGCGTTCAAGCTGATCAATTATACAGAGAGCGATATTCGAAAAGACTTCATCCGAGTAGAACTTATTTCTCTAAAGTGGTGCAACCTGCTGAAGAGGAGGATTTCGTAATCGACGAAAATATTGATATAGACATATTGACATTTGTTGATATTAATCCAACCATATCAACAAGATATTGTTGATGTAGCCATAGCTGAAATAGACCTGCATAAAATCCAAAATGTACTCAAGAGGCCAGCCGAGACAGCAATTTGAATAGATTATATTTCAAAACTAACCGGAAGGATCGTACTTTAATATGAAAAAATAAATTTGGAAATCGGATGAACCGTTTTTGTTTTATTGCATTAAAAAAAATTACTTGGCGGACTCTATAAGAGTCTTGAATATGTGATTCTTACACTAACGGTTTCTTTTGGAAACGCTAATAAACAAGCTTCTTTCTCGTTTCATAATACTGTATGAACGCATTAATGTTTTTGAGTTGTGAAATTATTTAAGCATCGTTCAAACACGTATATTTTTCCATGAGATTTAGTTTATTGTAACGATATAAGTCTTGACAAACTTTTTCATTGAAACATAATGATAATTTATCTGACCAGCTTCATTTTCATTATTGGTTTCATCAGTATCATTATTTTGATAATCATTATGTCATAAATGAAGTATCATAGCAGCCATATATCACAGAGTTGGTATTAATTTATGGATCTAATGTTTTGTCAACCCTTCTAATTTTCCGTAATATACATTCCTCCATTTGAGGGGTGAACATTAATATCCGAATGTTCAAAGAACTTTATCCCCTTTAATCCAATCAGTTGTTTTGCCATACGATTATATCCATTTAGAGTCGGGTTGCTAACTGTCCCAATTTAATTGGTAGGATGCATCCACGATAATGAGCGATTTGAACAATGTGTACCAAAGATGAAGAAGACCCCTTCTATCGGATTTTACTCAAAAAATTACCATTTCAAAACGAAATATAAATAGATTATATTATGTTTATTAACGCAAAACATACAGTTTCACTGAATATAATGTCGAACAACACTGTATACTTACATGTATACTAAGCAACAATTTCCAGGAGTTCACAAAAATTAACTGGTGGATCTCCCGAGAAGACCAACCAGACGTTTTGATCAATTATATTCGATCTGTAGTGCGATATAAATTGGTGAGAGTAGTTTGTAAACACCGTGAACTGTGACAATTATTTTTATGAATAATTGTTTTGAATAAACTAATAAAATGTATTTATCTACAACTTACCATTAATACATGCAATACATGAAATATTTCGATAAGTTATGGAACTTCTTACAAGTGTCCGTTGAATAATAATGTCAGTTCCATTGAATAATATACAGGGTGCTTCAATGAAAACTAAACAGAGGCTATATCTACCAAGATATTCATTTCTGATCAAAACGCAAAAACAGGTCAATTTTTGTTTCAAGGGGGACATCTTTTGGGGTACAAAACTTGCCTGAAATATCAACCCCCGCTTAGGGGGTTGATATTTGAACATTTTGAATAGGGAAGATGGGTCGAGTGATGACTCAAAAGAAAGGAGGTATCTTTGTCTACATTGCCTTGATCGAATTTCCATTTTTAATTGAAAACTGTAAAAGATAATGGGTGAGCAACTGAAAGATAGGGAAGACTATTTCCCTGAGACTATTCAAGTTTTAGTGAGGTAAAATGGAACAGATCCATGCTGATCAATGGCAGTATCATCAAGTACCATCCTCATCTCGAATTTCAACCCCTGGAGCAAGAGTGACAACCCTTGAAAACTTGGAAGAGGGTAGATGGGTCGAGTGATAACTCGAAAGAAAGGTATTATCTTTGTCTGCATCCCCGTAAAAGAATTTTCATTTTTGATGAAAACTGTAGAAGATGCAGAGTGAACCACTGAAAAGGAGAAAAGACTATCGCCCCAAGACTATTGGAGTATTAGTGCGAAAAACTGGAATAGATTCATTTTAGATCGAAAACTGTCATCTTCCGAAATCACCCTCATCTCGAATTTCAATCCCTAGAGCAGGGGTAATATTACGATTCAGTGATACCTCAGGGCGATAGATAGTCTCCTCTATTTTTCAGTAGCTCACTCTGTATCTTCTACAGTTTTCAATAAAAAATGAAACTTCGTTCACGGGGATGCAGACGAAGATAATACCTTTCTTTCGAGGTATCACTCGACCCATCTACCCTCTTCCAAATTTTCGAGGGTTGTCATCCCTGCTCCAGGGGTTGAAATTCGAAATGAGGATGGTACTTGATGTTCAAGGACTGCAACCCCCGCTTAGGGGTTTGATATTTCAGGCAAGTATTGTACCCCAAAAGATGTCCCCCTTGAAACAAAAATTGACCTGTTTTTGCGTTTTGATCAGAAATTAATATCTTGGTAGATATAGCCTCTGTTTAGTTTTCGTTGAAGCACCCTGTATAATAATATATACGCAATACCTTCATAATTTCTTTGAACGCGATAACTCAGTTGTTCTATATGTTCGAATTCATCTATGACTCTGAATATATGACAGCCATTATTGGTTATCTTGTAGTTTGTTGAACTGTCATTCTGTTCAATATTATTCGATCAAATTAAATCATAAATGAGTGGCGAATTCATTATAGACAAGTTATTCAATTATCAACAGACTAAATAGAATTGGTGGTGACTTTTATAAAAAATTCGTTGCCAGATAAATCAAAAAGAAAGACTAATGGAGTATATCAAAGTTTTACGAATTGGCAATTCAAACAAAAGGTGAACTCATTTCGGAAAGTGAGCATCATTTTTGTGAACTGTCGAAGAAGTATAAGACCTCATTCCTCTGGACATTTTACTCTACGAAGTACTCTTAAACCCTATCACATAGTCCGACTGGAAAGTTAAGAGAAATTCTTGTCCTTTTTGAAGAGAAGAGCACACGATCTGAAATAGCAATGACCTCCACACCAAGGAATCGAAAAAACTCATTAGAGAAGCCCTAGTTCAGCCATTCCTTCTTAACAAAGTGACCCTCATGGTAATCATGGGAGCTTGCTGCTATAATGATTTACACGTCATGAGAATTGGAGATGATGGAGTTTGAATAGTGCACATTCCGTTAACAAAGAAAAATTTAACCAGAAAATTCACTAGGTCGATGAATTTCACAAATGTTGTGAAATATGTACAAGCTTGCGGTCATTAATTGGCCCACTGACTTTTTTCTTCGGAAAGTCGGAATTAATAAATTTGCTTCAATGGGTAAGAACGTGGCCATGTTGCTCTACCTAAAAATCCATCTCTGCAGACGGGATTCTAGTTTCGCAAATCATCAGCAACCATTTGTATGACTGGAGGAGGTGATAAAAACAGCGAATAAAAAACTAGGAGAATGAAAGTCAACAGTAGCTGAAGAATATATACATGAAAGTGCCCAAAACAACTTAGAAAGATGAAGAAAAATTGTAGCCACCTTCACAAGAAACTGATTCCACACAAAATAGTATAAGTAACACTGACATAAATATAAGAAACGATTTTACTGTCGGCAATAATGATATTCCCCATAACATATTCAGTAAATGCAAAAATATCAACAACTATAACGTTAACAAAGTTAATTTGAGGGTTGTATGTTTTTCGAAATGAAAGTCTTTGGCAAACTCCTAGTTCTATTTTAGAAGACGAAAGAACCAGCAGAGTGTATTTATAAGGCATTCCTAATCAATGATATTGTTGATGGATTTATTTTATGGAAATAAGTATTATATAGCACATTCTGAATGAAAAAGTTCCAAAACTATGGGTTTATTCAAACTACATGAAGAGGAAAAGATCACCAGGCAAGTTGTATCCTACATACACTTGCTGATAAACTAGGGAGATTCTTAAATTAGAATCATGGAACTCTACGAATTTCATCGGCAATACACCATTTTAACTTTTGTAGAAATGATAGATAAACTTTTAACACTCAACAATCTCAATTTTAAATTTGTCTCTTTTGATATGAAAACATGTACCCAAACATTCCAACAGATGAATGTCCACCTTTAATAAAATAAATCTTTCACCAAAATAACACATTACCACACATTGAAGATCAATCTTGCTACCGTTTATTTAAAAATTATTTCCAATTTGAATCAAAATTTTTCAAACCAAACTAAAGCTCCCCATGGGATCTCCACTTAGCCCATTAGTTGTAGATAATTTTATGAACAATTTAAAAAATCTATAATATTAAGTTAGCACAAGAAACATTATGATTTGGTAGAGATAAGTTGATAACATTGTTGTAAATCTTCAGGGCTCAAACAGACAAATAGACTAGTTTTTGCAATTTCTGAACAAAATGCATAAAAAAATAATCTTCTCTGCTGAAATTAATCGCAACAATGAACAATGGGTTGTTGTAACCACATTACATATAAATTAGCCGCTTATAATTCAATGATTCATAGAGCCTTTTCCATTCCCCTATCCACAACTGACTTTAAAACGGAAATCAATATCATTGAGGAAATTGCATCAAATAATAATATTTCAGTCTCCCACATCAACAGTAGTATTGAACGCAAAGAACAAAAACAAATGCCTCAGTTACTATATTCCATTATAGAAAAACTAGAAAACAAATACACATCTTACTTACATGGCCTCCCTCTCTAATAGCAAGAGCAATTATCTTTCTAAATTTAGGCAAATTACTATTTAATGCCAAACGAAAAATTAATAAATTCAAACAGATTTGAATGTAATGAATGCCCAACCACTTTCATAAGACAAACAGTCTTGTCTAGTCTAGTTTTGAGTCTAAATTCGAAGAACAACTCTCCCCAGACAAAATATCCGTAGTTTTTGAACATATTTGATCTACAAATCGCATAATTACAATAGATAATTAAAAAATAATTCAAAAACTCAATAAAGTGTTGACAATGAATGTGTTTGAAAGTTTTAATTAACAAACTTTGTTAAAGCCCAAAATTCACCACTCTCAATAGTCAATTAGAATTGAATTTCTCCCTTCTACTGAACATTCAAAATAAGTATAGGTATCATATTCTCCTCACAAATGTTAGCTCTAGACATTTGAAAATGACGTAACTGTCGTGAGTATTAAAAATCAATATTGTGGAAATCCGAAAAAAGTGTTTCATTTCATTTATATTCACACCAACAAAACCAAAAAATATTAACATTTGTCTATTCCCTAAAAAATATAGAAGCTCAGTTTGTTTTAAAATTTATACTACATTTAATGGCAATGCCACATCTGGAAATATAGCTACCATTAAATATTAACCCAAGAAGATTGAATGAACTCCACTGAATTATTGAATACTTGAGATCGCTGCCCTAGAGTTCTTGAACCACATAATTTTTGACCCATAAAACTTTGAATTGGCCTCCATTAGCTTTCCCTACCAAATTATATATTGAAATTTCCTCATATATCTAACTTCACCCTTTATATGTTCCGGAAATTTATAGGATAGGATTAATTCTAAAGTTCTGGAATATACATTGGCATTAACGAAAATATTCAGAATTTTTATATTTTATACTAGAATTACTGTTCCCCTAATAATTTTGGATTTTCACTGAAATTCATTAAATATAAAACAATTCACCCTCGTGGCTTAATATATTTACTCACCATGAGGAATAGTATTTGTTCTTTCTATGAAAGAAATGCCAATAATGATTTCGTCTATATATTATTTGCTTTACAGGAGCAGATAGACAGTTAAAATTTTTCGAAAATCTAATAAATTCATCACATCCAAAAATCGGATTCACAACCGAAATAGAAAGCAATAATTCGATAAATTTCTTAGACGTAACAATTTCGAATGAAAATGGAAAACATGTTTTCGCAATTTACCATAAGCCATACAGATATTATGATACATAACTCGTCGTGTCATCCATATCAACATAAAATGTCAGCATTCAATAGTTTCATTCATAGATTGATTAACATCCCGTTATCACCAGAAAATTTCAACAAAGAATAAAATTTGATTAAACAAATAGTTGAAAATAATGGTTACAATCCCAAAAAATAAATAATATTTCAAATAAAAACAGAGTAGAATCGCATTGAATGAAGTTTACCCTGTCGATAAATTGAAACAAAATTCAACAACTTAACCTACGTTGGCATTCTTGAGTAGCAATAATTTCAACATAGCTTTCCAAACTAATAATAGCTTAGGCAAGTATATAAAAATAATAAAACCAAATCAGATAAAAATAATAAATCAGGTGTTTATAGATTGAATTGCAATGACTGTAATAATTTCTTCATTGGTAGAACACATAGAAATTTTAATATTAGATTATCGGAACATGAACGCAGTTTTTCAAATAAAACAGCCGAAAGCAGCTTGATCTTGGTGTAACTATTACAGATGACTTAACGTGGCCTGAACATATTCGGAATGTGTTCACCAAAGCTTCCCGTCTCACCTATCTACTCGAAAGATCTTTTAGGCGTTGTGAACCAGAAATTTGTGCTTTACTCTTTAAAACTTATGTACGACTATAATGGAATTCGCTGGGCCGGTTTGGTCTCCTCTTTTGAGGAGTGATGTGGATCTACTGGAGTCAATCCAAAGAAGAGGGACAAGAATTTCCTATGGCCGCTTGAGACCATCTTATACAAAGAGACTAAAAATTTTCGGTATCCCATCTTTTGAGAACCGCCGTCTCCGGGGGGACCTCATAATTACTTTCCGATCATTGCGATCTCTATTAACCTGCGACCGTTCAAATATCTTTCCACTGAATCAGAATAGACACCTTAGAGGTCACAATTTTAAACTGCATAACGAAAATTTCAAAACTACTCAGCGCCAGAGCTTTCTTCCGAACCGGGTATTCTCCAGATGAAACTCGTTGCCAAACAGTGTCGTTGAAGCTTCTACTATGAACGCTTTCAAGAATTCCCTCGACGAGTGGTTGACCGATTAATAACAAACTTTCTAATAATATTTCATAATGAATCTCATATATTTTTGTTTTCTCTTTCTTATATAGGAAAAAAATAAATGTTTGTATTCATTAATTCATTAAGTTAACTATTAGTTATTTTGGTTTCATGCGCCAACACTTCCAATATTGTTTTGATTTGTATAACTTTTAGAATAGGCACCATTGTTTCTTCTTATTTTGTATTTGAGTCATAATAGGCAACCTTGCCTTGACTCTTGATAATTGTTTAATAATAATAATAAAAATAAGATTCAGATTACGCGAATCATCTCCTAGAAAATAGTCACTATTACGACCCACAGTTTGAAATTTTGCATACAGATAATAAATATTGGAAGGTAGATCTTTGGAAAACTTTAGAAATCAACATAAACACTCAGGTAGACTCATCAATGAACAAGTCGATTTAAGCCCTTAATTTTTCCTTAATTTTATTGGATATACCTGTCATCAATAACCACTTAAGAAGGACCAGCCCAATAAGATTTTAATTACTTAAGAACATTTGTATCTATATTCTCATTCTTATTTATATATAGTTGTCATAATTTCCGTACATTCATTTTTCTGAAGAAGCTACGGTGTAGTGAAACGCGTTACGAATCACAATTATTCAGTAAAATTCCTAGAAACACATTACTTAATTTTTCCATCACCATGTTAAACATACCATATGTGGTACAATTAATGCATATGGATTTCGACTACAAATGACCCCCACAAAAGGTATAAAACTCAAAAATCTCCAATTCTTAAAAATATTCAAAGCCAAACACAATACAGGCAATAATCGAATATTACTCAACCACCTGACTGATTTATGTTATTCCCCAATTCTCAATTATATAGTAGTACCCAATGTTAATTTCTAATATGTACTTTACATGTTCTGTTAATCCATTTCTCTGTATCTATATATAAGAGACTTGCTAAGTTTGTATTTTAGTTTTGAACTCAAACTGATAAGCGAAAGCTTGAAATAGCTATAACGTTGAATGATCTTTTCCAATTCAAACAGTATTATTTTTTTCGTAGTTATATTCGAAATCCTCATAAATCCAGTGTTGTTAGAACACATGATCAAATAGGCGAATTCTGTTCTTAAAATAAATATAAAACTTGTTGTTCATTCAATTCTAATACTTTTAGAATCTACACCGTATCAGACAAAAGAAAATGAAGTATCATTGGATTCTATAATAAAATTACTTTTTTTCTTGATAGATCCATGAATACCGAGCATCATGTACCAGAAAACTGAAGTTTTCAAACAATTTTCTTCGAGAATATTCTCCCAAATACAGTTAATCTTCAAGAGATAATCCATGAATTTCAGTCAGCGAACAATCAAGGGTTCATCCGTGTAAACCAAGAGTTCGGTGCTCCTAAAGCTTCCAACCAGACTCCATTAGACTCACTTCGGCTTAAATAATTGAAATACCACGTAGCGCCAATGTACGTGTTCGCTTTGAAAATATCTGGAGCGGGCGAGAATTTTAAGTCCGATGTGTTTTTTATCGAGATTACGATGAATAATGTAGGAGTTGGCAGAAGAGCCCTTTACAGGTTTTAGGCGGAAATTCAATGGAAAATGAAATATTGGGAAAAGCCTCGCATTGTTTATAAGCTGTGGGTTGTGGAAAAATTGTGACGTTATAGCATTTACGAAAAGTGGACCGTTTGGATATACGTAATGATTTCTGCTAGCATTCGTTCACAAAAAATTTTGAATGGATATTATTTGTATGTCATTGATATGACAGATACGAGACGCGGCATCTTTTTACATTCGCATTATCCAATGAAAATCGTAATGATTTTTATAACATACTGATAATGAAAATATATATATATTTATATAAAAAAGGGTTTAACCCCGACGAGTTGCCCATATATGTGTTCATGCAATCAAACTGATTTCATGAAAAAATATAAATCCACCACCCAGTAATTAATACTATTGCCAGGCAATGATTATAATCAAAACATATACTGGAATCATTATATATTAGGATAACGTTAAATGTTATGAGAATATATCAATCTACCAGAATATATACAAACTAAAGCATCATCAGACAATGACATCAATGTACCAACGAGTAGTGTCAGAGGCTTTCTCCCCGAAAAAATTCAGTGTACGGATCTTAGTCAAGTAACACTGAATGTTAATCATTCATAGTTTTCTTTGTGTGAAGTGGTGAACGATCGAATATAATACTGCTTTAAATATGAATATGATAAAATTGTCAACTAATTATATTACATTTATATATACAAATAAATGAAATATATAATGATATTCTGAGCTGTATAAACTAAAGAGAAAACCTATGACTCTACCTCATTATTTCTTTCGGAAAGAAACCTACGAAGAATATTACAAGATTTGATTACTGTTATCTTCTGTAACTGTTCAAATAAATTTTATTTAGATCTAAAATCTCAATATTTTTGTGAGGATTCCTAGGAATAACAGCTGTTTTAGAAATAATAATCAGTAGAATAAATATTTTTTCATTTTCCACATTTTGTAATCTTGTCGGCTAGCATCATATATTCACACATTTCTTCATTGTATTTATTTCGTATATTATGTGTGTCATTTATAGCAATATCAATTATATATGTTATTCGATTCTGTTTATCAGTAAGAATGATATCTGGCCTATTGTGTTTTGCAGCTCTGTTGCATAGAATTGTTTTATCAAAATAATATAAAATATAAAGTTTATATTTCTCGTTTTCACAAATAATGTCAGGTTCATATTTGTAACATATTTTTCTTTTGGGAATGAGGTCATGTTTAATTCGTAGATTAAAATGAATAATATTATATGCTTCTCTAAATAATATGTTGAGGAAAGGACTGAGCAAGATGATAATATATGAATAACTGTTTTTGAAGAACAAAAACATCTACGGCAAGAATCATCTATATTTTGCTTGATGATGTGTTTTCTATAATTCCTCGAGAAAACTACCTGATCCTGGATCGCAATTACCAAGCCTTCTGTTTCAGCGAACAATTCTCCAGATACTAACCATCTATTTGATGCGATTTCATAATATAATCATTCTTCAATTCTTTAGGGTGCTTTCCGTGTAATTCCTTCTGCATCCAACTTTCTCTTTTAGAATTATTATTAAATATATCAAAATCTACCTTTTGCATTGTCAAGTTCAGAGGTGTAGGATTATAATCTGAAGCAACAACAATATCATGTAATTTAGACGTTCTTTGTTTATCATGAAAATGGGTACGTAGATGAAAAATCCCTTTACAATGAAGATTGTTCAAATCAGTTAATCCAGGACCTCCAAGATGTTTAGGTAGTGTAACTCTTTGAATAGCTGACTTTGGGTGGTGCTATTCACAAAGTATTTTCCTCGGTTGACATTGTAATTCATTTAGACCAGTTTTAGACCATTAAATAATTCCGAAAGAAGATATAAGAATAGGAACTGCATAGGAGTTGATAGCTCTGAAAAGGTTTTTACTAGTTAAATGACTCTTGATGATAATTCTAAGTCAGTTCTGATATAAACTTCTAATATTTTCGTTAGTGCTGCTATGGTTAATTACCTTCTCTTCAACAAATCCAAGATATTTATATGTATCTCCTTGATGCATTGGCTCGATTTCGAGCCAATGCAAAGACCAGAGGTGGTCTTTTCCTTTCAATAGAATTTTTACATTTTGAAAACACAAATTTTATATGAATATCATTGGAATAGTTGAAAGTAATCTCAAGTAGACTTTTCAAATGAGATCTAGTTCCGGCATATAATTTAATATCATCTAAATAAATTGAGTGACTTAATTTGATGTATATATTTATATTAGTAAATATTTTAACGGTAATTCGAGGTAATACTGATGAAGAAGTACCGGGAATTGGTCTATGAAACACAAAATATTTATTTTTCATTCCAATTTATTGTATCCCTTTCAAATAATACAGTTACGCTAACGAATAATCCCATCATCAAAACATTTTTCAAACGCTTTTTCCGGAATCGATTTCAGTTTTCGCTGCGAATTCTTTTAAGCCTTCTATCGATTCAAACGGGTACTCGAAGTGGTAATTTGAGTTTTGGAAAATAAAATCAGATGAATACGGTGGTTGTTCGATGGTATTTGTTGAGTTTCGGTCAGAAATTCATTCACAATGATAGCCTTGTGAGATTGTGAATTATCCTGGTGCAAAATCCATGAGTTTTCTTTCTTTCCACAAATTTGGCCTTCTTTGACGAATGTGCTCTCTCAAATGAGGCATAACGCTCAAGAAATATTCTTTGATTTATCGTTTTGGCAAGAATTCCGAGTGTACAACACCGTGATAACCAAGGAAAACGGTCAGCATTCGATCGACTTTGACATGGTTTTTCGGTTTCGGCGCCATTCTGAAGATTATTCACAAAATCGAGCAATGTGAACAAATCAAATGACAGATCGCGTTCAAACTCCGCGTCAGTATAGAAAACAGTTGTGCCAACTTAGTTAAAACAGAAATTTTGTTAATCGTTTTAAGCAGATCTTTAGAATAGTTAATTCCCGGTAACTTTTTGACAAAATATACATTTCACATTATTAGTTTTATTTCAATTTCTATGAGTTTCATTTTCATTATTGTTTATAGTGCTGGTGGATTACTGGAGAAGTAATTCTTCAACATACCGAAACTACTGAATGAATTTGAATTTTCTACTTTGTGCTTCAATTTCTTGGAGCAGTGTAGTTCAAGGCGCCAATATCAATCAAATCCAAGTTAGAATTATCGCTTGTATTATATATTACATCAGGCCTAACGAATAGCAAATTATTTGTTTTGCCAGAACGGTTCGAATAGGTGTTTCCGAAATAATCGCTATTAAATTCTGAAAGGTACAAAAATAATCTCATGAGTTGTCATAAGAGCAACTACTGATTATCTCTATATGGTTTTACGAAAGGCAGTTTTGACTGCTTGGACTGAATGCTAACGCTAAGGCCTTGCCTATACATAGGGGTAGAAGCGGACGTTCGTACGGTGACGCCGATGCAATTATTTCTTTCTAGTGAACTGTTCAACTCAATGTCGCTTCCTTAAGTAAACATTTGCTACAGTTCATCTGATCTACTTCTCTGGCAACGCAAAGAATCCGTTAGTTCTTCAATGTATGGTCGAGGCCGAAAACTAGATCCTGGTCAACTCAAAGATGTCGTCGCTATTCTGTTATATAACAACAGAGCTTCATATTGATGACAAAATAGTGCATAGAAATCATGCATCAAAAGACAACGTAACTGACCTCACTGATCAAGGGCAACTAAATTTCAAACACGTGTTCGAAATATGTAGCAAATGACTTCTCCTCTAAGATACAACAAAAATGATATAATTCGAAGCTACGAAGAGAATGAATTTTAGTTTAATGAAAATTTTATGAGAAATTATTAACACCAAAGTGCCTTAAGAATACTAAAGTTACTTACTGATGGCTGGTTACATTGAAGAAGAGATCAGAGTATTGAGGTGCTGAATCTTCTGGGCCATGTGGCGATGGAAAAGACATTGTTAACATCACAGGCTTATGAGCGCTATTTTTCTTCGATTGTCTCAAAAAGGCGATTGAGTCATTAGCAATGAGATCCGGGTAATAGTCCTACAAAAATTAAATATATTTTTAATTATATGTATGATTTTTTCAAACCATTCTTTTCTTTTTATATATTTATATCGTGATAAAATACGTATAAACTAAAACCGAAAAATAAATTTTCCATCTGGAAGTCCTTCAAATTGGAAAAATGAACATATAATAACATAAACACTTCAAAATGCCAAGGAACACCTACAAATATCAATAAAATCTGAGTAAAATATTTCAGTTTGATGAGAATTTTTGCTAGTCATTAGCTTCGCTTAAAGTATCGAAAAGAAACTATTTGAAAAATATTACAGCCTTTAGATGACAATTATTAAGATAAAATGAAAATTCATGCATAGCTAAAAAAAAATAAATCAAAAGAAAGATATCGAATTAGTTGGATATTTTTAGTATTCCTTAGATCCATCTCTGTACTTGACTTTTCGGCAACATTTTGCCAGATTCAAGATAAATTATCGTCTAGTCTGGAAATCTGGAGAGTTGGACAACCAAGAAAGAACGTTGATATAGTTCTCTTCCAGTGAAATAAGTTATTTCAAATACATTATAAGTAAAAATTTGAAGTACATTTTAGAAAAATAAAGTAAGAGTCTTTATTATGAGCTATGGTTAGCAGGACTTTTATTCAGGAAACAGAAAACCATCATGTTAGATTTGTTAACCATATATCTCAATATCTGACAACGCGCATAATATATCTCTATATATGTACATATTGAAGGGAACAATATTCAACCTTCCATAGAAAGTTAAATATCCTTGGACGAGCTGGTTTTCCGATTCACTCTTCATAATCAACGTCAACCAAAGCCGCATAGTAGTGATACAATCTGGTCGTATATCATGAAGCAACAAAGCAGCAGACTTCAGTGTCGATGTGGGTTGACGTCGTCAGTGTTTCACACCCATTTACAACACTAAGACAGACTGCCACTTACTCGTATCAATGCGCTGTATATGTCTACATTAATAATTGGCGTTCTTTAGTGAACCGACACAGAGCCTACTAGGACCATAGCGAAACGATGAAAACCAGAAGTAGATCAAACAGAAAACTTTAAACATACAGACTAGTTCAACTATCTACCGCAACGGTACATACTGTGCTTGCCTTCATTACCTGTCTTGCGGTTAAGCAAGGTTTACATTATATCTCATTATCTGATAACAAAATTCATCGCTATATGTGTGAACAGATTCAATCTTTTATTTAGAGAACAACATCTTAACTTCCGTAGAATATTAAATATCCTTCTCTGAAGGAGCTGGTTTTCAGATGGACTCTTCATAATCTTCGTCAACCAGGGCCACATAGTAGTGGTATAATCTGTTCGAACGTCAAATAGGAGAAACAGACTGCAGTTTCGGTCTAGTTTGACCTGGACTGTTGCTTCTACTCTTGACATCCGATTAGATTGTATCACTACTATAAGGCGTTAGTTGACGAAGATTATGAAGAGTGGATCGGAAAACCGCCTCCTTCAAGGAAGGATATTTAACATTCTACTGAAGGTTGAATATTGTTCCCTTCAATGTGTTTACATATATATATACAGGGTGTTACATAATAGTATGTCACAACTTGAAGGGGTACATCTACGTGCAATCTTAAGAAAAAGAGTTCATATAAACATAGGTCCGCAAAAGCTTCGTTACAGAGCTACAGAATGTTGAATTTTCCGGAAAAAATTGGTTTTTTCTTAAAAAATCCTGCAGTTTTGAGATGTTCAGCCCAAATTTGGAATGCATGCTATTTTTTACAGGCTCCATCATTATATGTCCCAAATTCTAACTAGAATCTACAAGTTGTTTTCTTTTCCGGAGCCATGTCTTCTTTTGCCATTTCAAACTTTTTTCAGTACGCCACTGATCAGCGTACAATCAATTTTCGTCATCTTCGTTCAATTTAGAAACTTTTTTGACACTTGTAATTTTTTTGTATCTCCGACCGTTCTCAAGAAAAAAATTATTAAACGATTGCATGCATTCGCTGAATTGAAAGCACTTCTGATTAAAAAAATGACTAGTAGGCTTCGATTTTTTCATTTATTTATTTATTTTGACAGTTGCTGAAGTTGAACTAGTGTCTGCTCGAATTGTTTATTAAATTAAGGATTATTTTTAAGACTTTTGAAGTTATTGATGTAAGAAAAAATGGCTAATTTTACTAAGCCCGAATTGGCTGCTATCCATTACATACAGTCTGGCTGACGGAAAGACAACAGAAGCTAGGCGATTATATCAGGTACGCTTTCCAAATCGAGTAACACCAGACAGGCGAATATTTTCAAAAATCCACAGAAGGTTGAGGGAAACTGGTACTTTTACTGCAAATAATCATTTAAAAAGTGCAACTCAAACTATGATAATTCCAGATATTGAGGAAGCAGTTTTGAATTCTATTAATTTGAATCCTCATGTGAGGACAAGAAAAATTGGAAATCAGTTGAATATTTCACATGTTCTAGTTTGGAGGATTCTCCACGACTTTTTATTATACCCGTTTCATATTCAACGCGACCAGTCTCTACTTCTTCGAGATTTTACTTCAAAACAGAATTTCTGCCGATGGTTCTTAGATAAAATTAGAGAAATTGCTCATTTTGATGGTGAAATAATGTTCACAGACGAAGCTACGTTTTCGTAAACTGCTATCATAAATTTTCACAATAATCATTATTAAATGAGAAAAATCCTCATTTGATTGAAGAATCTCATCGTCAAGAACAATTCTCACTGAATGTCGGGGTCGGAATAATTGGAAATTATTTTATTGGGCCATTTTCGGCCTAACAGACAAAACGGTCCAGCTTATCGGCAATTCCTTCAGGAGGAGTTACCTTTATTGCTCGAGAATGTGACACTTTTGGTGATAAACATAATGTGGTTCATGCATGACGGGGCATGCCACATTTCAGTGGAGAAGCTAGGGAATTCTTGAATAATACATTCAGCAACCGATGGATCGTTCGGGGTGGGCCAGAACCATGGCCTCCTAGGTCCCCAGACTTAAATAGTTTAGACTTTTTCTCATGGGGGTATCTCAAAAGTTTAGTTTGTACCACTGTACACTGTAGAAGAATTGAGTAATGGAATAATAACCTCTGCTGTGGCACGATAAGAAATACCCCAGGAATATTTCAAAGAGTGCGTGATAATATGCGAAGAAGGACAGAGGTCTGTATTCTTGCAGGTGGAGCACACTTTCAGCAATTCATCCAGTTTTTAATTGTTTCTTTTAGTTTGATATTGAATAAGTATAAGAAGACGAGCTATCAAAATAAAAGCAAATTTTGGGCATACCTATCGAGTATTTCTATTATTTTTTTTTATTTAGCGAATAACATACAATTGAAATAATTCAAATTCAATAATATTTCACTCGAAAACGGTTGGAGATTCGAAAAAATTACATGTGTCAAAAAAGTTTCTAAATTGAACGAAGATGACGAAAATTGATTGTACGCTGATCTGTAGCGTACTGCGAAAAAATTTGAAAGGGCAAAAGAAGACATGGCCCCTGAAAAGAAAACACCTCTTAGATTCTAGTTAAAACTATCTCGAAAACTGCCGGAGTTTTGAAGAAAAAACCAATATTTTCCGGAAATTTTATCACCCTGTAGCCCCGTAAGGAAGCTTTTACGGACCTATGTTTATATAAACTTTTTTTCTTAGAATTGCACGTAGATTTACACCCTCAAGTTGTGGCATACTATTATATAACCCCCTGTATAGCGATACATTTCGCGTGTTATCAGATATTGAGATATATGGTTAGCAACCATGCCATGGCGGTTTATATTCGAAAATAATCTTTTTGCTCAGTATGAATTGAATCTCTTTCTTGAAATCAAATATTGCAAAAATCCAATTTGACTGCTTTGAAACAAACCATTCTGATTTACATTCCATTCATGGAGTTAACAGTGATAAAATGATTATTTAGACAAATTTGAATACTTAAATAGTACTTACTTTTGAGTAATCAAATCCATGTTTGATTTTTTTCCCATTCATGTTTATTGAATAATTATAATATTTTGAGTTCATGATGAGGCCGCCCCATTCTCGCCAACCTGGTGGTATGTACGATCCATTGTACTTATTCAAATACTTCCCAAAGTATCCTGCAAAACGAAATGAACATTCTCAATGAAACACAGAAATGAGAAATTTAATTGAATATGCATGATGTAGCTATTTTCATGCTTTCTTGCTTTATGAAAAATTTTATTGTGAAGTTTGCATGACAGTATTAGAATGAAAAATCCAATATATCAAGAATGTCGATGTGATGGATAAATAATGTTTACTTTGGCCTTAATAGACTAACCGTGAAAAATGAAGAAGTAACTAATAGAAGAGTTTATTATTATAATCTCTTATCTAATTTACCATAACATTTAGGTATCCTATTCCTGATTCTTCTAATTCCAACTATTAGATTCAAAATATGAGGCAATTTGTGGAATAAACGGCATATCTGTTGGTTGAGTTGTCATGAATTCGGTTTAATTTTTTCAGCTGCAAGGAATATTTCCAGGCGTTCATAAGAAAAAACTTTTAAAAAGAGACAAACAACGAAGTGATCCGATATTGGACATTATCGGACAAATAAAAGTTATATTTTCGATTCCTGTTCAGTATATGAATATACCGGGTGTAACTGGAAAGAGGCTCGCCCAAAACTTTTCTCCTATCCAATATTTTTCAATGAAATTTTTTGAAATTGATTAAAAATTTACTTCAAGTTGAATGGCACTGACAGTTTATCTGAAACGCTTCCGGGGAAATGAGCCAGTTTAAATTTTTAAATGGCTCACCCTGTACATCTTTTGGGAAATCGAATGAAACTCTCTTTGTCTATACATTCAGTATATTTAAAGCTGTATTTGCCGAATTTTTAAATCATTCTCGATAAATTTATTCTCAAGTCTAGGTGGCTATGACGACTCAGCTGGTTTTAAAATTGTAATGCACACAAATCATAAACGCAAAACCTTAGCTTTATTTTGGCATGGCGCATATACATCATCGTACATTCCAGATGAATGAAAATTTAACAAAACTCATAAATAACGCAAAATACACAAATGGACCATAGATGGAATGTCATCAAATCAATTGAGCATAACATCGAGCGATCGAGCTGGCCATCTTGTCGGGCCAATGGTGCCTATCCACCTTTCATTCAAATTATTATTTAGCTATTGAACAACTTCCCTGCAGTTGTGCGCTGGTGCTCCATATTGTTGGAAAATTAAGTTATTAGCAACAGCCAGTGGTAAACCATCAATCAGATCGCTTATTTCGTTTTGTAAAAATCCTAAATATCTTTCCCCTCTTAATGGTCCATCAAAAATGATTGGATCTATGAGATGTCTACCATTGCCATTCATACATTAAACCCAAATCGCTCCTGGAAATTACCCTCACGTACTAAATGCTCGTTTACGTGGGCCCAATAGCGCGTATTGTTTCTATTGAACATTCCGTTGTTAGTAAATCGGGATTCAAATGAATATAAAATTTTATAAGGATACCTTGGATCCATTTCCATCTTTTGAAGAAACTGGTTGCAATATTCTAATCTTCGGCCATTATCATTTTCATAAAGGTGTTGATGAAGATTGTATTTGAACGAGCGAAATTTATACTTCTTAAGAATTCTCAAAACACTCGGATGACTTATCCCTATTTATTGTGCGATTTCTCTGGTAGATGCCATACAATTCAAATTAATGTACGCTAATACATCAATTTCAGAATTTTCGCTTACTATGAAATTTTGATTATCTGCAACAACCGGTTGCTGACGAAACTTCATTTCCAGTTTTGGAAAATAGTGCCTTGAAGGATGTTGCCGTTCTGGATAGCGTTCAGCGTATAAAATTGCTGATGCTGTAGAGTTTTTTCGGCATTTGCCATAAATGAGTAGCATATCTACTTTTTCATTCTGTGTGTACAGCATTTCGTCTGTTTTTCTGCCGTGAAAATTCAAAAACTCTGAACAATTTATACCAACTCACCGATTCAGATCATTCTATGATCTGTGATCTATCTGTGATAGGATTTCAATGCATTTCCAAAGCACTTCAGATAATGAGTTGAAAAACGAGTATTATACTATGTCCAGGATTACGAATGGAAATTTTCAACGAAAAATTATCAATTTGGTATCAAAATATTCGTAAAAATATTCTACGTATTATAGTGCTTATGAGCCTCTATTATACCTTGCGGAAATAAGATTTTCTTTAAAGAAACAATGTTTGGAATGTTACGAAGCCAATAATAGAAGGAATTCTACAGTTTCAGTGATGAATCCAAATGTACTCGATTTCGGTCGATAAATCACGTAGTTTTTTTGTCGTCATAGCCACCTTGACTTGAAAACAAATTTATCAAAGAAAAATTTAAAATTCGGCAAATTCGTCTTAAAATATGCTGAATGTATAGACAAAGAGAGTTTTATTCGATTTCTCAAAAAATATACAGGGTGAGCCATTTGAAGATCGAAACTTTGGCTAATTTCCTTTGAAACCGGAAACGTTACGGATAAACTGTCAGTGTCATTCAAGTTGAAATAAATTTCATTGAAAAATATTGGACAGGAAAAAAGTTATAGGGGGGAGCCTGTTTCCAGTTACACCCGGTATACTCATATATAATAATGAAGTGGTAAGGCTTTTTACGGGAATAATCCGAGGAGATGATGGTAGTTTGGAATGGGCGGGCAAACAAGGCCAAAGGCCGCCGCGAATAATATGTTTCGGTAGGGAAGGGTCCGAGGAAGGTCTGTGCCAAATTTAGAACCCCTAGGTCGAATTGCTGAGACCTGACGTTTTTTTGTAAAATTTCATCGAAACGTCGCCGATAGCGAACGGAAGGTCGAAGAAAATTCCGAGAATAAGTCCCGAAAAAGCGAAAACAAAAAGAGTCTCCGATTTTTCGCGAACGGAGGGGATAGTTTCTTTGGACTTGTATGTATATACAAATTTGTCTATTGCGTTCGATCGTTCAGAAACCGGGACGAGGACGAAGCCTCGAGTTTCGCATGTTTCGCCGCGATATTTTGATTCACGTAAAACCCCGGGAAAACAGGAAAATCTTCGATCCATACGCTGACAACGCTCAGGTAATATTATTTATTTACCGTCTGACTTTCTGGCAATAATTCAGAGTTTCAACATTACCTTGACTTTTGGTTGACTTCAACGTAGTTTTTTCTGTTTCGGTTCAGTTGGAAGGCACCAATCCGAAACTTGTTGACTTCTTTGCATGTAGAACTCAAAAACCCATGTTTCATCATCAGTTATAATGCGTTTAATGAATGTGGGGTAGGAATTGACTCGTTCTATCATGTTTTCAGTGACCTTAACGCAATTGAATTTTTGGAGAAAATTCAGGTTTTCTTGGCGGAAACGCATTTCATGCCCAAACAATCGTTTGAAATGGTACGAATTGATTCGTGAGATACAGAAAGTTGATTGCCTATCTTTTTAAACTTCAATGACGATTTTCAATTCCATTGCCTTCACTTCATCCATATTAACTTCAGTTGAAGCAGTTGATGGCCGACCAGAGTGCGGCAAAACTTCCACCTCATCTCGGTTGCTGTTGAATGCACTGTACATCGCATTTGCACGTGTTTTTGATAAAGTCGATTCACAATAAGCTTTCTGTAAGATTTTCAGTGATTCGGCATACGAAATTCTTTTTGCAATACAAAATTTGAGACAAATTGTTTGTTCGATATTTTATCCATTGAAAAAATCGCAAAACACACTCGTGAGACTGACAAAATCGAGCACTATAAACAAACTAAATAACAGATCGCGTTCAAACTCTTCACTAGTATTGAAAACAGTTGTGCCAACTTAGCAACAACAAAAATTTTGACACCCGTTTTAAGCAGTTTTTTTAAATTATCAATTTCCGGTACTTTTTGACAAAATGTACAATAAGTTCAGTTCTGGTTCACACGGTAGTTCCACTGTTTCGACATTCATTTTATTTTCAGTAACTATTTTGTTGATATCTTGGTAAATATTGTAGTATATTTCTGTACTCGCAATAAAATACTTCATTAGAAACTGAAATAACATACAGGCTGTTTCATTTCAAATTTTTAATCGATATTACTTCCGATTAAAGGGGATGTTCTTAATTGTTAAGAAATAGAAGAACAAACACGCAATTTACTATAGTATCATCTTTCCAGAGATATTGACCACATTTGCACATCACTGCGCTATCATAACAAGAAAAAAATCACATTTCTCAGAGAATATAATAGCAGCGGAAAGAGAAATGGTTCGGTATAGATTACATATACGATTTATACACATCTCTAAGTAACTTACAATGTCAATGTGAACGACTAATTTGTTTGTTATTCCTTTAACGTGCTCTATTTCCGCCTTCCGGCCAATGACACGCCAGGGAATTCTGTCACCTCACTAACCCGGGAATTTTTCCGAACCCCTCTCGTGTCGAGGGAAGAGATCTCTAATGTCCAAACCATCTCTGTTAGATAGGACCGACGGCTTTACATCTCCTCCGAAAGATGGATCTAGCGATTCCCAGAATCCGAAAAATCGCACCGACTTAGTGGGGATTGAACCCAAGTAACTCTGCGCAGGAGACAAGCATCATATCCCCTACGCCACCGAGCCAGCTGATATCGACTAATTTATTTCATTGGGCAATCATAAATTCGCGAGCCTGTTCACACTTTTTTGTTATGGTTTATGTTTATCGAAAGGTTTACGTCCTAATACATAAAAACGTTAATGAGGTTATCGGAAAACGGATACAAAATTAAATGGCAAAACACTTATTGTGTATTTTAATTCCTACATATGTATATGTTTTCTATAACAATATAACAACATTTAACTTCATTCGAATATATAAATACTACAACTGAATAATGGAAAGAAAATGAAATTTACAGTCAGGCTTGTTCCATTATAATAGCTTGGCCTAAATCTATCTCTTCGTAAATCTATAAAGAAAATCACATTTCCATTTTCTCTATGGTAACATTTTCAGAACGGGAAATTGAAGTTGCAGGGATTTTTGCACCTAAATGCATTTGCTGATGATACATTTTCTCTATCTTCGAGAACATTGTCCTTATTGTCGAAGTTAGCAAATTCAATGCACCACCAATTTGGCATACACGTTTACTACCATTTAATCTTCTGAAAGCTTGCACTTCAGTTCCTAAAATGCTTTTTTCTGCCACTTAATTTTCTTTTTCTTTAATATCACATTCAGATTATAGATATTACATAAATGCATAGAAACCTAACCTAACCTAACCTAAAGTTTCGATTAGCAATATTCAATTTCATTGAAATGTCTAAAAATAGCGTTCTGGCAATTTTAGTACGGCTTGTCGCTATCTTATAACAAACAATATATATATATATATATATATATATATATATATATATATATATATATATATATATATATATATATATATATATATATATAATTGTAACTTGCTGAAAAAACTTTAAAATAATTTACCTGAGTTGTCATTGCAAGAATTAATTTTCAAACTATCATAATGTGAGCACAGAGAATACTTAAGTTATATGAATCCTTTCCATGTGCATTCTGTGAATAGATAAGATTAGGGAAACCTAATACAAATTCAGATTTTTCATGACAACACGTCTTGGATGAAAAAAATTGAATGCACATGTGATATATTTTTGAAAAGGAAAAAACCATTTAACGAAACAAAGTTGCCTATGGTTCGGAAGCTATAACTCAAAAATCATTGGACAAAAAAGAAATTTCTGCACGTAGTTCGATTCTCATAAAAAAGTGTCTGTAGATAATCAAAATAATTTTCACCGCAAACGAATAAAGCTAGCTTGAATCTTTTTTTGGCTATGAATTCCTCACGCAACACTTTTTTACAATATGCCACATAGCTGCAGTACTAAAACGCGAAATCTGTTCACCTTGTAAATAGAAATCTAATCTTTTTAATAATTTCAATTCTATTAAGAATATTTTCTACAAACTTTACACGAGGGGGATTTTTACTTCTTCAAATAAATTGGAAGCCATTTCTATACAATACCTTACCTGTTCCGGTCCACACATTAATAAAAGATCTTTCCTATTAATGCTCAAGAGAAATATCTGTCTTTCTGCCAAAGCCGATTATATAGCTTGATCAAAGAAACGAGCGGACTTTTCAGACAGGAGGTCTGTTCCAAATCGTTTCATTTGTAGGAAGTCGCACCGTCTGTGAATCCCAAAGAGGCAAAATTTGTCATTTATAGCATAAACTTGTTTCTCTATATTTATGAAAAGATGTTTTGAAAGTTTAAGGAAGAGAAAATACACGGTAGAAATGCTAAATTAATAAGAAACCTATGAATCAAATCAATAGTTTACGATTTTAATTAAAAGAAAACAGAAAATAAGAGATTTCATGAAATTCAGAGCTCGGAACAAAAATGGATTAAAAACATAACCAGTACTTGTTTTTATTGTTAATTTTCTGGAATTTCGATTCGAATATTAAATTGTTTTTTGCTTTTTAGGTTTCGTACCCCATATATATACGTCTTATGTAAAAATTTATATTTATTTCTGCTATGATCATCGCATTCACCTTTTCAAAGAAAAGCGGTGAGGTATCGAGTTGAAATTCATACTAGATAGTATTTCATATTATTGATTGTTTTTAACCATGGATCTTTGACTACTTGTGAAGAATAAAGTTTGTTGTAAAAAACTCGATAGTATGATAGGAAATATTGAATTATGATCACATTTTCGGGATATTATATACAGTCTTCAATGAGATATGAAACTGTGAATTTCAAAATTTAAAAAAACTATATTCATAATTGAAAATACCTTCCGTTGGATTGTCCGATGTGCAAAGGGGTCGAATAATTACTCTCGTTGAAGAAGAGGTGACACAAGGGGATATAGCGGCAACAATGGCGGTCGCACATGGGGTGACTTCAAAAACCTACGCCCGATACGTGAAGCTACAATCTCTGCAAAATAGGCCTAGAAGAAGTCGTAGGAAGATCACTTCCGAAGAACAAAACCGCTTTTTGTGCCAAATTGCAAGAAAAGACCCTAGCGCTTCGCACCCCATACTCAAAGGTAATATCTGGAAGCAACAGACATCAGTGTATCAAACGAAGCGATACGTCAAAGACTTCGTTCAAGGGGTTTATACAGCAGAAGGCCTTTATGAGTTCCAGAGCTAACCAGACAACGAAAAATCAAAAAACTTAATTGGTGCTTCGAGCACCAAAATTGGAATATTGAGAATTGGCGAAATGTTCTTTTTACGGATGAGACCAGAATTGGTGTTTGATCAGATGTCCACCGGATTCAGGTTTCAAAGGGGTCGTGGAAGACAAGCTAGACTACTAGCAGCAAGACAAATTCCGAAATACCAAGGGGGCAGTGTGATATTTTGAGGTGGCATTATGCTGGGAGGCAAAACAGATTTGATTTCGTTTCCTGCGAGTGTAACGGCTAGATATTACGTGAACCTAGTGCTGGAGCTCATAGTGAGATTCTGGCGAGGTGCTCACTCTAATGCAAGATAATGCTCCTTCGCATACCGGCAACCTCGTGCAACATTATCTTGAAATCGCTATTTTGGACTGGCCAGCTTGCTTTTCAGACCTAAATCCTATTGAACATTTATGGAATAATCTCAAAAGAAAAATAAGATCGCGCCAGGATAATCCAAGAACCCCACAACAGCTCATCTAAGCCGCCACAGAAGAATGGCAAAATATCACCACAGAGGAGGTCGAAAACCTAATCCAAAGCATGCTTAGACGGATTCAGCCTTGTTCAGGGCAAGAGGAGGTAATACAAGCTACTGAGGTCGAGAAAAAATACCTACTCCATGAGAAAACAATTTCAATTTTTTTATTACATGCGGAAAGAGTCTCTCATTATCTTCCTTCCTCAAAATAAACCTTAATTTATTTCTTTTGTCAATTGAAATATCTCAAAAAGAATCAATTCTAACAATCCTTCGAAATTTACAAAGTCCCTGAGGTAATATTCAAAATATCGGGTGATTCCATATAAATTTGGTTGTGTGTAAATTTATTACCATTAAAAACAAACCAGCGTCGGTATCAACAATAGAAGCAGGTTCGGCACACTGTTACACTTGCTTAGAAAAACTTTAAATGACACTGTTTAATTGAACTTCACCGGCGAGGAATGTTTCTTGACCAGGATCTAAAATTGGAATAGAAAAAAAGAATAAAAACTGTTTAACCCTAGGCAAGACGACCATTCAAGCGTTAGATGAAGCAGCACCAAATTGCAAAAAAGTAGATTGTTGCAATGTTTGGACCTGTGGAAAAGTAGGTTTTTCATGCAGTCAAGCTTGTGGTTCTTGTAAGATCTTTTTCATTTTGATCAATACCTTTGTTTATTTGTTTTTAATTTACTGATTTATTGTTTGAGATGCCATATTGTTCGGTAATAATTATTTTGTAATTCAATAAGAAGTAAATAATCCTCTTCGCCTGATTTTGCCCTATTATTTGAGGACATACTGCTACCGGGATGGGTTCACACACACGATGGAAACACTGATGGTTAACACAAACACTTTTTATGAACGTAAATTTAAAAAGAAATAATACACGTGGTTCGTTGGTAAACAACGGCGGTTTGGCAATATGGCGTGGGTACGGAAAGCCGGCTCGTGGCAACGCGTGCTGCAGCCGGTGTTATGAGACAATGTGAAGTCGAAGAGGTCGTTGAAGAGGAAGTGAGTGAGTCTCCGAAATGCACGGATATTTAAACCCTCGGTTCAGGCAGGCCCAGAGTACGTTCTGTGCCTCGCCTGGTCGATGGGCCTACTTGGCGATCTGTGATTAAGAAAGCGTGGTTAACACGGTAACACGCTTATTCGGAGGGGCCAAGAGCGATCTATGGTGAGATACCGAAGTGGGAACGGTAACAATACCTATAGGAGAGCATAGATCTATAATTTTTAGACGAACTTCAACAGCTGTGTTTGAATAGAGGAATCAACTTACATTATTAGACGAACAGGAAATTTGACTTGCCTAAATCAGGCATTACGTTCGTAAACGAATGAAGAGATTATAAATTCAACACAACTCCTAATCATCTTTACAAGGAATTCATCTGCGTGACAGGTCGAGGTATTCTTCAGATTTATAATTACATTATATAACTCAGATTCGGTAGCTTCACTGAGGTATAGAGTTTTAAATACAACACACATATTCATAGACGCCATTGGAATGTTTGAAAAGAGCATTTACAATACATCCTGTCAGCAAAATACCAGGGATTGATTATTGAAATAACTTTCTTGAAACGGTTGTCAAAATTTTTGTTGTTGCTAAGTTGGCGCAACTGTTTTCGATACTGACGCGGAATTTGAACGCGATCTTTCGTTCAGTTTGTTTATAGTGCTCGATTTTGTCAGTTCTTACAAATTTGTTTTGCTATTTTACAAGGGATAAAAATATCGAATAAAGACTTTGTCTGAAATTTTGTATTGCATATTGAATTTCGTATGCTGAAACCCTGAAAATGTAACAGAAGGTTTACGGTGAATCAACTTTTTCAAAAACACATGCAAATGAGAGATACAGTGCATTCAACAGCGACCGAGATATGGTGGAAGATTTGCCTTGCTCTAGTCGGCCATCTTCAACCGAAGTAAACATATGATAAAGTGAAGGAAATGCTAATTGAAAATAGTAATTTAAGTTTAAAAGAGATCGGTATTGAACTTTCTGTGTCTCACGACTCAATTCGTACCATTTTGAACGATAGTTTCGGCATGAAACGCGTTACCGCTTGACTAGTTTCAAAAGTCCTGAATTGTATTCAAAAATTCAATATCATAAAGATCGCTGAAGATAAATCAATTACGATCCCACATCCACAAAACGGATTGTTCCTGGTGATGAGACATGGGCTGATGAGTTTGACAGGCAAACCAGACCACAAGATTCGGAAAGGCATCTTCCAACTGAACCGAAACCAAAAAAAACCACTTCAAAGTCGATCAAAAATTAAGGTAATGTTGAATGTTTTCGTTGATTGCGGCGTTTGATAGAGCAAATTATTAGAAAAAGCTAGACTTGTGGAAAGAAAACTCATAGATATTGCACCACAATAATGCGCCATCTCACAAATAATTTTGAACAAAAATTCAACAAATACCATCGAACATCCATCGTATTCACCTGATATGGCTCCGACCTACTTTTTTCTCTTTTCCCAACTGAAACTCGAAATCCTGAAAATTCGCGACAAGAACTGAAGTCGATTCCGGAAAAAGAGTTTGAAAAATGTTTTGATGATTGCATTTTTCGTTGGCGTAAATGTATTATTTCGGAAGAGGCCTATTTTGAAGACGATATGAAGATTAAATGATTTGGTTTCCGGTAGTTTTTTGACAGAATGCATGTATAGGATCTTCCACTACAGTATTGCTTATAGAAAGTAAGGTTATGGAACCTATATTACGACTTTATCCTCTTCAAACTTCTTTTTTGTTAGGAAACTAAATATTAACACAAGTTAATATCTGTCCGTCCAGATATATGTCAACAAAATTCGATGTTTTTTTTTGGCACACATGTTCCTCTCATGAGAAATGGAAAAAAATGAGGTTTTGCAGGAAAATATTGATAACTGCAGTTGTTAATCAATTTTCCGAGTAATGTTTGTTCTTTTTGAACTTTAATTTTCGGTATTGACGCAACGCGAATCACGAAATTTGACTCCGGCAGAATGTGCTAAAGCAGTGGTGCAAGCTAACTTAGGTTGGGCTTACAAAGTAAATACAAAAATAGGCCAAAGGTTTGGGGTATTCCATTCAACCGTTCCCAGATTGATTCGCAGGTACTGGGAGACTGGCTATCCAGTTCGGTGAGGGTTTAAAATTGTGAGGAGAGTAATATCATTCAACGCCCACATTGATCTGGTCATCATGAATAATGGAATCCTGAATACTCAGAGCTACGTTATAACATTTTTGAAGAACCCGTGGTACAATTTTCGGCAAACGGGTTAAAACTTTTTGTTTATGCATGATAAAGCCAGACCTCACCTAGCTCATACCATTAGGAGTGGCTTGTAAGAAGTCCAGACCTCAATCCCATTGAACATTTCTGGGACATTATCAATAAAAAATTAAGACGCCAGCAAAACCATCTAGCTACCGTGAAAGAGGTTCGAAACAGACTGGATTAGAATGCTATAATCTCATTGATTTTCAGTATGAATCGTAGATGTCATGGAGTGATTCTCGTCAGGAGTAAACATATCCGGTACTAACAGGTTGTTGGTTTTTTTCGAAAGTTTTACATGTTATATACATCTTCCGGTTTGCCTACATAGAAGGTCTAGCATTCACTGCGGTGTATTCTATATACTACTATGTTTTTATCTAAAAAGCTGCAATGAATGCGTGACTTTCTATATAGACCAAACCGGAAGATGTATCGAGGCGAGAAATGAAGATGACCATTGTATAGATAAAATCATCTACTAGATTTCGAGAGAAGTGAACTTATACATCCAGGTAATAAAAGGAAGAAGTTGAATATTTTATATATGATGGAAATCTCGTCCGGTCGTAGCAAAACCAGTCAAGTTGTGATGAGCAAACAGACATAAGTATGTCTGCCGTTATATTTAAGTAAAACAGCTCATTATGGCTTTCAATATTGTATTATTCTTTTGAATTTGGGAGGCTTTTACTTGGTAAAATTCCATTATCAATAATAAAAAACAAGTACTGTGTTTTAAGGAATTTTACTTAATAATTGCGATTCGTAACGCGTTTCACTACACCATAGCTTCTTCAGACGAATGATTGTACAGAAAATATAAATGTGAATATAAATATAAATGTTCTTGAGTAATTAAAAGCTTATGATGTTGCTTCTTCTTAAGTGGTTATTTATGACAGGTATATCCAATAAAATTAAGGAATAGATTGCTCCCCGAAGAGATTCAATAGAGGTGAAGGGCTTAAATCGACTTGTTCATTGATGAGTTTACCTGAGTGTTTGTATTTATTGATTTCTAAAGTTTCCCAAAGATCTACCTTCCAATATTTATTATCTGTATGCAAAATTTCAAACTGTGGGTCGAAAGAGTGATTATTTTCTAAGAGATGATTCGCGTAATTTGAATCTGATTTTTTATTTGAAAAACTGCGTTTATGTTCCGATATTCTAATATTAAAATTTCTATGTGTTCTACCAATGTAGAAATTATCACAGTCATTGCAATTCAATCTATAAAAACCTGATTTATTGTTTTTACCTGATTTGGTTTTATTATTTTTTATATATTTGCCTAAATTATTATTAGTTTGGAAAGCTATGTTGAAATTATTGCTACTCAAGAATGATTTCAGTTTCTCACTTGTAATGCCAACGTAGGTTAAGGTGTTGAATTTTTGTTTCAATTTATCGACAGGGTAAACTTCATTCAATGCGATTCTACTTTGTTTTTTATTTAAAATATTATTTATTAGTTTGGGATTGTAACCATTATTTTTGGCTATTTGTTTAATGAAATTTAATTCTTTGTTGAAATTTTCTGGTGATAACGGGATGTTAATCAATCTATGAATAAAACTATTGAATGCTGACATTTTATGTTGATACGGATGACACGACGAGTTATGTAGTGTCATCTCTTAGAAAATAATCGCTCTTTCGACCCACAGTTTGAAATTTTGCATACAGATAATAAATATTGGAAGGTAGATCTTTGGGAAACTTTAGAAATCAATAAATACAAACACTCAGGTAAACTCATCAATGAACAAGTCGATTTAAGCCCTTCACCTCTATTGAATCTCTTCGAGGAGCAATCTATTCCTTAATTTTATTGGATATACCTGTCATAAATAACCACTTGAGAAGAATCAACCGAATAAGCTTTTAATTACTCAAGAACATTCATATTTATATTCTCATTCTTATTTTCTGTACATTCATTCGTCTGAAGAAGCTACGGTGTAGTGAAACGCGTTACGAATCGCAATTATTAAGTAAAATTCCTTAAAACACAGTACTTGTTTTTATTATTGTATTATTCTCCATAATGAGCTGATAACCCGATACGTATGTCGAGTATTTCAATATATTTTTGTGAAACTTTTGCTCAATGTTTTAATTAATTACTGAACCTACTCCTGAATACATTTGAATTAATTTTCGACTTTTGAGTTAATTTCTTGGTGCAGTGATCCACTACACCATCCGAAAACTATATTTTGATAATTTGTTGTATAAAAATTGTCTACACAAAAATATGAAATTATGCTTCTCCAATCTGATGAAAAACAGTATGTAATGAACTAAATTCATACAGCTCTAAAATTGCAATAAACAATCAATCGATTTGGCACCATGAGTATCATTGACGCTGTTTGTTTAATAATATTGGATTCCTTATCAAAATAGTTATCTCTGATAGGTATGTCTGATTATTCAAAAATCATAGCTTTGTTGAACGCTACTATGTTCAGATAAGGATGCGGAGAGGTGTTTTAAATGAATATTACTATGTGATTCTTCATTCAAAATAAAATAGTTTGTTCATTTTTCCAATAAAGTAATTATAGCTATATACCGGGTGGGGCAACTAAAATGAAAAAGACTCAATAACTGCTAAACTATTCGTTTCTGGACAAAAATTAGAAACAGGTCAATTTTTATCTTAAGAGGACATCTTTCAAGACACGGTGATTTTATTTTACATCAACACCCTAGGCAGGGGTGCGCTTTTTTCATAGAGAAGATTGGTCGATAACTCATTGGAAAGCTCTTTTGATTTCCAACAAAGATGTGTAATAATTTTTGAGTTTTGAAATATTTGAAAGATGATACAGGCTGTTTCGTCAAAAGACGAGTCATTTTCAGTGATTGCAAAATCTGTGGATTTCAAATGAACATTCACCGAAATACTGTTGTATTTTGGGAAAAAATATCTTTGAGGAGTGGTGCTTCCACTACATCACCTCAAATGAGGGTGTCCATCCCTCAAATCTTCGAATTGATCAGTTAGTCCGAGTTATAGCTCATTAGATAGGTATTTAGAATTATCTGATAACAGTGAACGAATTTTCAAATTCGTTACATTTCAATGAGGATACAGGATGGAGAAATGGAGAAATTCATACACAGTATAAGAGCCTCTTATGTTCCCCATCGGTGGACTGATGGAACGCAGACATGTGAAGACAACCACTAGGGTAATAGCCCGCACTCCTCACGACCGCATACGCAACCGATCGTCCTAGGTAAAAAGGCTCTAACAGCATGGTATCCAAGGTTGAAATGAAACGAACTCAAGTGAAGTTCTTGTTAAAGAAAAATATTCATCCGAAATCACACAGGTGTGATGCAGATTACTCAACAACAAATGCGATAGCTTTTGTTTTTTTCCAGATTGCTTGTATCTGATGAGTGAAATTCGAATTAGTCTGTTTGTATATCTAGCTGTTTTTCACACTCACGGGTTGCATCCATACCAGTATAATGGTTTATTCAATAGCTGAAAGAGTAGAAACTATTGAATTTTTTTTCAGCAACAATACTTGTGCAAATAAGACAGCTGCTATTATCAATGAACGCCATGACGACGAACATGTACGTGCCAAGTTCATTTTGGAGTTGGTGGAAAAATTTAGAGAAACTGGCTCTGTTCAGAATAGGAAAAGAGAGCATCTCCAAAGAACCATATGAAATGAGGAAATGGAAAATGCGTTGCTTTGGCAAGTAGTGATTGATCCCACTCTGAGTACAAGAAAATTGGTGTGAGTCGAAAAACTATTAGACCAGTTTTCAAACAATACAAATTCCATCCGTATGAAATGAAGATGGTCCAGGAATTGAATTAGGATGACTTCTACTGCAGAGTACAATTCTGTGAAATGATGAGTGGGCGAATCGCAAACAATCCCCATTTTCTCTACAGTATCTGCTTCTGGGATACTTATTTTGGATTGCACTGTAAATTTTTATAACTGCCGGTTATGGTCGGACTCTAATCCCAGAATCTTTCGTGGAGTACATACCCAATATACTGAAAAATTGAATATTTGGGTTGGCATCTATTGGAATCGTCTGATTGGGCCATTTTTCTTACCAGGAAATATTACAGGAGAAATGTATTTTCAACTACTTAAGGAACTAATCAATCCGGCCATAACTGAAATTTTGGAAAATGACCCTAGCTATTTAGAAATGGATGTTGTGTTTCAGCAGGATGGTGAACCCCATCCACATTTTGCACATCTAACCTATTCAATATCTAGATCGAGAATTTCCTGATCGATGGATCGGAAGAAGAGGCCCTATATAATGGCCCCCACGTTATCCCGACTTGTCACCATTGGATTTTTTATGGGACCACTTAAAGAATCAAATTTATAACACTGATCCCGCAGATTTGGTGGATTTACGACAACGTATTGTAGTCGAGTGTAATTGTATAACCCCTGAAATACCAAATAATGTCCGGGAACGTTTCGAGAAAAATCTGTATTTGTGTTGGCGGCGAACACTCTGAACATTTGTTCGATTGATACCGAGTTGACCTATAAAATGAATCAGGTATAATAAATTCAATTGGTTTTTCAATTTTTCCCTACTCACAAACATGTAAGTAATTCTATGAATAAGCTCTATTATCTAAAAACCAAAAAAACGTGTTCTGAATATCCATCCAAAATCAGCAGACCTCGCAAACACTGTATCGCTCTCTATTAATTCGCCCTGTATCTTCATCACAATGCAGGTGAAGCAAAAATTTTGTATACAATATTGTAGAAATTCTAATGAGCTATTACTCAAACTAACTGATCAATTCGAAGATTTGAGGGGTTAACACCCTCATCTGATGGGGTGTCTGAGGGGGTGCAGTGGAAGCACCACTACTTAAAGAAATTTTTCCTCAAAATGTGTTGATAATCAAGAGAGCTTTCCAATGAGGTATTACCTTTCTTCACTATTTAAAATATTGAGCTTTGTGCACCCCTGCTTAGGGGGTTGATGTAAAATAAAATCACCTTGTGTTAAAAGATGACCTGGTTCTGGTTTTTGTCCAGAAACGAATAGTTTAGCAGTTATTGAGTCTTTTTCGTTTTAGTTGCCTCACCCGGTATAAACATTTAATCCAAACATCATTAGTTTCCATTTAGGTATATTGAGTTTATGTATTGGAAAGGGTGTAATGGACAATTGCTTCCAGTAATTTGGCGTAATAAATCGTCCACATATTAATCTAAACCAATTATTAGTTTATTAGGAAAGATGGTCGGGGATCATATTCACAAAATTTATGTATGGAGACTATTAAAAAATTCAGTTTATAAATTGAGAACGGGCTAATAATAAGCATGACGTTATACACACAATCAAATGTATATGGTCTCACTCTGTATTTCACATTATTGATTGTTTTTAACCCTAGATCTTCGACTACTTGTGAAGAATGAAGTTTTCTGTTGTAAGAAAACTGGATAGTATCATAAGAAATGTTGAGTTATCACCACATGTTCGGGATGTTGTACTCAGTCGTCACTGACATTTGAAACTGTGAATTTCAAAATTCAAAAAAGCCCATAATTATAAATGAAAATGCCTAACGTTGGATTGTCCGATGTGCAGTGGGGGTGATACAGAGGGATATAGCGGCTACAATAGGGGTATCACAAGGGGTGATTTCAAAACCTACGCACGATACGTGGAGCTACAATCTCTGCAAAATAGGCCTAGAAGAAGTCGTAAGAAGATCACTTCTGAAGAACAATACCGCTTTTTGTGCCAAATTGCAAGAATAGACCTCAGTGCGTCGCATCCCATACTCCAAAGGCAATTTCTGGAAGCAACAGATATCAGTGTATCAGTCGAAACGATACGTCAAAGACTTAGTTCAAGGGGTTTACACAGCAGAAGGCTCTTATGAGTTCCAGAGATAACCAGACAATACAAAAATTAACAGACTCGAGCACCAAAATTGAAATATTGACAATTGGGATACGTTCTTTTTTCGGATGAGACCAGAATTGGTGTTCGATGAGATGACAGCCGGTTTGGGTTTTAAGGGTCGTGGAAGACAACCTAGACTCCGAACAGCAAGACAAATTCCGGAATACCAAGGGGGCAGTGTGATGTTTTGGGGTGGCATTATGCTGGGAGGCAAAAACAGATTTGATTTCGTTTCCTGCAAGTGTAACGGCTAGATATTAAGTGGACCTAGTGCTGGAGCCCAAAGTGAAACTCTGGCGAGGTGCTCACGATGAGAATTTCACTTTTATGCAAGATAATGCTCCACCGCATACCAGCAACCTCGCGCGACATTATCTTGAAACAGAGGGAATCGTTATTTTGGACTGGCCAGCTTGCTCTCCAGACCTAAATTTTATTGAATATTTATGGGATAATCCGAAAAGGAAAATTAGATCGCGCCAGGATAATCCAAGAACCCCACAACAGCTCATCCAAGCCGCCACAGGAGAGTGGCAGATCACCCCAGAAGAGGTCGAAAATCTAATCCAAAGCATGCCTAGACGGATTCAGGATTGTATAAGGGCAAGAGGAGGTAATACATGCTACTGAGGTCGATAAGAAAACACTTACTCCGTGAGAAAACAATTTCAATTTTTTTACTACATGCGGAAAGAGTCTCTTAGTTTCTTTTATTTGTTTCTTTCTTGAAATAAACCTTAATTTATTTCTTTTTTCAATTGAAATATCTCATAAAGGATCAATTCTAACAATCCTTCGAAAATACTAAGGTTTGATTATAAGAGTGCTAGCTCCAGAACTGCAGCCTACCGACCATCGTTTTCATGAGTTTTCTAATTGGCGCTAGAGATGCATCAAAACGACCCCCAATCATGTGAGAAAATCTATTATGATGAAACACATTCTCTTCTCAATGGCTTCGCCTAATCACACTGTAGATTCTGGTCCGAACACAAGCAACAGAAAATTGTAGAATAGCCATTGCATTCGCAGAAAGTGACTGTATGGTGTGGTTTATGACATAATGGCATAAGTAATAAAATAAACTTGACTTTCAAATTTTGTTAAAAAGTGCTATTGAATAAACAAATAATGTAAAAATATGTGTTCAGATTGAATTTTGGAAAATACACTCCCCACAAAAATTGTCGCATCACCCTACTTTTACGACAATACTATCTAAACTTGTTGGTTGGTCATTCAAGAGTCGCTTGGTAACTTTCAGAAGTGTAAAATAAGAAGAAATCATTCAAAAGAGATGAGTTTATGATGGAAAATACCAACAATTTTCGAGATAATGAAAAAATTTAAAATTTCTACCATCTTCAAACATTCAACTAGCATCAAATGGTTACCAATCATTTTCAAAATCGATTGTTTCCTCACCAGGCCCCAATTACTGCCAGTATGCGTCTCGGAAGCCCCTCAAACAAATTTTGGATGTACTCTTGAGTCACTGAGTTCCAAATTTCAGGAAGCAGATTTTCTAGTTGTTGGAGTGTTCTACAAGACATCCTACGTTGCTGAATTTGCCACCCCATGTTGTCCCAAACATGTTCTATGGGATTCAAGTCGGGACATATAAATGAAGTTTTCACCAATCAATGGGCCAAAGGTACAAACAACATGGGGTTCAAGGATATCTGTGATGTATCTGGCCGCTGTCATTCTTCCATTATTCACTAGGACTAACTCAGTTTGACCACGGAAAGAAATGCCTCCCCACACCATTACTGAACCCCCTCCGAAGTTTCCGGTTTGCCGGATATTGCATTGCTGATACCGTTCTCCAGGTCGTCTGTATACAGGCATGCGTCTATCATTTGATACTAGACAGACCCTGGACTCGTCGGAAAAGAGAACATTCGACCCTTCTGGAATACCCCAATTTGCATGTTCCCTCGCAAACTGAAGTCTTGTAACTCGATGCTCTCTGGTGAGACGCGGACGGGTAGAAGACACCCTTGGTCTGATATCGTCTTCTCTGAGCCTGTTCCTAACAGTTTGCAATGACATATGAACATTTCTGGAAAGTGCAAGCTCATTTTATATCATTCTCTCGAACTCTTAGTGCAGTTAAATGAAGCCAACGATCATCAACTGGTGTTGTTATCCGATTTCTTCGCTGTCCGGTCCTTCTTCCATATTCCCCTGTTTCGTGGTACCAATTAATTGCTCTTGAAATAGTGCTTTGGTTAACATTCAACAAGTTAGCCACGTAACGTTGGCTTCGCACCTCCTCTAGAAGTGTTACAATTCTTACCACTGCATGATCACTCAAATAGCGTCCACACGTTCAGGATCCATTACAATAAATTCAAAGATTCCCAAAACAACAAGAAACACGGAAAACTTCTTCATTCTTGTTTCAGACGTGTTTGAGATCATATGGAAACAAATGTTACAACATAGATAAGATTTTTTCCCTCATATGTTCAAAAACATATGTTGACAAAGAAACTGCGATCGAGGCGCTTAATCGATTGTGGAATTCAGAATACCAGGTGATGCGACAATTTTTGTGGTGTGTGTAACTGAAAACTAATTTGGAAAATCTGGAACGAACTGATCATATTTTCCAAGCTTCTATGGAATCCTCGGAGTTTTCTTCATATAAATAATTAGAAAAAATAATTATTTTTCAATGCATATTATCTGCACTCGACATTATTCGAGTCAAAAATCAAAATACTAGTAGATAATGTTAGAGCAATACTATGATCAGAATTGATTCAACTCCAAGTTATATGTTCCATACTTTATGGCGGAATATATTATTGAACATGTTTTCAAATTCGTTGCAAGTGTAGTACATTACTGTACACATTTTTATTCACTTATATTCTTAGCTATCAGAAGGATCTTGCTGGATGCGGAGAAAAGAATAATCGGTTTATATAAAATGTTTTCCTTGAGTTGGACCAAATATAAATTAACAGTTCCGAGTAGTGTTTGATACTTCTCATATCTATACTTGGAACCTTAATTATAGGTAAGTAGGTATAAATAAAATTGCGCTTGCGAGGTGCGTGGAACGGAATTAAACCATAATCATATTCACATATAAGAAAATAAATCATCAGTAATGCCCACACGAATTGAAGGCAATATAATGCTGTCAGAATACTTCGGCCATATTAACATGATAATTCAGTTAAATTACCGCCACACATTAACGACGTTTTCCTTTCTTCTTCCTATTAGCATAATATCATTTTATTGAAGATGACATTTTCTATTGTCCAGACTATTTTGAATTCTTTAAGATAGCCGGGATGCTTACATTCTTCATTCCATGAAATAGGCGAGTGCCTCGAGCATTTATTAAACTCGTAGGATGTTTAATATGTGTTTATTAGTTGAACCGTAAGGCTCACAAACCGAGTAAGTTTAGTCTTCTCTTTATGATTATAATATATAAAATTTCCGATAACGAAAATTGAAAACAAAATAGAAAATTCACATCTATTGAGAGGAAGTTTAGATATGTTGGAAGAATTATCTTTCCAGTAATACACAATAACTGAGGAATACTTGAGAATAATGAAAATGAAATGGCTACTCATAGAAATTAAAATGAAACTAATAATGACCAAAACCAATGCAGGCGATCCAAGAAATTGAAACCTAATCGAAATCATACATAGGTAAAAAGTTGCACTGGAAATATCTTTCATTTCGACAACTATACACTAGAGAACGTCGATTGCAATGAAAAAACGAACTCTCGACTCATCTGTGAAGAAAACTCTCCCAGTCAGCTGTGATACGAAGCGACAAACCAAATTCCAAGAGACGTTGTGGTATCGTTTTACAGCTAAATTGCACTCCACTATTCTGTCAAAGCTGCACTTGAAGGTGCGTGCAGAAGCGAACCGTTGTCTCAACGGGAGAATTCTTACATAAAATCATGGATGGCCATTACTGCTCGAGGTCGTCCCTGGTCTCCTTCCGTGACTACCAGTCTCCATGTCGCTGGTACAGCGGTAGTGAACCGACGTCTCTGTACCTGCGGATCGTACTGGAAATAGTTGAATAGGACACCCCAGGCCTATGTCCGGCTGGGATTTTTTGCGACCTCAGCAAGGCTTTTGACTGTGTTCTGCACCTTATACTCTTGACCAAGGTTGGGAAATATGGACTTCGAGGTAAGGGATTAGCGTGCTTGACAAGTTATCTAAATGAGAGGAGGCAGTTTGTATCTATTAATCATAGTAATGGTATTGGACAGGAGATTGTTAACTCTGAAATGCTTGGTACCACCATTGGTGTCCCTCAAGGTTCGATTTTAGGACCTATTTTATTTATTTTGTATATTAATGACGTAAGTGATTGTCTTGAAGGTGATTTGTTTCTTTATGCTGATGATACCACTGCAGTGGTGTCTGCTAAGGATAGTGTTTTATTGGAAGGCAGAGTAGAGCGAAGCTGTGATGAGAAACTTGTTACATATCAATCCAACTGAAACAAGTTATTAGATATTTCATAATTATAATTAATGATATACCAGTAAAAGAAAATAATACTGGTGTGAAATTAGATAAAAATCTCAACTGGAAAGATCATTGTACGGAGTTGTCCTCGCGGCTTAGTTCTTCTTGTTATTTAATGAGAAATCTCAAAAATATATTCGCGACTGAATAACTGTTGTCTATATACCACGCTGATGTGTCATCAAGACTGAGTTATGGAGCTCTTTTGTGGGGTGCTTCGACGGGGTGCTAGTGGTGTTTTATGTCAAAAAAAAATTATTAGGTGTATAGCAGGTGTACGTCAAGGGGTATCTTGTAGGCAGTTATTTATTAAATTAAGGGTCCTCACCCTACAATCTATTGTTATTCTGGAGCTGGCTACATTCGTCCATGAAAATCAACAACATTTTTGGCAAAATAAAGATTACCACCTATATGATACACGCAATAATAGTAATCTGGTGATTCATAAATGTAAATTTAGGATAGGTAGAAGATCATCTATGTTTCTTGGCATAGAGGTATTCAATGGATTGAGTGAGGATATTGAAAGCTCTCCACGCTTGAATGTTTTGAAGAAGAAACTGAAGGCCTTCTTAATTGAAATGTGTTAGTAGAGTATAGATGAATTCCTTCTTAAATTGTTTGATTTGTTCTATAGTTTTGGTGTTTTATATGATATTGTGCAGTATACCTATATACCTGTATACTCACTTATTTTAGTCTATTCAGTGTGTTTGACCGTTTCCATAGTGTCCCCTTTCTTTGTCACTCTACGGAAATAAAATTATTATTAATACTATGATGGCCTATTCATGTATAAATCTAATCTCGATCATCTGACACCACTGCTTCAGTATATTCTGCCAGGGTGAAATTTAGTGATTCGTGGTGTATTATTACCGAATATTAAAATTTTCAAAAACAAACGTAACTCGCAAAAATTGATCAACTACTGCTGATATCAATATGTGGTGGTTTCTTGTAAATTTTAATTTATTTTTCATGAAAGGAACATGTACGCCAAAGAAAAACCACGAAATTTCTTCGAATAAGTCTGGACATATTCGAAAAAAAGATTTGTTAATAATATTGGTCGACAAGGTTGTCGTAAGACAAAGCAGATCTTTATTTTTCAATATTCAATATTTACCTTTCTCATAATAGGAAAAATATTCCTAAAGCCCTAACACGTACCACTTTTTAATAGCTCAATAAGCTCCTTTTACATTTTCAGGTACTAAGCGGTTAGAATTTTACACCTTAACTCTGTTGTTCACAATATCATACATAAAAATCAGATTATAAATCAGTCTTCTGTTGAGTTTCGAAGTGAGAGGTTCTCTGTGTGTAGAAAAGGAAGTAATTTAACTACGGAAATCTCGGGACAAACATGCTGCAGTTGCAAAATCTCTTCTGACAAATTTTGTTAAATTTGTGGAGAGTTTATGGTGAAATCACAAGCCAGGCTATTTTGTGAAAATAAATAGCCTTCTTCCTATATTCAGGTGTTTCAATTGGAGATGAAGACAAGAAGTGGGCTCCTCATGTATGCTGTGTTAGTTATAGTGTATCATTAGTGCAGTGGATGAATGGGAGGAGAAAAAGCAGGCCTTTTGCAGTCCAATGGTATGGCGAGAACCCACTAATCATTTAGACTATTTGCCTGACAAAGACTGAAGAGTATTGCAAAAAGGTAAAGCGCCATCCAAATTTGCGACCTGCCATGCCACCTGTTCCTCACAATTCAGATGATGCCGATCATACCCTTAAATCAGCAAGATGTTGTTTTGGAAGATAGTGGAGATAATGCATCATCAGACAGCTCGAAGATCCCAGTTCCGGCAAGGCAATTTTCATTGTTCAAAGCGAGTTGAACGATTTAGTACGTGATTAGGGGTTATCGAAGCAACAGTCAGAGCTTCTTGGTTCTCGTCTTAAGTAATGAACCTGCCAATGAAACGAAAATTACGAACTTCAGAAAAAGATATGCTCGGTTATCTGCATTCTATATTATGGAAAATTCGTTGTATTCGTGCTCTAATATTGATGATTCAATGCAGCAACTTGAAATTGAGCGTTCCCCCTCTGAGTGGCATTTATTTATAGATTTGTCTAAATACACTTGAAAAGCTGTGTTATTGAATAATGAAAATTCAAAATCTTCTATACCAGTTGTCCATTCAGTTTTCATTAGAGAAAAATATGAAAATATGCGAAGTGTTCTGAATAAAATAAACTACAACAAGTATAAGTGGCAAATATGTGGGAACTGGAAAGTTATAAGAATTTTAGTGGGACCGATGAACTCGAAATATTGAAAATACTCTGACCGGCAAGGATCCCTCATCTCAATCCGATTGAGAATATGTGGGCCACAACGGATAGAAGGTTAAGAAAGCGCGTCTGTGCTCCGTAGAATCTATCGGAATGAAGTAGGACAAGAGAATGGGAAAGAATGGATGGGTACATCCGTAATTGTAACGAACACCTGCTGCTGAGTAGGTGTTTATATAATAACATTCTGCTCGTATTACTTCCCTTGTTTACAACTTGATTTTTACCGTAAATAAAAACTTTTGCTCACCCACTGACAATGCTAATCAAAAAACTGTAAGTCTTGCAAAATAGTAAAACGCGACATGAATTAAGGAATGCGTAATTGATAATGAATGTAGCTATGTAATGAAATGCATCTTAACAATAAAATTTACCTCAGAAATTCTACAGGGCGATTAAAAATTGATATTCTGCGTTAAATAATCTGTTACATATCCGAAATACGATATCGAACGATAAATCAGAGAGTTATGGAGTTTCAAACTAGAGAATAATTTCTACTTGATCGAATTTTTAGTCAGTGAGTGAATTTTTGTTTTGATTAAGATTAAGTTACAACGTTAAAGTAGAATATTGACACTTATGCTGAGTCTTCGCTTTCTAGGAACTCTATCATAGATCCAAACAAATTGTGAAAGTACCTTTTGAAAGCCAATGCACCTCTATGGCAAATTATGATCGGTTTAAATCTTCATTAACAATGTGAAGCTAATAATTGATAGTATCGATGATTTATTTATTTTATGGAAATTCATTTCTAAAGTAAAACGAAATGAGACACTTTTGTCACTTTTCCACAATTTATTCAATAATCACGACCGGTTTCGACCCTTCGGTCATTTTCAAGTGAATAACAATATAATACATGAGTAGGCAAATAGAAGTACAGAATGAAATTTATCCTACATATTGAGTAGTGTGGATCCATTATGCTCTAGTGGGCTGTTGAGGGTAATAAATTGTGGGTTTTTACAAAGTTTGTTAATCTTCAAACTTTCCAACAAATTCATCTCTCTCCCTTTGTTACATTTATGAAGGATTGTAAGATTGTTCAATGATATCGAGTGGTTAGTTGATTTTATGTGTTCAAATATTGACGAATTTTTATCTGAGGAAATATGTTCCTTGAATCTAGCTTGAATACTTTTTCCTATTTGTCCGACATAGGCTACCTGACATTCATTGCATTTGATTTGATAAATTCCTGATTGCTTGAATTTATCGTTCTTTTGTTTGGCATTGAATAATAGTCTGCTTAAGTTGGGGCCGCTTGAGAATTAAGTAGTTATGTTCAATTTGGAAAAGTAGTTGCTGATTTTGTTAGAAGTTGGCCAGTGTATCTTTTTTCTGGGGATTCTACGATGCTATATAGTAATTGAGAGGTAATACATTGTTCTTTGCGTTTAATGATTGTATTTAGAAAATGTTGTGGTATGTTCTTATTTGAGCCAATTTTTCTGATGATATTAAGTTCAGTTTGAGAGTTTTCTGTGGAAAGGGGAACAGACTAAGCTCTATGGATCATGGAGTTATATGCAGCTAGTTTGTGTCTTAAATGACTGAACGACTCCATTGGAATCGATGCATCTGTGAATGTAAATTTTATACGTGAGTTGGTTATTTGAATTTGTAATGGTTAAGTCGAGGAAATTCATTGAGGTATCATTTTCTAATTCAGAATAGATGCTGATGCGGCAATGTATTTTATTCAGGAAATTTAAAAATTGCTGAATTTGTCTGTTTGAACCAAGAAAACCAATTAAAATGTCGTCTACATATCTGTACCAGAAAGTAATGTGTTTTTTTGCATAAGTCTAGTACCAAAATTCACCTTAGCGCCTATTCTTGATATGCAATGTATTTTTGTTGACATCTTTTTTGAGACATAACTACATTGTAATTTAAAGTCCAAATTCTGAACAAGAACTACTCCTAAGTACTTCATTTGGGTTACTCTATCATGAATATTGTTATTTGAACATTCGAGTTTACCAAATTCAGATTATTTAATTTGTATTTACTTCCCAGTATCATATATTTAGAATTTTCAACGTTTATTCCTAGACTATTATCACAGAGCCATTCATTTATAGCAGCGAGGTCTTTATTTATTAATTCAATCATCATTTTTATATCATAACTGTTATGTACAGCATTGTGTCGTCCGCAAACATAGACACAACACTGCATTTTACAAATTTCACATTTATGTACAACAAAAATAACAAGGGCCCTAAAACTGTCCCTTGAGGTATGTCATTCATTATATTCTCTATGTCTGATAAATGATCATTAAATTTTACCGTTTGGGTCTTATCACTTAAATATGAAGAAAACCCCTCATTCCTATTTTCTTGAGTTTCAATAATAATAAACTCCTTGAAATGGTTCCAAACGCTCTTTGAAAGTTCAAAAATACAGCTATGACATGAGTTTTTCATAGGTACAGTGCCGTAGTTGCCAGCAGCAAAATCAGCACATATTAGTGAGTCATTGAAAATAGTATTATTGTGGACCACAGCCAACGGGCAATAATATTTCTAATTTTCAATTCAATTTATTGTTTTCCGGAATTCTACATGTTCCATAAACAAATAGTTACAAAAAAAAAGACACACACTCGGGCTTCAAGAGAAGCCTGCTTGTCTGAAAGTGTACAAAACATGATATAATCATATTAGTCCCCCTATCAAGCGTTACAAAAAAAATTAATTATTGATAACCCCCGTAGATACAATTCAATTGGAGTGCCCCCTACAATCGCCTATAATAATACAACAATTGTACTTACCATACTTAAACGAATGAATTATAATCGACTGACATACAAAACAACAATTCTGCCAGAAATCTAGAGCGAACAATGTGAGCAAATGTGGCAAAAACCGAAAAAAACATAAATATTGTCGAATTTATTCATTCGAACAATGTCAATAATCACAATATTCAAAAAGGGTAATTCAATGAACACCAAGACACCAACAGGGCTCATTCATATATCATAAAAGACCTAGTTTTGAGTACGAGCCCACAAAATCTCCAGACTTGATAGGCCTCCGAAAGACCTTCCAAAATCGAACCAGCTCAGAAACATCATTCACGTCACAAAAACTCCCCAATATTGCCCCCAATGGAGGGCATTCAAAAAACAAATGATCAGACGTCAGAGTCCTGTTCATGTTACATACCATGCATATTTTATAATATACTCCCCTATATTCTAAAACATTTTCTGTCGCACAAACGGATTTGGGAAACCATCCGCGTATAATCAAAAGGAACAGGTGGATTCAAATAAACTTTTGATGAAATCGTATAACTAAAACGATTAGCCATCAGTGAATAACCTGAGCTAGTGGCTCGCAAAATGTCTTTATTAAAACATAAATTCCTGAATTTTTCAATGAGAAAACTCTTAGAAGATGCCTGTGTTCTGTCTTCATACTTTCGAATATATGCAGGAAATCCATGGCCTCAAAAATCTCTCTTACCTGCACACACCAATTATACATTGCTTCGACCTTACTATCACTCGAAAGGTGAAGCATTCGCTGAAAGCAGAGCTTTGGGAGTCTGAAGCTTTCCATTCTATGGAGTTTAATTAGAAATTCTAGAGTGTGTGGAGACCTTTGTCGCACCACATTCCAGACGCACTAAGTAATCCGGGACGTTAGACGGTAAATGTAGTAGTTTCTTATAAAACTGGGTCTGAGCTTTTTCAAGTATATCGATGTACCGTTAGCTCCATACCGGAGCTGCGTAAAGTAGAATGCTACGCACAAGAGAATCAAAAAGCTGAGCTTTCATGCTCCAGTCTGTCGATTTCAGCCCAGACAGAACATAGATCACCGAACCGAAAGCCTACTTTGCCTTAACCAAAGAACTTTCCGCCATTTCTCGAAATAGCGACGAGGACACGAAAGGAACCCCCAAATAGACATATCTATTGACCACTTCCAACTCTACGCCTTCATAAACAAAGTTGAATTTACATCCCTGACCATTTCTCCTGAAACACATCACCTTGGTTTCAAAAGTATTCACAGAAATATTAATTTTTTGTGTATATTACTGAAGTATTAAAATACACTTTTGTTTAATTCACCTCCGAGTCAGCCAAGAACACCAAATCGTCAACATATAACAGCATGATGATATCGTGCAATCCGTCGATATTAACACCTGTTATTGCCCTGTTTCGAAAAAACTTCTTGATGTCCGAAATGAACAAAGCAAACAATAAAGGACTCAGGGTTTCCCCTTGGAGTACCCCTTGAAATATATCGAAACTTCGCGTGTAATTTCCACACTCTGAACCTGCCATAAAAGAAAATGTGAAACAAGATCGAACGCTTGCTTGAAATCCACAAAAGGTGGAGGTTAAAGTGAATATACTGTTCGAGCGGCCTCGGTTTTTGCGAAGACCATTCTGGCATTCGGGAATAACGGCGTGTTCCTCACACCATGCTTCAAGCCGACCCAAGATTATTGTAGTGAATATCTCTACAACAGAGTTGATCAAAGCTATACTTCGGAAATTATTTGGGTCCTTTGTATCTCCCTTCGTATACACCGTGATCATTATCACACTGTCCCATTTTTTGGGACTTCACTTATATCAATGAATCTATTAAAGAGGGCATTTAAATATAGCATCCAATTATAAGAGATATTTTTGAGAAACTCAAAGGAAATGCCGTCATCATCACGCAGTTCTTCAAACGAAATCTCTATGTCTAGCCACGGATCTCGGGCGCCAAAAAAAAACAGATCAGTGATCGGATCGGTACGAAAAGAACAAGTATCAGTAAAGAAATCATCCCAAATGTCGCAGTTCAATTGAATTCTGTATTTAGCATTACGGAAAGAATTAATAATTGCCCAATATTCTTTGGCTCAGTTTATTATATGCAGTTTTTACCTCCAACAGTTCACCTCTACTGATATTATCAAATCCCGATTTCTTACACAATTTCAGCTTCATTTTGACTATTTTTTTTAATGGATATAATCACTGTCAAACCAAATTTTTGTTTTCTTTGTGTAAGGTTTATTAACCTGAACCACAATACCTACTCTATCAGCTGATCCCCATATTTCGCCAACAAAGTTGTCATAAGACTTATTTACATTAATAATAGACATAACATTAGGGGAATAATACGTATTTTCAATGTATAAGCTTTTTTATTCCTCTTTTCAGCGTATCCGTCTTTGTGAATTGATTGTTCCTGAAATAATACGCGAGACACATGGTGTCTCGAATGATAGCTCAACCTTCAAGGGAAAGTGATCAGATTTGTAATTTTCAGGTCAGCAGCGTAGATTATTTACACGTTACGAAAATTTTTGCCAATGCGATAAAAACGACCACAGTACCAACAATAACAAAAAATTTAGAATATTAATTTAACTTTATTCAACATTTAATGATGATTTTTTAGCCTATATTTTTAATCTGTTTACGTGGTTTCTGGGCCCTAAATGCCCCTAATTTTCTTGGGATCATGTACTGCCCTTTACTCAACTTAAGAAGTATCTATAATTTTTTTTCCCGAAATTTCAATTATTACAGATATCCTTCCGCGAACTACGAAGACAAAAATAAGGTCAAGACCATTTGTTTCGTAGTAAATTTTGATAACTATAAAAATACAATAATGATTTTCAAATCAGACCACAGGATTGTTTTTCGTACTCAATTATAATAAATTCCTAATCAATTTATAGTTTTCAATAGTTTTCTGAAGGCATTTTAATGAAACAGGAATTTGGCGAGTGTTTCTTATGAACATTTCGTGAATTTCTGTACGATTTGGAACTCTAATATACATTCTGTCAAAAAGTTCAGGTCACTGAAACACAAAATATTTTTTTAAATAGTCCAACAAATAATCGAACGCTTTTTCCGGAATCGACTTGTTTTCGCCGCGAATTCTGTTTTATGTCTTCTAACGATTCAAAACGGGTAGCTCGAAGTGGTAATTTGAGTTATGGAAAAATAATGAAGTCGACCGGAGCCATATCAGGTAAATAAGGTGGTTGTTCGATGGTATTTGTTAAGTTTTTGGTCAGAAACTCATTCACAATGATAGCCATGTGAAATGGTGCATTATCGTGGTGCAGAATCCATGAGTTTCCTTTCTAGAAATCTGGCCTTTTTCGACGAATTTGCTTCGTATAATCAAAAGAAAGCAGTAAATATTCCTTGATAGAAAGTTGATGTCCTACACGATCTAATCAAAGAAGTGGAAGGAGCACTAGAGGCTAAAGAAATAGCCTTAGTTTTATTTGAAGATATTGAAGGAGCCTTCGATAATACCTCCTATACATCCATTAGCAATGGTGTAAACAACAAGGGTGTCAAAACACCTACCATCAAATGGATCAAAGAAATGCCCAAGAGCCGAATCATAACGGCCACTTTTGGAGCCACTGAAATATCGACAGTCAGCAGTGAAAGGATGCCCTCAAGGAGGTGTCCTGTCGCCGCTACTATGGTCAGTAGTTGTTGATGGCCTCTTAGAAAGACTTAAAAACGCTGGCTTCAACGCACAAGGCTATGCTGATGATCTAGTTATCATCATTAGGGGAAAGCACAATGGAATCTTATCGAACCTGATGCAAATAGCCCATAACATCGTAAATGAATGGTGTGCTGAAGAGGGGCTCAGCATCCATCCAGACAAGACCATTCTAATTCCATTCACAAGACGTAGAAAGTTGAACTTAAAGCCTCCCTTTCTGAATGGACATACTCTCTTCGGAAAGGCCTGGGGGCTACAGCCAAAAATAATCTACTAGTTATACACAGCGGTTATAAGACCCATTGTCACATATGCATCGTTAGTATGGTGGACGAAAACATCAGAAATAACTACGCAAAACAAGCTTCAAAAACTGCAGCGGCTAGCGTGCGTGGGCATAACAGGTGCTATGAGAAGCACCCCGATTACTGCCCTGGAGGTAATCCTAAATCTCCCTCCTCCTCATATAAAATTGAAAAAGGAGGCGTTGATGGCGGCGTTACGGCTCCAAGACACAAAAAACTATTACTTGGTGATCTGAAGGGACACCTGGGGATTCTGGGTTACATAGCGCCAGAAATCTATCACAACCATCGGATATAATGCCGCTTAAGTTTGATTTTCACACACCCTTCGAAGTGGCCATAGGAGGCTGCACCATCGTAAAGGGAAAAATAAATCAAGTAGACCAAAAATCCTCCATTTGGTACACGGACGGATCAAAAACGATTAATGGAACAGGAGCAGGCATATATGGACCCAAGTACTCGTCATCAGTGCCTCTGGGCTCTACTACCATAATCATGCAAGCAGAAACACTTGCTGTAAACCTTTGCTGCCAGGAGGGACTACGAAGGAAACTCAAAGGTGCAAAGATTAACGGACAGTCAGGCAGTGATAAAAGCTCTAAACTCTTACAGTTATCGGAGCATCTCTGTTTGGGAATGCGGTCAATCCTTAAAGCAACTTGCTGAGGGGAACAAACTTTTCCTGTAGTAGGTGTCAGGCCACGAAGGCAATAAAGCCGCTGACGAACTGGCCAGATGAGCTGCTGGAATCCCATCGGACCTGAACCGTTCTGCGGTCTAAGTAAGCCGCACAGACGACAGATACTGGAACGATGGGAAGAATCTAGCAAAAAAGAATTCTGGAGGAAAACTGCAGGCCAAAGGCAAGCGAAAAAGACAAAACAGCTTCTAGATCTCTCTAGGGTAGAGCTGAGGACCATAACAGGCCTCCATACTGGACACTGCCCACTGAGATACCATCTCAGTAAAATGGGCAAATCGGAAACGGCAACATGCAGAATATGTAAAGTGCGTGATGAAACTGCCGAACACATTTTTTGCAGTTGCATCGCAACTGTCCGTCAAAAACATATAAACTTCGGTAGCGACAAGCTAGAGCCGCACAGAGCGAAAGCTCCCAGGGGGTTTCTTAATTTTGTAAGGGATTTAGACCTACAGGAAAATGAATAAGAAGACCAACTTGGTCGCAGTTCGGAAAGGCTTGCAAAGCCAAATGACCCCCACGAATGTAATGTAATGTTAATAGAAAGTTCATTGCTTATACCTATTAAACTTGAATGACCATTTCAAATTACCATTTCCTTCATTTTATCGATGTCAACTTCAGTTGAAGATGTTGATGGCCGACCAGAGCGAGGCAAATCTTCCACCACATCTCAGCCGTTGTTTAATGCACAGTACCACTCATATGTACAGTATGTCCCATTTTGGGGGTGCCACCAGGAGCATCTCTGTTAGTATTTAAGATAGAGAGATGGGGTTTTCACGACCCTTGGCTACTTTTTCGAGACAAATTCATAGAGCTAATCAGAATTATTCTAACTTCAGTGGTTTTTGAGTTATTCGCGAATCTTGAAAATTTCCGGATTTTTTTTTCTCGATATCTCGGTTCTTATAGAAGATAATTGAAATCTGTTTTTACGTTTCTAAAACGGTTTTTTGAGTAGATTCCAGTGACGTACTCGAAGTTTTTTTTTTCATTAATTATGACAGATATGACATAAAGTTGCATTTTTTTAAATACGAACATAGTTTTTTTTTTGGCATATTCCGATTGCCGTATTCAGATATTCTTCTGATGCACGGACTGCGTTACAGTGACACTGAAAGTAGACCTTCGGCATATCAACTTTTTCGAAATTTTCGTATCATCTATTTTGTTCCATAGTGTGAATTGCAGAAATTAACTAAACAATCCAAATTCAACAACGAACACTAATTTTACGAATTCAAATAGACACGAAGCCAATACATCCACAGATTATGAATAATAATAATTATTGGTCGTTCTATGGTTTCTAATGAACGTGCATAGATGAAGACTTCTGTGTTCACAGAGAGCATTCAGATATAGAAGATATAATCCGAAGATGCACTTTATGTTTACAACATGATGGAAATCAGTTCGAGCAATATATGTAAATCATTATGAGAAGTAAATTTGAGTAAATTATTAGGTGCCTATTATTATTCTCATGTAGGTATTTCTCAGAGAACTCTAGAAACTAAACGACAATCTCAAAAATAAAATAAAAAGCGGAAATTGCGGATTTCATAAATAACGATGGAATCTTAGGAGCAGCCTAGCTCCATTATTTCGGTTAAGAAGATTTTGCATTGTTTTGATCGTTTTCATCGAATAACTACAAATGTTCTATGGTTCGTCAGCTCACGTGTGTTCCTTCGCCCAGCCATTAGGGGTAAATCATTATTCCGTTATTTTCTTCAAATTGGGTGGAAATTTTGTCATCATGTTATATATTTTTGAAAAGGAAAAAAAACGGCAATCGGAACATGCCAAAAAAAACTATGTTCGTATTTAAAAAAATGCAACTTTATGTCATATCTGTCATAATTAATGAAAAAAAAAACTTCGAGTACGTCACTGGAATCTACTCAGAAAACCGTTTTAGAAACGTAAAAACAGATTTCAATTATCTTCTATAAGAACCGAGATATCGGGAAAAAAGAAATCCGGAAATTTTCAAGATTCGCGAATAACTCAAAAACCACTGAAGTTAGAATAATTCTGATTAGCTCTATGAATTTGTCTCGAAAAAGTAGCCAAGGGTCGTGAAAACCCCATCTCTCTATCTTAAATACTAACAGAGATGCTTCTGGTGGCACCCCCAAAATGGGACATGCTGTACGTGTTTCTGATGAAGTCGATACACCATAAGCCTTCTGGGACATTTTCAGTAATTCGGTAAACGAAATTCCATTTGCAATACAAAATTTGAAACTAATTTGTTCGATATTTTTATCCATTGTATAAATTTTGAAACACACTTGTGCAAACTGACAAAATCAAACACTGTAAACAAACTAAATGATAGGTCGCGTTCAAATGCCGTTATCAGTATAGACAACAGTTGTGTGAATTTTGACAATCGTTTCAAACATATTTTTCAGAAAATCTATTCCCGATACTTCTTTGATAGAATGAGTATAGGTTTAGAATGGATAAAAAGATATATATGACTTACCTGTTCTGTATCCCGCATTACTGAGATAAGTAGCGAAAGATCTTGTCTCATAGGTTGTCTGCCAGGTGGTGCTTGAGCAATTGTCATTATTGGTGTAAACGTTATGATTATGCACATACATCCCAGTCAATAGAGAAGACCTTGATGGGCAGCACATTGGGGTTGTAACGTAGGCGTGACGAAATTCAGCACCCTGGTATTTTATTGCTTTCAATGTTTTCGGCATGTAATTCAGAGATCCTAGTTCGACATCTTGATCATCAGTTAATATGAGGACTATATTTGGTTTCTGTTGTCTAGACGTGTAAAGTCCTGCCATTCCTCGTTTTTGTTGTTGAGCAGTAACCATCGTCAGGAACAGTGAGAATAATACAATATCGGTACGCATAACGAAGACAGAATTGGGAATTTATTCACCAGGTATCCAATAAAATGTTTATTTTCGAACTGTCTTTCTCTTTTTAAATTAAGACTAGATTATTTTTATCCCTTCTAAGTTTTATCGAAAATGTGGCTCATATCTTGCAGCAAATTTTGAAAGGCGCCACTGATAACAGGTTATCAAAAACAAGGACGTGAGTTCAGGAAGGGTATGCGAGTACATATTGTCTGAACTTGGTATCTCTTCGAGTTATCTTTATGTTTATTGGCATGGTCATCTGTTATGGCATTATCAGAATCCCTGAAATTCAAAAGAAATAGGTGTTAAGATTAGTAGTAATAATGATAACATAACAGTTCAGATGAGGTTTATCCGTTCTGTTTCTAAGAATGTATTCTGTTAATTTCTATGAAATTATTTATGAAACAATGAATATAAAATATAGGTCGTGAAGAAAAGTTATGAAGTCTAAGATGTTTGACAAATGGTAGCTATTCTGTTTTCATGCTAATTAGTTTCCACTGTTTATTGAGATCTTCAATTTAATTTACGACAATTCTAACAAAGAATACATAATTATCGATTATTAAACGAACAGAGTAACATTTGTTTAATATTTTCGTCAGAAATCCTCAAATGAGAAGAGTGTTCAACTATTGGTCTGTCAATAGGAATTATAAATTCTTAAAATTAAATAAACTACAGAATATTTGGGCAAAAAAGCAATTTTTCTTAATGCAAACATATAACAATTATGTTTCGAGTAACACTTCACTGCATTCACAGAAAGAAATTAGATGAATCAATTTGATATTGGCCAATATATCTGTGATAATTTCACGAACAAAGTCTTGCGAGTTCCATTTTACTCATAAATTCTTTGAGGCTTATTTGCATATATCAAGTTTTTCACAAAATCTTACAAGTAGTATAAGTTACAATGTAAGGTATTAATTTATAGATTATATAATGAAGTTTTGAAGTGCAATCTCTATATGGAATTATTCATATTGAAATATACATTACATGAAGAAGTTCATTGAAATCCTTATATATCAAATTGAACAAAGCTTCTGTACCATCTAAGCAGGAAATAAATCATACAATTTAAAATCCATATCAGCCAGATGTTTTAGACATGAAACAAAAAATATTAGACGAATGATGGTTTTAAATTAGATACTTGTCACTAGAACGAAAACAGAAGCGAGAGATGACATAAATCATAACGAAAGCTTTACAGCGTTTCAGACGATTAAAGAGAAATGAATGTATTAATCATAGCTGTAAGTGTGATAGAATAAACAACATCACAAATCAGTTTATTACAGAATGAACATCAGGAGAAAATAACGAAGTGTTTGTTGCTGCATTTTCAATAGGGATTCAAAATTAGTTATATTTTAATGTATTTGAATAATTTTCCAGAACTACCAACGATTTACTAATACAACACACATAATTTAAAACTTTAATAACATTTCATTCCTTATTACTATTTCCATATTTTCATGATCGCAAAAATAGGAGCAAATTCAACACCGATTGAATTCTGGGAAACTGATTATTTAAACAACTTTTGTAAGCCTTGAGATATTATTAAGAGCATAAGTTTAAACACGGAAAATCACTCAATAGAATCCGTTGGTTTTCGCTATTGAGTTCATAGTTGATCTTTGATATTTATTTTATCTAATTATAGATAGAAGAATATTTCTTCTTTGAGAGACAATTTTAGGATTGAAAATTATTTTCTTCCACAGAAACGTTTGTCCATGCTCTAGTTTTTTGTTTGCTTATAACTGTCACGACAATTGACAATTGTCCCTTCAATTAGCATCTTTGTAAACTTTGTTTTTATCTTGAATATTTTCATTTTTGAATTTACTTTCCGTACCGAATCCACAGGTCCGCGTATCTCAAGAAAATCCTGTCTGTACCAGCTTTTTCAACCGTACAGGGTGTCTAACTTAACCTAACCAATTCAATAGTCACTATAAGTGGCAAGTCCATAGGGCAAAATAAATTAAGAATGTAAGAGTAAGAATGTAATTTCAGTTCTGAAAAACTCTGATATAACAGCTAAGCAATTTAGTAAATATTATTATAATTCTGTTGCACGTGATATCGATGAATCTATTCCTGATCGTGGTATTACATAAGTTAATACAATTACAAAGATTTTACAGCATAACCTGAATTTTTATGACTTATCAACAATTCTTTTAAAAAAAATATTAACATCTTTGTTAATCCTTCATCTCAACTCATTAATAGGTACCTGACCTGTGAATTGTTTCAGTACTGTTCGAAAATTACGAGGACCATACCCATATACAAAAAGTGGGACGTGGCATGGCTAATTACAGGCCTATCTTACTTGTACCTACCTTTTCCAAAATTTTGATAAAGGTTACATGCAGCCAGATGCCGAATATATTCTGAGGCCAGTGACCTTTTAAGTGTATGTCAATTTGATTTTCGAGGAGGAAGTAATACTTCAGACGCAGTGCGGATGTTTTTCTACAAAACAATTGTATTTTGAGGTCTGTACTCGCTTTCTGTTTCTCGATTTTTCTAGGGTCACTATGTCCCCACGGGGCTATAGTTGGGACAAGCTGGGGATCTATGGGTTCGATAAGGTCAGTAGATGTATGATCATCTAATTTTTGTCGAATGGATATCAGGTTGTGAGTGTTAATGGTGTCGGATAAGGAGTTCGTTAAAATTGGTTTGCCACAGGGTTTAGTCCTGGGTCGTATGCTCTTTTTAATATTTATCAATGACTTTCCCGAATACCTGCTTGCATGCCTCGCCGTTTTATTTGTTGACGACTCTACTATCAGTGTCGATTCCGCCAGTATGGTAAATTTTGAAGAAGGTTATATATATGCAGCCAGATGCTGAATATTTTTCGAGCAGTGGCCTTCTAAATGTATGTCAATTTGATTTTCGAGGAGGAAGTAATACTTCAAACCCAGTGCGGACGTTTTTCTACAAAACAATTGTTTTTTTCAGAAGGTCTGTATTCGCTCTCTGTTTCTCGATTTTTCTAGGATCACTATGTCCCCACGGGGCTCTAATTGGGGCGAGCTGGGGATGTATGGGTTCGATAAGGTCAGTAGAGGTATGATTATGTAATTTTTGTCCAATAGATATCAGGCTGTGAGTGTTAATTGTGTCGGATAAGGAGTTTGTTACAATTGGTTTGCCATAGGGTTCAGTCCTGGGTCGTATACTTTTTTCAATATTTATCAATGACTCTCCCGAACACCAGGATGCCTCACCGTTTTATTTGCTGACGACTCTACTGTCTGTATCGACTCCGCCAGTCTGGTTAATTTTGAAAAAGGTTATATGCAGCCAGATGCTGAATATTTTTTGAGGCCAGTGGCCTTTTAAGTGTATGTCAATTTGATTTTCGAGGAGGAAGTAATACTTCAGAGGCAGTGCGGATGTTTTTCTACAAAACAATTGTATTTTGAGGAGGTCTGTACTCACTCTCTGTTTCTCGATTTTTCTAGGGACACTATGTCCCCACGGGGACTAGTTGGGGCAAGCTGGGGATGTATGGGTTCGATAAGGTCACTAGAGGTATGATCATGTAATTTTTGTCCGATGGATATCAGGCTGTGAGTGTTAATGATGTGGAATAAGGAGAACGTTAAAAATGGTTTGCCACAGGGTTTAGTCCTGGGCCCTATACTCTTTTACAAAAATATCTATGTTTTTTCTGAATATCTGCTGGAATGCCTCACCGTTTTATTGCTGACGACTCTACTGTCAGTGTCGATTCCGCCAGTCTGTTGAATGCAGAGCAGTTATCGAAGGTGCCCCGGTAGAGGGCCATGGAATGGTTTTATGCTAAAGGGCATAGATAGAGATAAGACTGTGGAGTTCCCTTTACTGCGCAAGAAAATTGTAGTGCAACCATTCAAAAATCAATTAACCATGAGTTTAAAATTTCCAATCTGATGAAAAGATATTGCAATATATATTTATTAATAACATATGCTTCACGTTCAGAAAAAAATAACAATAATGCAACCATTTACCTAAATTATAGTGACATTTTGTGCTCAAGTGTTTAACTGACTTCCTGACCACCTTTAATGAGCCCAATAGAAATATTGAAACTTTCCATAGATACTCATAGATTTGTGGGTTAGATAAGAGAAAATATTTAAAAAACGTCCTTTCATCAATACTGCGATATTAAAAACGCGAATATTATGAAAGTTATGGTTCGATTAAGGGACATATAATTGAAATGCAATGTCTTCGGTGCCAAAAAAATCTATGGTTGTATAGTTCTTGTCTATTTTATAATAATCGATCAAAAGTTCAGGATCAGAATTGATAATGTACGAACTATGCGTGTGTTCCAATGAAAAATTGCCACGCCCTCTATCTCCAGATGGACTGATTTTGGCGGAAACTGCGAGACCCGTCAATTTTTGATTAGAGGGGGACCAATTTCTGAGTTGGTTTGGAACATGTAAAATCCTAGTTGATCTATCGTAAGTTGCAATTTACTTTTGAATGCGTTTACTACGCTAATCATCTCAATAATAGTTTTTCCTTTACCTTGAAGCTCCAAGTTGATGGTGTTTAAGTGCATTGTGATGTCAGTCAAAAATGCCAAATCAGTCAGCCATTTCCGTTTCTCAACATCTGAGTGACATCACCTCTTTCGTCTAGAGAAGCTGTTATTTCGGGCAATAACTCTTAAATCCTTTGTTGGAATTTTCCGCGACTCAACACCTGACGTCCGTGTGAAGAACTAAATCAGTGTGTTCAGCTCCCTATCTTCCAACTGCAACTTTAAGAGCCGCCGTTGCAAGCTTCGTGCACAGGTGGAATTCAAAATTTCTGTTGCAATGTCCATAATTTCCCCCATGATTAAAACTTTTGAACACAAAACTTGTTGATGTATAATGGAATGAAAAAAATGCAGGGAAATCTTCATTAGCTCGACGCAATGCCACAAAACCGTTTTTGTTTCCAGTCATTGCTGGTGCTCCAGTAATGCACACTAATATATATATTGATAGTTATTTACAGAATTGAAGAAAACGTCATATATATCTTCGCCACGGGTCTTCCCCTTCCGAGGAATGAAGAATCTAAAATTCTTCCTTAGCCAACATGTCATTGAATACCATCCGAATAAAAATACACAGCTGGGCAGTATCTGTCATATCGGTGGATTCGTCGAACTGTGAAGAAAAGTATGTACATTTCATGATATCATGTTTTAGTTTATCTGCCATGTCCTGACTCATGATTTCAATACGCCTTGTGACAGTCGGACGAGATAACAGAAGTTTTTAAATAGCAGACATGATTTCTGTTTTATTGTTAAAATCCCCATATAAAGTCTCACCTGCTTCAATAAATGCTTCCTTTACAACCGATCCATCTTCGAATGGTTTCTTGTAGTTTGTTTGTTTTTCCTTTAACGTGCTCTGTTTCTGCCTTTCGGCTAATGAGACGCCGGGGAATTCTGTCACCTCACTAACCCGGGTATTTTGCCGAACCCCTCTCGTGCCGAGGGAAGGGATCTTTAATGTCCAACACATCTCTGTTAGACAGGACCGACAGCTTTACATCTCCTCCGAAAGATGGACACTCAAGCGATTCCCAGAATCCGAAAAATCGCACCGACTTTGTGGGGTTTGAACCCAGGTAACTCTGCGTAGGTGACGAGTATCATATCCCATACGCCACCGAGCCGGCTTGGTTTCTTGTGTTTCGCCAATTGATGAGATATTTTGCATAACGCGATCGTAGCAGCTTTTGATTGTTTGGTTGGTCGTGTGAACATGGTTTGTTCTTTTGTCAAACAAGAAATCAAATCACGTACTTCTCGTTTTCTTCATTCACTCTGTGGCGCAAAATCCTTTTCATAGTTTTTATGAACTGTATTATGATGCCTCTCTAGTTACCACGCTTAGGTATTGCAACTGACGCACGACAAATAAGACAAAAGCACTTATCCTTTTACAAAAAGAAAAATTCTTCCTCCCAATCGTTATTGAAATGATACGTTTGAGATTTCTTCGCTGCACTCATTTTGTACTATTTAATAATAAACTTTATATAGATGTAGTATTGCTTTCAAGTTACAATTCAGAATGACTCCAATTCCTGCAGGTGCAACATTTATATCTGCGTGAACCAAAGTCTCGAATGTTCCCGACAAGAATAAAAAACGCGGCTTTTCTTTGACAAGTACCGGGCGTTACTTTGATAAAGGGTTTTGCCGTTAGCAGAGTGTTATTTTATTACGTGATAATTTTTTATAGTTCAGTTACCTACCTATTAAAATTTTTTTTTTCTTCTCGAGATCCACTCAAAAAGCACTCGCGATCGACCGTTTGAGCACTCCTGCTCTATACCTAATCAATTTCGACTTAGGTACTGTGAGTAGGGCGTTATTTTTACATGACGCGAACCATCTCAGAAACTGCTCCTCCAATCAAAAAATTACGTGTCTCAGCTTTTCCCGCCACAATCTGTCTATCTTGACATAGAGGGGGGACAAATTTTCGTTGGAATAACGACTTTCGGTGTTCATGAAGGTACCATATTTGAATATAGAATTAAAAGACCTTTCCAAAGATATGTCACTCGATCTACTTTCCCTGCAATAAATTTTGACTTAGGTGCTGCTGAGGGTAGGGGGTTGATTTTACTTGCTCCGCACCAACTCTGAAATTGGCCCCTTTTAATCAAAATTGACGTGTCTCAGCTTCTTCCCTCAAAATCAGTCCATCTTGAGATAGAGGGGTGGCAATTCTCGTTGGAACACACTGTATAATAATAAAACTTATTCAATTCCCTCCCATAGGTATGCGTGATTGATTCGTAGGCAGTTTAGTACGATAACAAAATCACTGAATCATCTACTATGATCATTACTACAAGTAGTTACCTACACTTCATATTTCACCGTGATAATATCAGGAAGTTGATGACATCATAAACCTACGATATTTTTAAGTACTTTATCGCCCGGTTAGTGCCTTGTAAATGTAAATAAGAACATGTCTGCTTCCCATCCATACATATAAAAGGAAGATATTAAATACGAGTTGAGCAGCTTTTAAAGCTACCATATGATATACAATACTTTACTAGGAATACATAGAATTCTTTGAATAGTAATATCGTGAATATTTGACAGATAATTTGGGTGCGACCGTTATTAAATATAATTATACATTAATGTAATTTATTTCTGCCAATTTGCATCAGCTATTTTTCAAAATACGGATTTTGTATTCAACACAATGAGAACATATCCCAAACAGTTCAACTGGAATTTATCTCATTGGTATCTCAAACATGATACCTATTCGTCTTAACGAATATTTACTTATTGTTCAGAATTCTAGTGCTAGAGATGGAACGCATCTTCAATATGGATTTGTACCGTAATAATCTGGGATAACGACATTGCATCGTATGATTCATCATGAATAAGAAAGATGGTTGGAGTGTACAAAAGTGGTGGGAGGTAGAAAATACAAAGTCTCTTCAATGAAATGAAACTATGGTATTTAGATTTTAGCTATAAAGTATTAACAAAACTATGACCGGTTTCACTACACTGAGGCACAAACTAATGAACAGAGTTATTCCTTATATATTAGTCTTATTTCCTATTATAATTAATATTACAATAGGTGCAAGTACAAGAGGTATGTTGGAAAACCCATCGGAGTTGCTTACTTTATGAATTGAAAAGATTGAGTAAAGGAGAAGGATTTAGATCTAATTGACTGTTAACTAACCTACCTGAAATCTTTTCTTTGTTAATCTATAAAATTTCCATAGTTTGAGTTTTTGTCTATTATTTTCATTGTGTAAAATTTTGAAATTATCATTAAAGTTATGGTTTTCTTCGAGTAAGTGATTAGAATAATAGGAATCTGATTTATGGTAATTAAAACTACGTTTGTGCTCGAATAATATAACTTATAAGTTTATAAACTTTAAATTGACAACCCGCAATCACCAAAACTTTACTCCCTCGTCAAACTCCATAAAACAGGCCATCCCATTATAACAGTAGTTTCATATTTTCAAGCTCCAGCTGCAAAACTTTCACGCTTTATCATAGATATCATTCAACAGTACGCTAATTTTGAACCTAAATTCTCAATAAAAAAACTCTTCAGTCCTAATAAATAAAATTCAGCAAACGGTACTACCACCGAACGCTAAACTTATGTCATGGGATGTAGTAAATCTCTTCCCTAGTGTTCCACCTAGTGATACAGTGAAACTCATCAACAACGCTCTTCAAATTAATGAAGTTAATCCGGTAATTCAATCAGAAATCTCACACCTTTCAGAAATTTGTTTAGAACAAAACTATTTTAACTTCAATGAAGTATTATATAATAGTAAAAATGGTTTAATCATGGATAATCCTCTGAGCCCTCTACTCGCTGAAATTTTCATGGATAATATTGAAAAAACTATCCAAGAACATCTGTTATTCAAATACTTTATTTATTGGTTTAGATATGTCGACGATATCATTTGTTGTTTTACTGGCACAAACAGACAATTAAAGTTATTCAAAACATTCATTAACAAAATTCACGAGAATATTAAATTCACGTTAGAGATAGAAACAGAAAACTCCATTAATGTTTCTGGATTTAACTATTACTGAAATTAACGACAAACATGATTTTTCTATCTTTCATAAGCCATCGCATAGAGATATTACTATTTAGAGCTCATCTACACATCCTTATTCACATAAATTAGCTGCTTACAATAGTATGGTACATAGACTCATTAATATCCTAATGCCACAAAATAATTTTATAAAAGAGCAAATTACAATTGAAAAAAAGTAGTCAATAACGGTTACAGTTCAAGTATGATTGGGAACATCATTTCACGCAAAAAATTTCAAAAAGCAATCCAGGAAGTATTTCCAAGTATAAAAGTTCTAACACAAAATACAAAAGCTTAACTTATACTGGTAATCCTAGTCTAAAATTAAATTTCCGAACTGATAATTCTTTAAGTCGACATATCAAAAACTACAAATCTAAAATTGATAAAGGTAATAAATCCGGTGTCTGTCTTGCGGGGATTGTAATAAAAGTTATATTGGTAGAACCTTCAGAAATTTCAAAGTTAGATTATCCGAGCACCAATGTAGTTTCAATTATCATAAATCAGATTCCCATTATTCTAATCACTTACTCGAAGAAAACCAGTTTTGTAACTTACCCCTTGTACTTGTACTTATTGTAATATTAAGTAGGAAATAAGACTAATATATAATAATAATAACTCTGTTCATTACCTTGTATCTATCTGATGCAGCCACAATGTGGTGAAACCGGTCATAGTTTTGTTAATATAGTGAAACTCTTAATACTATAGTTTTATTTCATTGAAAATATGTATATCGATTTTCATCAAGTAACGACCTCCTCAACCGATCTTAATGACGCAGTAGCTGCTATCCAATCAGGTATGTCTCAAAGGCTTATTAGTATACTAGGAATGTAAATATGAAACCGGAATTTTTTAATAGAAAATAGACGTTTATTGTCCATGTATATTGTTCATTCAAAGTATTGCCCATCGCTTGATATACATTTTCCCACATTTCTGTCAATTTGTGGATACGATGGAGCATTATCATGAAGCAAAATCACTTTGTGTTGCCTTTTTAGATATTCTGGTCGTTTTCCACGCAAAGCTCGATTCAAATCGATAACTTGTTGATAGCCTTCAGTATTAAAGGTTTCACTAGGTTTTAGTAGCTCGTAACAGATCACACCCTTCTGATCCCACATAACGCAGAGCAATGTCTTCCGTCCACAGTGATTTGGTCTTGCAGTCGATGTTGCTGGTTCGCCTGGAGTAACCCATGATCTTTTACGTTTGGGATTCCCGAAATTTATCCACTTTTCATCGCTGAAGATGAAATGACTTTCTTCTGTACCTGGCGAGCAGCATTTCGCAAATGGTTTTCTGATTTTCCTGCTGTCTTTGATTCAGTTCATGTAGAACCCATTCTTCGATCTTCTGTATCTCTTCCATGGCTTTCGAACCTATGGAGACGGCTTTTCGTGTCTTATTTATTTGATCCGCGAGTTATTTTTGAGTTTGAGCATTATCCTTATCCAACAATGCTTGCAATTAGTTATCTTCAAACTTTTTCAGTGGTTTTCCTCATTCTTCGTTTCTCACGTCAAAATCGCCAATTTTGAATTCTTTAAACTACTCAAAGCACTGTGATTTACCAAGAGCATGCCCGCCGTAAGCTTCGACAAGCATTCGATGCGATCCTGCAGCAGTTTTTTTCTAATGATAACAGAAAACGAATGCTGTCCGCAAATCGTATTTTCCAGGCACAAAATTCGACATTACACACTATGTTGTTGTATGAAACGTGTACTGTTATAAGTTGAAAAACTTTGTCTGATATCAAAACGCGGTCTGTGGTAACCACATCCACAGCTAGGGCCATCTATGTGCAAATTCCAGTTACATATTTACATACCTGGTAACCTCCTGAGGCCAAGAAATGTTTTATCTTCGATTTTGATAAAATTTAGCATAATTACTTAATATACCACTATATAAACAAAAATGGTGACAAAAGAAAATTTTGATGGAAAACAGATTTTCTCAATGTCTTATATATATGACGAGGGTTCTCAATGCTAACTTTTTTTATAATAAATATGTTAGAAAATAATTGTAGTGTTATTTTTCTGAAGCTAATTATATTAAATATAATGTTATTAAATAAAAAACATTTAAATTTTGGAAAATTATATTTTATTCAAAATCTCAGCATTGTAGCTGACAAAATTGATTTTTTCTTCAATCTAAAACAAAGAGAGACTTCACTCAATAAATTTTAATTTATTTGTACTTTAATCACAGACAGGTGATAACCTATTGGAGATTTAGTATATAAATCTTCTTTTACTTATATAAATCTTATGTGCAAATCACAGTCAACAGATTAGTCTTCTTCTTTTTCGTGAAAATCTGAAAACCAATTGCGTTTTTTCGTGCTGCACAAATGTATGTCACATTTGATATAATAGGCAGTAGTTGGCTTTGAACATTTTGGTTTTCTGCACCTTTTTTGCACATCAGAGTATTCCACTAAATGCTCATCGATTCTAATGCTTCAGCGCTAGTTCTACGTATTCACTTTCAATTGCAGAGTCGGATTAGTCGTGTTTTTTATAACCACAGATTCTACCTAAACTTGGGAATTTGCTTTGCAGGAACACGACATTGTTTCTGATAATCTTTGAATTGGAACTATGCATTACAAGCTGCCAAATCTACCTTGTGCAAAATGAGCCTAATAGTCCATTTCTTGGTTCGAGAATGACTGGGACATACTGACAACCTCCTGTCCACCATGTCGACACCACCCTTGTGCTGATTGTAGTGTTTGATCACCTCCGGACGGCGCACCATCTCGTATCTCACCCCGCGTTTAGACCATCGTTTCCACAGATCAGAAGAAGATGAAGCATAGTAGATGCTATCGAAACCGGCTTATTATCCAACCATCGAGTGACGGCGATTTTTCCATCCATGCTTGCAAGTGTCTCTAATGTACCTTTGATTTTCTTTTTGAATTCCAGTTAATTTGTAAACTCGTAGGTTCTGGAGATCCTATTTCGTTGTATGGTACCCGTGCCATGGAAACCTCTTTCTAACAATGTCTCAGTCAGCTTGATTGTGGTGAAATGGCGATCGAAATACAAGTTTCAACACAACTGATTCACATAAAGTAAATCCTTGAGATCGAAGATCTAGAACGGTACTGTCGCCCTGTTATACAACCATATCACAAACTAATCCGTTTGGATTGGCCACAACACACACTTTGACACCTACGGCGTTAGGCTTTCCAGGGCAATATTGACGTATCCCACAATGACCGCTGAAGAGAATAATCATGTCGTCAATACTTATGATAACGTATAAAAATCCAAGAACAACTCTCCCAGACCAAATTGATCAAAATCACCCTGATAGAATTGGCTATCTGAATGTATAGTCAACGGAAGAGGCGAGTTTGATTGCTGAAACTCTCGGTACTGTAGTTGACTGGAGATTTCCGATTACGAGTACTGACATTTTTTTTGGTCTTGATGTCTGGATTGAGTGTCGTACTAATACACCCACGTCTTATCTCCTGTAATGATGCGTGTGATAAATGTTGGTTCTTTAGCGTTGTCAATGCGGTCTATTTTTGTATGACATTCAAGTGTTTGCGGACCAACTTTGTTGTAACACCACGCAAACCGTAATTATTGACTTTCGTTTTACGAACAGATCCATAATCAATACTCAAGTCCTCCGTCAGCACGTCAGATAGTAAATTTGCGGTTATTGTCTAACCGTTTTAACTGCTACTACGTTCTTGATCATCAAAGGATTCTCGACCATTTCTAAAATGTTTGTGACAGAGGTAAACAGTTGTTTTCAAAGAATCCTAGCGAAAATTTCTCACCATTGAATCCGTTTCAAATTCAAAATTTAATACAAACTCTTGGTTGCAAATTTAATTCCATTTCACGAATTTTCAGGAATCGAAAACACGTGTTTTTGAATGTTTATTTGACCCAGATTTTTTCTTCAAGTTATATTAGCCAACAAACGACGTATAATCAAAAAGATGCAATATTGCCTTCAGTCTTTTTCTAAATTTATATTCAATAGAGCGTTACGATTCAATAATAATCTGGGTAAATACACCAAAAATAATAAAACTGAATTTGTCAGAAATAGTAAGTCAGGTGTTAACAAGTTGAACTGTAAAGATTGCAATAAATTTTATATTGCTAGACCCACCGAAATAACGGATCATAAACGAAGTCTTAAATCATAAATCGGATTCGAATTACATAAATCGCCTCATGGTTTATAATCTCCCTTTTGACCGAGAATTTGAAATTTTACTTGAAGATAATAAAGATAGGAAATAGAGCTTTGGGAAATTTTAGAGACTAGTAAACACAAAGTCTCAGGTAAATTTATGGACGAACAAATCAAAGTTCTCCCACCTATTGAATATCTTCTGACATTAAGTACAATGAACTTTATGGATTTACCTAAGGAGCTATAACTATTTAATTTGGGGATTTCTATTGGTATTTCCTGTATACCTACAACTCAATCGTCTGAAGAAGCTACTGTATAACGAAACCAGTCAGGGGTCACACATTATAATAAAAAGTACTATTAAAATTGATATAAAAAATGCAATACGAAGAGATATAAGGTGAAAAGATAAAACAGTTGCTTTATAATTGATAGTATTGATGATTTATTTATTTTATGGAAGTTCATTTTTAAAGTAAAACGAAATGAGACACTTTTGTCACTTTTCCACAATTTATTCAATAATCACGACCAGTTTCGACCCTACGGTCATTTTCAAGTGAATAACAATATAATACATGCGTAGGCAAGTACAAGTACAGAATGAAATTCATCCTAAATATTAAATAGCGGGGATCTATTACGCTCTAGTTGGCTGTTGAGGGTAATAAATTGTCGGTTTTTACATAGTTTGTTAATCTCCAAACAAATTCATCTCTCTCCCTTTGTTACATTTATGAAGAATTTTAAGATTGTTCATTGATATTGAGTGGTTAGTTGATTTTATGTGTTCAAATATTGGCGAATTTTTATCTGAAGAAATATGTTCCTTGAATCTAGCTTCAAAACTCCTCCCTGTTTGTCCGACATAGGGTACCTGACATTCATTGTATTTGATTTGATAAATTCCTGATTGCTTGAATTTATCGTTCATTTGTTTGGCATTGAATAATAATCTGCTTAAGTTGGGGCCGCTTGAGAATGAAGTAGTTATGTTCAATTTGGAAAAGTAGTTACTGATTTTGTTAGAGAGTTCGCCGGTGTATCTGAGACTAGTGTATCTTTTTCCGGGGTTTCTACGATGCTATATAGTAATTGAGTGGTAATACGTTGTTCTTTGCGTTTAATGATTGCATTCAGAAAATGTTATGGTATGTTGTTATTTGAGGCAATTTTTCTGATGATATTAAGTTCTGTTTGAAATTTTTTTTTGAAGATTAACAAACTATGTAAAAATCCACAATTTATTACCCTCAACAGCCAACTAGAGCTCAATGGATTCTGTACTTGTACTTGCCTACTCATGTATTATATTGTTATTCACTTGAAAATGACCGTAGTGTTGAAACCGGTCGTGATTATTGAATAAATTGTGGAAAAGTGACAAAAGTGTCTCATTTCGTTTTACTTTAGTTGCTTTATAAATACTTCATTAAATAGAACGAGCCTGTATGTTCAAAAATAATAAAATTGCAAATATGATGGAAGACGTTACCAGAGATTAATTTCTGAATATCTTGAAAACATTTTGACCTTTTTTCATGTCTAGACTGTAAGTATAGCTAGATAACATCAAGAGGTGGAGGTATTAAAGTCTCAGCTCCAGTTTGAAATTAACCAATAATTAATGAGGAAATAAATAAGGACTTCATAAGAAGTTGTAAACAGTAAATTTATGATGAAATTGTTTTGAAACAGGTACTAAAATTCTCGAACTAAAGGTGCTCTGGAATTTAGAGGTTTGAGAAAGTATAATCTAATTTTACTGAAAAGTATTAAGGAAATTGTAAAAAGCCCTCCAGTTCAAAATTGATATATTTTAAATGAAAAACAAGAACTCAAATGAGCATAAAATTGTAGTGCAGTTGGACAGTCGCCCCTTTTGATAAACTTTTTTTTAATAATTTCTGGTTTGAGTACTTGATTCTGAATATTCAAGTGAAGATTGGAAAAGCAATATTTTTTAACAGAAAATTTTAGCATTTAAGCATGAGAAGAGCTATCAATGCTCTTCTTACCGATATATTCTTCAATTTTTCAAAGCAATAGCAGTTTGAATCAAACGAAAAATTGAAGAAATTCTGATGGTCATACCAAAACTGTTTCAAGGATTGGATCGAACGTTGTTACATTTTTTTCATTCATTGGGGGGTACTTTGAAGGGAACAATATCGATTTTGTTGAGTAATGCTGTATTTTGAGTTACGAATAAACTCCAGGAACTACTTGATTAAGGTGGTTTATTGGAAAAATCAATTATTAATAACCGCATGCCAATTGATAAGTCAGGTGAAAATCAATGAAGTGCTGATATTATAATTGTAACATGTCTTGAAAGAGCAAACACAAAATTTAACAGTGACATATTAATCAGTATTGATTTTACAGCCAATCATACCAGATGTGTTGCTCCTGTGTTCAGTGGAAGAAAGAGAATGTCGAGTGCTAATAAAACATTACTTTTCACGGAAAACAAAAATTATCTTGATAAGTACCAGGGTAGCCGGCTCGGTGACGTGGAGGACATGACCCTCGTCCCCTGCGCAGAGTTATCTGGGTTCAATCCCCACAGTCGGTGCGATTTTCCGGATTCTGGGAATCGCTTGAGTGTCCATCTTTCGGAAGAGATGTAAAGCCGTCAGTCCTGTCTAAAAAGGTGTGTTGATAACATTAAACACATTAAAGATACTTCTCTAGACACGGGAGGGGTTGGGCAAAATTCCTGGGTTAGTAAGGTGACAGAATTCACCGGCGAAAGGCAGAAATAGAGCACGTTAAAGGATAAAAAAAAGTACCACGGTAATTCTTCTCCATAATTTAGAATAATAATATGAGTGGTTTACCGAGTTTCGTGCGGCAGAACAAGCACAGAAAATACCCCCCGCACAGGACGTTCCGTTGAGGTAACAACTCCGAAAAAGATCACGAAAGATAGATAGATAGATAGAAATTTCATTATTCAGTATGGTACACAAAGGTATAGTGAACATGTCAAAATACACTAATTGCATTAATAGTTAAAAATATCAGAACAGTGAAGCATCTCAATATAAAAACAAAACATGTAACATAAAAAAATTGAAACATTGTACAAAACAAAATACAAAAATGATTTCTACACAAAATCATCGTCGACAAAATCCTGGACATGATAGTATGCTCTTTCTAGCAGGTAGTTCTTCAGTCTTCGTTTGAATAGCATAATTGGCAAGGATCGTATCTCTAAGGGTAATCTGTTATAGAGTTGAATCGAGATAAATATTACGTTTTTTTGCAAATAGGTATAGTTGTGTCTAAAAGCAATAAGGTTGTCTGTGTGCCTTGTGGGATAATTATGTTCTGTACCACAAGTACAGTATTAAATGAGTTGATGTTCTTTTTTACATATAAGCAGCATTCTAAAATAAAAAGGCCTGAAAGAGTAAGTATTCTCCCAGAAATGAAAAAGGGTTTACAACTCTCCCTCATGCTCAATCCATACAGGTTTCTGATGCAACGTTTTTGAAGTATGAATGCTCTCTCGCTCATGATTGAGTTCCCCCAAAACATAACACCATATCTGAGGAAAGATTCCACATTTGCATGGTAAGATAATACTGCTGCCTTTTTATTTACTATCTTTGATAGCAGGTTCAACGTATAACATGATCTGCTATGTTTCCAATGATATGTTCAACCTGGCATGTCCAGTCCAGTCTCGAATCAATCCTAACTCCCAAGAAAGTAACTGTGTCTTCAGTTTTGAGTGTCTCATCTATATTATATGCAATGCTGAGCTGCTCAACTGCTCTTCTATGTCCTAAACGAATTATCTCAGTTTTCGCTGTGTTTAGTTTGAGATGGTGTTGGGTGAAGTAATTTTCTATTGTATGGAGAGCATCGAAAGTTTTTTCCTTGAGGGCTTCGATGCTATGTTCAGACAATACAAGTGAGGTATCATCAGCATATTGTTGTATGTTATCCTGGAGTTCTTCAGGTAGATCATAGTATAAAGAATGTATAGTAGTAGTTCCCAGTATGGAACCCTGAGGTACCCCCGTATTCTTCTCTGATTCAATTACTTCACCTTCAATATCTGGTTCGGCCACATACTGTTTGCGGTCAGAGAAGTATGATCTAATAAGTCCCTGAGCCACTCCACGAAAACCGTATCTTTCCAGTTTCTCTAAGAGCCTTTTATGGTTGACACTTACACCTTGCGCAGATCTGAGAACATAGCAAGTGTACATTTCCCATCATTCAGAGAGGTAACTATCTTATTTATGGCCGAGTGTATTGCATCGACTGTGGATCTGTGTTTCTTAAATCCATACTGAGAAGTTCTCAGCAGAGTAAAAGTATCCAAGTAGTTAACCATTCTGTTGAGAATGACATGCTCATATATTTTACTTATGTTTGGTAATATAGCTATTGGTCGGTAACTGGAGAGGTTCGTGGGATCTCTTTTTGTTTAAATATAGGTTTAATTCTCGCTATCTTCAACCTACTGGGAAAAACGGTACTGAGAGTCAAATTTACCAAGTGAGTTAATGGCACTGCAATGTTGTGCGCTATGTGCTTTAGTAGTTTTGTAGGTATCTCGTCCCTTCCAACAGAGTTTTCATTATTTGATACACCTCACGCTGATCTGTGGGTTCCATAAATATGCTGGCTGGGAATCGTTCAGGTATACCATTTTTTTCAGCACAGGTATCATCAGCTACGGTTTAGTCTCCGATATTGTGTTGAACGATCGACGAGTGAAATTGAAAGGGATAGCAAAGACTGTAAATAACTGATATCAATAAATTTTGAACATCTTTCATAAGAATTTGCACATGAGAATGTTATCGCTAAGATGGGTACCGCATTTATTGACAATTGACGAAAAACGTTTAAAATAAACTTTCGCAGGCTAATTGTTGACTCTTTACGCGGAACTGAGTTGAGTTTCTGTTTCATTTTATTACGATGTCACGGTTCATTCGCACTACAAGGTATTTTCAATAATTTTTCTGTCCTTTGAATAATTCATTTATAAGTAAGCAATCTGCAATGGATATTCATCACACTTATATGTATTTTATTGTAGATGGACCGATAATATTCATTTTATATTTATTTATATCTTTCTTCCCTCACACTCGATCAAGTAAGTTTGCTTTCTCTACTTCATATCTCAAATCACTTACTCAGACTTGCTTTTATTACGCCATTTTAATTCTGTTGAATGCAGAGATTTCTATCGCGGAATAACGTTAGATTTTTTATTTATTATTTCATATAGCGCACGTGACAGCGGAAAATAAGTGTTAATGCGTCCTGAATCGAATATTTGCAGTCTGTATTTATTTTATTCTCTCTTCGCCTTTTTTTTCAAATTTCATGGAGCTATTCCTATAAAATTCATATTTTTGATAGTCAATGGAATTCATTAAATTACTCCTCCTTTCGTCAATAATCATTAACTATATTAGTGTTTGTAAATGCACGATTATTATCTTTACTCAGTATGAAATAAATGTTCACCAAGTATAACGTTATACGAGGACCACTTTTTACTATCATCAAATTCGTTAATTCATTATTGGTTATTATTTGATTTTTGTTTCGGTTATTATTATCGCACTTAACTTCTCATTCTTATTAGTAAAAGGTCAATAGTATTGTTGTTTCTTTCTTTTATTTTACTTTCTTCCATAGAATACAATAACTACCTTACCTCATGACATTTCTACTTTATATCGTTATTTAGTTAGTTATCAAAGTGCTATTGAGCAACTCCCACGTGGCACTCATACAAATAAGAACTTTCAACCCAGCCATACTCTATGCATTTTGCTAGCGATCTTCCTAGTAGCTAATTTGCCTCTCAAATCTTTATGACCGGTTGTGCATAGGCGAAAGATTTCGTGACAGCTGTAGATGAGATATGGATTCAAGTTAATACATCTGAGGCGAATTAGCTATCCAAACAGTAAGTGGAGACCAGTACTAGTGCACCGAAGAAAGTCAAGTTGATGACCAACATCTTCTGGGACACACGAAGTATTATTTTCATTAATTTCTGTCGAAACAATAAAGACCATCTATGGAGAGTACTACATAGCCGGATAGTCCGATATACACCATTACAGCCAAGCTGATGGACTATATCAATTGCTACATCATCCACCCTATTTTCCTGACCTGGATCCCAGTTATTTTCATTTGTTTCCAAACATGAACATATGGCTCGGAGGACATCTATTTTCGATAGATACGGAAGTCATCTCCGAATCGAGGGCTTGTTAAGAGGCTCTTGGAAAAGTCTATGAAGAGAGCATAAAATTGGGAATAAATCACACCTCGTAGCGAAAAGTGAGTTCTTGTTTCATTACTACCTAATTTCACACTCGTATCCACGACTCAAAACTGTTGTTTAGGAACGTCTATTATTATTTAAATAGTTAATTGATCCCGCCGTTACTACTTGATAGTGATGATGAAAATGAGAAAATTAAACCATGTATTATACTGTCACAAGAAATGTTGAAAAATCAGGATTGCAATTTCGGTCTCTCGACCATCTTCAGGTGATACCAGGTGCTGAACTGAAGTTGAAATATGTATATACATACATGAATAGGTAGATACAAATCAATAATGGTGCAATCGAGAGGTCATAAAGGAATTTTGTTAAAAGCAAGTATTATTTAAAGATATCGAATATTGACGAATGAGCCGGATCATTCTGGTTGTTCAGAAGATTATCTCTATGAGGAGTTTTATGGAGTTCGAAAATTTCGATTGATTCTAAGAAATCTAACTTTCCTCCTTTAGGTATTCTGGGAATAATTTGAAGTTGATATATGGGTGGAAAATGATGGCCTTTTTCGATACAATGTGAATCGAAAGTAGATTGGCCGGTTCTCTGGTTATTGTAATCTGATTGATGCTCTTTGTATCTAGTTTTGAATGAAAGACCAGTCTGTCAGCTATTAAAGGGTTCAATGGTGATCCCCTCGGTAGATCATGAGGTTGTTCATAAAATTTGTTATTGAATTTGAAATGACTCTTTTAAGGTTATAACTGGAGCAAAAACATGGAATCATTTTGTACAACCGGATTAAGGTGTGATTTGTTTAAGATGTATGAGACCAACGGAAGGCATTCGTCCCTCGGTATGGTACAAAAATGATTTGATTGAGGTTTGAAGCTGTTCCAATTTTTGTGTTAATTGAATTGAGTTTTGTATTGAATATTTAGGTGTGGAATTTGTTGAATTCTTCAATATAATATTTAATTTATTTGCCAACTTATATATTGTGCTGTTCATGAATGACACTACTGGACGTATTGGAGCATTGTCTTTGTGATTTCTTATTAACCCGTAAAGTTCTGTCCGAGATACATATTATATTTTCATTATATATTTCAGGTCAGACTGGTCGTTTATTCAAAACTAGATACAAAGAGCATTAATCAGATTACTATAACCAGAGAACCGAGGAATCTACTTTCTTTTCACATTGTATCGAAAATGGCCATCATTTTCCACCCTAAGATCTACTTCAAAAAATTCATAGAATACTTAGGTAATGAAATTTAGATTCCTCAGAATCGAAATTTTCAAACTACAACAAACTCTCCATAGAAATAACTTCACAACGGATAGAATGGCCCAACTAAGTCGTCTATATTTGACATTTTTAATAATATCTGCTTTTAATATAATTCGTTTATTAGCTCTCGTTTGCAGCCTCATTAATCTTGTATCTACCTGTTTATGTGAGTGGGTATTTAAACGTTATTTAAGTACTTGTTGTCAGCTGAACATCGTCGAGGGACCAAAATTGCAATCCTGAATTTCAATAACCTCTTGTGATATTATAATACAAAGTTATATTTTCTTATTATAATCACTATTATTAATTCCTTTTACTTATTAGTACATTATCATTATTGTTGCAAGTACCGTATGTACTTCACGTTTCACTCAGTTTATTAAAAATTTCAAATTTTAATCTTATTTTCATATATAAAATTTATATAAGATAACACATCTGTAATGGAATGAATGATATGAAGATATTACTGAAGATTTAGACTCATTTGAAGCTCGTTTTTGATGAGGTCTGTGAATAATCTTTCAATTATTTTAGAAAATTTAAATTCTTATTGTTATATTATTTTCAAGGAAAGATTGATTAGGTTAGATAATTAACGATATTTTATGTATTTTTGAGGTAATATTTAAAATCAGAGAAGATAAATCGAAACCATTAAGAAATTTTCCAGAATACATTAAAATGGTTGAAGCAATAATAATATGAATGGCGTTTACAATTCTGTAGATTATTTTATTGTACATTTAATTGGTTGAATCTTGAGAAGTAAGGTAATATGTTTCACGAAATTCCACAAGACACGTCCTTTTTTGATTTTATTAAGTTGAGGTTGGCATGTTGTTCTTTTGCGATAAAAGGGGTGGAAACAATCATTAACATTTTATATTTTTTTTATACGTTATACTGGAAGGTATCTTCAAGACAAATGCAACGGACTGTTATTTAACAGCTGCGCCAAGAAATTAGCGCACGAAATCGAAAAATTCAAATTTATTCAGAAGAAGTTTAGACACGTTGAAGAATTATTTATCCAGTAATCCACCAGCACTAAAGAATAATCGAAATAAAAATGGCATTCGTAGAAATCGAAATAAAATCAATAATGAGAAATGTGAAGTATTTGGTGAAAATCGGAGTCCCTAGACCTGTCAATAATGGATATTTTCATCCAAGCGAGAACTATTGCATGACCGATTTCGATCCGTCTCTTCCGAACATCATTCACGATAGCAGGCTTGTTTCGCTGGCATTTCAATCTTCTTTTGACAATGCCCCATACATGTTCGATGGGATTGAGATCTGGACTTCGTGCAGGCCACTCTAGTGAAGTGATTTCGTGATCTTGAAGGTTAGGTTAGATATGCCTTTGATGAAATCTGCCGTTATCATACATAAACAAAAAGTTTTCACCCATGTTTGCCGCAAATGGAACGATGGTTTCATTATCTACGATGACCAAATCATTGCAGATGTTCGAAGAAATTCCACTCCATTCTCATTTCGATATATATATATATATATATATATATATATATATATATATATATATATATATATATATATATATATATATATATATATATATATATATATCATCACAACAAAGTGATGATAATGATGTCGAGAGAGAATGTATAAGATAATAATTGTGCAGAGATGAATGTTTTCTGATGATGGCCTTGTGCCGAAAAGCGTAAAACACTCTGCAAATTATAAGTTTTAACATCAAACACTTTCCGTTCTCTTAACCCTGATTCCCCAGTAAAACATTTGTTTATTTTTGAAGAAACGGTTAGCAAATAAACTTCAACTTTATATATATATATATATATATATATATATATATATATATATATATATATATATATATATATATATATATATATATATATATATATATATATATATATATATATATATCGGGGTCCTACAACCTTTGCCGCTTCTTGCATTTCGATAGACATTTTTCTCGATCTAACCAGTCATTTTCACCGAGTCCTCGGTCTTCCATAGTTTTCTGTATCCCTTGTAACCATGTTGTTGCTGATCTTCCCCGTTTTCTTCTACTGTTTAGAACATATTCCAAGGCTCTTTTGGGCCATCTCTCATTCCCCATTCTCTTGGCGTGTCCGTACCATATTAATTGTCTGGCTTCAATTCTATCTGTGCTGCTGTAAACTCGGTGTGTCTTGCGCCTTATTTCTTCATTTCTAATATGCTGCAACCAGATCCGACATGCTCTTCTCATAAAATCCATTTCTACAGTGCCGATGAGTCTCTTGTTTTTTCCGGTAAGTTGCCAACATTCTGAACCATATGTCAAAATCTGTTCTACAATCGCTTTATAAAGTTTAACTTTAGTTGTAAGTCTAATCTGATGCGACCATAATAGGGAGTTCAGGATGCGAACGCTCGCTCTCCCTTGCTGCACTCTACTTTGAATGTCTTTATTAGATATTCCTTCTTAAGCTATGATACTTCCCAAATATTTATATTGTTCACATTCTTTGATTCTTTTATTTATTTGCAATGCAGGATTATTCGTCGTTCCATCGATAACTAAATACTCTGTGTTCCTCAGATTCATTCATTCATTGTTAGTGTTGGGGATTAACAACAACCCTGCCTAAGACCCTTTGTAATAGAGAACGTTGTGGAGATCATATTTCCTATTTTGTTGACGCTTTCCGAATTACAGTACACATTCCAGATAGAGCAAACATACACCATATTCATGCCGATCATCGTCAATGTTTCAAAAATTTGATTCCAGGGTAGCGAGTCGTATGCTTTTTCTAGCTCGACGAGAAGAAGAAAGGTAGCAAGTCTCTCGCCTTGCGTTTTTCTATGATTTGTTGCAGAACCAAGATATTGCCCATACAGGATCTACCCGCACAAAATCCTGCTTGTTTTTCAATGTGCTGAATCTCTTTTTGTATTCTTCTCTTTAGAATTTTGTCGTACAACCTCCCAACAGAACTAGTTACACTTAGTCCTCGATAATTTATTCATAACTTCTTTTTTGACGTTTCTATTCCAGTATGCATATTCTAGTCAGTCTTCTTCCCCCTGTGTTCTAAGCCAATGATCATATGCCTTTTTCTTATTCTTCACCATTTTATCTAAACTTTCTGACCACCATTCTAGTTTTTTCTTTCCAGTTCTTTTCCTATCTCCTATGCCTTCCATGACCGCCTCTGGTATACATCGCTTCAGATTTTCATAAATTTCATTGGCTCCAACTTCTGCTCGAACATATTGAAGTTTGTTTGCCAATCTGCATTTGTACAGAAAATGGCATGATTCATCTTTCAGGCTGTCCAAGTTGAATGACATAGTGTCAGGCTTTCTTATGACACTTTACTCAAAGAATTTTGAGTTTTTTTTTCCAAAATTTACAATTACCTCTGCCATCAGTAGATAATGATCTGACCCTCATTCTGCACCACGGCATACCCTCAGGTCCGTTGTTTTTAATTTTGAATTTTGACGTTGTATAACGTAGTCAATTATAGACTGAAGTCCTCTTGTTGGCTGTCTCCGCGTGAATTTATGTCTATCTGGTGTTGGAAAAAACCATTAGTTACTTTTAGGGACAAACTTCGACACAGGTATCTCAACATATTTGTAAACAAAACTATATCATAATGAGGTTCTTCGATGTGCTGCGATTAGAGCTAGGCTCAAGCTGCGATATGTTACCAAAAAGTTGATCAACAATTGCTATTATCAATACAGGGTGGTTTCTTACAAATTCTTAATTTCTTCATTCCATTTTATTTCTCAAGAGAGAGACATGTGCCAAAAAAAGCTTCACATTATATTGGCATATGTCCAGACACAACCCAAAAATAATATCTGTTAATAATTAGTTGTTTACCAAGGGAGTTATTTCGAAATTTGAAATAGTGCGTTAATTTCTTGGCGAAATGATCATTTCATAATTCCAAGTAATTAGATATTCAAATACAATAAAACTTGTATGTACAAAATGTTGCCAATATCCTTACCGATGATAAAAAGTAATTCTCGCATTTCCTAATATTTCTGCATATATCTACCTAATTTAGTGTATTATACTGTTCTTCAACCTCAATAATATTACCTTTATTTTTGAGAATTCTTGATTTCCGATCCGATTCACTGTTCGCTCAATTAATTCAAGTTCACATGTTAGGAAAACTATTGTCAACCGTTAGGGTTGCGCCAATTCCCAAAGGTGGGGGAAATTTATTATTTGTTGGGGTAGCTCAGGAGAATTTGGAGATACGTCAATGGATCTCTCTTCGGACCACTGTCCCGTTATCCTGACATTGGAAACCCACCTACTGACAGAGAGGACCAATCACTATGGAGAATGGCAGCAGCACTGACAGGAAAGAAGAAAAAGACGACGACACCACACATCAAACACAATGGACAAACAGCAGTAACGGACGAGGAAACGGTGGAAATATTTGCATCAGTACTAGAGGAACAATTTCAAACGAACGCCAGCAACGGAGACGCGGAATTCAACCAAAACCTCGAAAAGATAGGAGAAGAATCCAGGAACATACAGCAGAAGACTAATGCATTGAAGAGGTTACAACAGCAGAAGTACAGGAACACATCAACGAACTGAAAACAAGGAAAGCACCAGGACTAAACGGAATCCCCAACCAGGCATTGAAGAACTTACTAGACGAACAAATTCATGAAATAACGAAAATAACACAGGCAATAATGAAAACGGAGCACTACCCAGACATATGGAATCAGCGGAGACCTTCTTGATACCGAAACCAGGAAAATCATAGACAGAAGCTAGCAGCTACCGATCGATAAGCCTACTACCAGCAATGAGAAAGATCATAGAGAGGATCATCTACACCCGACTAAAAACGTTCGCCGAATAAAAAGGAATACTCCCGGAGTGCCAATTTGGACTTAGAGGACGACATTCGACAATACACCAACTAGCTAGAATCACGGAGAACATCAAGGACAAACAGAACATATCAACACCGACAGGAGCAGCATTTTTAAGATTGAGAAAGCATTCGACCAAGTTTGGCAGAAAAGACTAATTTACAAGATGAAGACCACAGGATACCCAGCGAAGCTTACCAACATCACGATGTCGTATCTACAAAACAGAAAATTCATAACCAGGATACAGAAACAGGAGTTAACCGCGAAGAGGATAGGTGCCAGTTTACCCCAGGGATCAGTATTAGGACCACTACTATTCAACATAAGCATCGCAGACATGTCGAAGATGAAGCACCCGAAGATGGCGCAGTTCGCAGACGACACGGCCATATACGCATCCCACAGGTGCACATCAGCAGTGAGGAAATGGCTACAAGAATATATCGACCAACTTACCAATTATTTTAGAAGATGGAGGATCAAGGTCAACCCAAAGCAGCAATGTATATCGACCGCAAGAAGAGGAGTCATCCGGAAACACCGAAGAAAATCACCATAAAAGGACAACAAATCGAATGGAAGAAGGAAGCAAAATATCTCGGCGTATTTCTGGACGACCAACTGAATTACAAAAGGCACATCGAGGAAACTACAAGGAAAACAAGAGCAATACACGGAAAACTATACACCCTACTCAATGGAAGAAGCAAACTCACATTGGAGAACAAAATCAAGATAATCAGGGCAATAACCATCCCAGGAATAACATACGTAAGACAAATTTGGCATCTAGAGGACAGATTTGAGAAGAGGAAACTACAAGCAGCCCTCAACAAGATCGTCGGGACAGCAACAGACGCCCCATGGTACATAAGCAACGACCAACTCAGGAAAAAATAGAAATAAACACACTAGAAGAAATCATCACACGACTAATGACGAAGACAACCGACCAGATGGAAGACCACGAAAACAAGGAGATCAATCAAATAATGGTATTACAATCGAGGACAACAGGAAAGAGGAAATCCCTAGTACAATGAAGAAGGAAACAACAGGCCAGCATAGAGGCACCACAAAAGAAGGAGGATAACCAACCAGTAGGACCCAAAGGACATCCTAAGGAGATGTAAAATAAGCGAGATGAAGAGGAAAAAGGATAGACATTCGACCCTCACAAAAATTTAAGAATCACATCAGAGAGAATTTGGAAAGGAAGAAATAAAATAGAAAATGATTTATCGTTTATTAATATTTAAAATAGAAAACTGGGGTGGACTTTCAGTGAAACACCACAAAGAAATTATAAAAAATATATGTGTATTGGTAATGCCTGTGAATGCGAATAAATGCTAGATCGCAATGGGCATTCTTATATACCTGGCTTTCTAGGTTCAAAAATCCAAAGAATTAACGAGTCAAGAGTTTGTCATCTGAGTCGATATTTCCGATATTGAGAAATGCAAGATTGTAATTTTGAAATCATCAAAACATGGAATCATAAACAAATGAATTTGGTTTCCTGTATTTTTCGATTATTTTGAGCTAGTAGGTGTTTTTAAGAGTTTCTTAAGATATTGTGTTTTACTATGTGACACTATCATTCTGGCATCGGCGCAGATTCAAGCCATATTGTAGAAATCAAATTTTCTCGTGCGTCTTGGTCATATACCGAAACAATGGAATTGATTCTCTTCGTGAAACAATTAGGTACCTTGCTCCAGAAAGATGGGCATCAAAGAGTGATGATAGTACAAGGTGGGGCGTAATGGAAGGGTGCTTCTGGATCGGGTAGTACACGTAACGGTAAGTGAGTAGAGGGGAGCGGCTGAGATCATTCGTCTCAGGAGGAGTTACCATTTAGCTGCAGCACTCTAAATGAGTAGTCGAACTGTTCGTAGAATTTCACTTTCACCCCTGTAAGCTCATGGGTCCGGCACCTGAATGAAGGATATTTTGCACAACGCCAACAGTTTGTCGAGAGAATGAAAATGATTATCGCTGATGAAAATGAAACACTGATAATGATGAGTGATGAGGCTCATTTTTATTTGAGCGGTTCGGTTAATAAACAGAACTGCCGATATTGGACAGCGAAAAACCCCGCGAACTGCATCGATCTTCACTTCATAGTGAGAAAGTCACTGTTTGGTGCGCTATATTCCGTCGTTGGCTGATTGGACCGATGAGAGAAGGGCAACCGTAACTGTAAACTCTGAGCGATATGTTCATGCTGGACAATTTTTTTATTCCGGAATTGCGACGACGGAGAGTGAACAGAAGAAATGTACGGTTCCAAGAGGATGGTGCCACGGCACATACAGCCAGAACCTCAATGGAAGTTGTGCGTCGCATTTTTGCTGGTGTACAATGGCCCCCTCGTTCCCCGGATCTCATTGCTTGTGATAAGCACGAGAGGCTAAGGTCTATGTCGATAAATCTCGAAATCTGGAAAGGCATAAAGATGCCATCACGAGAGAAGTTATGGCAATCGACACGATTTATTAGAGTGGGTGATGCAGAACTTTGAGAATCGACTACAGCAATGCATTGAGGAACACGGACGTCATCTCCTTATGTCATTTTCAGAACATGATTCTTTTCACTTCTTCTATATTAAATAGTAAGACTTAAGCTTTCATTTTATATAATTAAAAACGTTCTACGTTTAAAAACAGTTGAGTTATTCTCATTTCAAAAACGTCATTCCATTGCACCTCAACCTGTATAAGTTTCCATAATCAGATCAATATCGAAAATATGAGATATTCGTCAATCAATGATTGACCTCACCGTTTAATGTAAATGTATATTCATCCGAGAAAAGTATTGATTCCTAACCTATGTTATTTTGATCGATGGAATTTTACGTGTATTCGCAAAATTCTTCTTGCCGATTTGAATTATCCTCAAGTAAGCCCTTTACAAAGAGCATTTTATAGTGATCATTTTCGAATCGTTAATAATTTTCATTAGCTTTTTATCACAAATATAATGGTCACAAGTGATTAGTCGGGCTGAAGTTATTGGATTTTCCTGAATGGTTAGCAGAATATTTAGTTTAATATCGTGGTCTACAACGGAATGTCTTACTCTTGGTACACACGCCCTAATCTCCAATATCCCGTCGCAATTTCGCATGGACTATTTTAGTATCTTGGCTAATTGGAGGCAAATCTGGAAATAACTGAACAACCGCAGCTTGAGTTCCGGTTCTGCCGCCACAACCAATCATCATTAAAATTTCAATGTTATGCAATTCTTAGATGCATATATCAATGTGATATATCAATCTGTTTGAAAGAAAAAAATTCGAGTTGATTCGTATGTTCTTTATTACCAAAGCAACAGGACACTACATCAAAAAATTACTGCCTAAACATGAAAATTGACCTGTGAAATTTAATGAAAATATTGCCCACATCAGAATTCATTTCATTCAAAGCCCGCATTCAGTGTTAAAAATTGTTGAAGTAATGGGGTGTTTCGGATTCTATAGATAACTTTGTTGATTTGAGTAAATTCTTCATGAATTGTAGCCATGTAGCCATTAATTTGATTCGATATTAAGACAACAAAGTTCATTCAATTGTGTTTAAAACTTCTGAAAGTTGCAAGCGCAGCAGTTACCACATCAGAGAAACAAGCGAAACTTGGCAAGAATCAAATCGGAAACGGAAAAATCAAATATAAAGAACGATATACAGTGTGTTCCAACGAAAATTTGACCCCCCCTCTAACTCCGAAATGAGTAACATTAGCGAAAAACACCAAGACACGTCGATTTTTGTTTCGAGGGGGAGCATTTTTCGAAATAATTCGAAACTTCTCAGATCAACCCCCTACCCCCAGCAACCCTAACTTTGAAATTCATCATAGGGAATAAGGGTCGAGTGGCACCTTACTGAAAAGGTCTGTCAATTCTCCACCTTGATTTGTCATTTTTAGAATTTTAAATTAACATACAGGGTGTCCCAACCAAGGGTGAAGTTGAATTCCTGGAAATCCCAAATACTAAATGAAATAGATTTATTTTGGCATAATGCAAGCGCAGGTTCATGCTCGGTCTAGAAAAACGACCTACACTTGTGAATTTGGAGTTGGTGCAATCAACCCCCTATTTCCAGCATCCCCAACTCAAAAATCATTCGATCGATAATAGGTCAAGTGGCACCTCGTTGGAAAGGTACTGCAATTTTCTCTTCGAATTTGGTATTTTCGAAATTCAGAATCATCATACAGGGTGTCCGGAAGCAGGAACATTGAAAATCCAAATAACTTTTTGAAACTGGTTCATTTCGGTATACGAGAACATGTTTGATCCGAGAATAGGACTTTCTTGTGTGGTTATAGAATTTTTGCAATCAACCCCTTCCATTCAGCATCCCCAACTTGAAAATCATACAAATAATTCAAGTGGCATATCTTCAGAAAGGTTTTTGAATTCCAGAATGATTAAAGCATTTCATTCAGTTCGGCTCTCCATACAGGATGTCGCTTTCGAAAAATTCAATATCGTCATTTGAAATTATCAACTAAAATTAATTCGAAACTGTTAAAAGTATTGGGGTACGATGTGTTGAGCATCAATTACGAAGAAATAAAGCTGATTTCTGCATTGAAAATGTTCACATTTTTTTCATTTCCATCTGGCGTGCAGTCATCTGTTATTTCTCATTTTTGCAATGAAATATTATTATTATTCAGATCAGTTCCTCATTATTGTTGTTGTTCGTCAGTTGAAATTAATCTGAAAATGGTTTATTCCACTGAGGAAAGGGTCGAAATTGTATCGACGTATTTTCGAAATAACAGTTGTGCCAAAGAAACGGCAAGGATATTCTATAGGAACCATCCTGAAAGAGAAAGGAGTCAGTCACCAGTACGTTAAATATTTGGTTGACAAATTCCTAGCTACGGGTTCGGTGGCAAACAAAAACATGAAGTGGCATGTCCTGTCAGAAATGAGGCAACGGAAGTGGCAGTAGTGGGTCATCTACAAATGGAGAATACTACTTCGATCAGAAAACTATCTCGTCTGACTGGTGTATCAGCTACAACTGTCCATAGAATCGTGAAACATCACAAATTTCACCCTACAAGGTAAAATTAGTGCATGAAATAAACGAAGATGATCCAGATCGTCGTTTACAGTTTTGTGAAAATCTAAGTGAAAACCTAAACGCTAATCCAAATTTTCTGAATAACATCTGTTTTTCTGATGAGAGCACCTTTATGCTCAGTGGTGAAGTGAATAGACATAATTGTCGATATTGGGACACACAGAATCCTCATTGGTTTAGAGAGGCCCACACGCAAAGGCCTCAGAAGTTGAACGTTTGGGCAGGAATTTTGGCAATCATCTAGTTGGGCCTTTCTTTATTGAGGGTAATCTGAATGGAAATGGCTACCTACAGTTGTTAGAGGAACACATACATCCTAGATTGACAGAAATTTTACAGAACGATCCAACTCTTTCTGAGGACGAAATGCGTTTTCAACAAGACGGTGCTCCTCCGCATTATGATGCTCGGGTGCGCCAATATTTAGACGAAAATTTCCCAGGAAGGTGGATTGGTAGAAGAGGACCTGTTGAGTGGCCTGCCAGGTCACCAGATTTAAATCCCTAGATTTTTTTTGTGGGGCCATCTAAAATCTAAAGTTTATGCCACAAGACCAGAAAACCTGGAGGAGCTGCGGATGAGGATTATCACAGAATGCCGACTTTTGACTCCTGAAGTTTTCGCTAATGTGAGAAGAGAGTTCGAAAATCGTCTGTATAACTGTATGGAGGTGGGCGGAGGTCATTTTGAACAATTGTTGTAATAATCAAGTTAGTTTTTGTTTTCAATTGAATACAAGTTCAATAAATCTCGTTTTCCTGTTTAGATGAGCATCCAATCAGTTTCTCCATCATCCCTCATCCTGATCCTCACGCCAGAAAACCTCGATTGCCAAACTGAAACCAATGCCTCAGTGATTCAGAAAATAGAAAAATCTTTCTGGAACTTTGCCACTCAACCTGTAATCACTTGTATGATTTTTTGAGTTGGGGATGCTGAATGGAAGAGATTGATTGCAAAATTCCATATTCACGCAAGAGAGTCTTATTCTCGAATCAAACATAAACATATTCTCGTATTATACCGAAATGAACCAGTTTCAAAAAGTTATTTGGGTTTTCAGTGTTCCTGCTCCGGGACACCCTGTATGCTGATTCTGAATTTCGAAAATACCAAATTCGAAGAAAATTGAAATACCTTTCCAACGAGGTGCCACTTGACCTATTTTCGATCGAATGATTTTTGAGTTGGGGATGCTGGAAATAGGGGTTGATTGCACCAACTCCAAATTCACAAGTGTAGGTCGTTTTTCTAGACCGAGCATAAACCTGCGCTTGCATTATGCCAAAATAAATCGATTTCATTTAGTATTTGGGATTTGCAGGAATTCAACTTTACCCTCGGTTGGGACACCCTGTATGTTAATTTAAAATTCTAAAATGACAAATCAGAATGGAGAATTGACAGACCTTTACAGTAAGGTGCCACTCGACCCTTATTCCTATGATGAATTTCGAAATTAGGGTTGCTGGGGGTAGGGGGTTGATCTGACAAGTTTCGAATTATTTCGAAAAATGCTCCCCCTCGAAACAAAAATCGACGTGTCTTGGTGTTTTTCGCTAATGTTACTCATTTCGGAGTTATAGGGGGGGTCAAATTTTCGTTGGAACACACTGTAGAAACTTAGCTCAACGAGAAGAGAATATTTACCATCATCAAGATAGAAGAATTTTCTATAAATTATGGTTTGTTTACGTAAGTGCCAGTCAGTCAATAAAGCAGATGTAGTTTCATATTTGCTTCTTGTTTGTTTTAATAATCTCAATAGTTTATCGAATTCTCAACACGCTGAAATGAAATTTCTTGAACTTTCACAGTAACGCATTAGTGGTTGAATAAATCATTTCACCGATATCATTTTTCTAAACCAGTACTCCTAAAATGGCAACATATCAAAGTTGAGCGGAGTCAAATATTTATAACGGCCATATGTTGGTTTCTTTTAGAAATGCGTGTTATTTCTGTATAGCTTTGAATGGTATATTCTCTAGCAGATGTATGTTATACAGGATGACAATTTTTCACCCAGATTAATCCTTCTGGATAAATAAATGTATTTTTGCTCGGACACGTCTACCTGCGTTTTATGGGGTATGTTTTTTCGATATTTACATCTTCCCAGCTCGAAAGGGTAGCTTTCTTAAAATCTTGTTAAAAAAGCGTTTTCAATGAAGCCTATGTTGAAAATGTTCTCTTCTATACAATTTTAAGTGCAGTGCTCTAAATGTTTTCAAGCATTTTGGAGAATTTCGGGATTAATTTGCTTCCGCTAGTACAAAATTTCTGGCCGCTGAGCCTCCCCCCCCCCCATCTGCTAACATTGCTCAGACTGCCACCTCACGATTGCACATATATTGACTGTCTGCCCACAATGAGAAAACGCCTGCAACCAGGCCAAACTCAAGAGGACAATCAACGAAATCCTAAACTCCACCTTCGAGATCACGCATTCAGTCAATTTCTAACGTATATCTAAATTAATAATATATAATGTTATATCCATTTTCAAACATTGTAAATATTTGAAATCGTGTCAATAGCCACTACGAATACACTTTCATTAAATAAAAAAATTTCTGGTTGCAAGTATTTTAACAGAATTGGGTTTTATTTCATTAATTTTCAGGTTTCAAATCTCCCCATGCAACAAATGTTTGTATTTTTAGGTAGTCACTAAATCTTCATTTGAAAAGACTAGTTTTGATTTTATAATTAGAATTATTTCACAATTACGTTTAATTTTTTTTATTTTTGATCAAGCATTTGCTGCGAAACATTCGACGATGTAAAATTTTAGTTCTAGATTTAGTAGTAACTTCAGATAAACAGAAGTACTTCAACATTTGAATTGTGGAGGCCGTTACTTGATGTAGATCCATGATATAAATGAGATAAAAAACACAAGGTTTAACTTTAATCTATACTTTATTTGAAAAAATTCGACGACGTTTCGCTGACACAGCAGCTTCATCAAGAATTACAAACAGAATGAAGAGTATGGTATTATAAACAAATCGTAGAACAAGTTGGATGACTAACAGGAAAAACCCACACCGAGCCATTGTACAGTTAGTATTAAAGGCAATTAAAACCTAATTAAACAAATTGAGTAGGGGTGAATAATTCACATCTACCTGCTCATTCAAAAGCTTGTCCGAATGTTTGTATCTATTTATTTCTAATGCTTCTAGGAGATCTAATTTTAAACTTTTTGATTTTATATGTAATATGTCAAAGTTTTTATTGAATGAATGGTTTTCTTTTATTAAGTGGTTTGAATAATTTGAATCAGATTTATTTTTATCGAAGCTACGTTTATGTTCAGATGTTCTTATGCCAAAACTCCTATAGGTCCTACCGATATAAATTTTATCACAAGAACCGCAATTAAACCTTGTGTTTTTTATCTCATTTAGAAGTACTTCGTTTTTCGTCAGTCTATCTGTCTGATTGTCTGTCTGTCAGTTCGTCTGTTGAGACTTTTCTCTTGGGAACAGGTGTAAGTAAAGAGTTGAAATTGAAGCCGAATATTTAAGTCGGCTTCTCTTGGAGCTGCGAAAAAATAAAACCATCGAAAAGTACGGACATTCATGTTGCAATTCTCGAATTGTATGTAAACGATATACACACAACCAAATTTATATGTAATCATTTTAACCATGGATCTTTGACAACTTGTGAAGAATGAAGGTTTTTTTGTAAAAAAACTGGATAGTATGATAAGAAATGTTGAATTATCATCACATGTTCGGGATATTGTACTCAGTCACTGAGATTTGAAATAATTGCTCTCGTTGAATAAGGGGTGACAGACGGATATAGCGGCCACAATGGGGGTATCACATGAGGTCATTTCAAAAACGTACGACCGATACGTCGAGCTACAATCTCTGCAAAATAGGCCTAGAAGAAGTCGTAGGAAGATCATTTCTGAAGAACGAGACCGGTTTTTGCTACTACTACTGCGTCGCACCCCATACTCCAAAGGCAATTTCTGGAAGCAACAGGCATCAGTGTATCAATCGAAACGATACGTCAAAGACTTCGTTCAAGAGGTTTATACAGCAGAAGACCCTTAAGAGTTCTAGAGCCAACAAGACAACAAAAAATTAAAGGCCAAGTCACACAACATTAACTATAATAATAAAGAAATCGCAGTGAAGAACCTTATACTTGGTACGACTTTGTCTAGATCTCATTACTTTTAGAGATAAACATGCAGCTCCATCGAAACTTGGCTACTTTTTTACAGAATGTTTTTGTTGGGATTTCACTTCTCTTTGTAGAAACGTGGGCATTTTGATTTATTTTATTAAGTTTTCTTATTTGACATTTTTTTTTCTTTTCAGAAGTAGTTTTTTTCTTATTACAAATCTTTCTTTTCTTTTTTTTCAATTCTGATTCTTGTACATTACCAACAGTTTTACGTATTGCCCATTCGCTATTTCTTTTATTCCTTTAATTTTATTTTTATGCGTATTAAAAGCAGGAGAGGCATTTGCCTGGCAGTGACTGTGGGACGCTATAGGCTAGATTAAATTAGAAGATTTGTCCCACTACGCTGGATTTTTGCAATGACAGTCGATTTTTTTCAGTTGAGACTAGCTGAGGGTTCTTCATCAGATACCTCAGACCTTCGATTTTTGACATCAAATGAAGCGGACAATCAAGTTGAATATTTTTAGCAAAGGCGGTATGTCGATCTCTAATAGTTTGATTGGGCTCTTGTGTTTTCTTATCAGGGTCACCAGATAATCAGGATCTTCGATTATCCTAGTTTTTATAGTTTTCCCTTAATGTTGTCATTAAACCTTAACTCTGTACCAAATTTCAGCTCTCTGAGTGTATGGGAAGTACTAGTTCTATTCTGATAATCATGAGTGAATGAGTGAGTGAAAGTCATAAATGCGAAACTTTGTTTTCTCTTAACTTCGAAACTCAATGACCTACAGACTTGAAATTTTGGATTTTGTGTATGTGATTCTAGCTGACTGGATTTCGAAAATGTTGGCGTTCTGGTCTTATCCAGAGGTTCTCAAATAGGGGTCTGAAAATCCGGCGAAATTTTTCCAGTAAAGAATGGTTCGGCAGTGTTTGCTTCGCGCTCGACTTGGCGGGGGCACTCATGTGTCCCCTAGTTCTATCAAAAATGTACCTGGAATTGGTCAATGAAACACAAAATATTTAGTTTTCATTCAAATTTATTGTATTGCCTTCAAAGTAGGCCCCTGCCGAAATAATACATTTACGCCAACGAATAATACAATCATCAAAACTTTTTCAGACGCTTCTGCCGGAATCGAATTCAGTTCGCGAATCCTTTTTCATCTATTTATTCTTCTATCGTCGGCCGGAGCCATGTCAGGTGAATGCGGTGGCTATTCGATGGTATTTGTTGAGTTTTTGGTCACAAGTTCATTCACAATGATAGCCTTGAGTGATGGTACATTATCGGTGCAAAATCCATGAGATTGCTTTTCACAAAATGTCCTTTTTCGCTCTCTCAAACGACACATAACGCTCAGGTAATATTCTTCATTAAAACAGTCAACGTTACCTTGTCTTTTGATCGTATTTGACTTGGGTTTTTCGGTTCCGGTTCAGTTGGAAGGCACCAGCACCAACTTGACTGGTTTACATGTCAAAATCATAAACTTATGTCTCATCACCAGTTACAATGCGTTCTATGAATGAGGGGTCAGAACTGCTTCGTCCTAGCATGTCTTGAGCGACCTTTACGCGATTCAATTTCTGAAGAATATACAGGTCTTTTGGGAGTACTCGAGCGGCAACGCGTTTCATACCCAACCAATTGTTTAAAATTGTACATATTGATTCGTAAGACACAGGAAGATCATTGTCTCTCTCTCAAACTTAAATGTCGAATTTCAATTACCATTTCCTTCCACCACATCTTGGCCGCTGTTGAATACACGTCGATTCACCGTAAGCCTTCTGTAACATATTCAGTGATTCGGCACACGAAATTCCATTTGCAATACAAAATTTGAGACAAATTCTATGTTCGATATTTTATCCACTGTAAAAATCGCAAAACACATTTGAGAGAACTGGAAAAATCGAGCACTGTAAACAAACTAAATGGCAGATCGCGTCCAAACTCCGTGCTAGTAGTTTTGGCTTAGAACTTAGAAACAACAAAAATTTTAGCAATCGTTCTAAACAGATTGTTTAAATAATCAATTACAGGTACTTTTTCGACAGAATGTCTATCTCAAACTTCAATGATTTTTCTCATTCCTTACTGCTATAATAAGACCAAAAAGATGAAATAGAAGATATGACATTGATATTTTTCGAATCAGTAAATGTGTTCTGTTATCAAATATCAATAACAAGTTGTGTCAGCGGATAGACTTCTTGCCAGAATTAATTAGCGGAAAAATTTTGATTATTCTTATTCAGAGAATATTGGTTATCATCGCACAGCAATCCAACGCTTTAATATTTTCTCTGAATCCTGATTACTCTGTGAAAGGTTTCAGTAACGAAAGATGTGACTAGGTACGGAAAACAGAATACCGGATTTCTAAATGTAGGTAGGCATTCTATATCGACGATGGAACTAGAAGTATCACCGAAATCTCAAACGGAAATTCCATGCGATCAAATCATCGGTTTCAAGGAATAACTAATGGCAGGATATAGTATTTGTTATAATCAAATATTTGAGGTCATGTATGGATTTATCCATAACTATTTGATAGTTAGGTTAGATAGATATTATGATTAAAATACAAATAGTATGTTTTACAATGTTTTCACAACTAACATATAAATCAAATTATTAGATCACTGTTACCACTGTCCCTCATCAAAGGTCAGACTACTCGTTCCTTCGAAACTGAATAAAAACTTCATTCATTAAAAATAAATGAGATTCAATATTAGCTAACCATTGCATACAAAACGGCAAAGGGTAGAAAATTCATTTACCTGAATTAGGTTTTGAAAATTTCCAGTCACTTTGTACTGACAACTTTCAGATAATGAACGACGAGACGGATCTATGTAAATTCAAATTTTCAATGTATTCAAATAATAACTACTCCTTTCAATAATTTGATTTATATATATATATATATATATATATATATATATATATATATATATATATATATATATATATATATATATATATATATATATATATATATATATATATATATATATATATATATATATATATATATATATATATATATATATATATATATATATATATATATATATATATATATATATATATATATATATATATATATATATATATATATATATATATATATATAAATATATATCAAGAAGAAGGTATGGAGATATTACGGCCTACTTCAAGAAATTGATTGAACTGTCCGTTGTTATGTTTATGTTCGAGGTATTTTCCGGAACTTATACCTACCTATTAGTAAAGCAGTTGATTAATTCAGAAGATTTTATGGAAATAGTTGTTATTTTTGTAAGGAACAAATTAAGGCTGTGTACCGAAAAGCGTTATACCTATATTGTATGAATGTGTTCATAACAATATACTACATAGGGTAATTCTTAATTGACTTAAAGAAGAATTGAAATTTCGAGAAACTATCCAGCTTGTATTAGAATCTCTTAATCTTAGAGATGATTGACTGAGATTTAAAATGTAGGCTCTTTTTACAATTCTGTACAAAATAGTATTCTCTCTTGATACGAAAAGTCTTAGGGTGTTTCTAGTTCAGAAGTTATACCACCTTTTTTACTACTAAGCGTGAGCCAATGACCATTGCAATAATAGGTTTTTGATTTGGGAATGAAAAACGGAGCATGACCCTATGAAATTTAAGCTTTCGTATTTCAGAAATGAAGTGCAACACTACTAAAATCTTTCAAGTCAATTATGAACAACCTGTATATCTACCAAATCATTGTATCAACCTTTACCTTGTGAATAATATTCAAATTGGTAGATTCCAAAGAAACTTGATATGCAGAGGCAGCTGTCAGGATTGACAGAGGCTACTATTTTTATCAGTTTATAATAGTATTTGTCACGAAGAATAGATTCAGATCTTATACAAAGAATTGATTCAACCAAATGGAAAACCCTAACCTCGTTCTTGTTATGGTGTCTGAACATGATTCTGACAAAAGCTATGACAAGTTTCTATAAAAAGAGAACATCGAAAAGAGAGGTTTATAATAGTATTTGTCACGAAGAATAGATTCAGATCTTATACGAAGAATTGATTCAACCAAATGGTAAACCCTAACCTCGTTCTTCGTATATATATATATATATATATATATATATATATATATATATATATATATATATATATATATATATATATATATATATATATATATGTCATGCTCCGTTTTTCATTCCCAAATCCAAAAACCTATTATTGCAATGGTCATTGGCTCACACTTAGTAGTGAAAAAGGTGGTATAACTTCTGAAATAGAAACACCCTAAGACTTTTCGTATCGAGAGAATACTATTTTGTATAGAATTGTAAAAGAGCCTACATTTTAAATCTCAGTCAATCATCTCTAAGATTAAGAGATTCTAATACAAGCTGGATAGTTTCTCGAAATTTCAATTCTTCTTAAAGTCTATTATGAATTACCCTATGTAGTATATTGTTATGAACACATTCATACAATATAGGTATAACGCTTTTCGGTACACAGCCTTAATTTGTTCCTTACAAAAATAACAACTATTTCCATAAAATCTTCTGAATTAATCAACTGCTTTACTAATAGGTAGGTATAAGTTCCGGAAAATACCTCGAACATAAACATAACAACGGACAGTTCAATCAATTTCTTGAAGTAGGCCGTAATATCTTCATACCTTCTTCTAGATATATATTTTTTCTTTATTTATATATATATATATATATATATATATATATATATATATATATATATATATATATATATATATATATATATATATAAATCAAATTATTGAAAGGGAGTAGTTATTATTTGAGTACATTGAAAATTTGGGATTTACATAGATCCGTCTCGTCGTTCATTATCTGAAAGTTGTCAGTACAAAGTGACTGGAAATTTTCAAAACCTAATTCAGGTAAATGAATTTTCTACCCTTTGCCGTTTTGTATGCAATGGTTAGCTAATATTGAATCTCATTTATTTTTAATGAATGAAGTTTTTATTCAGTTTCGAAGGAACGAGTAGTCTGCCCTTTGATGAACGACAGTGGTAACAGTGATCTAATAATTTGATTTGTTAGTTGTGAAAACATTGTAAAAAATACTATTTGTATTTTAATCATAATATCTATCTAACCTAACTATCAAATAGTTATGGATAAATCCATACATGACCTCAAATATTTGATTATAACAAATACTATATCCTGCCATTAGTTATTCCTTGAAACCGATGATTTGATCGCATGGAATTTCCGTTTGAGATTTCGGTGATACTTCTAGTTCCATCATAGATATAGGATACCTACCTACATTTAGAAATCCGGTATTCTGTTTTCCGTACCTAGTCACATCTTTCGTTACTGAAATCTTTCACAGAGAAAATATTAAACCGTTGGATTGCTGTGCGAGGATAACCAATATTCTCTGAATAAGAATAATCAAATTTTTCCGCTAATTAATTCTGGCAAGAAGTCTATCCGCTGACACAACTTGTTATTGATATTTGATAACAGAACACATTTACTGATTCAAAAAATATCAATGTCATATCTTCTATTTTATCTTTTTGGTCTTATTATAGCAGTAAGGGAATGAGAAAAATCATTGAAGTTTGAGATAGACATTCTGTCGAAAAAGTACCTGTAGTTGATTGTTTAAAAAATCTGTTTAGAACGCTTGCTAAAATTTTTGTTGTTTCTAAGTTCTCAGCCAAAACTACTAGCACGGAGTTTGGACGCGATCTGCCATTTAGTTTGTTTACAGTGCTCGATTTTTCCAGTTCTCTCAAATGTGTTTTGCGATTTTTACAGTGGATAAAATATCGAACATAGAATTTGTCTCAAACTTTGTAATGCAAATGGAATTTCGTGTGCCGAATCACTGAATATGTTACAGAAGGCTTACGGTGAATCGACGTGTATTCAACAGCGGCCAAGATGTGGTGGAAGGAAATGGTAATTGAAATTCGACATTTAAGTTTGAGAGAGAGACAATGAACTTCCTGTGTCTCACGAGTCAATATGTACAATTTTAAACAATTGGTTGGGTATGAAACGCGTTGCCGCTCGACTACTCCCAAAAGACCTGTATATTCCTCAGAAATTGAATCGCGTGAAGGTCGCTCAAGACATGCTAGGACGAGGCAGTTCCGACCCCTCATTTATAAAACGCATTGTAACTGGTGATGAGACATAAGTTTATGATTTTGACATGCAAACCAGTGAAGCTGGTGCTGGTGCCTTCCAACTGAACCGGAACCGAAAAAACCAAGTCAAATACGACCAAAAGACAAGGTAACGTTGACTGTTTTAATAAAGAATATTACCTGAGCGTTATGCATCGAAAAGAGTATACAGAAGAATATTTATGTATGTATATATATACAGGGTGGTCCAACGAAAGTTTAAAACCTCAGCGATTCTCCATATTTTCATTTTAAGACCTGAAAATCGAGGTGTTGAGTTTCGTTGGACCACCCTGTAAATATGTATCTCTATCTATCTATCTATATATATATATATATATATATATATATATATATATATATATATATATATATATATATATATATGATGCTTGGCGACGAGATTAAAAAATGTGGAAAATGAAGAAAATATTTATTCTACCGATTATTATTTCCACAACAGGTGTTATTCCTAGAAATCTTCACAAAAGTATTGAGATTTTGGGTCTGAAGAAAAATTTGTTTGAACAGTTACAAAAGATAACAGTCATCAAATCTTGTAATACTCTTCGTAGGTTTCTTTCCGAAAATAATAATGAGGTAGAGTCATAGGTTTTCTCTTTAGTTTATACTGCTCAGAATCTCTTTCATATTTTATTTATTTGTTTATATAAATGTAATATAATTAACTGACAATTTTATCATATTTATATTCAGAGCAGTATTCTATTCGATCGTTCACCACTTCACACAAAGGAAACTATTAATGAGTAATATTCAGTGTTACTTGACTAAGGTCCGTACACTGGATTTTTCCGAGGAGAAAGCTTCTGACACTACTCGTTGGTACATTGATATCATTGTCTGATGATGCTATAGTATGTATACATTCTGGTAGATTGATATATTCTCATAACATTTAACGTTATCCTAATATATAATTATTCCAGGATATGTTTTGATTATAATCATTGCCTGGCAATGGTATTAATTACCGGGTGGTGGATTTATATTTTTCATGAAATCAATTTGATTGCATGAACAGATATATGGGCAACTCGTCGGGGTCGGGGTAAAACCCCTATATATATATATATATATATATATATATATATATATAGTCTACTATAAAAGTCGCCAAACTTTAGGAGATGATAGTACAAGTCATTTGCAACAAAAATGTCCCATAACGTTTTTTCGCAAAGTTGATAATTATCGAGTTAATTAACAAATCTTGATTTTATGAAATTTTTTGCTTCTTTCTATAAAAACAGGAGTATCTCTGTTACTCTTACAGCTACATCAAATCTGACCATCGGAAAGAGCATTGAATTTGCTTCAGGATTGATAAGTACTTATGGTAAAAAATCTTGTATAACGGATGTTGTAAACGGCTAAATGAAAAAATTGTGAAATTAACAAAATAAGTGGTATTTTTTTCTTAGCTGTACCACTGAAAACTGGTCGGTAAGTAGCTGTTTTTTAGGTAAAAACTACTACATTCAACTGGCTTTTGAACGGTATATGAACTTTTTAGCTAACTATTTTTTTCCAGCAATATCATGGGTAAGAGTAATAAGAACATAAAATTCGAAAACGCAATTTCTTATATTACTCAATGAAACATGAACACGAACTAAACTTATGAAAAAATTAATGAAAGATATTGTTACGAAAGGGATTTAAACACTATTAGAGGTGTTCAAAACGTCTTCCTCTATCGTGAATGCACTTAGCACATCTTTTTCTGGAACTATCAACTACTCTTTGAAGTTCAATGTGTTTTTGACTCGTTTCAACAGATTCGAATTCGAGCCCCACACATAAAAATCAAGTAGCGTAAGATTTGAGCTTCTGGGTGGCTATCTCACCGGCCCGAATCGATCTATCCATTTCTCTCCAAATCTCTCAGTCATCCAGTTCTGGACCATACTAGAATTATGAGCCGAGCAGCCGTACGTTTGAACCAAAGTAGCCGAGTAGCTATACGCATTTCTTCCAGAACGATTATTATTTCGTTATTTAATAGATTTGACAATTCGTTTGAATTGGACGATCGGGAAGTATAACTGACCCGACAAGCTGATCCCTCCTTAAACCCAACCACACATTTACTCTAATCTCGTGCTGAGAATGTGAAATAATAGTGCCATGAGGATTTTCTGTATCCCATATATGGGAATTTCTCAAATTTATTATACGAACTTTGGTAAAAGTTGCCTCATCGGTCCATTTTATCTGATCCCCACTCCTGTAATTTATTCATATACAACCTACAAAATTGCAACCTCACCTCACTATCCACTGGCAAGGTCTTGAACCTTACTCAAATGGTAAAGATGTGAATTATTTCGCTGAGAACTCTATGAACCGTGGAATGATGAAGTCTCAATTTAGCACCAATTCTCCGAGTACTTGTTGTAGGGTCCTCGCGAACAGCCTGCAACATTGCAGGTGCTTGTCTCCATTGATGAGCATTTCCACCACCTTCTCTAATTCTTAAACCACTGAATGAACCAGTTTCACCGGAGCGCCTAAACACTTCAACAAATGTCTTTTCTGTTTGGAAAGCGCAATGCATACTCTCGCACCGCTGATCGGGAATATCCATTCGCGAAGCCATAAACAAATAACATGTCTCGATATTCAATGTTTAAGAAACTAGGCATGTTTACTTCCTTCGAAAAAGAAAATGGAACCGCAAAAAAGGAAATTATAAACTTCAATTCATTAGTTCATTGAAACACAGTTCCTGTCAAATTCTAAATATTTTTATTTGTTTTAAAATTAAGTAATACAAGCCCTTTGCGATTTATTCTTTTACGATTCTTTTTCTAATTTCTTCTTCTAATCCGTAAAAATTAATTATTCCTAGTTTCTTAAACATTCAATATTCAGATATGTTTGTTATTTATCGCTTATTATTATCGAAAAGTCATTTGTGGAATTGTTTAGAGGCTCCAGTGAAACTAGCTCATTAGTGATCGAAGAATTGGAGAATTTAATGTTCTTACTCATACTCTTATCCATGATATTGCTGGTAAAAAAATAGTTAGCTCTAAAGTTAATATACCGTTTGAAAGCCAGAGGAATATAGTAGTTTTTATAAAAAAAAAACAGCTACTAATCGACCAGTTTTCAGTGAAACAGTTAACAAGAAAATACCACTAATTTTGTTACCTATCTTACAGCAAATTGAGTGCTCTTTTCGATGGTATGGTAACGTTTGATGTAGCTGTAAGAATAACAGAGATATTCTTGTTTTTATAGAAAGAAGCAAAAAATTTCGTAAAATCAAGAAGTGAAAAATAACTCGATAATTATCAACTTTTCGAAGTTGCAAATGACTTGTACTATCACCTCCTGAAGTTTGGCACCTTTTATAGTAGGCAGTCTGTATATACATTTTATATATATATATATATATATATATATATATATATATATATATATATATATATATATATATATAAAACTCATAGTAACTCTTGTTTTTCATATAGCACAAACACTCATTCATTTTCAAACATTTTTCAAATACATCTACCTATCGTCAACGTCAGGAAGATGACATTTTTTATTCCTTAAAAAGCTAATTTGTAGAAATCTTATTGTTTTTGAACCTGGAGCATTGAAATTTTGAACTTGTATACTGAGTGATGCGAAGTATCCTTATAACTTTGGAAATGGGTCAAAAGCAATTTTTTTCAAATGCAATACACGAAAAATTATCTCGTGAAATGAAAGGTATGTTAGATCCCGTCCAATGATGTATCAAATTGGTATACTCAACAATTGAGCTTTTTGAGAAAAAAGATCTCATTTTCTCGTTGCGTTGACTGGAAAATTTGTTTTTTTAACAGTTCCAATAATTGTAGACCTGAGTATCGGTATCATTTTCAACTAGATAACTTCATCGGTATTGTTTGGTCATATATTCTATACGGAAGTGATTTTATAACGATTTTATTTTTCATATCGCGGTACGGAAATAAAAAAAAAATTCTTTTGTCGTAGCAATAACTTTAGAGATACGTGAGATCAGGTTTTATTCTATTTCGAATTCAGGAAACTAAACCTCTGTCTCTGGATCAACAAAGTTAAGTTCGTTCACGGCTCACTAGTTCTATTTAAATATTTTGAGTATATTGGTCAATTTTGGCAATTCTATTCTTTCATAACTAAAATTAGAACATCAAGTTTTTCTGACAGTCAATGGCACCTGGAAACTGTTTACGTCAGTTTGAGATTTTCAAGATTCGTTTATAAAATACGAATAATAGGCACTTCAGCATAGTATTTGAGGAAAAATTATTTAAACAATTGAAGAAGAACAGTAGGCTTGGGATTTACAAAATAGCACGAATTGGACATATTTTTCGAGTTTTATCCCATTTTCTGAAATTTTGAGGAAATTACTACATTCATACAATGTCATTCATACCAAAGAAACAGATGAGAGAAGTGGTGTCTAACGGAAATCAATCTGGTTATTAGTTATTGCTAGGTAATGTTTGCGAACTGATGGAATTTCTACAAATTCTAATGAATCTAATCTCTTGCTATTGTTACCCCAATGTAAAATTTGGGTTTTCGTTAAATCTAAGAAAGGTTTATACAAAGTTCAGAAGAACTAGTTCCCAATTTATTATTATTTATTGACTCTTCGTCTACTTTGATATTATTGATAGAGCGACTAGTTTGACCTATATAAAAGGCAGGACAATCATTACAATATTATTTATATACATCCTCTTTTTATTACCAGTACACAGTCAATTTCTGTTATTGATCAAGAGTGAACAATATTGATTTTATTCTGTTTTAATATACAAATAATAACTAAATTATGCCATATATTAAACCAGCATGAAATAAACACAATATGTACCAATACGAAAAATCTATGTTCGCTTTTGGTCATTAACAAAGATAGATTTGATGAAAAAAGCGGTATATATAAATTATATTGTAATGATTGCCCTCCTTTTCCTATCAGTCAAACTGGTCGTTCCATCAATACTAGAGTACTCGAGCATGAGAAATCAATAATTCATAATATTTACAACTGAGTTTTCAGAACATTGTATAAACGAAAATCTTTTCAAAAAAGAGATTTGACTTATTGAAATTCGTAGAAATTTCATCAACTCACAAACATTATCAACCAATAATTAACGACCTGCTTGATTTCCTTGTTTACTACTCCTCTCATCTGTTTCTTAGGTATAAATGACATTGCAATATCTTAAATTCCTATATACTTCGTTATAAAACCCGAAACGTATGTCAAACATACTCTTATTCAATATATTTTGTGAAAATTGAGCCTAGTGCTTTCTTCTTCAATTATTTAATTGCTTGGTAGAAATATTTTACCAAGTAATTAGCGAGACTATATCTATCAAAATTATTTCTATATTATGAGGACCGTTACTAAATTGTATATTTGCATCGGCTGCATCCACAATTCGTGGAAATCTAACCTAAGATAATTTAAATTAATTACTTGGTATCCTTTACCCAATGGTGCATGTAAAACATCACAAAACTGGCTTCGTCCTATTCAAATATGCGTCCAAACTTAGAGGGGCTTCATACAAGGTTGCTTGCAAACTAGACTATTTCATAGTGCCAATGAAATGCAGCCTAGTGGTGTTATTTACTTTCATGATCTCATAGTGTGTTCTATGAAGGAGTACTGTGTTCTTCAAGTTCGATTGCTCAATAGTAAGACGTGAATTTTGGGGAAACGTGTTTTGAGAATTAAGGCCAAAATAGTCTACAAGACATATTCATTAAACTCCCAGCACAGTTGCTTTTAAAATTCGTCCCTCCAAAGAAATTTACGATAACGAAATGAAAAAAGAGTGATGTTTGCAAGTATACCTACGACGCCATTATTAATAGAAGACATTTACCCTCAAAGGTTCGGCTTGCATAATACTGGAAGGGATGTTGAGGCGTTCAGCTTCAATAAGGATAACTCCATAAAACCAAATGTTGCACGAGGGGCCACACATCTCCTTTCAAACCAGAACTTATTCCTTTTGAATTTAATGTCACAGTTTATCTCTTTATTACCTGAAGTTTCTAGAGTATAAATTCTATACTGAAAAAAGCGAAATATCAAATTTCGACATGCGAGTTATCCGTTCTTTATTGTGAACAGCTCAATTATCCGTACTTATCTGTATGCAATTTGTGTGAAAGTATAAATACATTTATTGAGAGTCTATAGATTAGTCAAGATTTAGAGATGTCAAACCAATGTCAGATGTCATAATGTGCAACATACGAAAACAACCGCTATCCTCGAAAAGAGATATTTTGTAATTTCTTCAGGCAAAGGACAAAAAGAATTATTTCAAATTAGAAAGAAATTCTGGAATAGATATAATGAAGAGTTACTATATTTCATGATATTGATTCAAGATTTTAAGTGGCGTTTCAGCAAATAAAACGTAAGTAGAATATAAAAAGCTACAATACTCATAAATTAACGACTTTATGCATACTTTCAACTATTAAAACCGCATACAATTAATTCAATAGTGGCTTAACTTTCGGGAAATGAAAGTGCACCAGCTTTTTTTATTTCTATTCCTCGTGAAACTAAGTAGACAAGGACCAACGCGAATTCATAGAGAACGAGAAGGAAGTGTTATAACGAAAGGTAGACTAGCTCAACTTCAAATATATTGGTCTAGACAACATTAAGTATCGATCAACAATAATCAGAATTCTTCAAGCGCATTCGCTGGATTTATTTATATATAAATATTTATCTGTTCGGTGTGGAATGAAACTAAGTTTACATCGCTTACCTGTTCAAAAAAATTATTGCGGTCAAGCATGCATTCTTGGTGAATATCGAATGATTTACTGCTCAATAGAAACCGTAGGAATAGAAAAGAAACAACTCTATAAGCCGGTTGTTAGTCATTTGCAATCATCACAGTAGGGCCAGTTTCAACACATTGCACACATCAACTCAGCCAAACGCGGTGGTGGTCTTTCGAATTGCGAGTAGTCGAAAGTCTAGTCAATTTAGTCTGGTCCACTTAGCAATCCTCACCAACATAGCTGGTTCGCCGGACGGACTGACTGAGAGACTGAACTGAAATAAAATAGTACGTAGTACGTGGAATCGAGTTTGCCTTGGTGCGGCTCAGTCCGTCACGCAGCATGCTGCCGTTTAAATGTTGTACGGGAGATATCCAGAATATCTATTAAAGGAAAATATTCACATAATACCGTGTGTCTATCTAGTGGGTTTGTTGATAGCTCTGAACTGTTCGCTGTATCGAAATGGTGTGAAGGGAAAATAGGTAGATCTTAAATCGTTACATATTTCGCAACCATTTTTAAATATACAGGGTGTTCCGTTTCAGAGATTTAAATCAAAGTTATGTCATATTTTTCGCATCATTTTCAGATTTGTACTGAAATAATGTGAGTCTCTTATCCCTTATTTACTAGAAACACGCTCGAGAGGTGAGAATTGATGATTTTTTATTGCTCTTAACTGCCATATTTTATTGAACTACCTTCATTGTTGGTACGAGTGAAAGGAAAGTGAGGTATAGATAAGTTGGTAAGTTGGTATCAACCAACTTTTTCAAGGCAAATAATCGTGTGGGAGTAGCTCTTGAATTTCATCTACATCCCCTCCTCCCCCGACCGTCGTTCCCTCTTATAGAAGTGGATTTATCGTCGCTAGGCCATCGTTAGATTCACTTATGCAAAATTGAGTGAAAGATACAAAAAATTGCCCACTTTTCGACACCAAATGCAGCTTACGCTCGAGAGGCGTAATGCTAGCAACGACCATAAACAAATCCAAACTAGCAAATAAGGGTTAAAAAAATTTTATACCTGAACCTAACCCAAGAATTAATCGAGATTTCGCAAAAGTTTGACTTTTTTTCAAACTCTTCCTGTACTCCTCAGGATTGTCAGAAAATTTCCACCAAAAATCCGAAACGTTCTTAAATAACAAAACTTGTGTAAAAAGTGAAGCGAATGATAGTAGCATTAAACAGGTTGTTCATTTTTCATTGTAAAAATGATGATGAAGAAGGTTAGCTCTGTGAGGAATGTATGATATGGAAATCTCATACTTGTATATTAATGAGTAGGGATTCACGGTTTGACTTGACTCGACTCGAAATAAAGTCAAGCTTTTTTCACAAAAGCTTGAAAATTAAAGCTTTTTGAATGGCAAAACTTGAAAGCTTGAATCAGAACACAATGGCAATAAAACAAAGAACTTTCTCTTATATTCAGTAGGAGATAGAAGAAAAGGTTTAAATGATACTGAATATTTGATTGGAAAATATAATAATAAATAATATATATTGAAATTCAACGTAAGACACTGAAAAGAATTCATAAAATTGTTAAAGGAAACACAAACATTGTTTGAAATGAAAGAGAACGCTCGCTCTACCTTTTTGTTGATGCTGTTGCCACTCAGCCAACTTGAAATGCTCCCAGAAGTGCTATCAGCAGAGGTAAACTATTCTTGCTCTACTGAATTTCCAAAGAGCGTTTTGTAAACCTCAACATGTTTCAAATGATTGGTTCACTCGACATATATTTCGTGTTGTTAGCCCATTATGGGTAAGGAAGTAAATTGAACGCTAGTTGGTCTTTGCGAATTGGCTGGTTTTTCCTATGAGCGGACGTAATTTCAATAATCTCCAAGATGTCCATCCTTTTTCCTTTATTACCTGGATGCATTAGTTCGATATTCTCGAATTCTATGTAATGATTTTTGTTGATGCAGTGGTCCGAAAAACCCGTAGATTTTCTATTTTGGAGAATAGATCTTTTATGTTCTTCAACTCTCTTCTCGATGTATCTTCCGGTTTGGTCTATATAGAATGTCGCACATTCACTGCAGTGTATTTTATATACTCCACTTTCATCCAATAATTTTGTTTTATCTTTATTATTAGCTAACAATGAATCCAAATTCTTTTTATTAGTGCTGATGTTGTTTATATTATTTCTATGTAATCTGTTACATATCTTGTTGCTAATATTAGGGATATAGTTAATTGGAAATTTTCTGCTAGATTTCTCAGTATGCAACGGATAAATGCTCTGGAATAAAAGTTTCTGTAGTTTTCATCTTATTAAGCAATCAATTAATTTTGGTTCATAGCCGTTGTTCTTATCGATTAATTTTAAAACTTGAACTTCTCAAAATCGACTGCTGACAAAGGAATTAAAAGCAATTTGTGCACAGAATGAAAAGCGCACAATTTGATACTCTGGGATTGGGAACTACTGTTATGAATCAGGGTTACCGAATAGGTTAATTTTAAAGGCGAGTGAGTCATGAGCTCTACTAATCGACAAGTCCAAGAAGTTTTTAAATTCTCCAACGTCCTAATTAAGAATGTATTTTTATGGAAAAGATATGTAGATGATATCATCTGTATTTGAATTGGCACAAACAGACAACTCAATAGTTTCTTACAGTTTTTAAATTATTTTCATCGATCGATTCAATTCACAAGGAAAATAAAAATAATGAAAAATCTTTGAACTTCTTGGACTTGTCGATTAGTAGGGCTCATGACTCACTCGCCTTTTACGGTGTGTCAGAGTTTCAAATTTCAATTTTTCCTCAAAGGGAAGGTTTTCTTCTGAGACAACTATATCTCACATCTGTTTGTTATTGTTCGTATCTTTCTCGAAGTCCGGTAGCGTGTTTGCCGTGTCGGTCCATAGAGGGCGACTTTCGTACGTATGTACGAAGTGCTCCTTTCTGGAATCGGTAGGATACCCCGAAAGAATCATAGCATTTAAATATAAATATATTAACTTGGATAGATCCTGATGCGGTTTTATTAAAGGTAGCAAGACCCTGAGTATAGCAACCGATTTGATCAATAGAATCAGCAAAGAACTTGATAATGAAAAAATTGTAGTAGTTATGTCCATAGATTCACGGAAAGCCATAAATGTTGTAGGTATTAAAAAAATTGTGAATCAGTATGATTTAGGGGGAAAATGTATGACCTCTTGAACTACTAAATAGAACACATTATGTTAAGTTGGATGACAATATTAGTGAATTAGGAACAAATGAGTATGGGATACAGCAAAGTTCGCTGCTCGGACATCTCCTATATTAATTATATGTTTTTTGCCTAAAATTCGTTGGATTAAAGGCCAGATATTATACCATTACCGACGATTTAGCCCTATTCTACAGTGGTAGTAGTATTGAAGAAATTGAAATACTAATAAACTCTGACTTTAAAACCCATGCAGCTTGGCTAAATTACATGTAACGTGCTAAAATCACGTCACAGCTATTTGAACTTAAAACACCTAATTCCAATCCATCCTGCCTAACAGTTACGCTGCTGGCTATCACTTGTCATCATCGAACCACATTTCGACAGTACAACCTAAGAGAAGTCTAATGCGCAAAATCAGTTGTCACATTTTATATTCTACTTTCACTTTTCACTTTCCCTCTTTCTGCTGCCGACTTTCAAACTGATGAGTTCAAGTAGAAAATCATTTTTGATTGTATTTGTGATAATTAAATTCCATAAAAGTTTTCTAGTGAAAATTAGAGCTATATCTATATCTTAGTTATTGTGTAGTGACATATCAAAATATAGGCTAAGTTGAAAATTCATTTAGCAAAATGTCGCACCTTGAAAATCTGATTTTGGTTTCTCCTTACAGCATTTTTCTTATTAACTGCTTGAATGTCTTATAGTAGCTATTAGAAATTCAAATTCTACTCTACAGAATTTGTATTTTTCTCACGTATGATTCCATAAGCGTATTTTTCAGTTCATACATTTTTTTAGAATGACCTTGATAGATATCTCATTAATAAACTCGGTCAAAGTAATTTTCTGAGTGAAAACGACAAAATTAATTCAAACTCCAATATTCAGTCATTATTTCCTTCATTTTTGTGAAATTATCATGTAAATCATAAAATTCTCTCAACTTTTCAAAATGGTTGCCAAACATCTGTAATTTTTCGTAAATAGTTTTTGTAGATGCTTCCTTGCTCTTTATGTAGCTTATCTTTTAATTCTATCACCTACCTCAACATCTAGCATCTCTTTATTTTTAGAATCTCTGTAACTTTTCTTTTTAATTCTTATCTTCTAATAATGTTATACTCACATTATTTTGTTACTTCAAATTCACTGGTGAAGCTGGCTGTTACGTAAGAGCATAGAATATCTTGGTGATATATGTCTAACTGGTGTAAAATTCAGTCATAGGTGGAGCCCAGAGGTCGAAATATAATTTCTATCTGAAGCCCTGAAGTCTAGATAAATCCTAGGTGAGGAGCTCTGAAGTGGAAATAGAGGTTTTCACTCCATACGCAGCACTAAAAATACAAGAGACTTTTGGAACTTGAACTCACATAGACGACCTCTACCTCATCTATTTCTTCAAGATCAACGATCTCAGCCTCTTGTGTTTCTTCAGGAACAATGACTTGTTGACTATCACCAAGATAAGTAAAATTAATTGTATATAGAAAAGAAGCATTTGTTTGTAAAAAATCAGATTGTAAAGTTATAACTTTTAACTGATAATTCTAATGTTTAATTAAATATCTAAGTAGAACAATCTTGACTTTTTCTTCCAAGATCTCAGGGCCAAATTTCATTGAATATGAATGAGTCTATTTGCTCTATTTTTCTCTTTACTTACCCAGTGTGGTAGTCACGTTTCACACAATAATATCGAAATTGATTCAAACAAAACTAATTCATGCTTTTTAAACAGAAAAATAATGAAATCGATTGTCCAGTAATAAAACTGAATGATTGTTGAAAAGGTAATAAAATAAAATATTTTGGTAAAATTCTGGATGAAAAATTAAATTTAAAAGACAACACTGTTTCAATTTTCCTACAGTTATACAAATTATCAGTTCCGTAAGTGAAAATGAAAATTATCTTTCGATAAAATCAAAATGGATGTATATCAATCCTTTTTTCGTCTAACTTTAAATACATTGTTCCGATTTGAGGAGTGTGCAATAAAACCACTTTTAATAGTATGCAACCGTTACAAAACAAATCTTAAAAATCTTATTTAACCATGATTATCTATGATTACTATAATTGCGATCACACGATTTATAATCTGTCGTAAAAGTACTTGAAACCGGTCAATGAAACACAAAATACTTAATTTTCATCTAAATTTATTATATCTGGCTTCAAAGTGGACCACCATTTACGCCGACGAATAATTGTTGAGTTTTTGGTTCGAAATTAATTCAAAATGATAGCCTTATGAGATGGCATTATGGTACAGAATCGAAGAGTTTTCTTTCCACAAATCCTGCCTTTTCGACGAATTTGCAGTCTCAAACGCCACATAACGCTCAGGTGATATTCTTTATTCACAGTATGAACTTCTGGCAAGAATTCCCAGTGCACAACACCGCGATAATCAAAGAAAACAGTCAACAACATCTTGACTTTTGATCGACTTTGAAGTAGTTTTTTCGATCTCGATTCAGTTGGTAGGCGTCATTCTGAAGTTTATTGACTGGTTTGCATATCAAACTCATAAATGCATGTCTCGTCACCAGTTACAATGCGTTTTATGAATGTGGGGTCGGAATTGACCCCACTAGCAAGTCTTCAGCGAGTTTCATGCCCAAACAATCGTTGTATATGGTACGAATTGATTCGTAGACACAGCGAGTTCATCTCTCTCAAACTTACATGACGATTTTCAAAAACCGTTTCCTTCACTTTATTGATGTTAAGTTCAATTGAAGATGTTGATGGCCGACCAGAGTGAGGCAATTCTTCCACCACATCTCGGTCGCTGTTGAATGCACTCATATGCACGAGTTTCTGATAAAGTCGAATCACCGTAAGCCTTCTATAACATTTTCTGCGGTTCGGCACTAGAAATTCCATTTGCAATACAAAATTCGAGATAAATTCCTTGTTCGATATTATTATCCATTGTGAGAATTGCAAAACACACTTGTGAGAACTGACAAATCAAGCACTGTCAACAAACTGAATGACAGATAACGTTCAAACTCTGTGTCAGTATAGAAAACAGTTCTGCCAACTTAGAAACAACAAAAATTGTGAAAATTGTTTGAAGGAGATAATGAATTCCCGGTTCTTTTTAAATAAACTTATTGAACCTGATCATTCATGCATAAAATCTTGTGAAAAACTCAAAACGATATTTTCCTGGGATATGTACCAGCTTACACAAGAGCGCAATGTATAAGTATAACTCAGTTTTTTTTATGCGCGCTTCTCAGGAATAGGCGAACCTGTTATACCATATGAGTGAGCGTCTGGAAAGAATTGAGCTGTCTGTTTACTCGCTTCTTGAAGAAGGCCAAATTGTAGTATGTTGGGAAGATGTTGGACGAAAGCGAGTTTCACAGCTCACCGGCCATTCAAAGGAAAGAATTCTTATAGAGAGAGGTTCGAGGGGTCGTTAAATGTACCGCCATAAGATGAGAACTCCTTGCCAGCATATTGTTGCGGCAAAGCATGAGTTTTCACGAGATAAGGTCTTCAGCTCCTTGGAGCATCTTCAGTGGAAGTATCTGTAAAACAGAGAAAGATTAGCAACTTGTTCTCTGAGAACCAGTGGTAGGAGATCTCCGGGTGGTCGATGAGGCGTGCAGCCCGTTTTTGCACACTATCCAACATCCGCAACGAATGTTTGGGCGCAGATCCCCATACATGGGAACAATATTCCAAAGTAGGTCGAATCTGCGCCTGTTCAGCTGATGTCGACTTAGCTATTGCTGATACATGTTCATGCCAGCAAAACCCGGAGTTATTCCGAGAAGGTGCATCGAATCTTTGGATGCAATTTGTTGGCCTTGCACATTAGAGGAGGTTCTCCAGCGGGGACCTTTCTAGAACATGTAGTTGCTTGCGTCTTGCTCGCGTTGAAGCTCACCAGGTTCAACTGACCCCACTCAGATATCCTCTGTAAGTCAGAGTTTGAGTTATCAATTTGTTGACATCTCTGAAGCTGAGATTCCACAGCTGTAATCGGCCGCAGACTACTGAAAGACGAAACCAGGGTACAACCGTCTGCCAAACCGAAGATCGTGTTCTCCATAGATGATAGAAGATCGTTTATCTGCAACAGAAACAAGGTTGGCAAAAAATTGGATCCCTGATGTACTCCTGCTTGCAACCGGAAACAATTGGATGTTATACCGTTGACCACAACTTCTATTGTTGATCTATTTGAAAGAAAGCTACTTATCCAACCCCGCAATTTTTTTGGAAGCCCATATGAGCCAAGTTTATTCAACAAGGCTGCACACCAAACCCTATTGAAGGCTTTAGATATGTCGAGGGCTATTGCTCTAGATTCCCCATACTTTCCATCGTTGATGTACAAACATGAGTGACGTAGGCGAGCAGATCTCCTGTCGTTCTTTGCCTGCAAAAACCATACTGACAGTCGCTAATAATTCCCTGCAACTCAAGATATTTGATGAGCTCATCATTTATGACTTTCTCCAATATTCTGGATACAATGGGATGAAGTGAAACAGGGCGGTAGTTTTTGGGTAAGGACTTCTTTTCCTTCTTTGGGATCGGTTGAATTCTCGCTATTTTCCCGCTGCTCGGAAAAGTCATGCTTCCATAAAAAATCTGAAACAGACGGTTAAGAATGAGTGCCAGTTCGGGAGCACACTTTCTCAGGACGATTGGCGGTATTTCGTCTAGACCTACTGCCTTTTTGCAGTTCACCTGCTAGAGAGCCCGTCTCACAGTGCAGACTATGAATTTGATTACTGGCATGGAAGAATTTGAGGAATGTTTTATGTGCTATTGCGTTAGATTAATCTAGAACCGAATTATATGAGAACAAGAGAGCAAAGAGATCGGCTTTCTCTTTCGGAGATAATGCTATACTTCCGTCTTCTCTAACTCAGATTTGCAGAAATTGGCACTGACAGTCTTCGCCATAGACCAGAATTGTCTAGTTCCGCTTGCCTGTTCAAGGAGTTTATTAGTTACCCCTTCGTTGAAGTTGGCCTTTGCTCTTGTAGTTGTCAGGTTGTATACGTTCCGTATTCGTACGAATGTAAGAAAGTCGAAAAACTTATTTGACCTTGTATTTCAAGTTTCACAAGAATTTAATACATTGCTTGAATTTAAAAAAAAAAAAAATTTTCAATAATTTTAAAGAATGTAGATGTCCATTTAGTTCATTTAGTAGGTAATTTTAGTTTATTGGCAGCATTGAACACACAGATTCATTTTGTTATTGTGATTTCGCGTGGTAATTTTGATTTTGATTCGAATAAATTTGTTTTGTTTTATTTTTATAATTTCTATATGGGTATATTGTTAAGTATTGTAATTGTTTCAACGTTAATAGTCGATATTAGTACTATTTAGATTTCATTCGATTATAATCACAATACTTTTATTTCTTCAAATGGCACATACCGTATTAAATGGTTCAATTTGAATAAGAATTTCAATACCTATCGAATGGTATACGAGTTTCTCATACCTATTCATACTCTATATTTTTTAATTATTATTTTATTAATTATTTTAACTTAAAATTATAAATTTATGATTAGATTAGCTCTCTATAGCTCAGAATTAAAAAAACCTTATTAATTGATTGCATTCCTGCTATAACACCTTTTCTGGTATTTCAATCAATTTTTAGTTCTAACTAGTGAAAAAGTGAATAATATCAAGAGCAATACAATGCGATAAAAATTAACTCCTGTTGTGAGATTTATTTTATTGGAGATATTTAATTTTTATATTTGCCTCTGCCTCTATTGGACTATATGAAGTAGTTAGCCACGATATGGATAATTATCGTACCTATAATGATAATAATTGATAATGAATAAAGCCGTGAAGCTTCTCAATATTTTTCAATCTCACGCTTCGCAACGAATTAATTTATTCGTTCTCGAAAAGATAAATTATTTTCGTCATTTTGTCTAAAAATTATGTTAGGAAAATAATCGCAGGTCGTTAACTTTATCATCAGGTTATTATATGCCTTTAATTCTAATATTGAACTTAAAAATTGGTCTATTTACGGCATGATGGCTGCTAGTATTTTCCACCTGAGTTCTAATTAATTCCTACTTAAAGTCTCTTCCATGATCTCCTCGATTATGTATGCTTTATAATTCTCAGAATATATTACTTTTCACTTTAAATTGCCAATTATTTGAACTCAGTTTAAGAATGTCCCATGTTGTGGATTATGAAATCAGCATTTAAGTTTAACAGTTCGCCAGTTAGCATAATTGTTTTCTGAAATGTTGATCAAAACTAAAAAATTGTATTTGATTTGCATTCATATATTCATGCGATTTGCATTTATATAAAATCATTCATTCATATTTAATAAACTTAGAATTAGTAAAAATAATATGATATAGTATTGCTTTATGATTTCAAACGAATCGACTGGCCTACCTATTATGTACAAGAAATTGTACAATCCGGAAACAGGAACAATTAAGAACTGATTTGAAATTGCTTACCTCTACAAAATGAATCGGTTACTTGTGAGCTATGAAGTTTTCTGCAGTTTTCAGAGAAAAGTAAAATATGACGTTACTTGTTGTAGCTATGTAAGTTATATGAAGAATAATTGATTGAGTTATTTTAATCTATGATAATAATTTATGATTTATTTGTTTGAGGTGTTTATTTTACCTGCGAATCAACAAGTATAAAACGTAGATGAAGTGAAATATATTTTATATTTTCTAAAATTTAATTCTTTGTCAATCACGACCGGTTTCGATCGTCTGGTTAACTTGTAGTCCCGTATGTTACCATATAATTGTCATATCATTGTGGAAAGTATAAAATAATTTTTGCTTAATCAATAGTTATTACTCAAAACAAGGATGAAAGTGGTCCCAATATCCCCTTAGCTTGTCTAGGAAAGAAAATTGAATTATTTCATTAACCTTCCGTAAACCGTAAATTCACGTCCTGCACTATGTGGGGTTTCTCACACCCCAATATTATTCCATCTTTTAATAGTTATTATTTTATTGAAGTTTATTTTACATGTATTATTTTGGACTATTAGGGATACCAATAAAATCAAATTTTTGAATATTATAAACATTTTTAATATCTTTAAGCATTGTAACAAAAATAGAACTGTTATTACTAACTAAAAGGAGACAATCTTCTTTGGCTTGGTTTTATAAAAGAACATATCTACTAACTTCTCATTGCCCTTTATTTCAGGGTCTAATGAAATAGAAGGCAAAAACAAAATAAAAATAACTAAACAAAATTATTCTTCTTGAGATCACAGTTGGTTCAAATCTCAACAATTTTTACAAACACAATGAGCGATGCGAAGTACGTATATGCTTAGAGCACGAAGTACGTGCTCTAAGCATATACGTACTTCGCATCGCTCACAACCGTCTCTCCATCTTTCCTCCTATCGCATTCCGAACATCTTGTAACGTCTTGGATTTTTTTTTGGCGGTTCCATACTTGTTTCACCCAGTAGTTCTTTGTTTCAATACAATTATTGAACATATGTAAAATAGCGTTGATTCCTACGTGATTGAGCATAGAGAAAAAAGAAGTAAGAGGCCAACGGTTGGAGTTGCGAAAACCATCTTATGTTCTGGAGAGCTTATCTACCACATCACTCCACTTTCGGTTTTATTGTAGAAAGTTATGATGGATGGTTTATGCTTGATTCCAGTTTCATTGTTGATTTCTCTATCATGATGAAGGGATGACATCGAGGCTTTCGAACATAAAAACGATAGTGACATCTTTTTGAAAGCCAAACCTTGATGGATATACCTCTCGAGGTTGCTTGCAACACGGTGGAATGCAAGCTTAATTGGCTCCCAAAGTACCAAATATTGTTGCTTTATGCTTCATCAACAAGTTTTCGGCAGCTTCGTAACTAGTAATATTTCTTGACGAGCCGGATACGCAGTGTACCATACGCTCAACTGAGTCAAATGGCTTATTGCTCAATTATCTGGTTGTTTACCGCAGTAAATCTCTAAATATACGGTGCAAAATGTTTTAGCATCTACTAAGGTATAAATTTTTATTCCATACTTTGCCAGTTTAGATGGGATATACCGCCGAAATCCACACCTTCTGTAAGGTGCTAAAATCACGTTGCAGCTATTTGAATTCAAAACACCTAATTCCAATCAACTCTCTTTCTATGCCCAACAGTTACGCTACTGGCTATCACTTGCCATCATCGAACCACAGTTCGACAGTACGACCTAAGAGAAGTCTAATGCGCATAGTCAGCTGTCACATTTTGTATTCCACCGGCTTTAGAACTTTCACTTTTCACTTTTCCTCTTTCTTCTGCGTTTCAAACTAATGAGTTCAAGTTCAAAAATCATTTTTCATTGTATTTGGAATAATTAAATTCTATGAAAGTTCTCAAGTGAAAATTAGAGCTATATCTATATCTTATTTATTGTGTAGTGACCTATATTAAAAATATAGGGTTAGTTGTAAGTTCATTTAGCAGAATGCCGCACATAACCTTGAAAATCTGATTTTAATTTTTTCTTGCATGTTTTTTGTAATAACTGTTTGAATGCCTTATAGTAGCTGTTAGAAATTCCAATTCTGTTCTACAGTATTCCTTCAGTTCATACAATTATCTTTGATAATGACCTTGATAGATATCTCATTAATAAACCCCATTAAAGTAAATTTTCTGAGTAGAATACGATACAATTAATTCAAACTTCAATATTCAGTCATTATTTACCTCATTTTCGAGTGATTTTCGTGAAATTCTCATGTAAATCATAAAATTCTTTCAAATTTTCAAAATGGTTGCCAAAGATCTGTGATTTTTTGTAACTAGTTTTTGTAAATGCTTCCTCGCTTTTTATGTTGCTTGGCTTTTAATTCTATGACCTACCTAAAACGTTAGCATCAGTTAACTTTTTAGAATCTCTGTAACTTTTTCGGTTAATTCTTATCTTCAAATAATGTTAGACTCACATTATTTTGTTACTTCAAATTCACTGGTGAAACTGGCTGTTACGCTAGAGTATAGAATATCTTGGTGATATTTGTCTAACTTGTGTAAATTTTAGTTGAAGGTGGAGCAGGGGTCGAAATATAATTTCTATCTGAAGCCCTGAAATCTAGTTAAATCCTAGGTGGGGAGCTCTGAAGTTGGAATAGAGGCTTTTACTCCATAAGCACCACTACAAATAGAAGAGACTTTTGGAACTTGAACTCACGTAGGTGATTGGAGACTTATATTCGTAGAACAAATCATACTCGCCCTTACTCGAATCTCTAAAATAGACGACCCCTACCTCATTTATTTCTTCAAGGTCAATGCCTCATCTGTGCCTTCAGGATCAATAATTTGTTGACTAAAAAAAAAAGAAACATTTGTTTGTGAAAAATTATATTGTAACGCTATAACTTTTTACTGATAACTCTAATCAGTACGCAGCACTAAAAATACAAGAGACTTTTGGAACTTGAACTCACATAAACGACCTCTACCTCATCTATTCCTTCAAGATCAACGATCTCAGCCTCTTGTGTTTCTTCAGGAACAATTACTTGTTGACTATCATCAAGATAAGTAAACTTAATTGTATATAGAAAAGAAGCATTTGTTTGTAAAAATAAGATTGTAAAGTTATAACTTTTAACTGATAATTCTAATGTTTAATTAAATATCTAAGTAGAACAATCTTGACTTTTTCTTTCAAGTTCTCAGTAACAAATTTTACTGAATTAGAGTCTCATTGCTCTATTTTTCTATGAGCTTACCCTGTGGGGTAGTTACCTTTCACTTCCTCGTAAGGCAACCAATTCTTCATTAAATGTTAGGTAGTCGGATGGTAAATACGCATTTTGGCAACGCTGGACAAAGATGTCTAAATATGTCTCGGATTGGTGATCAGTCTTTATTCTGTCTTCTCTAGTCGTAGCGTCACCGAACCTTATATTACTGAGTAATAACGAGAATCGAATTTAGGTCATTGTACATCGAAATATTTTGATCCCAGTACCATCTGAAGCCCAGAGGTCATTGAGGCTTTGTCTCCCAGAACGGTACAATCCTGCTAAAAATAAAAGTCGAAATACTGCTTTCATCTCATATTGAGTTGTTGCATTATACAGAAATTTATAGGTTCACCGTCTGGTGGCTGTGGTCTCGAAAGACATATCTTTGCATTCGTATGTTTCACAACCAATTCAAATATCTCATTGGAATTTGAATTGTGGAGGCCGTTACTTGATGTAGATCCATGATATAAATGAGATAAAAAACACAAGGTTTAACTTTAATCTACACTTTATTCGAAAAAATTCGACGACGTTTCGCTGACAAATCGTAGAACAAGTTGGATGAATAACAGGAAAATCCACACCGAGCCATTGTACAGTTAGTATGAAAGGTAATAAAAACTAATTAAACAAGTTAAGTAGGGGTGAATAATTCACATCTACCTGCTCATTAAAAAGCTTGTCCGAATATTTGTATCTATTTATTTATAATGCTTCTAGGAGATCTAATTTTAAACTTTTTGATTTTATATGTAATATGTCAAAGTTTTTATTGAATGAATGGTTTTCTTTCATTAAGTGGTTTGAATAATTTGAATCAGATTTATTTTTATCGAAGCTACGTTTATGTTCAGATGTTCTTATGCCAAAACTCCTATAGGTCCTACCGATATAAATTTTATCACAAGAACCGCAATTGAGTTTATAAATTCCTGATTTACTTGATTTTTCAACACGAGGTTGATTAAATAAAACTTTGACATATTACATATAAAATCAAAAAGTTTAAAATTAGATCTCCTAGAAGCATTAGAAATAAATAGATACAAACATTCGGACGAGCTTTTGAATGAGCAGGTAGATGTGAATTATTCACCCCTACTTAACTTGTTTAATTAGTTTTTCTTACCTTTCATACTAACTGTACAATGGCTCGGTGTGGATTTTCCTGTTATTCATCCAACTTGTTCTACGATTTGTTTATAATACCATACTCTTCATTCTGTTTGTCATTCTTGATAAAGCTGCTGTGTCAGCGAAACGTCGTCGAATTTTGAATCTGTTGGACGTTTGCATTGAACAAAATTATTTTTCTTTCAACAACATCTATTACAGTAGTGAAAATGGTTTGATCATGGGAAATCCTTTGAGTCCCCTTTTTAGCAGAGATTTTTATGAATAATATAGAACAGAAAATTCATGCACATCCACTCATTTCCAAATTTCTTTATTGGTATAGATATGTTGACGACATCTTAGTATGTTTCATTGGAACTACTCGTCAATTAGATTTATTTCTTAATTTCATTAATTCCATCCATTTGAACATTAAATTCACGATAGAAATTGAACAAAACGATTCCATTAATTTTTGGATTTGAAAATCACTAAACGAAATAATAATCATGTTTTTCGGTCTTTCGTAAACCAACACATACTGATACAATTATACATAACTACTCATTACATCCAATTCAACACAAAGTTGCAGCTTTAAACAGCATGGTACATCGGTTACTCAATTTACCTTTATCAGTAGAATATTATAATAAAGAGTTAAACATCATCAAACAGATAGCCATTAATAATTCATATAATCCGGATATGATAGATCTAATCATTCGTAAAAACTGTATCAGAAAGCAATAAATGAAGTATATCCTATTCATAAAGACTATAAAATATTCAACAGTTTAACATTCTGCGGTTCTGCAAGTACAGATATTAAATCCTTTCTCGTCAAACAAAATCTTAATATAACTTTCAAAACTTCTAATAACTTAGGTAAACATATTAAAAATAATAAATCTCGTGTTGAAATATCAAGTAAATCAGGAATCTATAAACTCAATTGCGGTTCTTGTGATGAAATTTATATCGGTAGGACCTATAGGAGTTTTGGCATAAGAACATCTGAACATAAACGTAGCTTCGATAAAAATAAATCTGATTCAAATTATTCAAATCGCTTATTAAAAGAAAACCATTCATTCAATAAAAACTTTGACATATTACATATAAAATCAAAAAGTTTAAAATTAGATCTCCTAGAAGCATTAGAAATAAATAGATACAAACATTCGGACAAGCTTTTGAATGAGCAGGTAGATGTGAAATATTCACCCCTACTTAACTTGTTTAATTAGTTTTTATTACCTTTCATACTAACTGTACAATGGCTCGGTGTGGATTTTCCTGTTATTCATCCAACTTGTTCTATGATTTGTTCATAATTCCATACTCTTCATTCTGTTTGTCATTCTTGATAAAGCTGCTGTGTCAGCGAAACGTCGTCGAATTTTTTCAAATAAAGTGTAGATTAAAGTTAAGCCTTGTGTTTTTTATCTCATTTATCTCATTGGAAACAAATATGTCAAAGCATTCTAAACTAGTTTTCTTTTATTTATATTGACTTTTCACTTCCGGTAAATGTGTAATTATATTTTCGTGACATTAGTTCTCAGCGGCCGTTTTTGCTATTTTGTTTTACAATCTTTACCGATATAAAACACTTGCGAAATAAAAGACTCACCAACTGAAGGAATTTTTTCAACTTTCTCTTCAATATCACTTTCAACTTGAATACTCAAATGATCCGAATCACCTTCACTTCCGGGTAAAACTGCTCATCTGTGTCGTCATCACTATGATCCATAAATGCCGATAATATTGCATTTTCATTTAGATGGTATACGACGACTCATTATGAGTCCTGGAAACAAATCAACAAAGAATTATAAAAAGTAATAAGAAAACTAAATAAATAAATATTTATGTAGAAATACAAATATTTACCATGGTACCTTTTAGACCACGTCCCGAACTACGTGGGGTTTGCGACGCCACTACTCATTTAATGCTATGATTCGATTTGGCAATGTCACAATTCCAGCAACACGAGGTTTCGTGGAATTCGAGCGGCAGTTAAAAAAGATACGACAATTTTTCTTTCGCTGGAGTTCATAAAACCCCACGTGGTTAACAGAACTTCAAAATAATCATCACATAAAGATATCTGTTATTCCAATTACTCTGCTCCCTACTAAAAGGAGACAGCTCAGCAAATTTGAGCAAGGTTTTTTTCATAGATCTGAGTTGTCACATATCACGACTAGGTTGTGAGCTTAAAGTGAACCTCGATTCGCAAGGTTTCAAGGTTATACTGATTAGTTTCCTTTGCTTATGTCAGCAATTCAATTCGAACAAGCGAAATACCTGTCTTCATATTTAGAAGCATGAAAATGATACTGTGATCATATTGTTTGTTTGGTTGAATCAAAGATGCACGTCCCAACAAACGCATTGAATTAAGATGACCTAAATAAGGATTTCAGATAGTAAACACCGTTAATGAATTCTACGCACTAAATTAATTTGCTATTATCATTTTTAATGTTATTACGTCTCACAGGGATTACCAGATAATTATTTAATTTATATTCATACTCGAAATATAATATTTATCAACATTTCATAAATTACAGCATTTCTATTGCGAAATATTTTCGTTATCTCTATATTCATTTATCTATCAAATTCATATGACTAAAGAATGTAAAACTACTAAACTGGACATTACAAATGAATCATTAAATTATTAATAAAATCTGAGGTAAAATGTGGAAGTTTCAGATACACTTCGTGCGTTTAGGGCGTCTCTTGCTTATAAAGTTATCATAACTTCTTTCTAACAATATGTGCTGTACTCAATACAAAACTGCTTTTTTTGCATTATCACTTGATTGAGGTTTTCGGGGATGGTTTCTTAGGTGGTGTTGGTTACTGGACCCGTTTCACCGATTAAACCGATTCTTCTATTTCTAAGCTTTTATATTTGAGTTTTTTCTTTGTTTCCGAATCATATTAGATACCGGACTTACTAATAAGGATGCTGGAATTTCAAAATCCAATTATAATAGAACGCTATGAGATTCAAACCCTGCAGTGGTCGCGAACCTAAATGAGACAATAGTAGTCGCGCGTACTACATACGTAGTCCAGTTTCAAATTGAAATAAATCGAAAATTAGACATGATTTCGTTATTTTGCTCATGAAAATTTAATCAGTACAGTTTTCCTAACAAGATACAATAAACAAATTAAGTCAAATTCTCTGTGGCATAATAAATAAACAAAAATAAATATCTTCTCGAAATTGGCACAAAAATCACAGGTTTCACTTATAATTGAGATTATAATGAACTTAATTATTAAAAATTAATTATTAATAACATTTTCGCAAGAAACACATATTCTTTTCAAATAATCCCCATAAATGAACTTTTTGCAAGCTGTGTACGACTTTCGAGTGTTTTTATTGCGCGTTCTTCCACAATCATGACAATGGCGCACTACGTTACTTGTCGTCGCCTCCGAGGTTGGTGGTTGTCTTTCTGTCTCCATACCACCTAGAAAGTTTTTTATCGTTTATCACTTGGCAAAGGTTTCACAAATATTTATTAAAAATACTCGTTATATGTTTTGGGTTGTTAGCCCATTATCAATACATATACTAAATTCAAAATAAGTGATTTCACTTATGTACAACGGCATTCACGACAGGAGGTAAATTGAATTCTTCCGGTTTGGCCTAGGCCAAAACTAAGTGATGCCGATTATGATCTATAGATGTTCTAGAATCATTATGAACCCAATAATTTGGGTTGACATTTCCCATATATTATTTCTTCGTGGTTTTTGTTTAATTTAAAGAAATTTGCGAAAAAATTTTGACAATCGTAAATGCGTAATGCGTTGAGTGCACTCAAATTTAGTAGGTCAAAGAATACTGTTAGAGGCCATCTCCTAGAGTTTCTGGAAACATTATATTAAGAAAACAGAGTATCAATCAGGTCAGCTCCAATTTTTGTCCTATTCTAATAAGTAATAATTTCTGGCTTTCGATTGTCTCCAGTAGAGGCTTCAATTGTGGCATAGTTGTGCATGGTTGACATGATTATTACAACTTTATTGGGTTATGGCACATACGAACATTGTACATGTTGGGTGAAACCCAAATTTTGACAAACATAAGGGATCTCCTCTTGCAAGGCCAAATTCGCGAGGGACTCGTTTGTCTTTTCGAACAGCCCCGACCATAATGGTGCCGTTTTCAAAATGTTGTTTTGCAACTCGAAGAGATGAAAACCAATTATCCATGGTGCTATTCATATTTTTTCCAAGCACAGGCTGGGCCATTCTCACGTGTCACATCGTGTCTTTCATTGCTCAAACGAAACGGACCTTCGGGTTGTTGGCCTGTATATATTTCCAAATTAAATGTGTAAGGATAATGGACATCAACCAGGGCAAAAATTTCAATTTCGTATTCTGCCGGCTTGCTTGGTATATACTGCCCGAAAGAACAGCGACCTCGAAATGCTATCAGCTGTTCGTCTAATGTAATTTCGGCATTAGGTGCAAAGTAACGTACGTTCTTCACCAGGAGGCACTGTATTGTGCCTTCGCGTTCTTCCTCTGTTCAGAGCAATTGTTCTTGACCACAATGTATCATCAACTCCAGTGTAAAAGTCGCTACGCTGTCTTGACTGAGGTAACTCATCATCTTCAGAGGTTTCGTCCTGCTCCACACCTCTGTCTTGTTCCTGCTCTGATTCAGATTTATGATTCTGCTCTTCCAAGTAATCAACTTCCTTGTCAGAGATTCACTCAACTTGATTATCATCGTTCTCTTCATCAAATTCATTTAACCACGTCTGTATTCGTGCAGCTTGTCGATCGTCCATTTTTGTTCTGAAAATAGAGTTATATCAATTTACAATATCAAAATATAATAAAACGAAGTCGAAATTAGGCATTCATTCAATTGAATATTGAATGAATTAATACAAAAAAATTGTGTTCTTGAAAAATACCTACGTAATTGGTCGCGCGGACTACGCTAGTAGTCCAAGATCTTTGTGGAATTAATGTCACACGACTGAACGCGCCCGGCGCTTGCGCTGCACTGAGTGCGTCACTCGATTGTTCCTTCAAAAGCTACACCTAGCAACACATCATACTAAAACTTACCATTTACTACGTACGTATGTATGTGTTGTCATAGAAGCGAGAAAGCGAAAACTATACAAATGTGACTTCAACGAAATATTGAAAACATACCTCGCATTCAGAATGCATATCAAGATGCATCCAAACTCTAGCTCTACTACTCTACTTCGTACAAGCTCTGCTTGTGAGTAAGCTTGTCGTGATTTCAAGTTCATTTATTTAAAGCAAGAAATTGTTCATTCATTGGTCCACATTGAAGATAATATGAAATCGAAATGACCGTGAACGCGCAAGATGTCCACCACAGTGTTGCTCAACGCATTATTATAAATTTGTTCACGATTTAAGGCATCAAACCAGGTGAAATCTAACGGACTTGCGATGTAATTCAGGTAAATATGCCTGAAGAAAACCCAAGTGTACGATTAGAAGGAAGAATAAAGATTGAAAACAAACTCCTGCCTTGAAATGCGGGACTATGTTTTCTATTTTTTTTCCTAATAAATTAAAAAAAAAGTAATTTCATATCCTACGTCTATGCGGATACCTTTCAATAAAGAGTAGTAATTCTGAATTCGGATAGTACTCGTATTAAAATACATCAAGGAACGTACCTAATGTAAGAATTATTTCGATTCCTTACCACAGCAAATTCACCACAATTGATCTAATATAGGCACTTGTAGGGAAAGCAACTTTGTTACTTTGGGATAAAAATATCGAACGGAGAATTTGTCTCAAATTTTATATTTCAAATGGAATTTCGTGTGCCGAATCGCTGAAAATTCTACAGAAGGCTTACGACTTCATCAAAAACACGTACATATCAGTGGTACAGTTCATTCACCAGCGGCCGGGATGTGGTGGAAGATTTTCCTCGCTCTAGTCCGCCATCAACATCTTCGACTGAAGTTAAATCGATAAAGTGAGGGAAATGGTAATTAAAAATCGCCGTTCAAGTTTTAGAGAGTTAGACAATGAACTTTTAGTGTCTCATAAATCAATTCGTACCAATTTAAACGATTGTTTAGACATGAGAAGCGTTTTCACTCGGCTAGTTCCAAAAGACTTGAATTTCTTCTAAAATTGAATCACGTAAAGGTCGCTAAAACATGCTAGAACGAGTCAATTTCACCCCCTCATTCATAAAACGCATTGTAACTAATGATGAGACATGGGTTTACCAATTAACAAGCTTCAGAAGGATGCCTTCCAACTGAACCGAAACCGAAAAAAACAAGTCAAAGTTTATCAAATGTCAAAGTAATGTTGGTTCAAAAACTGAAAAAGGTGTTGGAGCTGGTGTCGAGGTGCCGCCAAGAAATAGTCGATTTGTCTTGGTAGGTATGCGACTGTCTTTCAAGCAGAAATATTCTCCATTGACCACTGTGATAACCTCTTGCTAGCGGGGGGATTAACGAATAGATCAATTAAAATCCTCACATATAGCCGAGCTGCGCTGAAAGTATTGGATTCCGATACCTGTACGTCATTTATGGTGCAGGAATGTCACTCCACCCATGCCAAACTAATATGGGTTCCTGGTCACTTTGGCATTGAGGGGAATTAGAAGGCGGACTCATTGGCAGCTCGAGGAATTAACCTGGAGTTCATAAGACCGGAGCCTAAGCTCAGAATTTCCCCTGGAATCTGCAAGGATGGAAATTAACCGATGGCTGGACGAACGTGAGCATTGAATGAACCTCCCAGGTCTCAGACATGCTCGACGTGCCATCAGTGGACCTTCCACTGCAAAAGCCAAGGCCTGGCTTAAACTCTCTAGGTTGGAACTGAGAGTATTAACTGCCATACTAACGGGGCTCTGTCGCCTTAGGAAACACCTGAATAAATTACGATCGATTGAGGATCCTTCATGTAGGCTATGTGAAGAAGATATAGAATCAATGGAACATGTTATGTGCGAATGCCCAGCTGGGGACAGGGTCGGGATGGAGGATTTTGGATCTTGCAAACTGAAGCTAACTGAGCTTATTAAGCTTTCACCCACAAAACTCGTATCCTTTACGAGAAGGATTGAGCTCGTGGATGAAATTTAGGTCAGAGTGTGCCACAATAGACCACTGGGTCGCAGTGGCCGGGCTGCTAGGCAGCCCTCACTCAAATAATAATATCTAAATCTATGCTCAATTCGATTAAATTTTTGGTCGTCGGTGAGATTGTGTGGTACAAACTTCGAATTAACCTTCGTAAGAAGCTATACCCAATACTTCGGTATAGAGTTGCTTGAGGAATGCAGTATTTCTATTTCAATAAATTTCACCGATGATTTTTTGAAGAATTTTTATTTAAGGAACAATATTCAACCTTCCGTAGAATGTTAAATATCCTTCCCTGAAGGAGCTGGTTTTTCGATCATCCACCCTTCATAATCACCGTTAACCAGGGCCTCATAGCAGCGGTACAGCTCGGTCAGATGTCATGAATACGAGCTACAGACTGCAGTTTCGGTCTCATTTGACCTCGTCAGTATTGCATACCCATTCACAACATCAGGCCAGACTGCCACTTTCTCCTCTCAATTCGTTGGAGTGTAACAAAACATGAAAATGTTATTGCGCCCAAGATAGAGGCCACTCACCATTGCCACCGGAAAACCATGATAACAAAGGGTAGATAAACAGAAAACCTCGAGAACTCACACTTGTTGGCGGTGATTATGAAGGGTGAATCGGAAAACCAGCTCGTCCAGAGAAGGATATTTAACATTCTATGGAAGGTTGAATATTGTTCCTTGAATAAAAATTCTTCAATGTGTATACACATATAGCGATAATTTCCCAAGTTGTAATTTTTGAGGATGTGATGTTTCTTTATTATTTTTGATTAATTCACGCATTTTTTTTGATGTTCTCGTTCGATAATCCTGTTTTGGGACGGCCTGATCTTTCATCATCCCTCAGGGTTCTCTACCCGATTTGAATCAGTTGAACCACTCGTGCACTTCTGTACGGTATAGACAATATTTACTTTATGTAATTTGTAGCATTTGGTGCGTTTCTGTTTAAGGTTCATCGAGTTTAGCACAAAACTCAATTGCATCTCTTCGTTTAAAACTCATTTTCCGACCGATGTACTAAACGCACTAACAAACATGACGCAATAAGTCAATTGGTTTACATACAAATTTCATGAAATATTTAACAGCTGTCAATAAGGAACCAAGTTATCGACCAACAGATTGCACTAGTAGTACTGTTTTATTTAAACCGGTTCGGTTACTTATGGAATAGAGGCTGTAAAAAAAAGTGTCTCCCTTGGTGTGGAAATTTCGACTATATAATGAAAGACAGTTTGCGTAGCTAAAAAGAGTGAATGAAAATAAAAATTACATTTGACCACCATATTTGAAGAAGACGTCCAGTGTCCAGCTGAGATGTTCTCGAACTTCGTGGTTATTTTCGCAGAATCATATACCAAGCTTTGTTGTATAAATTTCCAAACAACCTGTATATAGAAAATTCATCTATACTTTTATCAAGCTGAAAGGTGATCAGATACTTCAAACTTCATCTCCGCTTTCCTCTGCAGTTTTTAAACATCAAACGCCTTTCATTTTACACGAAGCAGTTCTCTTGGGTAAAAGCTCATGAAAATGTACTTATATTTTATTTAATATTACATTGCTTGAGATTACGCTTTCGTGAAGTATTATTAATAATGTATATAGGAATATATGCTTTCCTGTACCCGGTTGAGATGAAGAAGAAGAATTGAGACTTGGGTTTAAGTGAGATGCGAGTGAAAATTATAAGTATGCAAGATTCAAACCAATAACATTAGACTATAATGTGTAGTAAAATATTTGCGATATTTTTTGTTATTGCTATCGTTTTCATCAAAATAGTGTTTCTATCATGCCCTTAACGAAACTCTTTCTCAACTGTAGCCATGTGAGTTTCATGAGTACTCAGTAAAAATTCTACTTAATTCTATGAAACTATTCAATAACAATAATAATCATTGAATGAAATCATTGAAAATTACTGTATTGAGGATGTAATTGTTATCAAACAAGCTAAGATGACAGACATTTTATTGTTTAAATTTCAATGAATTTTCTAATTTTGTACCTATCCTCCAGAAATTTTAATTGATATTTTCAGTCAAGTAGTTTAGCGAACAAAAGAATCAGATTTATATGGAATCACCCGATATCTTAAATTGTACCTCAGATATTTTTGAAATGCCGTAAGATTGTTAGAATTGATCCTTTTCGAGATATTTCAATTGAAAAAGAAATAATTTAAAGGTTATTTTAAAAAAGGAACAAATGGAAGAAAATCAGAGATTCTTTTCTCATGTAGTAAAAAAATTGAAAATTGTTTTCCCAAGGAGAAGGTGCTTTTTTCTTGACCTAAGTAGCTTGTGTTACCTCCTCTTGCCCTGATACAAGCCTGAATCCGTCTAGGCTTGCTTTGGATTAGGTTTTTGACCTCCTCTGGGGTGATATTCTGCCACTCTTCTGTAACGGCTTGGATGAGCTATTGTGGGATTCTTGGATCATCTTGCCGCGATCTAATTTTCTGTCTGGAGAGCAAGCTGGCCAGACCAAAATAGCAATTCCCTCTGCTTCAATTTAATATCGCACGAGGTTGCTGGTTTTGCGAAGGAGCATTATCTCGCATAAAAGTGAAATTTTGACCGTGAGCACCTCTCTATAGTCTCACTTTGGACTCCACTCGCAGGAAACGAAATCAAATCTGTTTTGCCTCCCAGTATAAAGCCACCCCAAAACATCACACCGCCTCCTTGGTATTTCGGAATTCGCCTTGCTGCTCGGAGTCGAGCTTGTCTTTCAAGACCCCTTAAAACCCGAATCTGGCGGCTATCTGATCGACCACCAATTCTGGACCCATCCGAAAAAAGAACATTTGGCCAATTCTCAATATTCTAATTTTGGTGCTCGATACACCAATTAAGTCTGTCAATTCTTTATTGTCTGGTTAACTCTTGAACTCTTAAGGGCCTTCTGCTGTATAAACCCCTCGAACGAAGTCTTTGACTTATCGTTTCGACTGATACACTGATGCCTGTTGCTTCTAGAAATTACCTTTGTAGTATGGGGGGAAAAGTGGTCTAGTTCTTCAGAAGTGATCTTCCAACGACTTTTTCTAGGCATAGATTATAGCTCCAAGTATCGGACTTAGGTTTTGAAATCACCCCCTGTGATACTTCCATTGTGTCCGCAATATCCCCTTGTGTCACCCTTCTTCAACGAGAGCAATTATTCGACCCCACCGCACATCGGATAATCCAACGTAAGACATTTTCAATTATGATTATAGGCTTTTTAAATTTTGAAATTCACAGTTTCAAATCTCGGTGACGGCTGAGTACAAAATCCCGAAAATGTGGCGATAATTCAACATTTCTCATCATACTATCCAGTTTTTTACAACAAAAACTTCATTCTTCATAAGTTGTCAAAGATCCATGGTAAAAAACAATCAATAATGTGAAATACTGAGTGATTCATATAAATTTGGTTTTGTGTATATATCAACAGTGTCATTCGTATTAACTACGAGGTTGTTCAATAAGTTCTGTTGTTCGATAAGAAAAACACAATGTTATTGTTCAAAATACACTTTATTATTCAGTAAAATCTCCCAACATTAATAAACTTGCTCCAACGATCCTCCAATCTGTGGATCCCATCCCTGAAGTGACGCATAAATGTTTTGAGATCTGGAAATAAATGGAAGTCGCTGGGGGCCAAATCTGGAGAATATGGTGGATGCTCCAACAATTCGAACTATAATTCATAATTTAGCCATTGTCAAAATGCTCTTGTGACACGGTGCATTGTCCTGATGAAAAAGTATTTTCTTCTTCTGCAAACCGGTTCGTTTTTCACGAATTTTTTCCTTCAACTGGTCCAAAACGTTGCAATAATATTCAGAGTTAATTGTTTTACCAGTTTGCAAGTAATCCACAAACAAAATTCCTTTCGCATCCCAAAAAACTGATGCCATAAGCTTCTTGGCCGATTTCCGGACACGAACTCGTTTCGAAGCCAAACAACTAGGTTCACAGAACTCTTCAGCCTCTTGTTTTGATTTACGATCATGGTGATAGACCCAAGTCTTATCCATAGTGATGAATCGACTCACAAAATCCACTTAATGCTTTTTAAAACTTTCTAAATGTTGCTGAGAAAGTCGCATTCAAATGTGTTTTTGTTCCATTGTTAGCGAATGCGGCACCCATTGTGTACACAGCTTTCTAAAACCAAAAATTCCACTTGAAATGTGGCTCACATTGTCTAATGAGATGTGTAGAGCCTCCACTAAATCCCTCCCAGTCAATCGACTCTCTTACAAAACCATATTCTGTATTTTTGCCCTGATTTCTGGTGTTGATGCGCTTTTTGGACGTCCTTCACGTGGATCGTCTTCAAGGCTTGTACGACCACGTTTAAATTCAGCAACCCATATTTCTACTGTTCTAATAGTAGGTGAACAATACACTCTTAACATTCGTTCGTGAATTTATGTTGGTGCTACACCTTCCAAAAATAAGAATTTCATCACTCCACAATATTCAATTTTTTCCATTGTACAAAAATACTGTGACACGGCGACACTAAATGGTTTGTAAACAGAGAATGAATTGACAGATTGAAATAAACCTTCAAATACGTTCATATGAAGAGTGTAGCAACAAAACAAAAACAAATTTGGACTAGTAGCAATCCCTTCTCTTATCGAACGACAAAACTTGTTGAACAATCTGGTATATTAAATTGGGTAAAACGATGACCTGTGAATAATAGAACAGTTAGGCAGATTGAGAATATGTTGCCTGATAACCGTATTCGTATTTTCGTTGGAGAGAAAAGTAGCCAATTTCGCTCTTTCAATATTAGCGTCTTCCATAGACATCTATTCCTGCAAACCACAAACATTCATTTCACGCATTTTGGTCAACTTCGAAGCGAAAGAAAAAGTTTTAGCTGCTGGTAAGACATTCTGAACTAGTTCTTCAGGCTGAGTCTTCTATGCCTTAATTCTTCGAAAACTGATCAGAATAATCATCTGAAGGATAGCCAACTATTGTTCAACGATTCTCCTCTCATAATTTGTGTCCCAAATATTTTAGTGTCATAATGAATAATAAAATAAAAAAAGGTACTATGTTTCAACTATCACTAATTTATTGATGTAAATAATAAAAAATAGCATTGGTTGGACCGGTTTCGGACATACGTCCATTATCAACAACAAGCTAATGAAAACTGAATACCCATGCTTAACCCTTTCTACCCTAGATGCTTTGAAAATTTCCATCTAGGGTAGAAAGGATTAAGCCCTTTAACAACCTTGTAGACTACCACCTACCAATCACCATTATTCAAGTTACTGTGACCTCTACTAGCATTATATTGAGTTTAGTTCTTGTATTCTACATGAGTATTCAGTTTTCATTAGCTTGTTGTTGATAATGTACGTATGTCCGAAACCGGTTCAACCAATTTAATTTTTTATTCTTTACATCAATAAATTAGTGATATTCAAAACATAGTTACTTGTTTTATTTTATTATTCATTCAGACTATCAACTATCGCGTAGTTCAGGCTTCATCGATCAATTATTTTAGTGTCACATTGGACTCTTAATGGACTCATATTTCAGTTCAGCTGGGTTCATTGGGATGCTGATGTTTACCCTCCTCTAACTGCTGTTCTTGCTTTAGTCTTCTTTCCGGTTAAGTTATGCTCGTTTGTCTGCTACATAGTGCTTATGCGAATAGAATTGATTCTCAAATAAGTTATATTATGAAAATTATAGTTGCTACCATTAGCTCAACACTAATTATGTCCTCAGCAATATAATTCTACCCCATCCGCCGATAATCAGCTTCGAGAAAATTTGGGATGAATTTCCCTCTTTTACGGAACTATTCCCAATCATTCACAAACTTCAAGGTCTTTTTTGAAACCAGAATCTCGAAACTCGATTTGATTCCTTTGTTTTCGGAGCAATTCTTCTGATGCGTTAGGTCTTTGGAAAAGCGGAAACCTACGCAGAAGGTGTTAAACACAGTAGAAAGATTTGAAGAATCTTGAATTATCTGAGAATAAATCATGGGCGTTGTAGTAGGAGAGGCTGAAGAAACTACAAGTCATTTAATTTTGGACTGTCTCATGTCTGTATACCCAGATAGTTTCGAAATTCGGTATCAGATTTGTATCTTGTTTGGTTTGATACTTCATGCACACGGCATTTTTTGCTGCTTTTCTTTTTCATTTTGCAGATTATTACTGTCCTACTACCAAACGATGACGTAAGATGAAGCATTTCCTTAAGTTTTTCTTCCCTGTTCAATTAGGTAAAATAGTACGTATGGTTAACTCGTTCCTCCTTGTTTTCGTGTTTAGGAGCGAGTTTTTCTCTACTCTATCCACTGTGCTCTCTTGCAATATAATCAACAGAGTCTTTCAAAATTTTAACTCTCTTTTTTATTCGAATGAATAACAAATAAATTATTCTAAACAAATTATTAGAACTTTTAAAACTAGCAACGAACAATATCTGTAAAAGATATTAGCATTCTATCAACAATCAATAAAAACTACGCTCTTTCATTGCAAGATTCAATCCTTAATCTCGCCTTCGGATAATTATAATTTGTTTCGTAATTCCTGTTATCAGCGAAAATAAAAATAGTTTCTTCAATGGAAAACTTATCTGAACGTATCTAACAAAAGTAAATTAAAATCCACGAAACAAAAAATAATTGAGAGATATGGATAGATATCATTGATTTATAGAAAATTCAGATTCTTGTTCAAGTATTAAATCTTCTATCCTCATTAATTGCATCAAAAAAACTTATCTATGGCAAAAATAACTTGATAGCTAATGATTCGAGTTGGATACTAGTAAGAAGATAACATGCAGTAAATCAAAACATATGATGACCGGTTTATAGTGAGTTTTATGAAAGTATAATTTGTCACATAATTAATAAGTTTAATCGAATATTATTATAATTAGCGTTGACATATGAGTTGATGTAAAGAGAATCCAGTTAAATCATGTTGTAACCCTAAGACTGCGAGAACGATGTGAACAAACATGAAGATGGTTTGAAAATTATCAGTGAAAAGAATTAAGAATTAAGAATAATCAATATTTTCCAGTAGAATCTAAATTAGCATTGACAGCTTTGATAACTCAGTAGTTGTTTTTGAGGTTAGTATTTGAGTTGAAGTCAGTGAATATTTTGAATTTGGGGAAAGAAAGAAAGTTGAATTTTGATTCATTGTTTCAGCTATCGCAACGAATAAGTCATGAGTTTCTTTGCTCACTGAAGCAGACTTTCATTTACTTTGAAACTCGTAACCTTACATTGAAAATAATTCTTTTCTCTTATAGACCCTGGTATTTTGATTGTGTACTCAAAAAATTCTGTTTGCAACAATAGAAACAAAAGACACCTATCTGAAATTCAAGTAATTAATAAGGCGATCGAGTAGATGACACTATTGAGTCGCTTGTGGCTTAAGTCATGTCAGCATTCAGTATCCACGCTGGGCTTACTACCTCATAGTTCCATGATGAGGATGTGATCAGATATCAAATATAATAACAATCTGACAGATATTTATCGTTCTTTCGGTAAAAGACATCGAATGCTAAACGCTTTTGAACGAAGTCCACAAAGTAACCGAATTCGTGGTTGGAGATGGGTTAGATTTCAACTTATTAATTATATCGTTCTTGTGAGTTTTGAAACTTAAAAATATGGACGGAAGAATATCTCATTTCTGGCTTGAAAACAAGCAAGCCAATTTTACATTGATGAATATCTTTGGGCCAATCGAAGACAGATGAAAACGTGAATGATGCATTCTACGAGAAAATAGAAGAAACCTGCGAGTCCATACCGCGACATGACCGGCATCATTGCCGGTAAACACACAATCTATCGCACACCAACAACAATGGAAACACAGTCAGCAATCTCGCATCCACAATGAATCTTTCAATTGCAAATACGAAATTTGAACATAAAATAACATGGATTATACTAGGTACAACATCAGGAAACCAAGAAGACCACATATTTATATCACAAAAATGAGAAAAAATTGTAAATGATAAGAGAGCCCACAAACGAGCTAGCGTGGACTCCGACCACTTTTTAGTGATAGTTAAAATCAGGACAAAAATCATCAGGACAAATGATCCAAGAGTGAAAACGAAGAAATGGGATGTCAAAAAAATCAAAAAATGGCAACTGAAAAAATTATTCAAATTGAAAATAAACGACCTACCATCAAACGACGAATCAGGAGACATAGAAGAGGAGTGGCTAAACATCAAAAGCATCCTCACAGCAACTGAAGAAATCATAGGCAACCGAAAACCACTTAGAAATGAAAGGTTCGACAGCACATGTATGAGATATATTTAGATGAAAAATCAAACAAGAATGAGGTCGTTAAGAACAGTGACTCAAACGAGTATGCAGAAAGAAGAGAGGTGGCAACAAAAACATACCGAAATTAGAAAACGGAATGGATAAACGAACAAATGGAAGGAATAGAAAACAAGTACAAAGACAATACAAAGTTATTTAACTATATTAGGAGAATGAATAACAAGAAAAAACCAATAGAACGCAAAATGGGAAGAACATTGCACATGGTTTTGTAAGAACAAAAAAGGAGAAGAGGAAGAAGACAACACAGTTGAAAAAGAAATAGGTAATGAAGATACCGAGGGACCATTATATGAAGAATTTTCAACAGTCATCAGAAATATTGAGCCACCAAAGGGGCAGAAACAGACGAAATAAATAGTGGAATAATGAAACATGCAGAGATTATATACAAACTGATTCTGCAGATATGGAAAAAGGAAATAATGCCAACAGAATGGAGAGAAGGCGAATTTGTAACCATTCTAAAAAAGAGGTTTCACTGAATGTGAGAACTGTAGAGGCACTACGTTTTTGCCCAACACAATTATTTACTGGGATTATACGAAACAGACTGAAAACAATCCTCGAATCAGAAATACTAGACTACCAACAAGGATTTGGGAAAGGTATCTCTACCATAGTAGCTATCCACATTTTGAACCAAATCAAAAAATTCCCAGAACACGAGATATAGCTGCATATGCTCTTTATAGCTTCGAAAAAACCTTTGACAGCATCATAAGGAGCACATTATGGAAGGATCTGCACCACTCGAACATACCTACCAAAGTACAGAGACTAGTAAAAATGACAATGAAAGACTCCAAACCTGCCTTCAAATTGCAAGAAGGTAGATCTAAGTTCTTCAATATGAAAGCCGTCGTAAGACAGGGCGATGCGTTGTCCACAACTCTATTCAATAATTTGATTGGGGAGGTCGTTACTTGATGAAAATCGATATACATATTTTCAATGAAATAAAACTAAAGTATTTAGATTTTCACTATATTAACAAAACTATGACCGGTTTCACCACACTGTGGCTTCATCAGATAGATCTATCTGTTAATTCTAAGATGTGCGACCAACACACAGAATATCTGGTTCCTATCCAGTTGTTTGAAGAACTAAGTATTTCCGAAATATATAAAACTGAAGACATAATATCAGCTCCGTAGGTATCTATCTGATGAAGCCACAGTGTGGTGAAACCGGTCATAGTTTTGTTAATATATTGAAAATCTAAATACTTTAACTCTATTCAACATTGCGTTAGACGGGACAAGAAGGGGCCGGCAGAATAGTATTTGAAAAAAAATTGTAGAATTAGAAGACTCTTATTTTGTTATTTGAGATAAACTGGAATCTATCAGGCTTATTCCGGATCCAAACTCAAGGACGTGACGTCACAACAGTGGGAATGAATTTAGATCCTGAGTGGATGTGGCAATATATAATATGTAGGACCCTTGTGAATCTACAAGTTCTTGTATTCTTGTTTACCAATGATATTCTTAGGCAGTTTTGAATATTTGAAATGACTAATATTCTGTAGAATGTTTTGAAAAGTATCGATTACGTTTTAGTGAAGTATTTTTGATATAATGCAATGCAGATTGTTTTATTTCATTCGTGATTTTGGCGTTATCTATAGCAATTAAGTTTTCATTGGAATAATTTTTGAGGCATAGGAAACAATTGCTACCACTTCAACAACTTTTTAATTAATTGTTAACAAATTAGTTGTCTACCAACATTTATTGTGTATCATTCTTAATTGCACTTTTGATCTTATTAAGCCATGTAAATTCTATTGGTAGTTTGATTATGTTGCCAAGACATTGTATTCATTATAGAAATGAAACCGTTTAATTCTGATACAGTCACAATAAATGTTGAAGGGTAATTGATCAGATAACAATGTATGAAGATGTGCTTTATGAAACTGAGAAAGGTTTCAGGTTTTCAAGAAAAACTGTCATAATATATGAATATACCTACTTTGAATGATTATAAAGATTGTTTAGCCAATAAGTTATTCGATTTATTATTATCATCATTATATAAAAAATTTCGAAGGGACTCTTCTAATCTGAAGAACGAAAAATCAAATTCGTTTCTGCAGCTTTCGATCCAGGATATACCGAAGGATTAGAAGAAAATATTCAAAAAATTATCATAAAATTGAGTAAGAAATCAAATTCAACCATGAAAGCTTCCTTGCCAACCTAAAAGACCAAAAATGCATTAGATGAGTGGCACAAACAGAAAAAATTATAAAGATTGTGAAAAGAAGTATGATGGATAAACTAAAAGATCAATTAAAACCAGATCATGAAGCAAATTTAGAATAGGGACGCACAAAAAAATTTATCATTGCCCAACATGCTTTTGCACTCGAATCGAATTGAACGCAAATAAGCTATAACTTTGATATTAAGTTTTATACGATTCTTAAATACCAGAAAAATATGATATTGCGTTCAATATTTTTGAGTTATAATGCAAATTTGTGATTTTTTTAAATATGAAGCATAGGTAACTTTGATTTCGTTTTTTTTCTTTTCAGAAATATATCACATGTGCTTCCAATTTTTCTCTCAGGACATATTTTAAGAAAACAAAAATTGTAGAATTGATTTCATCTAGCAACTCTATGTCCATTTACAAAAATTACAACATGCGTTTGATCAAGACCATATGATATGTCATATTGATTAAAATATTAAGAACGCGAACAGTTAAAGATATTGGGAGTATTAATGTAATAAAATGCTAACGTTCATTAAAGATAGACGGATTCCGTTCAGTATACTCTACAGTTCGTTATATTAGACACGCCCACTAAAATCATGAGTTGAACCAATCGACGATATATTAAGTATAAACGAAAGAGCCTCCTAGAGTTAGATTAAGTCCACCACATCCTGATGATGTCAACTTGGTTGGCGAACCGAGCCTGGAGTTTTGAATTAAAGTTTTCATGAAGTGGTGTTCTGTACTTTTAGTGCAGCGAAATTTGTTTACAATAAAATCGACAGAGCTTTGTAGATGTATAGCAAAAACATAATTGAAGCCTAACTGAGCTGTGGTGAAGACATCTAAAGTGCCAATGGACCGCTTGATGTGGAAACCTCACTCAAATCGAATTAAACGCAAATAAGCTATAACCTTAATATTAAGTTTTATACGATTCTAAAGTACCAGAAAAATATGACATTGAATCAGTTATTTTCGTTGCGTAAATATGATGAAGTTTTTAACTCAAACTAAACTAAAATAACGCTCTAATAATTTTCCTTTACTGGTTTTACTTGATAAGTGAAATAGTGGGTCCTAATTCACATGGGCGTTCTTTCGTGTGTACTGTCTAGATTCAGTGCCTACTACTGTGATGTCACATACGTTGAGTGGAGATTTCTAGAACAAGAGGGCTGTGAAATCATTCAACATTTCAATTTTGTTAGTGGAATCTTTTATAATGCACAAAAAATAATATTGAACTTAATACACTTAATACACTGCAAATAACAATAAATAGATTGTTATTTGCAGTGCTGTGTGACAGCTTAGGTTGATTACAAAAAATGTGATTAGGCAATCAGCAGGAATTAAATTTATGGAGTGTATAATAATGATCACGGATGACATACGATGCACAATCCATATAAGGTTAAAATTATATTATTTTACTTAATTCTAGGAATGAATTTCGTCACTGGTGTCGCCTAGTTGGCTACAATCTTGGTTGACATTCTCGTGAACTTGAAACAATATTAAATAATTTACGAAGCCTTGAATAATTCCCTTGAGAAGTTAGTTGTCACTATCATCATGAACTATTGATATTTATCCATTTATATACGTCAATTCATAATTGAATGAACCAATGAATGAATGAAAATGTATAATTTTCGTCAGAATAATTCGTTTAACTTAGAATCAGATGCATCTCAACATGAGAAGGAAATGTTTTCTCCACAGAGAAAGAGGTTTTACATCATCTACACTGTTTATCAGATTATAATTAAGATTTTAGCTAGTTGACTACGGAAAATATCTTCAAAAATTCAGACAAATATCGGAAATTTTTTAGGAGTTATTTTGTACTTGATCTCGATATGAGCGTAGTTAGTTTTTCGCTTTCATTCATGAGGCCATATTTCCTTTGTTCACACCACTCAGAGGCTGTTTCGTTATCTAGGGCGACCAAAGATGTTTGGGGTTATTAGAAAAACATCAGCAGATAGCGAGTTTCACAGCATACTGGACACTTAATAAAGAATATTATGAAAAGAGGTTGGCAGAGTCGATAGTTATACCTTTATTTGATAGGAATTTTACCAATGGATCCAAGTTCACTGGTTTGATGCGTATCTGCAGAAAAAACAAAATCTGTGTTACCAGATGGTGAAGTTGGAGATCATGTATGATCTTCGGATAAAACCTACTGTTCTATTTTGGCCACTGTACAGGTTGGCATATTTCTACTCTTCAGTATTGCAGCCATGTGAATACAGTACAACCTCTCTAATCCGAATCATATGGGACCAGGGCTTGTTCGGATTACTGAAATATTCGGATTATCGAGGTAATTGAAATAAAATGGTAAAGGAAAGACAGGGCTGAAAAACGTGAAATATTTATCGAAAAACAAGAAATATTTATCGAAAACGTGAAGTATTTATTGAAAAACGTGAAATATTCATTGAAAAACTCAAAATTATTGTGATTCACAGAAAAACATGAAAATATAACTACATATTCTTGAAAAAGTGATACATTTCACATATCATTTTTTAGGTTATGAAGAAGTCTCGGATCGTTTACTGTTTTAACGAACGAAGATGAGAATTTGCAGCTTCCTCTCTTAATTTGTTCAATAATAATAGTTGATGCTGAGTGATATCATTTTCTGTGCACTATTTCAAACATTTGTTGAAACACAAGAGAGCTTCTTTATGTTTCACTGAATTCATGATCACATCGCCTTCTTCAAGTTCTTCTGTATCCTTGTCACTTACTATGTTGTTGATTATTTCAGCTTCAGAGAGATAATTCTCATTATCACCTACAACCCATTCTTCAATGTCTTCAGTTGTTCTTGACCAGATACATTTATTAGCACATCTGTCATCATGCGTAGATCGCGATTTTTCTCTTCTTTCTCTAGCAAAATGTATTCTCTCAACCGTGAAAGAGGCAACAGATCACCTGCGTCATAATCATCATCTTTTGTGGGCCATAAATTCTTCTATGATTTCTGAGTTAACTCTTGGGACACAGATGACCAGGCCCTTTCAGAAAAAAACACTACATGTTTGAGGTTCAATTGCTTCAGTAACTGCGAAACGTTATTGTCTTCTTGTCCCACAATATTCAGTAGCAAAGATTTTCGATAATGCAATTTCACATTCTGTATTACATGTTGATCCATTGGTTGTAATAATGGAGTTCAATTAGGAGGTAGAAACATGACCTGAATATTTCGGTCCTCAATGATTGATTCCTCTTCTTTTGAATGTCCAGGAACATTATCTAATAAGAGCAGAGGTTTTTGTGGCAATTTCAGCTCGTTCATTTTATTTTTAACATCAGGAATAAATTGTGGAACCATTTATAAAAATGTTCTCTAGTTACACACCTTTTTCTTTGACTTTTATAATAAACAGGCAAATTGGTGCAGTTCTTGAATGCTCGGGGTTTGTTGGCTTTTCCGATGGCCAACAATTTCATTTTATGAGATACTGATGCATTAGAGCATGTCATGAAAGTAATACGGTCCTTACTCACCTGGAGCTGAATTTTCTCTACCTGTTATACTGGTGTAAAAAATCTTGCTTTCTCACATATGAGATCACCAGATAAAAGTGTATGTCGAGATCGTTCTTGTAAGAACTAAGTGTATAGAGCATTTTCAATATTCGGATTTTCACTAGTTCTGAGCTTACGCCGTTTCCCAGGACCAAAATCAGGAAAAGATATAAAATTCTTAGTTCATTTCCTCTTTTTTTGTTATATTGCACACTGTAGATTTTCCAATAAGGTGTATTCTAGCCAATTCAGAAACACTTTTTCCATTATCTAATTCTTTCAAAATTTCGTATTTTTAACGTTTTATGTCGAAACAACATGATCACTACGGACATCAGGCGCCTGAATGTGAGAAGAGAATCTAATCTGCACAAGTGAAGCGAGTATTCAGACAAGATATTGCAAGTTCGGACACTTTCAATCGATGAAATTATTGACGGCGTTCGGATTATAAAGGTAAAAAATAAATTGTACGGATTATAAAGGTGGGTGATTTCAATTTTCGTTGTCCGGATTACTCGATGTGCGGATTAGAGTGTGTTCGCATTAGAGATGTTGTACTGTATTGTCAATAGAGGAAAATAAGTCCTCTAACTTCTTCTTCCACGTATTCTTTTTGAGTGAGGAATTCAGCTTCTCTTGTTTCTGAGTTATTTGAAAATTATGAATTTTAGGTATCAGTGAAGTGCCAATATCTCGGTTATTTTTGAAGCTATGGAAAAATGGATTTGACATTCCAAAGTCACTTTTTTATGTTGAATCGAACTACGGCAGAAGATTTTTTCGTTCAATAGTTTGTGAGTTATAATGCAAATTTGTGATTTCTTTCAAATATGAACCATATTATCTTTGATTCAATTTTTTTCTATTCAGAAATATAGCACACGTGCTTTCAATTTTTTTCTCAGGACACATTTCTAAGAAAAACAGAAAATTGTAGAACTTTTCCTGATTTCCTCTTTTGTAACTCTATGTCCATTTACAGAATTTATTCAGAATGATTGAAATAGCTCAAGTATGTCTTATTTCCTCATTATGATAGTTCGAGAATTAATTTTGTAAGACAATTCTGATGAATTATTTAATATTTTCTTATCGAGGTTTAATTTTTGTGTGAATATAGTATTGTTTGCAATAATGGAGCGACCATATCGTATGAAAATTTTCAAATGTTCAATATGATTGAATGTTATATTCCAAATAATTTTGATGCGGAGGCTGCTTATTTGGATCGTTTTTCTGAGAGGGGAAAAAACTCATTCGATAAATTCAGGGAAAATCTCATGAACTGTTGTACATTCAACGTTTCGAAGATAATGAATATAAAATAGTTGATGGAAAAGATTCAACAATTGTTAATATAGTTATTGTAACTGACACCCATCGATTGCAAGCAGGAAATTAAAACGAAAACAGGGGTGTCTGAGAGAGGAGGTCTCAATATTCTAAAGGAGAAGAGATATAAGTCCCATAAAATGAGAACATCCCTGTTTTTGAAATCAGGAGACTTCCAACGTTGTCTCAATTTTATCAACTGGTTTCTGCTGAAATCTCAAGAAAATCCACAGTTTTTTGGACAAAGAATTCAGACGGATGAAGCTCGCATGAGCAGTGATAGAATAGTCAATCGTTGAATCGAATATCAAGGCCGATATCGGTTCACTGATACCTGCTGATCGAACTACGGGCGTTGCTGATTTACTTGACTTGAATGTTGATAATAATCGGATTGGAATTAGGAGGTCAGTAAGCTGGCCCGCCCGTTTCCTGGATTTGTTGCCACTTTTTCTTCGGTGGTATATCAAGGATTTGTGAAACAGAAGAGCTAGTCAAAATATTGAAGAGTTGAAGCAAAACTTCAGACATTGTCTTGCTAATTATCAATATTCAAATTTCAAATACGTTTCGGCGTATCCTCAGGCGTGGTAAATTATGCAAACAAATAATGTTGAGACGTTTGAATACCTTCATCATTTATTATTCATATTAAATTTCATTTCATATAATAGAATATCTCTTTTCTCAATTTTCGCTCCGCATGGTTGCTTCGTTATCACAAACGATATTATATTCGTACAAGGATGTAACTTGATGAAAAAACATTACAGTTTCAGATAACTCGAAAACGAAAGAAACTACTTCGAATCTCTTTGCGGCAATGCGCGGTGAAAGGGGGGTTCATTTTTCGTTGTTCGAAATATTTCATAGCTGCAGTACTAAAACGTCTTAATCTGTGCAGCGTGTAGAACAAATGTAGGTAGATAATTCTCAAGGTCAGATCTTACTTATTGGAATGATATTGACAACCAGCTTGATTCTCCATATAAAAACAGCAGAATTTCATGAAATATGGGATATGCAATCATTCAAGTAAAATTTATCAAAATCCAGAATAAATTTTTGAAGAAAACCTTTTCAACAGATGGAAAACGGTAATAGCTAATAATTCTCCTTAATATACATCATAATATAAACAGTTTTTAAACTTTTATTGAATTTTGATACCAAAATTTGTTGTTCTTGCTATCGTACAATCCATGAGAACTTAAAAGAATATTCTAATTAAATATATATTTGACCCTACAGTATTTAGTATCTTCTTTCAAATACATTTGAATTTGAGAGAACCTCCCGTACTTACCTGATCCACGTCCTCTAATCTATATTGTATGCCACGGTCGGGTTCATCACTTGCAACCACTTGCACAGCTTGCAGCTGTCGGGGGGGATTTACCCGGTTTTATGTCGTTTCCTAAGGGTGATTTCCCTTTTGCTGGCCCATCAATCACACCTCCCAATTTTCCCCAAGGGAGTTTGTCACCGAAAGTTGAGGCAGAAAATGGCAACAAAGGGGAATTAGCAAGTTTAAACTGGCTATAAAACTAAGAGATACCAAAAGATGGGAATTGTTAGTTTAGAAATTTGGCATATTCTTAGATCAAATGTCAATTCCTTATCTTAGTGAAAAACTATTGTTTTCCACACTGAAGGCGTTCAGGAATAATATGTAATATAATGCTATCATACAGGGTGTACATGAATAAGTGCAAAATATTTCGCGAAGTGATTACTCAAGCCAGTTTATGACGAAAAGTTCCCATGAACATAAATCCGCAAACGATTCGTTACCGAAATACAGGGTGTTGAAATCTTCATATTTTTTCAGTATTTTTCTTCTATGATTACTACAGATGATTTCAGATACTCTGTACAAATTCGGCACATCGTAACCTTTTAGTATCTATGGAAATCTACAGGTTGGTACTCTTTCATCTGTCCTGTTCACGTGTGCTTTCTACCCTTGTGAATTTTTCAGTACGTCCGGGGCAGTTTGAATTTTTTTTTCATAAATTTTCAACCAATTTTTGATCTTTTTTATTTTTGCATTTTTTCCGTATCTACCACAGTTTTGGTGTAAAAAATTGATCAATTTTTTGTGTTTGATGAAAACATAATGCAAAGGAAACAATCATAGTTAGTTCTAAAAATAACTTTCTTCAGACATTACACAGGAGTCTAGACGTCGTCACATAGATCTTCGTATTGGATTGAAGATCCCAGGAGTATCTTGACTGACTCTAAAAGAAATGACAATGCGATTGTTTAAATCTTCTACTTGTTATACAGGATACCTGTTAACCAACCTTTTCAAATGTCCTCAAGTAGAAGAATCTATTGGATTCAAATCAGATGAACGATCTTGATCCGAAATTGTGGTCCACCTCAACCTATTCACGATCTGAATGTTTCGTGCGCCATCGTGTATGTACCACATTTCAGCGACCTAAAAGACTAGGATCAAGTAGATCCGGCAGCTCTTCCGTTAAAAACTGAGTGTATGAATCTCCATTCAATCTAGGTGGAAGGAAATGTGGACCAATCAGGTGATCTCCAATCATTCCAATCCACGTGTTCGAAGAAAATTGTTCCTGGTATTGAGGTGAGAGTTGCGCAAAGACATATGGAAAGGGGCATGCTGGGAGTGACTTTGAGAGACAAAATCCAGAACGTACGGATAAGGAGAAGAACCTGTGTTACAGATATAATGGAAAGAACTAGTATATTGAAATGGGGAGGGAACAGAAGATGAATGGCCAAATAGAATAGTGCACTGGAGACCTAGAACAAGCAAGAGGGGCATTGGACGACCACGAAAACGATGGGTAACTGTCCTCAGACAATACGCAGGCTCCAACTGGTATCACTGAGCACAGGACAGGGAAGAATGAAAAAGGTTGGGAAAGGCTTACATTCAGCAGTGGATGACTGGGAGCTGATATGATGATGATGAATGAGCTTCAACGAAAGCTGAGGGTTTTCTTGCTCCCATATATGGTTGCATTGGTTATTAATAATGGCATCTATCAAAAAACTTGCTTCGTCTGTGAATAAAATATGCTTAAGAGATTCAGGTTGTTGTCTAATCATATCTAGCATACGAAGCAAAAATGCAAGACTGTTAGGAAAATCACGAAGTAACAGTACGTGGACTCGTTGTACATGATATGGATATATGAACTGTTATTTTAAGATGACAAATACCATAATGATTCACATGTAGCTGTAATGCACTTATCCTAGTGCTGGTATAGGGTTTCTCGTCAATTAAATCAAGTACAGCCTCTTCTGATTCTAGTGGTCAAATATCCCAGTGGCGACAACAATCTTGCTCTTCAGTTTTGACGCTACCAGTTTCTCAAAGTCGTTGATAGAGCTTTCAAACAAAGAATGGTGTGGAACGACACGTTGAGGGTACATTTTAGCATATCTTCTCGACATTTCTGAGGATTTATCGTTAGAGATAATAAACCTCCATCTTAATGAAAGTTCGAAAGAGTCACTGCAACTATCACTGCTAGCGGCGAAATATCAATGAGAGAGAAATAGTAACAATTCATGTAGTCATGTTTATAAAAGAAATCAGCATGACAATCGTCATGTTGAATTAAATCTAACGTAACCTCACCGAACGATTAATATGTTTCCACTGTAAACGTGAAATTAATCAATTTTTTACACAAAAACTGTTGTAGTTGTAGTTGTAGAAAGGGGTAGAAAAGACACATGATATCTAATAAAGTACCACGTTGTAGATTTTTATAGTTGTTTCTGCAATCTGATTATGTAGATTTCGGCACATATGTGCCGAATTTAACTGAATATCTAAATAACTGTAGTAATCACATGAAAAACACCGAAAGAAATCTGAAGATTTCAACACCCTTTATTTAGGTAACAAAGCGTTTGCGGAAGTATATCACTTAGAAAATCTACCCTATACCGATAACTGAGGATTAAACGCTGCTTGTACTAATTTGTAAGCATGGTCCAGGCTTGTTTAACTCTGAGTTTGCAGCTTCAAATTTGTCATATGACACAGTTGGGACTATTGTCTCATCGAAATGTACGTCTATTGAAGTAGTTTACCCAACCCGTTCGGTATGTCTTGTATATCTGGTTTTATGATTGTTGCATCATCCAGTATGGCTGGAAATGTATGTTGGTTTGTGGAACGTTACACTGCGCCAAGAAATTAACGCACATAATCTAGAAATTCAAATATATTCAGAAGAAGTTGAGATATGAATTATTTTTCCATTAATCCACCAGCACTAATGAATGTTTGAAATTAGTTAAAATGAAAATGATACCTATACAAATTGAAATAAAATTAATAATAAAGAATTCAAAACATTAACAGAAAAAATTTCAAACCCAAATCATTTCTCTAATTAAGCAGTGTACGAATTTATTGCGAAAAGATTTGTTGAAATTGACTGTTATGAATCTGAGAGCTCCAATGTTATATTCATTACCCAAAATTCACAAGGTAGATTGTCTCATGAGTCTATTGTTTCATATGTAAGTGCTCCAGCTATTAAATTATGTAAATATTTGAACAACATACTTCCAAATTTGATACAACACAATCCAATTTACTCATTATTATGCTGTCATATTTTTAAAACGACTGTCAAAATTTTTTAGCAAATTTTTCCTTAAATTAAGCAAGATCCACGAAGAAATAATATATGGGAGGTGAACACCCAAATTATCGGGTTCATAATGATTCAAGAACATCTATAGATCATAATCGGCATCACTTAGAAGACCGAACCTGGCCATCGGGGCTCTATCGGTCAAACAGAGAGGGAATTGTTTTGTTGAGTTTGAATATTGAAGAGATTTTGCTATTATACTTCAAAATTGGCAAGCAAGAACAAGGAAGTGATTATGTTTCAGGAGATACACTGCGACGGAAGAACATCTCCGCCAAAGAGGAAATATAACAGGTTATGTACTTTTTGATTATATCCTTAGTTATTTTACGGCCTTGCTTGCTATGTTAAACCTTTTCTTAAATTCAAGCGAGTTCAGACATATAAGAGTCAGGTATGATTGTTGAAATATTTTCTTCTGGTTTTCTTTTTCCATTGTTACAGATTTCTGTCCGCAGAGGCACCGTGCAACGATAAAACAAATTTAAATTGTATTCGTAATAGGGAAGTTGAAGGAGCGAGCTACTAATTCACCATAATATTAATTAAGTACGTTTGAAATTACGTTAAAGAACGATAACACGAGCAGTCCACAATTGGATGGTAAGCCACTTTGTAGTCGAATGCAAGAAGGAGAAAATTTAAATCCAGTGAAATATGCTGCGCATTATTATATTATATGACGAGTCAAGAAAATCAAGCTTAAGATATTTCCAACGATGAAAGTAACAATAAAATTGACAAACAGAAAAGATTATGAGATTAGATAAATCTAAAAATTTATAATTAATTAATTAATGAAAACTAGCAATTTAAGTTTGCTATCACTGACAACACTTTTTGATATTTTTGGGGTAATCATCTCTTGTGGCCCTTCCGGGTGTTCTGCATCTTCGGTGGTTGCGCGACCAGTTTAAAATCAGCATACCATCGGAAAACGATAGTTTTAACAGAGAATTATCGCGGAAATAGTTTCCAAGCTATTCCTGGCCTATATGATATTTTATCCACTAAATATCATTGTTTTATTGGTACACGAAACTCGTTTTGATTTATTGTTTGCAATTTCACAAAAGTACGATGGCCCTAACCTCAATATCTTGCCATTTTGTGATTTAAGTGATTGAATGAGTCCATGAAAATAGTTGAGACTGTGGAGGTTAGATTTCATGAACCAAACTTAAATAAGTTTCATTTGATACAAAGAACATATATCCAAATATTCCAACAAATGAAAGCCATCCAATAGTCAGAGAAATATTTACCAAGAATAAGACGCTGCCACATATTGCTGATAAGTTTTGTAGAGTTCTAAAAACCCGCCTGTCTCAAAATTATTTTCAATTTCAATTGAAGACATCAGGACTTCCGATAAGATTACCTCTTAGCCCAATTTTAATCGATATATTCACAGATAACTCAAAAAAAAATAGAGACTAAGGTGGTAATGTGGCCCCCTACTTTGTTTTTTAGGCCTTAGGTAAAAAATACAAGAGAAAGAAGTATAGGAAACACGCTAAAGTCGTCTTTATTAACTTACATATACATGTCTTTCATTTAAATAATCAAATTTGGCAATTCGAGATCAGGTGAGGGTTATATGGCACCCTGGAGGCCATATTAAATGTATGACCGTAATCACAACCTAACGGCAAAAATCCCAAAATAATATTCGCCCGTCGGCGTTGTTTCTGCTGCTTGTTGCAGCTTGACTACATCCGGTACCGCGCCCACGCCCACGTCCACGACTTCGGCCACGAGTTTCTGCAGAGCGCAAAGATTCACTTAATTCATTCTTGAATGGAGATAATCTGATTGCTTTTGCTGTGGTTGTCTTTCTGCCACGATTAGAAGTTCGAATATTATCTCCAGGGATGGGCTGAATGTCTTCCGGCAGAACCAAACGAGCTTGCGACTCTTGTAATGCAGCATTAACACCTGCCGCATTTTGATCAGCAACATGACTTGTATGGCGAGTTACTGGGTTTTGTTGGGGAAAAGATTGTTGTTCATTATTTGATGTTTCCATCAGAAAATTGGCTTCCGTAAGAACTTGCGGATTGAATAGGTAAATGCCTGTCGCACGAAAACCAGTTACAGCAATTTTCCGTATGGTGCTTTTGTGATATGCCTGACCAAAAAGATCAGCAATATCGTTCGGCTTCATCGTTCTTCAGAATGCAGAAGAAACTTACGAATCTCCTTACTGTAGTTACTCTTGAGCGCGCCCATAAAAGTCTTATCTAACTTAATCTTAGCTCAGGGGTCGCATGAGGTGGAAGACTGATAATAGTGACGTGATTTTCTCGCGCCAGTTCTATTAACTATAAATTAGGAGTGTGACTATAATGACCGTTAAAAATAAGCAATACGGGAGAAGCCTCGCTGGGGCTTGTTTTTTCAATATAATGTCTTAACCAGTCAGTGAACAAATTTGATTGGATCGAACTAGATGGATGAACTTTTCCAATCGACCCACGTGGTACACCTTTCATTAAAATATTTTCTAGAAAATATCATCATTGGTGGCACAAACATACCAGAAGCACTCACGCAGCAAACAAAAGTACATAGTAACCCGCGTTCTGCAGCAGTTAAGGCTCCAATCTGTTTGTCTCTTTTTTACCTACAATCGGTGGTATTTTAGATTGCACAATTGTCAAGCCAGTATCGTCTTGATACGAGCGTACGAAGTCCCCATTGGTCTGCGTAATGATAAAGAGTTTTTATGACGCTTCAAAAAGAGATCCAACCAAGCAGGCTCAGCTACTTCATTTCTCAAACTATTTTCGGTGTTGATAAGCCATTCGTCTTACATCCATCCTTGCCAGTCCATAATATTTCGACTTCTTAAACAAAATATATTTCACTTAATTTTTTTCCAGCTCAGGTGGTATTATAGATTTTCTTCCGAGAGGTTTATGCACAAGCAACTCTAACGATGCTTGATAATTCTTCACTAACCATTTCAGTGTAAATCTTGGTACACAAAATATTTTTACAGCCTTTTTATACTCCATCGACTTTGTCCTAACAGCTTCAAATGCCGTTTTCATTTGGTCAGGATCCCTTTTTTTTTCTTTTCTTTACAGATGGAGATATCGAAGTTTGTCGGGGCATCTGTAGCAGAATATTGAAAAAAAAGATAAATTTATGTCATACATCATATATGGCCCCCCGGGTCCATAATACAAACAATATAAGGGGGCCAAATTGCATATATCAAATAATATATAAACGAACCATATTAGAGATATCAATAAGAAGATTTTTCATAATCCGACAGGAAAACGTTCACCGAACACAATGTACAAATTACGAGAGCTAAGGTTCAGTATTACCGAAAAAAATTAATGAAAAGCAGAGTACATTTATACATTCAGAAGTTTGGGTGATGCGCTTTTCGATTTGATCAAATGACAAAAGTACGTAACGCCCTCGTCTGAAATTTTTGCACACTAACATACACAAGAGCTACGCGGTTGCACAAAAATTGACTAGATGGCGTGCTTCTAAATTATAAATATCGAATGGGGGCCAATATACTTACAGGGGCCACATTACCACCTTCTGCTTTATTAATATGAAATAACCACTTAGCGAAAAAAACATATAGTGTTCTGGTACCGATATGTAGATATTTTAGTAGGGTTCCAGATCTCAAACAGGAAAATTGATAATTTCCTGCAATTTAGGAATGAATTTCATACCAACATTAAGTTTACAGCACAAATAGAAATTAATAACTCAATACAATTATTAGACCTGCCAATAACAAAATCGACAAAACCAATTTCATTTATACCATCTACACAATATAAACCTTCACAGACTCAACTATTCCCAAGGATACATTCAATCACTTAAATCTTAAACCAACAGCTCATAATTCAATGATCCATAGGGCCCTCTCCAATCCAATGCTACCGAAAAACTTCAAAATTGAAATAAATACTGAGAAACATTGCCTTAAATAACGAAATTCCCCAGGTCTTTAGAGACAGAATTATCCAACGAGAAGAAAAACATCAAATAACACAATTACTATATTCAATGAAAGATACTTCCTTGAAAAATATACGGTAGTTTCAACTACGCCAGTCCTCTCTTAAAAAACTTGAGCAACTATAGTTCTAAATTTAAAATAACCACCTCTTTCTCAAGTGGTCTGAACTTGAACAAATTATTATTCAACTCTAAACAAAAAACAGACCAATTCAAGAAATCAGAAATTTACAAAATTACTTGTGATGAGAGTATGGTAGCTTATGTTGACAGGTAAGAATTTCGAAATCAGATTTCAAAAACATTTATCCTATCACAATACTTCTCCAATATGCGAACATCTAAGACCTTCAAAATATTCAATAACATAAGATAATATCAAAATTCTTCATAATTTAGATGAAGGAAAGAAAATTTATCTGTTGGAATGTTTAGTAATCAATAAACTTTAAAAACCCAAGTTTAATTACTCTTGATAGCCAGCTAGACATTAATTCCTCTCCATTAATTAATTAATATCAAATTAGGTTAGTATCTATATAAGTAAGTTCATTTCCTGTAGTTGACCACTTGGCTTGACCTGAGTGAAACCGGTAACGTTTGTAAAAATAAAATTGTGGAAAGTATAAGATATATTTTGATAATTTGATTGAAGTGGGCGTTACTTGATGAAAATCGATATACATATTTTCAATGAAATAAAACTAAAGTATTTAGATTATCACTATGTTAACAAAACAATGACCGGCTTAACCACACTGTGGCTTCATCAGATAGATACAAACTAATGAACAGAGTTATTCCTTATATATTAGTCTTATTTCCTACTTAATATCCATTTGGTACAAGTACAAGGGGCACGTTGGAAAACTCATCGGAGTTTCTTACTTTATGAATTGAAAAAATTGAGTAAAGGAGAAGGACTTAGATCCAATTGACTATTAAGTAACCTACCTGAATTCTTTTCTTTGTTAATTTCTAAAATTTCCCATAGATTGAGTTTTTGCCTATCATTTTTATTGTGCAACATTTTGAAATTATCATTAAAGATATGATTTTATTCGAGTAAGTGTTTAGAATAATGGAAATCTGGTTCATGATAATTAAAACTACGTTTGTACTCAAATAACTTCGAAATTTCTGAAAGTTCTACCGATATAATTTTATTACAATCCCCGCAAGACACTTCATAAGCACTGGATTTATTACCTTTATCCATTTTAGATTTGCAGTTTTTGATATGTCGGCCTAAAGAATTATCAGTTCGGTATGCTATATTGAAATTATAATGCGAGAGGAATGATTTTAATTTTACACTAGGATTACCAATATAAGTGAAGCTGTCGAATTTTATGTTAGAACTTTTTATACTTGCAAATACTTCCTACTACCTCGATTGCTTTTTGAAATTTTCTGCGTGAAATCATGTTCTCAATCATACTTGGACTGTAACCGTTATTGAATGCTATTTGTTTAATTATATTTTGCTCTTTTATAAAATTATTTTGTGACATTGGGATATCAATGAGTCTATGTACCATACTATTGTAAGCAGCTAATTTATGTGGATAAGGATGTGTAGATGAGTTGTGAATAGTAATATCTGTGTATGCGATGGCTTATGAAAAATAGAAAAATCATGTTTGCCGTTAATTTTAGTGAAAGCTAAATCCAGAAAGTTAATGGAGTTTTCTGTTTCTATCTCTAACGCGAATTTAATGTTATCGTGAATTTTTTTAATGAATGTTTCGAATTACTCTAATTGTCTGTTTGTGCCAGTGAAACAACAAATGATATGGTCTACATATCGAAACCCATAAATAAAGTGGATGAATAATGGATGTTGTTGGATAATTTTTCAATATTATCCATGAAAATTTCAGAGAGTAGAGGGCTCAGGGAATTACTCATGATTGAACCTTTTTACTATTATATAATACTCCATAGAAGTTAAAATAATTTTGTTCTAAACAAATTTCTAAAAGGTGTAAGTGATTGAATTGCCGGCCTGACATTATTAATTGTAAAGGCGTTGTTGATGAGTTTCACTGTATCACTAGGTGGAATACTAGGGAGAGATTTACTACATCCCATGACATAAGTTTAGCGTTCGGTGAATATATATATATATATATATATATATATATATATATATATATATATATATATATATATATATATATATATATATATATATATATATATATCTTCAGATGCGGACTTAGATTTAATGGACTTTAAATTTGTATTTTCGAATTTCTTAGGTTAAAAACTATTGAACACATTCTGAAGTAGTAAGGCTGAAGAGTGTTTTAGGTGTTTGGCTTGCGATGAATAATTTAGGGCTATTTCTGTTTCAATGCCTAGCAGATCGAAATGGAGACGAGCGTTATCTGACTCTAAATTGTGTTCATCGATAAAGATCCAACTAATAAATTTCAATTCATAGAAAAAAACGCTTTAGAGAAAGCCAAGTCTATAATACTTACCAACCAAAAATATAAACTTTTCATTGACAACCCGCAATCACCAAAACTTTACTCCCTCATCAAGCTCCATAAAACGTGACATTCCATTAGACCAGTAGTTTCATATTTTCAAGCTCCAGCTGCAAACACTTCACGCTTTCTCATAGACATGATTCAATGGTAAGCTAATTTTGAACCTAAATTCTCATCAAAAAACTCTTCAGTCCTTATAAATAAAATTCAGCACACAATACTACCACCGAACGCTAAACTTATGTCATGGGAAGTAGTAAATCTCCTAGTGTTCCACCTAGTGATACAGTGAAACTCATCAGCAACGCCCTTCAAATTAATAAAGTCAATCCGGTAATTCAATCAGAAATCTTACAACTTTTAGAAATTATTTTAACTTCAATGGAGTATTATATAATAGTAAAAATGGTTTAATCATGGGTAATACTCTCAGCCCTCTATTCGCTAAAATATTCATGGATAATATTGAAAAATCAATTCAAGAACATCCGTTTTTCAAACACTTTATCTATTGCTTTAGATATGTCAACGATATAATTTATTGTTTCACTGACACAAACAGACCATTAGAGTCATTCAAAACATTCATTAACAAAATTCACGATAATATTAAATTCACGTTAGAGATCGAAACAGAAAACTCCATTAACTTTCTAGATTTAACTATTACTAAAATTAACGGCAACCATGATTTTTCTATTTTCATAAGTCATCGCATACAGATACTACTATTCACAGCTTATCTACACATCCTCATCCACATAAATTAGCTGCTTGCAATAGTATGGTACATAGACCCATTAATATCCCATATCACAAAATAATTTTATATAAGAGCAAAATATAATCAAACAAATAGCAGTCAATAACGGTTACAGTCCAAGTATGATTGAAAACATAATTTCACGCAAAATTTTCAAAAAGCAATACAGGAAGTATTTCCAAGTATAAAAGTTCTAACACAAAATACAACAGCATAACTTATATTGGTAATCCTAGTCTATAATTAAAATCATTCCTCTCGCATTATAATTTCAATATAGCATACCGAAATGATAATTCTGTAGGCTGTCATATCAAAAACTGCAAATCTCAAATGGATAAAGGTAATGAATCCGGTGTTTATAAACTGTTTTGCGGGGATTGTAATAAAATTTATATCGGTAAAACTTTCAGAAATTTCAAAGTTAAATTATCCGAACACAAACGTAGTTGCAATTATCATAAATCAGATTTCCATTATTCTAATCACTTACTCTGAGAAAACCATTACTTTAATGATAATTTCAAAATTTCACACAATGAAAATAATAGACAAAAACTGAATATATGGGAAATATCAGAGATTAACAAAGAAAAGTATTTAGGTAGGTTACTTAATAGTCAAGTAGATCTAAATCCTTCTATTTTACTCAATCTTTTCAATTCATCAAGTAAGCAATTGCGATGGGTTTTCCAACAAACCCCTTGTACTTGTACCTATTGTAATATTAAGTAGGAAATAAGACTAATATACAAGGAATAACTCTGTTCATTTGTTTTATCTCTCTGATGAAGCCACAGTGTGGTGAAATCGGTTATAGTTTTGTTAACATAGTGAAAATCTAAATAACATAGTTTTATTTCATTGAAAATAAATATATTCTTCTTCATCTTCGTTGAAAATTATCAATAAATCATCAATATTACTCATTACATTTCTATTCCTCCTCCTGACTGCAAAACTGCCGTATAAAACTTTAAACTTAAACAAAACTACACTTTCATTCTGGAGCTCCTTTCTAACAAATTTTCTTGTGAAAACTAACATAATATTTGATGCTCAAAAGAAAATATACCACTTCTAAATAAACCTTAGTGACTCTCCCAATTTTTCTTTTCTACGAATTGTAAAATTACAAAACCGAATCCTGTAAAAGATAACAGCTAAATGAAATTATCCTCCTAAGTTCACTTCAATTGGAAACTCTTTCGTTATTCATCCTTTCCTCTTTAACTTCAGAGTTATAAAACCTAATTCCCCGAGGATAACGAAATACATAAAACTCGAACGAAAACCCAAAATTGAATCAATTTTAAATTCCCGGATTAGCTGGGATAACAATGTGTATATATTTTTTCATCCGAAGAACCAGAATTTCGAAGTAAACAGAAGATTATTTCAGGTTACCGTGTAACTGAACTCCACTAGCATCCACAACTTGAAATATTATAAATATAATAATCTCTTTCAAATCTATATTACCCTTCAATGGCGAAATATTCGGAAACATACCAAGCCCAACTTTTAACCATGAAACCTGATGACTTTAGGATTTTCTGAGCGCATGAATGTCTCGTCCCTGATACATTAGTAACAGTTAGTCTATGAATGAGTTGTGAACAAATATGTATTCACATTTTTTCTTTCATATGCGCGCTTCCTTGGAATAGGCGAACCTGTTACACCACCAGGGAAGAATTGAGGTGTCTGTTTACTCGCTTCTTGAAGAGGGCCAAATTGTAGGATGTTGGGAAGATGTTGGACGGAAACGAGTTCCACAGCTCACCGGCCCTGTAAACGAAGGAATTCTTATCGAGAGAGGTTCGAGGGGTCGTTTAATGTACCGCAATATGATGGGAACTCCTTGCCATTCTAGTGCTGCGGCAAAACATGCGTTTTCCCAAAACCAAGGTCTTTCAGCTCCTTGGAACATCTTCCGTAGAAGTATCTGTAAAACAGAGAAAGCTCAGCAACTTGACTTCTGAGAGGCAGCGGTTGGAGATCGCGGGTGATCTCCGGGTGGTCGATGAGGTGAACATCCCGTTATTGCACACTATCCAACATTTGCAACGAAGGTATGGGCGCAGATCCCCATATATGAGAACAATATTCCAAAGCAGGTCGAATCTGCGCCTTATATAGAAGCAACAGTTGAGATGACGTGAAGTATCGCTTGACCCTGAAAAGAAAACTAAGTATAGCTGATGCCGACTTAGCTATTGCTGATACATGTTCATGCCAGCCGGAGTTGACCGTTATTCCGAGAAGGTGCATCGAATCTATGGATGCAATTTGTTGGCCTTGCATCATTAGAGGAGGTTCTCCAGCAGGGACCTTTCTAGAACATGTAGTTGCTTGCGCCTTGCTCTCGTTGAAGCTCACCAGGTTGAGCTGACCCCACTCAGATATTCTCTGTAAGTCAGAGTTTGAGTTATTAATTTGTTGACATCTCTGACGCTCAGATTCCGCAGCTGTAATCAGCCTCAGACTATTGAAAGATGAAACCAGGGTACAATCGTCTGCAAAACCGTAGATCTTGTTCTCTGTAGATGAGAGAAGATCATTTATCTGCAAAAGAAACAAGGTTAGCGAAAGAATGGATCTCTGAGGTACTCCTGCTTGCAACCGGAAACAATCAATTGTTGTACCGTCGACCACAACTTGTATTGATCTATTTGAAAGAAAGCTACTTATTCAACCCAGCATTTTTTTGGAAGCCCATATACAGCAAGTTTATTCAACAAGGCTGCATGCCAAACTCTATCGAAGGCTTTAGAGATGTCGGGGGCTATTGCTATAGATTGCCCATGCTTTTTCATCATTGATGTACAAACATGAGTGACATAGGCGAGCAGATCTCCTGTCGATCTCTGCCTGCGAAAACAATACTGACGGTCGTTAATAATTCCCTGCAACTCAAAATATTTGATGAGTTAATCATTTATGACTCTCTCCATCACCATGGAGATAATGGGAAGAAATGCAACAAGGCGGTAGTTTTGGGGTAAGGACTTCTTTCCTTTCTTTGGGATTGGTTCAATTCACGCTATTTTCCAGCTGCTCGAAAATGTTTGGCTGAAACAGAATTAGATGAAATGATTCCTATGTTTAACTACGTCTCGACCTTCAGCATCGAATTGTATTACTTACGAAATGTAATTTGAAGTACTTTCTGCTCGAACAGATTACTTGCACATCTACATAATACTGTTAGACAAGACATCGGTCTTTCTGTTCAGGATATTTCGAAATAATTCAATATTTTAGATGCTATGAGATTCGTTGGACAATCTTTTAATGAAGTTTCATAAAAACCTATCAATAATTCGCTGAACAAATTTATTTTCTTTTCTTCACCACCGATATCCTACGAACTTCACTTTATTAATAAATTCAGAGGCAGGTATTGAGGTTCAAGATTGCTGGTTTTATACGATCAAGAGCTGATAATAAGGGAGCTTGAAAAATGCAATAGCATGAGTAAAAAGTTAATTCAATTGTTGAATCTGAAATTTCAAATGACGATTCCAAGCTGCTTAACTTAACTTTAACGATAAGCGCATTTTTTCAACACAATGAGAAAATGCAATAGGCATGATGACAGTCACTAAGAATCACGGAAATTATGAAATTGTTATTTAGGGTGCAGATTTTGCATAGAAATTATTTATTTTCAGATTGAAAGTGCGATTATATTTATTGGAGTAGAAATAGAAATTGAAAACATAACAATTCGCCATATTACATCGAACACCAATCAGAAGCGCGTGACGTCACGCTTTCGTAAATATCATTCAGACATTTTGTATATCGCTAGAACAAGTGCATCAAAGAACCAGCTACTAGGATTCATCAAGGCAAATAGCTAATATATGCCTAAAATCGACTTGATAATGGTGGTAGGATTTTTCGGGTCAAAAAATGGTTTCTGCTCAGTTAAATTTAAAGTTAAGTAAGAATATACCTAAACTTTCTGATGAAATGCCTGTGGGTTCTAAATGTTTTGTGGATGTATTTTTCTCTGATAATTCTTTTTCACTATATTCAGTTAGAATCTTTCTTCGTTTTTTTGAGAACATAGTTTCGTTCTACAATATTAGAAGTTTGTTTTCTTCTGTCCGGTTGCCATTCAAACCTTGTGGGAATTCACCCTCACTTTATGCACACTCGTGAAATTGAACCTAGAACATGATACTGAATATGGTTTTTCATCATTCGGTAACTGGAATAAAAATAAAGTTTTTATGCAGGCAACCAATTTATACTGCTTATTGCAAATTTTTTTTATCTAAGTTCCATTTGACTATGATGTATGAGTATATCGTTTTGTTTATCAAGAATAGAGAAAATAAAGCAAAACCTCAAACATGATGGATAATGATTATGACAATTTTATGTCGATTACTACAATGTAAATGAAGTAAATACTCACGTCAAAATGGTCTTCGCAAAAATAAATTACCGAATTTGAAGATATGGCTGCTGGGGCTAGCTTTGCAAGATTTAGCCACATATTTCTGAGTTTTTCCTTCATTGGAACGTTAACAAACAACTTGTTTGGAGTTTTTAATAATGTATTATTACATTGAGGAACTGCACACCATCAATACACATAATAATTCATGATCATTGTACAGAATAATTCAAATTATGTATCAGAATTGAACAATTAGATGAAAGCTGTCAAGTGTCTACAAGTGGCGTAGAAATTGAATTGTATTTTAAAGAAAGTAAATTTATCCTTCAAAAACCTTAATTTTTGTCAGAAATAAGATTTATTTTGAATATAGTTGATGCGTAAAAACATCGTAGAGTACTTTCTCAAAATCAGTCATAATGCACATTGGCGTGCTGAGAAAGAATTTCGCTTTAGAAGAGTGTTGAAATTATGAGAAGCTTTCAACGTATAAATAGCTCAATCGTTGCGTAATAAAATTTCTCATTATCTTATATTTTATTCAAAAATATAATACCATAAGACTCTTGTTCTTAATGAAGACCTTTCATGGGTCTATATGACGATTCATTCGAATTCGTCTCAAATTGACTCCCACTTATAGCGGGGTCATCCCTGTACTTTTGAAAATTTTTGAAAGGATTACAAAATATTGAATATTCCGTTATTTGCGCAATATTGGTCCTCCAGTTTAAATATACTTGTTCGAATTTTTTTTAATTTCATGTAGTGCTCCTTGAATAAGCGGATTTGATAGATCTTAATCTCAATATCTTCATTAATTCATTGTTCTAATTCTTATTTCCAACCGCTGCTGTTACGATGTTGGCAACACTCCTAACGCGTAGCCGTTTAACATGTTGCCTGCATCGATAAAATCTGGCGTTCCTATTGCATGTGAACGAATGTCATAGGGGTTCATTCATTTACGAGAAACATCAATAAAATCTTAATAAAACTGTAGATAAAATATTTTCATCGTAACATACATATGAGCCGATATGTAAGGATAATAACATTTGATTAAATTATTTTGTGAAATTGCTCAGTATTTCTCGCTTTGAGACTAAATAAATCAAACAATTGAACAAATGAAGAAAAACACGACGCTTCCGTTTCAGGTTTTATCTTATTTTGAAAAAGTAACAATTAACACATTACAATGTTATTTATACCTAAAACAGATTAGAAAAGTGGGGAATAATTGTAATCATGCTGGTCGTTAATTCTTGGTAGTTTATGTTTGTCAGGTCTTGCTTTTGTTACTGAATGTAAAATTGAGGTTTCTGTGAAATCTGAGAAAGGATTTTAGTTTATACAATTTTCAAAAAGAGCAGTTGTTAATGTAATATGAGTTATCGCTTTTTCATGCTCGTTTACTTTGGTATTGATGGAAAGACCAATGTGACCTATATAAAAAGCAGGACAATCATGGCAATAAAATTAATATACACCGCTTTTATCACTTGCACAAATCGATCTTATTTGCCAAGAGTTAACAGTTTTCCTACATAGTGTTGATTTTATTCTATGCCAATATATGCCATAATATAGTACTTATTTGTGAGACATAATAAAAGCTGTGATATTTTATTGTTTCGAGAACCTGAAGGGTGGGATAAATCAGGATAATTATCATGTTTGTTGTTTTTTTTTTAGCTATTGTTTAGTCTATGATGTTATGGTCGTACCGGTTATTTGGCACTAATATTTTCAAAATTCTTATTTCCCTTTAAAAGTTTATTCGTAAGTGCAAATGTGAGTAATCTATGCAAGAATATATGAAACGTGGACATTTTGAATTTATGGGGATGGGGAATACTATTATGGATTAAGGTATTAGTGAACGTTGGTTCATATTATTATCTGTTCTTATAATTTGAATATCTGAAAGATTAAGTACATCTATTTTCAATTTCCATATTGAATTGGATTGTATAACCAACGATCATTGATACCCTAATCTGTAATAGTAGTTCACATCCGCATAAAATCAAAATGTCCGAATTTCATACATTTGTGTGTACTCACAGTTCCCCTTTCACGAAATTGAAATTAGAATTTTCAAAATATGAACGATCATAACATCATAGATCATTGAATAGCTAAAAAACGACACAAATAACACTGCCCGACAAGATTTTCGTAACACAAAGCAGATCTTTATTTTTCTAATAATAGAAAAATCTGTCTTTTCAATGGCTCAATAAGATCTATTTACATTTGCAGGTAGTAAATTTAATGAGAAGACGGTTAGCTAAAATGAACTGTGCATAAAAATGAGATTATAAATCAGTCATCAGTTGAGTTTTGTGAGAGTTTCTCTGTATGTGGAGAGGAAAGTGTTTTAACTACGGAAATCTCGGGACAAAAGTGCCGGAGTTGCGAAATCTGCTCTGACAAATTTGCTTATATTTGTGGAGAATATATAGTGAAATCAAAAACCAGGCCATTTTCTGAAAGTGGCTACTTCTTATATTTTGGTGTTTCAATTGGAGATCTAGACAAGTAGTGGGCTCTCCATGTGTGCTGTGTTAGTTGTAGTGTATTATTGGTGCAATCGATGAATGGGAAGGGTAAAAGCATGCCTTTTGCAGTGCCGATGGTATGGCGACAACCCACTAACCATTTAGAAGATTGCTATTTTTGCCAGACAAAGACTGAAGGGTATTGAAAAATGGCAAAGCTCAAGATGGACTATCCAAGTTTGCGGTCTCCCATGCGACCTGTTCCTCATAATATAAATTTATTCCGAGAAATGTTGTTTTGGAAGATGCATCATCAGGCAGCTTCGAAAAACAGTGCACCCACCCCACTTTTATACCAGGTTCCAGTTTCGGCGTGCCACATTTTATTGTTCAAAGCGAGCTAAATGATTTTGTACGTAATTTGGAGTTATCAAAGGAGCACTCAGAAATTCATAGTGTCTGTCTTAATGAATGAAACTTATTAGCCAAGGAAACGAAAATTACCATTTTCAGAAAAAGGCTTGCTCAGTTTTCTGTATTATACATTATGGAAAATTCGTGGGTTCGTGTTCTGATATTGACCGTTTAATCAAGCAACTTGATATCGCGCATTCCCCCTCTCAGTGGCGTTCATTTATAGATTCGTCTAAATACAGTTTAAAAGCTGTGTTGCAGCATAATGTGTAATGGAAGTTTAAAATCCTCTATACCAGTTGCCATTTAATGAGAAAAGAAGAAAGTTATGGAAAAATGCGCAGTGTTTTGGCATTTTTATTGCAACACAAATCAAAACATTGCTGGACGACGTTACCTTCACAGAAGAGCTTACCAGTCAGGAACTTAGAGCATGGAACGTATTCGTTAGTGTTGTAAGAGGATTTTTGGGCAACAGTATGGATGAAAACTACCAACAGTTAGTTAAGATTTAGCTACAAATAGCTCGGTGCTGGTATGTCATTGCATCATTAACATTTGAAATTTTTTCCTGAACATTTGCGAATTGTTAGTAACGAGCAGGGTGAAAGATTCCGCCAAGATATAAGGACAATGGAAATTTAGTATTAAGGACCATGGGATCCAGCCATGATGGGGAATTGCAGCTGGTTTTTGAAAAGAGAAGATATGACCCCTAATAATAGGCAAGATTAGAATCAATAATAAAATATTTGATTATTCAGCCCAATACGTATCATAATTCAACTGAGGAATACTTGCTTTCAAAGACGGAAAATATTTCAGATCCTTTCTTTTCAGTTGATCTATCATAAGTTGCAATTTACTTAATCAATAATAGTTTTTCCTTTACCTTGAAGCTCCAAGTTAAGGATGTTTAAGTGCATTGTGATGTCAGTAAAAATGCCAAATAAGTCAGCCATTTTTCGTTTTTCAACATCTTAGTGTCATCACCTCTGTCGTTTACAAAATATGTTATTTCGGGCAATAATTCTTGAGTCCTTTCTAAGAATTTTCGGCGACTCAACCACCTGACGTCCGTTTATATAAGATATTTCAAATGACGCGATCGTAGCAGCTTTTGATTGTTTGCTGGTCTTGTGAACATGGTTTGTTCTTTTTTCAAACAAGATATCAAATCAAGTACTTTTCGTTTTTTCAATTCACTCTGTGGTGGAAAATCTTTTCCATAGTTTTTATGAACCGTTTTATGATGTTTCTCTAAGTTACCACGCTTAGGTATTGCAACTGACGCACGACAAATAAGACAAATGCACTTATCCTTCACCATACAAAAGAAAAATTCTTCCTCCCAATCGTTATTGAAAGGATACGTTTTAGATTTCTTCGTTGCACTCATTTTGTACTATTTAATAATAAACTTTGTATCGATGTAATATTGCCTTCAAGTTACAATTCAGAGTGACTCCAATTCCTGTAGCCGCAACATTTATATCGGCGTGAACAAAAGTCTCGAATGTTCCCGTCAAACGCGCCGCCCGAAATTTCTAGAAAAGCGGCAAGAATAAAAAGCTCGACTTTCTTTGACAAGTACCGCGCGTTCCTTTGATAAAGCCGCCCTTTGCCGCTAGAGGACTGTTATTTTATTACGTAACACATTTTTGTACTTTCTACTACTTTAACTACTCATTAAACAATTTTTTCTTGTCGAGATCTGCTCAAAGAGCACTCGCGATTGACCGTTTGAGCACCCCTGAACTATAATATATATGAAAAATTCGAGGATATCCAACAATGAATCAGAGAGTAATATAATTCCAATAATTTCAGCTTAATCGAATATATTCAATAATATCACTTGCATATATACCTAAAATAATCTTGACTTGAAGACCCCTTCTACAATACGAGATACGTAATTAAAATACAGATTGTGCACTAGAAAGAAGAGAAATTAAATTTTTAATTTAAATCCAATTGCGGGGAAGCTATAATAAAATCAACACAATCAACCTGGAATTACCAATTTCAACTTCACTTAGAAAAAGCACAGTTCTTCCTGAATTTATCGGTTCGAAACATGCAACCACTATCAAAGAAGAGCGGAAATTGGTTGAATAACTCATGATCAGTTTCAGTATAAATACAAAAATCCAACAAATTTCAATAAACTGGTTTACTGCAGATTCTTTATAATCGATCACGCGAATTGATGGCGAAAAGCGGAAAATAAACAGTATAGACTTCCATAGAGTTTTCAGTTTACATATTATTTCATTCTGAACGAATATTCAAAAATTGAAAGATATATCGAATCGACTGAACAAATATCGCTGAATAATTCCTGATTGAAAATAAGTTTTAGTGAACGGGATTTATTTATCGACGTTGGAGTGCTAGACAAAGAGAATTTACGAAGTATGTTACTTGAAAAGGACGACAATTTTTTCTTCTAAAGGTTCTTGTTTGGAAATTGGTGTTTATATATCTCTTTTCAGATTTATAACCAAAACGCAGGAACATTTTCTTAGAAACCAGATTTTTTCAGGATTATCTGGTACCATTCTCGTACGTTATATTTTCGGGAAATAGCAGCACCCATTTTACTAGAATTGTTGAAAGATATATCGAATCAAATAAACAAATATCATTGAATTATTTCTGATTGAAAATAAGTGATTGTGGGCAAATAACGTTTAGGGAACGAGATTCATTTATCGACTTTGGGGTGCTAGACAAAAAGAGTTGACGAAGCATATTACTTGAACAAAACGAAAACTTTTTCTTCCTTAGATTCTTGTGTGAATACTGTTGTTTATATATAATAAAAAACAAGTACTGTGTTTTAAGGAATTTTACTTAATAATTGCGATTCGTAACGCGTTTCACTACACCGTAGCTTCTTCAGACGAATGATTATGCAGAAAAATGTAAATGAGAATATAACTATAAATGTTCTTGAGTAATTAAAAGCTTATTGGTTGCTTCTTCTTAAGTGGTTATTTATGACAGGTATATCCAATAAAATTAAGGAATAGATTGCTCCCCGAAAAGATTCAATAGAGGTGAAGGGCTTAAATCGACTTGTTCATTGATGAGTCTACCTGAATGTTTGTATTTATTGATTTCTAAAGTTTCCCAAAGATCTACCTTCCAATATTTATTATCTGTATGCAAAATTTCAAACTGTGGGTCGAAAGAATGATTATTTTCTAAGAGATGATTCGCGTAATTTGAATCTGATTTTTTATTTGAAAAACTGCGTTTATGTTCCGATATTCTAATATTAAAATTTCTATGTGTTCTACCAATGTAGAAATTATCACATTATTTGCCTAAATTATTATTAGTTTGGAAAGCTATGTTGAAATTATTGCTACTTAAGAATGATTTCAGTTTCTCACTTGTAATGCCAACTTAGGTTAAAGTGTTGAATTTTTGTTTAAATTTATCGACAGGGTAAACTTCATTCAATGCGATTCTACTTTGTTTTTATTTAAAATATTATTTATTAGTTTGGGATTGTAACCATTATTTTTGGCTATTTGTTTAATCAAATTTAGTTCTTTGTTGAAATTTTCTGGTGATAGCGGGATGTTAATCAATCTATGAATAAAACTATTGAATGCTGACATTTTATGTTGATATGGATGACACGACGAGTTATGTATTATAATATCTGTATGTGACGGCTTATGGTAAATTGCGAAAACATGTTTTCCATTTTCATTCGAAATTGTTACGTCTAAGAAATTTATCGAATTATTGCTTTCTATTTCGGTTGTGATAAAAAAACTAATAATAATTTAGGCAAATATATAAAAATAATAAAACCAAACCAGGTAAAAACAATAAATCAGGTGTTTATAGATTGAATTGCAATGACTGTGATAATTTCTACATTGGTAGAACACATAGAAATTTTAATATTAGAATATCGGAACATAAACGCAGTTTTTCAAATAAAAATCAGATTCAAATTACGCGAATCATCTCTTAGAAAATAATCATTCTTTCGACCCACAGTTTGAAATTTCGCATACAGATAATAAATATTGGAAGGTAGATCTTTGGGAAACTTTAGAAATAAATAAATACAAACACTCAGGTAGACTCATCAATGAACAAGTCGATTTAAGCCCTTCACCTCTATTGAATCTTTTCGGGAGCAATCTATTCCTTAATTTTATTGGATATACCTGTCATAAATAACCACTTAAGAAGAAGCAACCAATAAGCTTTTAATTACTCAAGAACATTTATAGTTATATTCTCATTTACATTTTTCTGCATAATCATTCGTCTGAAGAAGCTACGGTGTAGTGAAACGCGTTACGAATCGCAATTATTAAGTAAAATTCCTTAAAACACAGTACTTGTTTTTTATTATTGATAATGGAATTTTACCAAGTAAAAGCCTCCCAAATTCAAATGTTGTTTATATATCTAAATTCAAATATTCGACCAACACGCAGGAATATTTTTTATGAAAGCAGGTTTTCTTTGGTTTACCTCGTATTTCCCTCGTATGTTAGGTTTTCGGAAAATAGCAGTACCAATTTTATAAGAATAGTTGAAAGATATATAGAATGAACTAAACAAATAAAGTTGACTTATTGGAAAATGAGCAATATTTCAAGATCGCTGGAACGTTTTTTTCACTAAAAAATTCGAATGGGGCATTCAGTCGATAACTCAGTCTTTTCTAAACAATTTGACCTATTGATCTTAAAAACATTCCAAGAATTGGTAAAAAAGTAGTGTGAAGAATTTTTTTTATTCTGATTTTCAGCTGAAATCGAAATATTTTCTTCACCTCATGGCGTTGGCACTCCTGCAGTAGTAGTGTTTTTCATGGATGTTCTAGGAAGACAAAGAACCATTTTTTACTAAAACCAACTGCGTAATTCAATCACTAGATTGAACCATTCCCATCATTTTGAGGGGTTGAACTCGAATATTGATTCAGAATTTTGCCAATTGTCGTCAATAATGTTTCTCTTTTCCACCATTGTATGCACTTCCCGTTGTGAAACCTCTGAACATAGACTGCATGCATTAACTCTATGATAAATAAAAAATAATAAAATATCATCGAGTTTTAGACGACAGTTGAATTTAACTCGAATTTTATCTTGGTGTTGCTTGTTTTTGACGTTTGAAATTGTTAACAATGGTTTTAACAAATGAGGATAAGCGTATCATTGAATGTTTATTTGTGCGTGGCTATACTGCTAGGCAAATATTATGCCAATTTTCAGCCCTAATTAAATCTAACTTAACCTAACCTAATTACCAGAGAAGTACAATCTATGATCTTGAGGAAAAATTTCGGTTACCTGGGTTATTAGGAAGAAGATCAGGATTATCGTTTCCCAAATATCTCAGAGATGCCAACTGTTAAAAACATCTGCGAGAATAATAATACGACATGATTGTGTTTAGTAAATTACATGAGTAAAACATTCAACAAAAAGAATCAAGTACTCAGAATGGAATATGACCTCCATTGGCATCCACAACCATCTGCACTCGTCTTCTCCAGCTCTCTAGGATTTCGAAATTACTTATTGATCAAGATTGTTCCTACATTCTTGAATTTTTTGACTCAAATCCTCACAATTATTGAAAAATAACACCATTTATATACACCATCTCTTCCAAATGACCCCACCAAAAATAGTCGCACGGATTAAGATCGGGACTATTTGGGGGCCATTGTTCTGGTTCGATGATATCGTCTACGCATTGTCTTAGATAATCCATAGTATAGTGGTTCGTATGACATCTGGCTCCATCCTTAAATCAATTGAAATAGATTTTTTCAATGAAATAAAAGTATGGTATTTAGATTTTCACTATATTAACAAAACTATGACTGGTTTCACCACACTGTGGCTTCAACAGAGTTATTCCTTATAATCACCTCAAAAAAGTCTAGGGAACACTTCTGAATATCGATATATCGTATCCAGAACGATCAATATGGATAATTTTTTTAAAGAAATGAACACCTGCATCAATTTCTCACCAAATTATGTAGAGTGCCGCAACAGATTTCAGTTTTTTTATAAAATACTAAAAATGCAGCAGATGCGACGCTGCTTTATAATCATTTCATGTATTCAGTGTTTAAAATCAGTTAGTTGGCACTTTTTTTCTGTCGTTAGCACAAATAAAAGATTCAAGTTTTGTGATTCGACCATGGAAAGACGACATTTGACTAGAGAAGAGATGTTACGAGTCGTTGGCATGCTCCAAGCTGAGAGATCACAACGGGACGTATCCAGGGTTCTGGGAAGTAGCCCAAGTGTCATAAACCGTTTATGGTCGCGTTTCAATGAAACAGGTAGCGTAGAAGAACGCCATACAGGTCGTTTCAGGATTACTACAATCGCCCAAGACCGATTTTTGGTTTTACAAGCCAGAAGAGATCGTACTACCACAGCATCTCAATTAGCTCAAGAGCTACCACGAGTTCATAATGGACAAATTTCCGACCAAACTGTGAGAAATCGACTGCACGAAGGTCAACTCCACTCTAGACGTCCTTTAAGAGTTCCAAAGCTGACCCATGGAAATCGCGCTGCTCTCTTAGCTTGGTGCCAAGAACACGTAAACTGGGATCAAGAGAGGAGGCCCACAGTTCTCTTCAGTGATGAATCTAGATTTAGTTTTTATCCCGATTCGAGAAGAATTCGAATATGGAGGGAACCTAGAAAGCAAAACCTTCTACAGCATTCTCGAGAAGTTGTTAGACAAGGAGGCGGATCAGTGATGTTTTGGGGAGGTATACGCCTTGGTGGAAGAACTGACCTCGTTTTCATACAGAACAACCTCACGGAAAATTCTTACGCAAATGAGTTTTACCTGTTGTGGAACCGTATCTCCAAACAATGGGTCAAAATCCACTCTTCCAACAAGATAATGCCCCTCCTCATCTTTCAAGAGAGTTGTCTTGAACGTTCTCGAAGAGAATGATATCGATCTTCTACTGTGGTCATCCTGCTCCCCAGATCTGAATTCCATCGAGCATGTGTGGGACACCCTAAAAAGAAATCTCCTGCATCAAAACGTCTTTCATCATGAACAGGAGCTTCGATTAACAGGTCAGGGGGCTTGGAATGACTTAGGCCAAAATGTAATAGACAATTCAATATTGCATGCCGCGAAGATGCCCAAGTGTCATTAATAACCGAGGTGGACCTTCTGGGTACTGAAAAATATAAGTGCTTCCATATCGTTTCGAAAATATTAGTTCAGCATTTTTTTGTGTTCTACCAAATTTCGACATTTTCAAATTTCAAATTTTTTTATATAAGCTGCTTTGGAGAAGTCGAATATTATTTTGTTTTCTTGAGAATACATTATATACAATACATCCTAACAAAACCGAAAGATTTCTATAAATTCGAATCATCAAATTCATATTTTAAAGATATTGGTAAGTGTTCCTAGACTTTTTGAGGTGTATATATTAGTCTTATTTTCTACTTAATATTACAATAGGTACAAGTACATGGGGTATGTTGGAAAACCCATCGGAGTTGCTTACTTTATGAATTGAAAGGAGTAAAGGAGAAGAATTTAGATCTAATCGACTATTGAGTAACCTACCTGAATTCTTTTCTTTGTTAATCTCTAAACTTTCCCATAGATTGAGTTTTAGTCTATTATTTTCATTGTGTAAAATTTTCAAATTATCATTAAAGTTATGGTTTTCGTCGAGTGAGTGATTAGAATAATTGGAATCTGATTTATGATAATTAAAACTACGTCTGTGCTCGGATAATCTTTGAGATATCTGGAAGTTCTACCAATATAAATTTTATTACAATCCCCGCAAGACAGTTATAAACACCAGATAACCTAAAGAATCATCAGTTCGGAAAGCTATATTGAAATTATAATGTGAGAGGAATGATTTCAATTTTAGACTAGGATTACCAATATAAGTTAAGCTGTTGTATTTTGTGTTAGAACTTTTATACTTGGAAATACTTCCTGGATTGCTTTTTGTAATTTTTCGAGTGAAATCATGTTCTGAATCATACTAGGACTGTAGCGTTATTGACTGCTATTTGTTTAATTGTATTTGGCTCTTTAGTAAAATTATTTTATGACATTGGGATATTTATGAGTCTATGTTGGTGAAACCGTTCATAGTTTTGTTAATATAGTGAAAATCTAAATACCATATTTTCATTTCATTGAAAATATGAATATCGATTTTCATCAAGTAACGACCTCCTCAATCAAATTATTGAAATAAATTTCATTTAGATACATCTAATTAGGGACACCCTGTACACTGACAGCCGGTTGAGAGTAAGTAGCAATTTCTGAAAAACCTAGTCCTTTGGCTTGCCAATGAAGCAAGAACGAAAGATCTAGCTCTAAAAGTTATAACGGAAACAAAAATTGTCCGGTTTTCTCTGGCGCACCTACATATCACTTGAGAAAAACGAAAATATGTTTCTTCCTTGGGTTCTCGTCTGATTATTGGTATTTATATATATCAATTGAATTGATTATCATTATTGAATATCAATTCAAACTTGTGACCAACACGCAGGAACCATCTTTTAGAAAGTAGCTTTTCTTTGGATAACCTAATATTATCCTCGCAAGTTGTATTTTCAAAAAAGCAGCACCAATTTTATTAGAATTGTATACCTCAACCGACGTGAAATAATCCAGAATTGCGAGCGAAAACAACATAGCTCAATATTTTCCGGAATGCAGCGACACAAATTTTACTACAACTGCGATTACAAATAAAATCAACGGAAATACCAATGCCTGTATAGAGCTAATCAAGCGACAACAGAAAGAATACTTTACTGAGCGGAAAATCAAATAAGGTAATCATCACTGTTAAAAGCGTCTGGATGCGGAAACTGAACTTGACAGAATGATATTTATGAATCTTACAAGGACCTACTGTCCCATCTTTCAGATTTTCCAATTAGATTACAAGCAGAGATTGGTTATTCCACTTCAGCGACGGTTTCCTTTATTATTTAGTTCATACTTATCAAGCCAGAATACCAACGAAAAAAGGGGATCGATTCTGATCAAAACGAATGCGATATCGGGAATCAAGATTCAAACGGAAAACTAAATGGAAATGAAAATTACAGGTACATAACTTTTTATAACTTTTATAATCATAATATTTAATATGAATTTTCATGTCACAAACTGAGTAAAATCCCATGCAAATTTCTTACCCTTTTATGCACCTTTATATCTTCTCCTTGAGTGTGGTTCTTCCAAACATTATTTCAGTATTTCATTACTTTGTAAGGAAGTTTTGAAACTATTTCTGGTATGATCCAAACTTAAAACTGAAAAGATGGGTAATTTCCTTTAAATCTTTCAGGCACTCTTTCGCTCCTTCAGAGGTAATGTTTTTCACTCTCTAATTTAGAATTTGAATACCAATTTAATGCTTGTAATCAAACTTTCCATACAACATTTCAACCCCTATTTTGCAACTTTTGGTTCTGAAACACTATTGTAAGCTTCGTAATTTTTCTTGTCTCATATTTGAAAACTCACTAATATCATATAAATAAATTTTCATTTCTCCAATTAAAAATGGAAAAAAAATTCAACCGAAAAACAACCCTGATAAACAAAGCTGTAAGAATCAAGAAACATATATTAAATGACTCATAGAGACGAAGGGCCATTTCGATTTTGAGTCTCCGACCATTGACATATTGCAACAGCGCAGGACGACCTTTCCACCGCAGTTTGTATAATATGTATATTTTCGGAGGACTTATATCTTAAGTTTGTTAGATATATATTCTGTCATAAAAGTACCGGGAATTAGTTATTTAAAAAATCTGCCAAAAAGATTGTCAGAATTTTTGTTGTTGTTAAGTTGGCACAACTGTTTTCTACTGAAGCAGAGTTTCAAGGAAATCTGTCATTCAGTTTGTGTAGAGTGCTCGATTTTGGCAGTTCTCAAGAGTGTGTTTTATGATGTTTACAATAGATAAAAATATCGAAAAAACAATTTGTCTCAAATATTGTATTACAAATAGAATTTCGTGTACCGCATCTTTGAAAATGTTACAAGAAGGTTATGGTGAATCGACTTCATCGATAAAACAAGCATATGAGAAGTATACTGCATTCAACAGCGGCCGAGATGTGGTGGAAAATTTGCCTCGCTCTAGTCGGCCATCAACATCTTCAACTGAAGTCAACATCGATAAAATCAAGAAAATGATAGGTAATGCAGTTTCTGTAATTCACCAATTAATTCGTACCGTTTTAAACGATTGTTTGGGTATGAAACTAGTTGCCCTTCACCTATTTCCAAAAGACCTATAGTGACTTCGAGCACAGTTCTTCCTGAATTTATCGGTTCGAAACATGCAACCACTATCAAAGAAGAGCGGAAATTGGTTGAATAACTCATGATCAGTTTCAGTATAAATACAAAAATCCAACAAATTTCAATAAACTGGTTTACTGCAGATTCTTTATAATCGATCACGCGAATTGATGGCGAAAAGCGGAAAATAAACAGTATAGACTTCCATAGAGTTTTCAGTTTACATATTATTTCATTCTGAACGAATATTCAAAAATTGAAAGATATATCGAATCGACTGAACAAATATCGCTGAATAATTCCTGATTGAAAATAAGTTTTAGTGAACGGGATTTATTTATCGACGTTGGAGTGCTAGACAAAGAGAATTTACGAAGTATGTTACTTGAAAAGGACGACAATTTTTTCTTCTAAAGGTTCTTGTTTGGAAATTGGTGTTTATATATCTCTTTTCAGATTTATAACCAAAACGCAGGAACATTTTCTTAGAAACCAGATTTTTTCAGGATTATCTGGTACCATTCTCGTACGTTATATTTTCGGGAAATAGCAGCACCCATTTTACTAGAATTGTTGAAAGATATATCGAATCAAATAAACAAATATCATTGAATTATTTCTGATTGAAAATAAGTGATTGTGGGCAAATAACGTTTAGGAACGAGATTCATTTATCGACTTTGGGGTGCTAGACAAAAGAGTTGACGAAGCATATTACTTGAACAAAACGAAAACTTTTTCTTCCTTAGATTCTTGTGTGAATACTGTTGTTTATATATAATAAAAAACAAGTACTGTGTTTTAAGGAATTTTACTTAATAATTGCGATTCGTAACGCGTTTCACTACACCGTAGCTTCTTCAGACGAATGATTATGCAGAAAATGTAAATGAGAATATAACTATAAATGTTCTTGAGTAATTAAAAGCTTATTGGTTGCTTCTTCTTAAGTGGTTATTTATGACAGGTATATCCAATAAAATTAAGGAATAGATTGCTCCCCGAAAAGATTCAATAGAGGTGAAGGGCTTAAATCGACTTGTTCATTGATGAGTCTACCTGAATGTTTGTATTTATTGATTTCTAAAGTTTCCCAAAGATCTACCTTCCAATATTTATTATCTGTATGCAAAATTTCAAACTGTGGGTCGAAAGAATGATTATTTTCTAAGAGATGATTCGCGTAATTTGAATCTGATTTTTTATTTGAAAAACTGCGTTTATGTTCCGATATTCTAATATTAAAATTTCTATGTGTTCTACCAATGTAGAAATTATCACATTATTTGCCTAAATTATTATTAGTTTGGAAAGCTATGTTGAAATTATTGCTACTTAAGAATGATTTCAGTTTCTCACTTGTAATGCCAACTTAGGTTAAAGTGTTGAATTTTTGTTTAAATTTATCGACAGGGTAAACTTCATTCAATGCGATTCTACTTTGTTTTTTATTTAAAATATTATTTATTAGTTTGGGATTGTAACCATTATTTTTGGCTATTTGTTTAATCAAATTTAGTTCTTTGTTGAAATTTTCTGGTGATAGCGGGATGTTAATCAATCTATGAATAAAACTATTGAATGCTGACATTTTATGTTGATATGGATGACACGACGAGTTATGTATTATAATATCTGTATGTGACGGCTTATGGTAAATTGCGAAAACATGTTTTCCATTTTCATTCGAAATTGTTACGTCTAAGAAATTTATCGAATTATTGCTTTCTATTTCGGTTGTGATAAAAAAACTAATAATAATTTAGGCAAATATATAAAAAATAATAAAACCAAACCAGGTAAAAACAATAAATCAGGTGTTTATAGATTGAATTGCAATGACTGTGATAATATCTACATTGGTAGAACACATAGAAATTTTAATATTAGAATATCGGAACATAAACGCAGTTTTTCAAATAAAAAATCAGATTCAAATTACGCGAATCATCTCTTAGAAAATAATCATTCTTTCGACCCACAGTTTGAAATTTCGCATACAGATAATAAATATTGGAAGGTAGATCTTTGGGAAACTTTAGAAATAAATAAATACAAACACTCAGGTAGACTCATCAATGAACAAGTCGATTTAAGCCCTTCACCTCTATTGAATCTTTTCGGGGAGCAATCTATTCCTTAATTTTATTGGATATACCTGTCATAAATAACCACTTAAGAAGAAGCAACCAATAAGCTTTTAATTACTCAAGAACATTTATAGTTATATTCTCATTTACATTTTTCTGCATAATCATTCGTCTGAAGAAGCTACGGTGTAGTGAAACGCGTTACGAATCGCAATTATTAAGTAAAATTCCTTAAAACACAGTACTTGTTTTTTATTATTGATAATGGAATTTTACCAAGTAAAAGCCTCCCAAATTCAAATGTTGTTTATATATCTAAATTCAAATATTCGACCAACACGCAGGAATATTTTTATGAAAGCAGGTTTTCTTTGGTTTACCTCGTATTTCCCTCGTATGTTAGGTTTTCGGAAAATAGCAGTACCAATTTTATAAGAATAGTTGAAAGATATATAGAATGAACTAAACAAATAAAGTTGACTTATTGGAAAATGAGCAATATTTCAAGATCGCTGGAACGTTTTTTTCACTAAAAAATTCGAATGGGGCATTCAGTCGATAACTCAGTCTTTTCTAAACAATTTGACCTATTGATCTTAAAAACATTCCAAGAATTGGTAAAAAAGTAGTGTGAAGAATTTTTTTTATTCTGATTTTCAGCTGAAATCGAAATATTTTCTTCACCTCATGGCGTTGGCACTCCTGCAGTAGTAGTGTTTTTCATGGATGTTCTAGGAAGACAAAGAACCATTTTTTACTAAAACCAACTGCGTAATTCAATCACTAGATTGAACCATTCCCATCATTTTGAGGGGTTGAACTCGAATATTGATTCAGAATTTTGCCAATTGTCGTCAATAATGTTTCTCTTTTCCACCATTGTATGCACTTCCCGTTGTGAAACCTCTGAACATAGACTGCATGCATTAACTCTATGATAAATAAAAAATAATAAAATATCATCGAGTTTTAGACGACAGTTGAATTTAACTCGAATTTTATCTTGGTGTTGCTTGTTTTTGACGTTTGAAATTGTTAACAATGGTTTTAACAAATGAGGATAAGCGTATCATTGAATGTTTATTTGTGCGTGGCTATACTGCTAGGCAAATATTATGCCAATTTTCAGCCCCTAATTAAATCTAACTTAACCTAACCTAATTACCAGAGAAGTACAATCTATGATCTTGAGGAAAAATTTCGGTTACCTGGGTTATTAGGAAGAAGATCAGGATTATCGTTTCCCAAATATCTCAGAGATGCCAACTGTTAAAAACATCTGCGAGAATAATAATACGACATGATTGTGTTTAGTAAATTACATGAGTAAAAACATTCAACAAAAAGAATCAAGTACTCAGAATGGAATATGACCTCCATTGGCATCCACAACCATCTGCACTCGTCTTCTCCAGCTCTCTAGGATTTCGAAATTACTTATTGATCAAGATTGTTCCTACATTCTTGAATTTTTTGACTCAAATCCTCACAATTATTGAAAAATAACACCATTTATATACACCATCTCTTCCAAATGACCCCACCAAAAATAGTCGCACGGATTAAGATCGGGACTATTTGGGGGCCATTGTTCTGGTTCGATGATATCGTCTACGCATTGTCTTAGATAATCCATAGTATAGTGGTTCGTATGACATCTGGCTCCATCCTTAAATCAATTGAAATAGATTTTTTTTCAATGAAATAAAAGTATGGTATTTAGATTTTCACTATATTAACAAAACTATGACTGGTTTCACCACACTGTGGCTTCAACAGAGTTATTCCTTATAATCACCTCAAAAAAGTCTAGGGAACACTTCTGAATATCGATATATCGTATCCAGAACGATCAATATGGATAATTTTTTTAAAGAAATGAACACCTGCATCAATTTCTCACCAAATTATGTAGAGTGCCGCAACAGATTTCAGTTTTTTTATAAAATACTAAAAATGCAGCAGATGCGACGCTGCTTTATAATCATTTCATGTATTCAGTGTTTAAAATCAGTTAGTTGGCACTTTTTTTCTGTCGTTAGCACAAATAAAAGATTCAAGTTTTGTGATTCGACCATGGAAAGACGACATTTGACTAGAGAAGAGATGTTACGAGTCGTTGGCATGCTCCAAGCTGAGAGATCACAACGGGACGTATCCAGGGTTCTGGGAAGTAGCCCAAGTGTCATAAACCGTTTATGGTCGCGTTTCAATGAAACAGGTAGCGTAGAAGAACGCCATACAGGTCGTTTCAGGATTACTACAATCGCCCAAGACCGATTTTTGGTTTTACAAGCCAGAAGAGATCGTACTACCACAGCATCTCAATTAGCTCAAGAGCTACCACGAGTTCATAATGGACAAATTTCCGACCAAACTGTGAGAAATCGACTGCACGAAGGTCAACTCCACTCTAGACGTCCTTTAAGAGTTCCAAAGCTGACCCATGGAAATCGCGCTGCTCTCTTAGCTTGGTGCCAAGAACACGTAAACTGGGATCAAGAGAGGAGGCCCACAGTTCTCTTCAGTGATGAATCTAGATTTAGTTTTTATCCCGATTCGAGAAGAATTCGAATATGGAGGGAACCTAGAAAGCAAAACCTTCTACAGCATTCTCGAGAAGTTGTTAGACAAGGAGGCGGATCAGTGATGTTTTGGGGAGGTATACGCCTTGGTGGAAGAACTGACCTCGTTTTCATACAGAACAACCTCACGGAAAATTCTTACGCAAATGAGTTTTACCTGTTGTGGAACCGTATCTCCAAACAATGGGTCAAAATCCACTCTTCCAACAAGATAATGCCCCTCCTCATCTTTCAAGAGAGTTGTCTTGAACGTTCTCGAAGAGAATGATATCGATCTTCTACTGTGGTCATCCTGCTCCCCAGATCTGAATTCCATCGAGCATGTGTGGGACACCCTAAAAAGAAATCTCCTGCATCAAAACGTCTTTCATCATGAACAGGAGCTTCGATTAACAGGTCAGGGGGCTTGGAATGACTTAGGCCAAAATGTAATAGACAATTCAATATTGCATGCCGCGAAGATGCCCAAGTGTCATTAATAACCGAGGTGGACCTTCTGGGTACTGAAAAATATAAGTGCTTCCATATCGTTTCGAAAATATTAGTTCAGCATTTTTTTTGTGTTCTACCAAATTTCGACATTTTCAAATTTCAAATTTTTTTTTATATAAGCTGCTTTGGAGAAGTCGAATATTATTTTGTTTTCTTGAGAATACATTATATACAATACATCCTAACAAAAACCGAAAGATTTCTATAAATTCGAATCATCAAATTCATATTTTAAAGATATTGGTAAGTGTTCCTAGACTTTTTTGAGGTGTATATATTAGTCTTATTTTCTACTTAATATTACAATAGGTACAAGTACATGGGGTATGTTGGAAAACCCATCGGAGTTGCTTACTTTATGAATTGAAAGGAGTAAAGGAGAAGAATTTAGATCTAATCGACTATTGAGTAACCTACCTGAATTCTTTTCTTTGTTAATCTCTAAACTTTCCCATAGATTGAGTTTTAGTCTATTATTTTCATTGTGTAAAATTTTCAAATTATCATTAAAGTTATGGTTTTCGTCGAGTGAGTGATTAGAATAATTGGAATCTGATTTATGATAATTAAAACTACGTCTGTGCTCGGATAATCTTTGAGATATCTGGAAGTTCTACCAATATAAATTTTATTACAATCCCCGCAAGACAGTTATAAACACCAGATAACCTAAAGAATCATCAGTTCGGAAAGCTATATTGAAATTATAATGTGAGAGGAATGATTTCAATTTTAGACTAGGATTACCAATATAAGTTAAGCTGTTGTATTTTGTGTTAGAACTTTTTATACTTGGAAATACTTCCTGGATTGCTTTTTGTAATTTTTCGAGTGAAATCATGTTCTGAATCATACTAGGACTGTAGCGTTATTGACTGCTATTTGTTTAATTGTATTTGGCTCTTTAGTAAAATTATTTTATGACATTGGGATATTTATGAGTCTATGTTGGTGAAACCGTTCATAGTTTTGTTAATATAGTGAAAATCTAAATACCATATTTTCATTTCATTGAAAATATGAATATCGATTTTCATCAAGTAACGACCTCCTCAATCAAATTATTGAAATAAATTTCATTTAGATACATCTAATTAGGGACACCCTGTACACTGACAGCCGGTTGAGAGTAAGTAGCAATTTCTGAAAAACCTAGTCCTTTGGCTTGCCAATGAAGCAAGATCGAAAGATCTAGCTCTAAAAGTTATAACGGAAACAAAAATTGTCCGGTTTTCTCTGGCGCACCTACATATCACTTGAGAAAAACGAAAATATGTTTCTTCCTTGGGTTCTCGTCTGATTATTGGTATTTATATATATCAATTGAATTGATTATCATTATTGAATATCAATTCAAACTTGTGACCAACACGCAGGAACCATCTTTTAGAAAGTAGCTTTTCTTTGGATAACCTAATATTATCCTCGCAAGTTGTATTTTCAAAAAAAAGCAGCACCAATTTTATTAGAATTGTATACCTCAACCGACGTGAAATAATCCAGAATTGCGAGCGAAAACAACATAGCTCAATATTTTCCGGAATGCAGCGACACAAATTTTACTACAACTGCGATTACAAATAAAATCAACGGAAATACCAATGCCTGTATAGAGCTAATCAAGCGACAACAGAAAGAATACTTTACTGAGCGGAAAATCAAATAAGGTAATCATCACTGTTAAAAGCGTCTGGATGCGGAAACTGAACTTGACAGAATGATATTTATGAATCTTACAAGGACCTACTGTCCCATCTTTCAGATTTTCCAATTAGATTACAAGCAGAGATTGGTTATTCCACTTCAGCGACGGTTTCCTTTATTATTTAGTTCATACTTATCAAGCCAGAATACCAACGAAAAAAGGGGATCGATTCTGATCAAAACGAATGCGATATCGGGAATCAAGATTCAAACGGAAAACTAAATGGAAATGAAAATTACAGGTACATAACTTTTTTATAACTTTTATAATCATAATATTTAATATGAATTTTCATGTCACAAACTGAGTAAAATCCCATGCAAATTTCTTACCCCCTTTTATGCACCTTTATATCTTCTCCTTGAGTGTGGTTCTTCCAAACATTATTTCAGTATTTCATTACTTTGTAAGGAAGTTTTGAAACTATTTCTGGTATGATCCAAACTTAAAACTGAAAAGATGGGTAATTTCCTTTAAATCTTTCAGGCACTCTTTCGCTCCTTCAGAGGTAATGTTTTTCACTCTCTAATTTAGAATTTGAATACCAATTTAATGCTTGTAATCAAACTTTCCATACAACATTTCAACCCCTATTTTGCAACTTTTGGTTCTGAAACACTATTGTAAGCTTCGTAATTTTTCTTGTCTCATATTTGAAAACTCACTAATATCATATAAATAAATTTTCATTTCTCCAATTAAAAATGGAAAAAAAATTCAACCGAAAAACAACCCTGATAAACAAAGCTGTAAGAATCAAGAAACATATATTAAATGACTCATAGAGACGAAGGGCCATTTCGATTTTGAGTCTCCGACCATTGACATATTGCAACAGCGCAGGACGACCTTTCCACCGCAGTTTGTATAATATGTATATTTTCGGAGGACTTATATCTTAAGTTTGTTAGATATATATTCTGTCATAAAAGTACCGGGAATTAGTTATTTAAAAAATCTGCCAAAAAGATTGTCAGAATTTTTGTTGTTGTTAAGTTGGCACAACTGTTTTCTACTGAAGCAGAGTTTCAAGGAAATCTGTCATTCAGTTTGTGTAGAGTGCTCGATTTTGGCAGTTCTCAAGAGTGTGTTTTATGATGTTTACAATAGATAAAAATATCGAAAAACAATTTGTCTCAAATATTGTATTACAAATAGAATTTCGTGTACCGCATCTTTGAAAATGTTACAAGAAGGTTATGGTGAATCGACTTCATCGATAAAACAAGCATATGAGAAGTATACTGCATTCAACAGCGGCCGAGATGTGGTGGAAAATTTGCCTCGCTCTAGTCGGCCATCAACATCTTCAACTGAAGTCAACATCGATAAAATCAAGAAAGTGATAGGTAATGCAGTTTCTGTAATTCACCAATTAATTCGTACCGTTTTAAACGATTGTTTGGGTATGAAACTAGTTGCCCTTCACCTATTTCCAAAAGACCTATAGTGACTTCGAAAATTGAATCGCGTAAAGGTCCCTAGAATGCCAGAACGAGTCAATTTCGGGCCCACATTCATAAAACTAGTGATGAAGCATGCGTTCATGAGTTTGACATGGAAATCAGTCAACAAGCTTCAGAATGGCGGCTCAAAACTGAATCGAAACCGAAAAAACCACGTCAAAGTCGATCAAAAGTCAAGGTAATGCTGACTGCTTTTTTAGATTATCGCAATGAGGTGCACCAAGAATTCTTGCCAGAAGGTCAGACGGTAAATGAAGAATATTACCTGTGCGAAATGAGAGAGCAAATCTGTCGAAAAACGATAGGTATGTTGATTATGCACCACGATAATACACCATCTTACAAGCCTATCATTGTGAATGAGTTTCTGACCAAAAACTCAACAAATACCATCGAACAACCATTGTATTCACCTGACATAGCTCTAGCCGATATTTTTTGTTGAGAAAACTCAAACTACCACTTCGGGGTTTTGAATCGATTGAAGACATAAAAGAGATTTCGCGTTGAGAACTGAAGTCGATTCCGGAAAAAGCGTTTGAAAAATGCTTTGATGATTAGATTATACGTTTAGGTGAATATATTATTTCGAAAGGGGCCTTCTTTGAAGGCGATAGAATAAATTTGGTTGAAAATAAATATTTTGTGTTTTATTGACCAATATATTTGGCGGAGGTCCTATATAGCTTGAATTAGAGGGGGACCTATCCATCGCAAAATATGTTTACAGAAAAATCTGATGTGGCTACATTTTCGCAGTTTCATACAGGGTATCACAAGGTGAGTAACCTATCAGACGTTTATGAAGAACTAATAATGCTATCGTTCTGAAATTTAGGCAGTTGATGTAGCTGGTATGAAACTCTATTTCTAAGATATTTTCATCTCAACGATATTTCCGGTTATACCGGCAGTGCATACCAACCTACGCCCGATACGTGGAGCTACAATATCTGCAAAATAGGCCTAGAAGAAGTCGTAGGAAGATCACTTCTGAAGAACAAGACAGCTTTTGTGTCAAATTGCAGAAAAAAACCCTAGTGCGTCGCACCCGATACTCAAAAGGCAATTTCTGGAAGCAAGAGGCATCAGTATATCAGTCGAAATGATACGTCAAAGATGTTCAAGGGGTTTATACAGCAGAAGGCCCTTAAGAGTTACAGAGCTAACCAGACAACAAAAAATTGACAGACGATACACCAATCGAACACCAAAATTCTAATATTGAGGATTGGCGAAACATCCTTTTTTCGGAGGAGAAATGGTGTTTGATCAGATGACCGCTGGATTCGGGTTTCAAGGGGTCGTGGAAGACAAGCTAAACTCCGAGCAGTAAGACGAATTCCGAAATACCAAGAGGGCAGGTGATGATTTGATGTGGCATTATGCTGGGAGGCAAAACAGATTTGATTTCGTTTCCTGGGAGTGTAATGGCTAGAAATTACATGGACCTAATGTTGGAGCTCATAGTGAGACTCTGGCGAGTTGCTCACGGTGAGAATTTCACTTTTATACCGCATACCAGTCTCCTATTTTTTTTATTTGTTTCTTTCTTAAAATAAACCTTAATTTATTTCTATTTTCAATTGAACTATCTCAAAAACGATCAACTTTAACAATCCTTCGAAATTTCCAAAATCCCTGAGGTTATTTTCAAAATATCGGGTGATATTAATTTGGTTAGATGTGTATATATATTATATTCTGCTTTTATTGAAGTCAAACTATGGAATACCTGGATTATTTGCAGCAAAGTGAATCTCAATATATTCTCTTGTGGATTCTTGAGTGTTTTTTTAATGATACCGACAAATATTGAAGAAAGACATAGCACAGTGTTCGATACTTTAACGCAACATGTTTCTTATTTCTTATGATTCATAAAATCAGTGAGAATTTATGAATTTTCTTCACATACTTTGGTTTCAGTTGAATATCAGTTTTATTGACGTGAATACATTTGTCTGAGGAGAATATCAATATTGAACCAGCTTTATCGTGAAATTATCAAATTATTCACAGATTCTTATCTTGAAAAATTCATAATTTTGACATTCCCTGCTTTTTATATTTATTTGATTTATTTCAAACCATTTCGATCAGATAAAGATGTGAATTTCAGATTATGTACGAAACTTTATTTCTTTTTACAAATAATTCAGTATTGCGGTATAATATATTCAAATAAACTAGAAGAATATCCACGGACCACATTCTACGCATTCCCGAGATCCTGACAAGGATTATATAGACAGTTCCTCTTGAAAACTGGACAAAATACTCTAGAAAAATATCTCCATTATTCTCTGGGTCACATTTACCCTTTAATAAGAAATATTTAGATACTGCTGACATGGAGACTTTATGGGGATCGTCCTTTTCATGAAATTTACTCGTATACTTGAAATGAATGAATAACAGTAACTGGAGGCCGGATGTTGAGTAGGATAAAGGAGAGAAAGGACTGGGTTACAGAAACAATGTTTCCACCATAATAATTCCCTTGTCCTCGAATGTCAAAAGTTTAAAATCGACCATGAAAACATATTCTATGCTTAGGTCAGAGGATAGATGTTCAGTTCGTTATCCAATAGTATTTATAATCAGTCTTTTGAACATTTGGACTACGAAATGTGACAATTTTCAATGAAATGAATATTATTACGAAACTCTTTATTAATTGACGCCAGGGGCGGCTCATTCTAATGTGAGAGAGTGAGAGATTATCTATGGTAAATGCCCAGCTGATTTGCACGTTCAAGATTATCAACATGAACAACAGTGATTGTGTTTTGCAATTAGCAATAATGACTGCTCTCAATTTTCTCCAGATTAGGTTAGGTTAAATTTCTTTTTTTCCGTGTGGGGTTGCTAGTCCCCCATCGGACGCCTCCCCGGGTGACGGATAGGGGCACGCTTCCCAGTGATGAAAGGAAACGGAACTCCTACAGCACTATTCTTTTCAATGAAACCCAAATGGCTAAAGAAAATGAAAGTATGGCCCTCAGTCCGGGGCACCCTTTAAGTGGGGAGAGGGTGCTAAGAATCCCCCCGTACACAACAAACTATCCAAAATATCAGATCTACAACAAGACGACTAGAATTGCGACATGGAACATCCTAGGTCTAAGCGAGGTTCGATGACCAGGTTCCGGTAAATTGAAGACAAAGCATGGGTTAATTTATTACTCTGGAGGCGATGATCCCAAACACCAATATGGCGTGGCCACACTCATTTCTACTGAATTGGAACCATCTATAATAGACTTTTTTCCTTTGAACGACCGCGTCATGGTTCTTAAGCTTGCAACAACTCATCGTGTTTTGAATGTCATTCAATGTTACGCTCCAACAAATGACAAATCGGACGACGAAGTTGAAGAGTTTTATGCCAGCCTGGAGAAAGCGATGAAGTTAACAAAGAAGGGTGAAATAACAATCGTGCTTGGGGACTTTAACGCTAAAGTAGGAGCAAGAGCTGAAGGCAACATCACTGGCCACTTTGGACTCGGTGTAAGAAACGAAAGGGGTGATCGAGTTGTGCAGTTCTGTACTGAACACAACTTATCAATCACCAATACTTTTTTCAAATTACATCTCCGACGGCTGTATACATGGAGATCTCCAGCTGACAGAGAAGATCATTTGATTCGAAACCAAATAGATTTCATTCTCATCAGATCCGAATTGCTAGAATTTGTGAAATCTACCAAAGCATTTTCTGGCGCTGACGTTTCCAGTGATCACAACCCAGTTGTGATGAACCTACAGATGCACCGTTTTATACCAGTTTCCAGTGATCACAACCCGGTTGTAATGAACCTACAGATGCACCGTTTTATACCAGTTAAGCGGCCAGAAAAAATTAAACATATGAAGAGCTTAGACGATAGTCAAATAAGGGCAAAAGTAAGTCAACGACTTGAAGAAGGACTGGAAGCTGCTGAAACATCTGAAACAACTGACGTTGAGCGCCAGTGAAGTGCTTTGAGAGAAGTGCTTACATTCACCCAAGAAACCGACATAGGACTAACCAGCACAAAAAGAAAACAACCTTGAATGACTGACAAAATTCTTCACATGATGCACGATAGAAGAGAACTGAAAACAAAAAACATCGAACGATATAGAGAACTGAACAAAATAATTCGAACAAAATAATTCGAAGAAAAAGAGCAATGGCTAATTAACCAATGCACAAAAATTGAAAATCTCCAAAAAAAGCATGATATATTCAACATGCACAAAAAGATCAGGTAGATAACAGGAAGACAACACAAAGCTAACAGTGGAATGTTAAACGGGGCCAACAACGAGTTACTGATCGGGGTCGAAAAAAAGCTGAAACGATGGAAGGACTATATTGAAGAACTTTTTGGGCAAGATCGAACGGAAAGCCCGCAACCTGAAGAATTTAATGAAACTAGTCCTTGCATTACAGCGGAAGAAGTTATACGAGCAATAAAGCTTCAGAAAAATGGTAAAGCTATTGGCCCCGACGAAATCTATGCAGAGACGCTTAAGCTAATGACACAGCAAGAAGAGGCTGGCCTTAAGCTCTTAACAGCACTGTTTAATAACATCTATAGAGCCGGTAAAATCCCTGCAGACTGGCTCAAATCTGTGTTTGTCACCCTGCCCAAAAAGACCAATGCGACAAATTGTGATGACTACAGAATGATTAGCCTAATGTCGCATGTTCTGAAAACCTTTCTACGAATTATACATATTCGAATCTACACCAAATGCGAGCGAGAAATCGATCCAGTTCAGTTCGGTTTCAGAAATGGCCTAGGAACGCGTGAGGCTCTCTTTTCTCTTAATGTACTCACCCAAAGATATAGAGACATGAATGTCGATGTTTACGCCTGCTTTGTTGACTATCGGAAGGCTTTTGACTGCGTTTCACATAAAAAAATGGCGGAAAATCTATAAAATACCGGGGTTGATGCAGAAGACTTACGCATTATTGCAAATCTTTATTGGCACCAAACTGCACAAGTGGGAGTTAATGGGCTAACATCTGAACAGGTAGCAATACGGAAAGGTGTACGTCAAGGCTCTGTGCTGTCGCCTCTATTGTTTAACATTTACTCAGAAGCAATATTCAGGGAAGCACTTGAAAACATAGACACAGGCATTAGAATAAATGGAAAACTACTTAGTAATATCCGCTACGCAGACGACACCGTGGTACTAGCTAACAACCTTCAAAACTTACAGAGAGCCATGAACCTTATTGTAGGGCATAGCCAACGCTTTGGACTATCTGTTAACGTTAACAAAACTAAAAGTATGGTGTTTTCTAAGCAAGCAGTGGAGGCTGTAATACGCATTAACAACCAACCTGTGGAACAAGTGCATTCGTTTCGGTATTTAGGAGCCACGGTGAACGACCAAAGTGACCCGAAAATTGAGATCAAATCTCGAATCGAACAAGCCCGTAAAACTTTCGTTGGCATGAGAGACCTTTTCGTCAACCGCAGACTTAATCTTCAGCTTCGTATGCGACTACTTCGTTGTTATGTTTTTCCTGTCCTTACTTATGGATGTGAAAGTTGGACTTTTAATCCAGAAATGGAGAGACACATAGACGCTTTCGAATTGTATCTATACCGTAGAATATTGCGTATCTCTTGGATGGAAAGACGGACAAACATCGACGTCCTAAATACAATGGGAAAATCACGAGTGTTGATGAGAACCATCAAAGATAGAAAGCTCCTGTACATCGGGCACATCATGCGCGGCAAAAAATATGAGATCCTTCGCCTGATTATTGAGGGGAAAGTCCAAGGAAAAAGATCAGTTGGACGACGCCAGAACTCATGGCTGAAAGATCTACGAAAGTGGTTTGGAAGAACGTCCACTGAAATTTTTAGAGCTGCATTGTCGAAAACAATTATTGCCAATTGGATCGCCAACCTTCGTTTGGAGACGGCGTCATAAGAAGTAGAAGATTTCTTTACAATCAACCCAAAATTTGTTAACAAGGCCAACCATAGTTGGAAGTTTTTCTCTCTCGTTCAAACTATCACAAAGTTCTTATCTGTCAAAGGTCTCTACCTAACTGACACACACAATTGAAGGCAGGCACATGATTGTAATGAAAATTAGTCGAAAATCAAGCGCCGAAAACTGCGGGAAGTTCGGGGGCGGGAAACAACTCAAATTTGACAATAAACACATTCCATGCACACGGCAGTCACTCACTATTTCGATGAACTGAGGCTGAGCTGGATGAGGAGAGTTTTATAATTATTAGTTATTATAAAGTTACACTAGTAATAACCCCCTCCGGTTAGCTGAAAATTTTTTCTAACACTTTTTGTTCAATACTTTTCCTATTAGCTTTGACGAATTTTCGGTGTACACTCATTAAGCATAACGCACTCAGTCTTTCCTCACTCATAGTGTTTCCTAGCCATGTCTTAACTCTCCTTAGTGTACTAAAAGACCGTTCTATAGAAGCAGTAGTTGACTGCAAAGCTATCAAAATTTATAAGGCGTGCCTTATATATCAGTTTCCTTCAAAAGGTCAATTACTTCGAGCTCCTTCAAGTTGTTGTCATTTATATTCTTGTCACTCCACAAATTAAACCACAGATCCAATTCTGCGACGATATTTGGTAAATGGTAGAACTTTGAAAGATTTCGCTATTTGTTAAACTTCCTTGATGCTCATTTTTAGCATATGATATGAGTGTAGTTTTGTTAGTGCAAAAGCAGTGATGTTTTTTTCACAAAATCGTATATTGGGTGAAGTTGTTATTGAGTCTAGGTAAGGTATGATGAATGACTGCCTCCAGTACTAGTTGTCTGTTTGCGATGGGAGGTTTCTTCTGTGTTGCTGTAATTGTGCCTGACGCGGTACAGAAATTTCAATGATTACCGCTGCAGCAATGGTTTGAGCATTTTCAATCAATTCTTTAGATATCCTTTCAACATCCTTTTGAACGGCAGCCAAGATTTGAAGATTTGTTTTATATGGTTTCTTACCATGATGAGGTTAATAGATTTCGCTTGAAGAGCATTAGCTACAGGTTGCAGAAGGGCAGAATATTTAGCAATTATCACAAATGCTACAACACATACGACTTTGTTAAAGCCGCATGAAGGTGGTAAGCAGATTTTCTTGTCCTACAGTTTCCAACTACAGCAATTTTTTCCCCAAAGATTTAACCACTTCTGGGAAATGTTAAGAGAATTTTCTTATGCTTTTATATTTCTCAGACCATCTTGTCCTACATAGTCTCGATAGATTAGGTGACGAGCCTTTGCGCGAGCTGGCGATTCCCTGAAGAAACTTATAGTATCTTTGATTGTTGCTATTGTGTTTCTAATCTCCGGTATTTCGTTAATATTGCTCACTACGAGATTCAATCTATGGCTTGAGCAGTGGATAAACGATGTCGAGAAACTTCCTCCTGAAAATTGCCTGCACTCCGCCCTCCTCGACAGCCATTGTAGAACAGCCATCGAAACCAAATCCGACACAATTTTCCTTCGGAAGATTTTGGTTGACGATGAAGTTGTCAATTGCTTCTGCTATCGATGAGGCATCTTGACCTTTCAGTTCTACGAAACCCATAAATTCTTCACGGATTATCTTTATCATAAAATCACAAACTGATAGAAAGCTGCTGCTCTTTTCCAGCTATATCTGCTGTTTCGTCAGCCATGATAGCGAAAGCTCTGGGTCGTTTCACATCTGTGATAATATAATCTTTGATTACTTCACCACATAAGACTATCAATTCGTTTTGGATTTTGGGTGATATCTAGGAGGCATTTTTACGACATATCTCTAAATGATGTTCCAAAGTCTCGTCACCACTATCAATTGTTAAATGTAGAAAATCGAAAAAAACTAATTCATCCCCTTCTTTGCCTCTAAGAGGTGTATCGTGAGTACCACAAAATAGTATGCAATAAATAATTGACGACAAAATTATTCTATTTTCTTCAACTATTTTCTGGTAGGAATTTTGCATTCCAATATCAACAAGAACGTTTTCAAGGAAAGCTTATGCTGAAGCTGTTGAAATTTTGTGGTACTGACAATCAAGATGTTTTCGACAGTCTTCACGAATATCTTTGAACCTGCAGTTTTACTATGACGGATCCCAAGACTCCCTTTACAGTTCCCCTAACTGGAGGAAACAACACACAGTTTTTGGAGAGAGCACCCTTCAGGCGACTTGAATAAACTAGTCAAGGTGCATATTGATCTAACCTGAAGTAGTTGAATTTTCTTTTCAAACTAGTTGGATCACTAGCAAAATTATAGTTTTTTGGTGGAATCCAAGGGTTTTCAAACAAATTTCTTCTCATGTCTGTCGTTAGCTCAGAAGGTCTCAACATAAAAGCCAATGTCAAGTTTTCTTGTATCTTTAGTCGTGATAACTCTGATCATCCGTCAGTGATGAATTCGGGAGTACAATTTGATCGATTTGATCATTATCTCTATCATTTCCGTTTCTCTTTAGTTTCATAGCGTTCATTATCAAGAGACAAATTGAGTTTAAAAAAGCCACGATTTTTTTTCAAAAAACATTTTTCTGATAAAAACTGTTCTTATTTTTTTAGCAGCACAGTTATTATTCAAAATAACCAGATGAAGACAAACAAAAACATGCATGTAACTAGTTCAAGTGAAAGCCTTATACATTATAAAATTTGTGTTACCGATAAAATTCAATTCGGGCTTTCTACATCCAACTCCCATTCGAGACAAAGAGATATTTCACTTATATTTCCTTAAGTATGAAACATTTAAAAACTGCTATTTTCACAAAAGTAAAAATCATTAATCACCTTTTTCGAAATAAGAACCTGGCTGAATTCGACGAATTTATGAGTATGTACCAGATGTTGAAGAAACCCATGATGATAACACAAGTTTAGTGAATTTTCGAGGAATGCCAACTTTCGATTTCATTGTCTCTACTTATGGCGTGAAGTTTACTTTGAACGGTTCATTCCGATTTCTTGGCAAAACTTCGTTTATTGTGCCAGGGTAGTCCAGGGGGGGCAGCTGCCCCCCTCTGCCCCTCGCTGGGTACGCCCTAGATTCAATTGATTCAGAGAATGAATAAGGGTTGTGAACATATAAGAAACCAGCCTGATATTATACGTAAGGTTTTAACAAATTTGGGCGTAAGCGCTGAAAAATATATAGGACAAGACGTATCTTTGAACATTTACTATAATTTGTTTCCATTATTCATTTATCTGTCAAGATTAATTCATTTCCATTCTTTTTTCATTGATATTTTTGTTATGAATCATACGTTTTCTTTGAATAAAATACAAAAGTATTTGAACATATTTATTCAATTTATATCATTCAGATTCATAAGGAAAATATTTCAAAACAGTAGATTCTTGGCAGATTCTGTCATTAACAGGGTCGAAATAAGGACAAATCAAGAGGAAAATTACTTAGAGTCTGCATAACTTTCCTTAGTCGCGTGTTATAGTTAAACAAAGATCTTTGACACATAAGAGTTTCTGGATAGTTCGGATGAGAAAAAGTTTAAAAACAAAAACCATCTACAGCAGGGGTGCTCAAACGGTCGCGATTGACCTGCCGATAGTGAGTGCGTTTTGAGTAGATCTCGAGAAGAAAAAATTTTTTAATAAGTAGATAACTAAACTACTAAAAGTTATAACGTAATAAAATAACACTGTGCTAGCTGCAAAAGGCAGCTTTATCAAAGAAACGCGCGGTACTTGTCAAAGAAAAGTCGCTTCTTTTATTCTTGTCGCTTTTATAGAAGTTTCGGGTGGTGCGTTTGACGGGAACATTCGAGACTTTCGTTCACGCCGATATAAGGTTGCTCCTGCAGGAATTGAATTATTTCTGAATTGTATCTTGAAGGCAATACTACGTCAATACAAAGTTTATTATTAAATATTACACATGAGTCCAGCGAAGAAATCTAAAACGTATCATTTTAATAACGATTGGGAGGAAGAATTTTTCTTTCGTATGGTGAAGGGTAAGTGCATTCGTCTTATTTGTCGTGCGTCAGTTGCAGAGGCATCATAAAACGGTTCGTAAAAACTATGAAGGATTTTCCGCCACAGAGTGAATTATGAAAACGAAAAGTACGTGACTTGATATCTTGTTTGAAGAAAGAACAAACCATGTTCACAATATCTCATATATTGGCGAAACACAAGAAACCATTCGAAGATGGATCGGTTATGAAGGAAGCATTTATTGGAGCGGGTGAGACTTTATTTGGAGATTTTAAAAATCAAACAGAATTCATGTCTGCTATTAGAGAACTTCAGTTATCTCGCCCGATTGTCACAAGGCGTATTGAAGTCATGAATCAGAACATGGCAGATAAACTAAAACATGATATCATGAAATGTACATACTTTTCTTTACAGTTCGACGATTCCACCGATATGACAGACACTTTCCAGCTGTGTATTTTTATTAGGATGGTATTCAATGTTGGCTAAGGAATACCAATTCTGGTCTCCGAAAAAAGAATATTTCGCCATTTCTCAATATTCCAATTTTGGTCCTCGATACAACAATTGAGTCTGTTAATTCTTTCGTTGCCTGGTAAGCTCTGAAACGCTTAAGGCATTCTGCTCTATAAACCCCTTGAACGAATTCTTCGACGTATCGTTTCGACTGATACACTGATGCCTGTTGCTTCCACAAATTGCTTTGGAGCATGGGGAGCGACGCACTAGGGTCTCTTCTTGCAATTTGGCACAAAAAGCGGTCTTGTTCTTCAGAAGTGATCTTCCTAAGATTACTTCTAGGCCTATTTTGCAGAGGTTGTAGCTCCATGTATCAGGCTTAGGTTTTTGAAATTACCCACTGTGATATATGTGATGATATATACCTCTGTGTCACCCTTTCTTCAACGAGAGTAATTATTCAACCCCTCGGCACATCGGACAATAAAATTATAGGCTTTTTAAATTTCGAAATTCACAGTTTCGAATCACAGTGACGACTAAGTGCAATATCCCGAACATGTGGTAATAATTCAATATTTTTATCATTATTATACCCAGTTTATTTACAAGAAAAACTTCATTCTTCACTAGTAGTCAAAGATCCATGGTTGCAAACAATCAATAATGTGAAATACAGAGAGATTCCATATAAATTTGGTTGTGTAATATTAGTATCGCACTATACTCTAACTGATGCTAAAATATTTTTAGGTTTTCCTATAATTCGAAGTGTCTACTTTTCCAGAGAAAAATGAACGCTATTTAGCTGAATTTAACTGATTTTTTTCTGAATGCAACTGCTTGATGATCACAATAAATTAATTTTTGAAGTCTTTATATTTTCCAACACCTCATGTGAACGATAAGTGTTTTAAGAAAGATTTAACACCGCTACTGGCTGGAACATCATATCTGTACTAATGTTACTGTTTGTTAAAATGAAACCTGCTACTCCTGTCATCAACATTACAATCTTCAACTGATGACATGCTCAGTTTCCGACTTCCTTGCAATAATAATGTCATAAAAGCGAACAAAGACATTGTTTGCTGGCAAACACTTCAACTCACTTATAATTTCCTTTGATACTGTGATGTCCTGTATATTGGAACTTGTCATAAACTGCAACCCTTCAGGTGTAACAATATTTTGTTATATTCGTATTTCGTCTATTTATTTCGACTTCTCTCTAGGAACAAGATAACTCATTATTTAATTTTATAATTCTCATTTATCTTGCAAAGTTGTTACATTCGATGCAGAAAAATTAATAGGGACGAAATACTATTTATGATGTGATATATTGTAATATGAATAAAGGAGATAACTCATGACATTTGAAATTTTGACTGAAAAAAACGTACTTGAGTGATTTCAAATATTGAATGTAGTTCATTATATTCCAGAGAAACATTTCCGAAAGTATTCAAGTTGGTCAGAAAGTAAAATATAAATTTATCTGCTGAATTCTAGAGGCATATTCAAGAGCAAGAATTTCTTGTGGCCAAGCAGAATTTGAGATTTCAATAAACGCTAAGACAAGAATTCTTGTTACGTAACTATTGAACGTCTGAGCCAGTTAGGAAGCTGAGATATGACAAAAAGAAAGAGAAAGGTAAGATGAGATGCTAATATTTGTTGGATTCTAATTTCAATTGCAGTTCCTTTATTTGAATTCTTATAAATATGTGAAATCACGAAAGACTGCTATATACAACTCATCTGGAGTTTCTAGATTATAATTGTTTGAATTTGGTCTGGAGAAATGAGACAACATATGCTTCTATTAGCATAGAGACGTGATGCATCGCATACGTATTTCACTCTTCAAAATTTCAATGCTCTAGAACAGGGGTGCTCAAACGTAAACTGCTGGCGATCTACCTCAATATTTTTAGACTACTTACGATTTACTACCTACCTAGTTAGGGTGTACCTTAGCATATATAGATATTAGCTTTTCGCCCAATATACATCATTTTAGTCAAGGTTTGGGTTAGGTTTAGTTCGGTTCTTCTCTACAATATCAATGAAAAATCTCAGAATTATTCAAAATTGCGAGTTTATTGGATGTTACAAAACAAAATAGTTACATATGGTGTTAAACTTAACTAAGGAGTGACTTTGGATGTTCAAACGTAGCACTGCATGTCATCAGCATACTTTTCATAAGATGGTACGTAACCACTGAGTGCTATTCGCAAGCAAGATGACATATGATCGTTATGATGTTAGTCGATTGCGATATTTTGACTAAATTATCTTTATTTCAGAAAATGCAGACTGGCACAAGTAAGTTGACCCAAATATTGCCGTCAGTTGAAGGGCGATTTGCCTTAGATTCGGATATTTATAATCAGATATAAAAAACCAAAAATTTGTATCAGATGCTGTAGCTTTGAGATGTATATCTGATATACTCTGCACCAACTCATTTTCAACAGAACATGAAATCATATTAAACTGAATTGCTATTTCAGTAGCTCATTCCTCAATGTTTTTACATGAAAAAGGATAACTCATAAATTACGCTATATTTGCCAATTTACTGAAATCATAAAAACGCACTTCGAATTGTCACAAATATTTGATAATTCAGTCTCATACGTATCATAATTCAACTGGGGAATCCTTGTTTTCAAGGATGGAAAATGTTTCAGATCCATTCTTTTCAGTTCATCTATCATAAGTTGCAATTTACTTTTGAATGCGGTTACTGCGCTAATCATCTCAATAATAGCTTTTCCTTTACCTTGAAGCACCAAGTTGATGATGTTTAAGTGCATTGTGATGTCAGTCAAAAATGCAAAATCAGTCAGACATTTTTCGTTTTTTAACATCTGAGAGTCATCATCTCTTTCGTCTAGAAAAGCTGTTATTTCGGGCAATAATTCTTGAAACCTTTCTAGGAATTTTCCGCGACTCAACCACCTGACGTCCGTGTGGAGAACTAAATCAGTGTGGTCAGCTGACTACCTATCTTCCCACTTCAACTTAAAGAGCCGCCGTTGCAAGCCACGTGCACATATGGAATTCACAATTTCTGTTGCAATGCCCATAATTCTCTCCGTGTTTAAAACTTTTGAACACAAAACTTGCGGATGTGTACTGCAATGGGATGCAAAAATAAAGGAAAATCTTCATTAGCTCGACACAATGCCACAAATCCGTTTTTGTTTCCAGTCATTGCTGGTGCTCCGTTTATGTATTGGTAGCTTGAAGTTTTTTACAAAATTGAAGAAAACGTCATATATATCTTCGCCACGGGTTTTCCCCTTCAGAGGGATGATTGTCAAAAATTCTTCCTTAGCCAACATGTCATTGAATACCATCCTAATAAAAATACACAGCTGGGCAGTGTCTGTCATATCGGTGGATTCATCGAACTGTAAAAAAAGTATGTAAATTTTATGAGATCAAGAGTTAGTTTATCTGCCATGTCCTGACTCATGACTTCAATACGCCTTGTGACAGTCGGACGAGATAACTGAAGTTTTCTAATAGCAGACATGATTTCTGTTTTATTTTTAAAAACTCCAAATAAAGTCTCACCCGCTCAATAAGAGCTTCCTTCACAACCGATTTATCTTCAAATGGTTCCTAGTGTTTCGCTAATATATAGGATATTTTAAATGACGCAATCGTTGCAGCTTTTGATTATTTGGCTGGTCTTGTCAACACGGTTTGTTCTTTTTTTTCAAACAAGATATCAAATCACGTACTTTTCGTTTTCCTAATTCACTCTTTGGCTGAAAATCCGTTTCATAGTTTTTAGAACCGTCTTATGATGAAATCTACGTTATCACGCTTATGTATTGCAACTGACGCACGACAAATAAGACAAACGCCCTTATCCTTCACTATACAAAAGAAAAAATTCTTCCTCCCAATCGTTATTAAAATGATACGCTTCAGATTTATTCGCTGCACTCATTTTGTACTATTTAATAATAAACTTTGTATTTACGTAGTATTGCCTTCAGGTTACAATTCAGAATGACTCCAATTCCTGCAGGCGCAACATTTATATCGGCATGAACGAAAGTCTCGAATGTTCCCGTCAAAAAAGCCGCCCGAAATTACTAGAAAAGCGGTAAGAAGAAAAAACGCGGCTTTTCTTTGACAAGTACTGCGTGTTCCTTTGATGAAGCCGCCTTTTGCCGTTAGCAGAGTGTTATTTTTTTATGTTATAAATTTTTGTAGTTTAGTTATTTACTTATTAAAAATTTTCATATTCTCGAGATCTACTCAAAAAGCACGACTGGTCGATCGCGATCTACCGTTTGAGCACCCCTGCTCTACAAGAAAAGTTCGTTTTTAATAATTTAATTCAAGAAGTTTGAGTGATTGCTGAGATTTTCCTACATCACTTAGCTTAACTGTTTGTTCAGACAAAAGTCACGTATTGTTTCAATAATAATAAAATAATTGTGTAGGTTATATTAGTTTCTAGGTGACTAACGAGACAATAGGGTTATTTCAATGATGATTTCCTCGGCACTGCATTATTCAAGTCTATTTGAATTTACAGGTCCCTGATGAGTAGATGTACAGAATAGTTAACCACAAATCTAGTAGAACCTATAATACTATTTGATGAAACTGACAAAAAGGTATACACCTCAATGTTCTGCAATTTTTTTATAGAGAGATATCGGAGAATGATTTGCTCTGTTCCATAGAGACACAAACGTTTCTTCGCAATAGCATTCTTCGCAAGACTTTCTGGTTAGTTGCTTCGGCTGTTAGGGGTTAAGATTCTACGCTATAGCCATATCTTTACTCCAAAGAGCAAGAAATTATTGTCGCATGGATGCAGCAGCAATTTTCTTAACCAGAGGCAAATGGAATTCTTACCATCTGAATGTATTAAGTATTGTGAATCTTTTTGGGGAAATTTTGCATGACTGCTGATACAAACAAGTTAGATCGACCTAAGAAGATTTAATACCTTCGGCTTCAATAAAAGAAGTAATAGTACATGTCGCACCCATGATTATCTGCTCCTACGGTAAACTTTTCAATAAAAACTTATCTGGTACACTATTTAAGAAATTTCCTCCATGTATGTTCTTCATTATCAAAACTCGGCCTATATTTCTGTCTTAAAACTAAAGTTTTTCATATTGAGTGGTTTCCACATTTGAACTAAACAGCTTACTTTCTCAAATGAAATGGGTTACACTTTAATACTTCATCGACCCCTTAAACGTTATTTTGATTTGCTTGGGCCATAAATATTTTGTTATTTTGTATTGGATTGCATGAGGAGTAAACTTAACCGAGCTTCTTGAGCAGCTCTCATCTTTTGGATTATTACCTTCGGAAAGTGATTCAGACTGGACTTCAACTTGCAAAAATTTTCGCTTGTGAATAGTAGCCAGTCGAAAACCTATTTAGATTGAAATATATGACAAGAAATAAGTCATCTTTTATGTATTTATTGACAATTCAATGAATGCCTTGAAATTCAAAATTGGCAATCTGGTAATGAATTAGAACGTGTTGATAAATTTGAAGAATGCTTAGATCTTTTCATCCTTAACTTCGAAAAAACATTTAAATTCTACTTACTATCTGAAAAACATCAGAAATATACATGGTGTTTTAAAAAGACACGCCAACAGCTAAAGCATCAGGATCTAACCTATCCCACCTCATTTTCCAGCTCTACTGTTCCTACTTCCTTTGGTCCTCCTGCTCTCTCACATTGACTTAATGTCTTCGTCATTTGGGCGTCGATGAATGTTTTTCTATTGGAAGCAATCCTGTTTGGAAATCTTCCAATGCATTTCCGTTAGCACGTCTTTACATGAAGTGCATGTCGGTCATCCCAGCATTCGTATAACGACTTATAATAGCAGATTTGAAATTATATATTAATAATAATAATAATAATAACCTATATAGGTTAGGGCTCAGGAACATTGTTTCTGAGTACGGGCTTAGCGAACCCGAGGGACCCAAGCTGAACCTGGCAGTAGGTATAAAATGCAACTTATCCAATGATGTACAATCTAAGGAATAAACGGGTGAATCGACATTGTACCACCATAACCTCTTGTCGCGTTCAAGATTTAGGAAGAGGGTCTTGTTCGGAAAGTGAGTCACAGTCTCCCTCGGTTAGCGACGGAAGCAGCGTGATATCGAGTAGGGATACTGCAACACAAAACCAAGTGAGAAATAACATCAATACCTCCCAACCGACTCTTGATGTTTCGACAGTGGCGCAAGCCATTATGCCCACGACCACGAGAGCCGGACTCCCTAGGAAACGCATGAAGTGGACCCCAGAAATGAATTCCTCCATTAAGCGTTCCTATTACAAGATTACAAACTTGGAATCGGAAATGACAGCTTACAGATACGCGTTACATCTTGCGTTCATAGAAAAATATCCTGAATTACAGCACATATCCGAGCAGAGAATTTCGGACCAACGAAGAACAATCGTTAAAAACAGGCTACTTTCTTCAGAAACGCTGCAAAGATTACGAGAAGAGGTCATAATGGAACTCAGAAGCGAAAATAATACTCATAACGGTATACCTGCTGGAGTCAATGAAAGTGTTACAGATAACATCGAAGCCACGGAAACGAATATTAACATGGAACGCCCTCCTGAGCTGAATCAGCAGAAATAATATATGTATTTAGCAAGATCAGAACTCAACAGAGCAATAACTGAATTCAGTGGTAGTAACCCAACTAAAAGACCTAAACTGCTCAAACTCAAGACGAACAAGAACACCAATATCATCCTAACAAGCGTAAACTCAGTGTTTCAAGAATATACAGATCAGAACACCTTGGAGAAGATTCACACTTTGATTTACTGTGGAGCAGTACCGGTTTTTCGACTTCACAAACAACAAATCTCCACAACTCTGATTCAAGCTGAGCCAAAAAGCGTCAGAAAACCACCATGGCAAAAACGACTGGAGAAGGATATTGATAATATTAGAGCAGAAATCGGTCGCCTCACAGAATTCCTGAGAAACAGAAATACATCAAGGCGCTTGAAATCACATATACGCAAAATCTATAGGAGAATTGGTACGAATACAAAACACCCTAATCACAAACAACACATCGACGTGTATATGGACACTTTGAAACAGAAACTCCAAGCAAAAGCAAAGAGGCTTTCAAGATACGTCAAGTGCACTGAAAGAAAACACCAAAACCAAAAGTTCCTCCAGAACGCAGCCAATTTTCATAAGGGAAATAACAAAAATGCGACCAACAACAACAGAGAAGTACCTGACGCACAGTGCTTGACCGACTAATGGTCATCACTATGGTCGAACCCCAAAGAACACAATAGAGATGCGGAATGGATCACGAATGAAAAAGAACGCCTCGATATCAGACATATGGACTTCGATGGAATAACGGAAGAAATCACAACAGTAGTTCGAGCGACCAACAATTGGAAGGCCACAGGTGTAGATAATATCCACAACTACTGGTACAATAAGTTTGATAAGCTCCATGGAGCCCTACCGAAACAGCTCACGTATGTTCTTCAACATCCCAAGAAAACACCCACTTTCCTAACGAAAGGCTCAACATATATGCTACCTAAGAGTGATAGAACACAGGATCCGTCTCAATATAGGCCAATCACTTGCCTGCCAACACTCTACAAAATACTCACCTCATGCATATCCAATCGAATATACCAACACCTTGACGACAACAATATATTAGCAGAGGAGCGGAAAGGATGCAGAAAGAAACACCACGGGTGCAAGGAACAACTCATAATCGATTCTGTGATAATGAAACAGGCACACGTGGGGCATCGGAATGTTCATTCAGCTTTTCTCGATTATCTGAAGGCATTCGATAGTACCGCCCATTCTTGGCTTGTTGAAGTATTGCAGATATACAAAATTCACCCAGCCCTGGTAGAGTTCTTGAAGAAAACAATGACGCAGTGGCGCACGTCTCTGCAGGTCAACATGAACAATAAATCAATTGAAACCGACGAGATACCCATACGTCGTGGAATTTTTCAAGGAGACTGTTTGAGTCCACTATGGTTCTGTTTAGCAATGAACTCATTGTCCTCAATGCTCAATAGAACAGGATACGGATTTAGGATAAAAGCAGAAAGGAATTATCATACAATCTCCCACCTGCTGTATATGGATGACATCAAATTATATGCTTCGAACAAGAAGCAATTGGATGATTTGCTGAAAACTGTCAGTGAGTTCTCGACAGATGTTCATATGAAATTCGGAATTGAAAAATGTAAGACCCTGAACATTCAAAGAGGGAAAGTCATAGATGGTGAAACACAACTTCCAAACGGTGATATTATACAGTGCATGAGGGATGGCGAAACATACAAATATCTAGGATACCAACAAGCCAGATTGCTAGACCAAAAACAATCAAAGGAGAAGATTCGTTCAGAATACAGTAAGCGTCTGAAGACTGTGCTGAAATCAATGTTGAACTCGGAGAATGTAGTCAAAGCAGTTAACACCTACTCCATTCCAGTGTTGCTTTACTCATTTGGAATAATCAGATGGACTAAGACAGAACTGGATGATATTCAAAGGCAGACCCGAACGATGCTAACAAAGTACAACAACCATCATCCAAAATCGTCTGTGATACGAACAACTTTGAAGCGGAAAGAAGGAGGACGCGGATTAATAGATGTTGTCAATTTACACACCGAACAGATAAAAAATCTCAGAGAATTCTTCTCAGAAAAAGCTCTCGCTTCTGACCTCCATAGAGTGGTATCGTTGGCTGATAAAGGATATACATCTCTAAATCTTGCTACTAGAGATGACCTGCTGAATCTACCGTTCCTATCAGATACTGAAAAATAAGAGCAATGATCAATAAAGGAATTGCATGAACGACATCACCATGAGATTAATCAACCACACATCGACAAAGAAGACTCCAACAAATGGTTGATGAAAGGAGAATTATTCGCGGAAACAGAGGGATTCCTTATGGCCATCCAAGACCAAGTGATCGCTACAAACAACTACAAAAAATTTATTATGAAGGACGGAACATTACAAACAAATAGGTGCAGAAAATGCCATATAAGATCGGAGACTATACAGCATATTACGTCCGGATGCGAACAACTGGCCAATACGAACTATATTGACAGGCATAATCAAGTGTGCAGCATTATCCATCAGAAACTTGCACACAAGTACGGACTTCTGAATACCTTCCAGCCATATTACAAGTATCAACCGGCGCCCGTATTGGAAAATTACCCTATCAGATTATAAAACGATAGGCCTGTTATCAGACAGAATGATGACGAATAATAGGCCGGACATAGTGGTGTATGATAAGAGAGCCAGATGTCGCCATACCGAATAATAACAACGTGTTGAATAAGTTCCAGGAGAAAAAGTCCAAATACACAGACTTTGCTATTGAGATCAAGCAGATGTGGCACCTCGAGAAAATAGATATTGTTCCTGTCATCGACTGGGTTAATACTCTCAATAAATGTAGGATAGTTAGGAAATTTATGTCAAGTATATTGTAATCGAGCCTATTCCCCTTGATTGCTGAATCTGGGGAAGGTAAATCATATATAGCTAACAGGTGCGATAGTGCATAAGTCCAAGATAATAAATAATAATGTTCATTCAGACCATTCAATATTATATATCATACACTGATAACACAAGCAATTGACTTCACATAAAATAAACATAGAATCCCACATGGAATAAACTCCGTTCGTGGCTGTTTCATTTACAATGAACAATAAAGGTCCTCTCACAGTGACAAATACGAAATATCTTTATCTATCACAAAATTTTACGAAGTGCTTTAATCTTAATGTGCTTAATTCTATATTATACCTCTTTATATATTTATATGTTTTTCTTGATAATCATTTTATAATTTTTGACTCGAATTTAAACTCGATTGGAGCATAACTTGTCTTATGGACAGACTCAGTTTCCATGATTTTTAAGGTCAATAAGTCAATAAATGAGTGGATTCTTTACCTTCCTACCTCTGTAATATAGATCGTTATTTCTCGTTTGAACTCGCGGAGAGAGGGAATACGTTTAAGTCTATCAGTCAACTGGTTGAAGACTCTAGGACCAATATATATATATATATATATATATATATATATATATATATATATATATATATATATATATATATATATATATATATATATGGCTTCTCTGGCCAATAGTTTTATTCATGCGTGGTACAGCAGACGCATTTTCCTATATTTAGTTCGGTGACTGTGATCAATTCTCAAACGAGATTCCCCGAGTTTGTGTTGCCAAACGAGAGATCGACAATAAAGTTGAGTTTATATATAAAACTTCTCAACATTTTTTTACTCAAAAACTGGACACCGTAAGAAAAAACTGTCTAGAGAACTTTTTTTCTCCGAAACTAATTGGAAAATTCAAAAAATTTTTATTTTTGAGAAAATCAGTAGCATCATATTTTTTCACTTGAAATAATTGTGTCCAAAATATTGTTTCGTATTGAAAATTATCAGTCATTGAAAGTTTTTGACACCCCAAAATTTTACCTCAATAGATGAAGCGGTTTACGAAAAATGCCAATTTAACTGCATCTTTCGCTTAAACTGCAACACCCTGTAAATCGGTAGCGAATTATTTACGGACCTATATTAATATGAATTTTTTCAAGAAATGTCTTTAGCAATCACCTTCTTAAATATTGCCCTGTCTTTTTAAACACCTCGTAGATCAATTTACAATTAACCATTAAGATTAGCTCAAAACTACATCTTCTAAATCATTTCCGTATTAACTCAAAAATGAAAATTATATGGAAGATTATAAATGAAAGGAAAGTCGTAATGTAGATGCCACAATCTCTCTAATTATAAATTATACTTTCGTGAGAGATTCCATACATATTATAACTGCGTTTTTTCTGTGAACATTTCAGAAAAATTTATATACCTGACATACAAATGGATAATAGCGTCTAGAAAGAATTTGTGTCGATTGATAACTTTCTAAGTAATTGTGTAATTAAGAACATGAATAATAAAACGTCGTGTTACGCAGATGGATTTCTAGTAAAGGTGATAAGGATTTATGTTGAATTTATAATCCCTCCACTGGTTCATGTACTTAATGTAAGCTTTATCCAAGCAAAATTTTTCGATTCTCTGAAGTTCAGTAAACTGATTCCTTTGTTCAAACATAGCTGTCAAAATTCATCTAATAAATTTCGACTTATTGTACTTCTCCATTCTGTGAAATGATAGAAAAAAATTTAGCAGAGGATTATTGACATTTTACTAAATTTCGAAATATTAATCAACTGAAAACAACATGTATAAGAAGACTAAATCTAATAAAAACAATAACACACCAATCGTGGGGGGCGCAAGAGGAAACTCTTCTTAGAATATACCGAGCGTTGCAAATTATAAAATCAAATGCTGACGAGAGACAGTCGAAAATACTTATCTGCTCTGACTCATTATCGGCCATAACATCCATACAAAATATGGACCTGCAAAATCCCATAGTCGTTGAAATCCTGAATGTAACACAATACCTTATAGGTAAAAAAATATTCACAACACTCCTATGGATTCCATCACATGTTGGTCAAGAATAAAATGAAAAAGTAGATAAATCTGCTAAAGAAGCAGTGCTTTTGAATCATATTGTATTTAAATCAGATCTTCAAACCTACCACAATGACTATATGTTCAATAGTTGGCAGACAGAATGGTCAGAAAGCGTTGGAAAACTACCAGAGCTTGAGGGAACAACAAAACATAACCCTCTCCGAGCATTAGCCGACATCATAGGTCATAGTCCATAGACTTCGAATTGGTCACACATCATTCACCCACTCTCGCCATTTGACAAACGAAGACCCACCTATATGCGACACATGTAACACCCCATATACAGTAAAACACCTCCTAGTTGACTGCCAGAAGTTCAGGAACGATTGAAATACTTTGAATACTGTAATCAAAAAGTCAAATATACTACAACATGGGTTTCAAATATTAAATCAGCGAAAGTGAGTATTATAGTTGTAGTAGTGATTCATTTATCTTCAAATTATACATGACAAGTCAAAATACCTCGACTAAAATAATATTAATATATTAAACATAAAGAAAAAATAATATCTGATAAAATTGAAACATTGATACTATAAAATTGTATTGGTAGGTTGTTTGGTAGCAAAATACATTTCGAATTATACAAGCACATAATTGATATGGTTTACACACTCAACGAATTTACATTTTGTAATATTCCTCTAGAGAATAAATTGCCTGATCCTTCAATTTTGTTTTGATGGAAAAGCTTTGGTCTGTTTAATTATCTTATTTCATGAGGTAACTGATTGTGCATTTTATTCCATTACAGACGTAGGTTCTCTGAGGTTTGGTTAGCCAAGCTCTCTGTGGAATCATGTTTCCCCAATTTCTTATGCTAAATATTTGTATTCAGAAAGCATGCTTGTTCTCATGTACATAGCGGAGACAATTAAAAATATTGGTCGCTAGTATGATCATTACCCTGAAGCGCCTCTGTGTTTGAGGCGCGCCCATAATGATTCTTACCGACCTTTGTTTGTTGCAGAAAAGTGCTCGTCGAATCCAGTCAAATTGGTCACGAGAGCCGCCCTTGATTTACTGAATCACTTATACGACGAATAGCGTATATAGCTTTTGAAAGTCGTTTGCACGTGCACGGCTTCCTTTGTGGTGAGCTCCATTGATTGGGTTTTATTAACGCCAATCTGCTGCTCTTTTCAGCGCAAATTATTTATTTGTCAATGACTTTGTAGCTCTGCCGACCTGGTAATTATGGTAGTTTCATCTGCGTACATGTCGACTTCTAGCGGTTTGATGTTTTGAGGTAAATAATTAATGTAAATGTAAATTAATAAGGGTCCTAGAATGACACCTTGGGGAATTCCTATCTATACTTTCAGCTCAGTTGATTTTAAATTCTTCCATTCCACGCACTGAATACAGTGCGTGGAATGTCTAGTCAATTTAATATTGTTGTTTTGAATAGGGTCCGAGATCGGTCTGTGATTTACAGCATCATATGCATCACTTTTCTTAAACACTGATGTTACTTTTTCGACTTTTAAATTCTCAGAAATATTTCCCCGAAAAGCACTTGTTGATAATTAGACTAAGAGGTTGGACAATAACGTGTATCACATCTTCCAACAGTTTAAAGGAGAATCCATAAATATTTCAGCGGCTTTTGGCTTGAATTTTTGCAAAACTCGTCTTATTTCTTCGCTCTGAGTATAATGTAATGTCATGGAATTCATTGTTATTTTGTTGGACACTCTCAGAAATGTATTCGCATCATTTTCATTTGATATTACGTGAAGATTTATTGCAACATTCGCGAAGTGATTGTTAAAATCATAATTGGATAGTTTGGTTTTCTCAGTGCAAAATTATTGTCGATAACATTCTAGACGGCCTTACTTTCAATATCCGATTCGTCTATGAATTCCAAATCCCTTCTACGATTTGAACTTTCAATTCTAGCTTTAAAATGATATTTGAGCGCTTTATATAAATCGTAAGATGCCTAGTCTCCTTTAACGGTTCTGATAGTATAAGCCGCATCCAGCAGTTTCTTCAAGTCAGTGATATTGTGTCTTGCTTTTTAACGCTTGTGATATTAATTTTCTTTAGAGGAAAACATGAATTGATGCATTTTATTACGATAATATGAAACTCATCGTAAGCTGGTTTCCCATCAAGAGGTATCAATCGATACCAACTTAAGTGTAGCATTGTTCCTTCGGAAAATATTATGTTTTTCTCAGAGATACATCGACTGTCGATGTATTCATTGTTAACCGGCATTTCCTCTGTATCTAATACCTGAACAAGATGATCTGAGAGATGTACGTTTAACGTGTTAGTTCCTTAATAGAATTTATCTGAGTTAGTGAAAATATCATATCATAACCATCTTTAGATTTCATTCAAACAGATATTTAAAAAAAGAAAAAGTTAGAGTTGCATTTTCAGATGCGGGCCTTTGATTGCGTACAGTAATTTTTCTTTCTCTTCACTTCAACGAATGACGTTCTGTTTGATATATTGTGATTCGAAATATTGTAATTTTTTTCATATAAATTGTAATTAGATAAAACGGGTGCATTGGGGGTTGATAATACTTTTAACTCATGGAATTGATAGTCCTAGGTTAGACCTCCAAGACAAGGCCTAACCAAACGATTGAAAGTAGGTACGACGCCAACAACCCAGTTATCAATCAAAAGGGGATGGTTGCAATCTTGTTGGAGGGTTCCTAAGAACAAGGAGCGTGTTAGATAAGTGTTATTCTTTTTGTGTATGTTAATTGAAGGCACCTTCTGAATATACACGGTGTTACATAATAGTATGTCACAACTTGGGTGGGTAAATCCAAGTACAATTAAAAAACAAATTACAGGGTGTTGAAATTTCCGGAAAAAATTGGTTTTTTCTTCAAAACTCCTGCAGTTTTCGATATGTTCAGCCCAAATTTGGAATGTGAGCTATTTTTTACAGCCTCCATCATTACACGTCCTAAATGTTAACTAGAATCTACAAGGTGTTTTCTGTTCCGGAGCCATGTTTTCTTTTGGCCTTTCAAACTTTTTTGCAATACGTCACTGGTCAGCGTACTATCAATTTTCGTCATCTCCATTCAATTTAGAAACTTTTTTGAGATTTGTAATTTTTTCGTATCTCTGACCGTTCTCGAGCAAAAAATTATTAAACGATCGTATGCATTCGATGAATTGAAAGCACTTCTAATTGAAAAAATGAATGGTTGGTTTTGATTTTTTTTCATTTATTTATTTATTTTGACAGTTGCTAAAGTTGAACCACTGCTCTGCTCGAATTGTTCATTAAATTAACGATTAGTTTTGAGACCTTTGAAGTTATTGCTGTAAGAAAAAATGGCTAATTTTACTAACGCCAAATTAGCTGATATCCATTACATGTACGGTCTAGCTGACGGATACACAACAGAATCTAGGCGATTATATCAGGTGCAGACTCCAAATCGAGTAACACCAGACAGGCGAACATTTTTAAATAACCACAGAAGGTTGAGAAAAACTGGTACTTTTACTGCAAATAATCATCTAAAAGGTGCAACACAAACTATGAGAACTCAAGATATTGAGGGAGCAGCTTTGAATTGTATTCATTTGAATCCTAATGTGTGTATAAGAAAAATTGGAAATCAGTTGAATATTTCACATGTTCTAGTTTGGAGGATTCTCCACGACTTTTTATTTTACCCGTTTCATATTCAACGCGTCCAAACTCTACTTCCTCGAGATTTTCCTTCAAGACTGAATTTCTGCCGATTATTCTTAGATAAAATTAGAGAAAATGCTCATTTTGATAGTAAAATAATGTTCACAGATGAAGCTAACTTTTCGATAACTGCTATCACAAATTTTCACAATAATCATTATAGGACTGAGGAAATTCCCCATTTGATTGACGAATCTCATCATCAATCGACAATAACATCCTACTTCTTCTTTACGTGCCGTCTCCTTTAAGAAGGTTGGCTATCATCATGGCAATTTTTATCTTTGAAGTGGCGGATCGGAACAAATCAACAGAGCTACTGTTGTACCACTGTCTTAGACTGTTCAACCAGGAGATGCGATTTTTCCTATACTTCTTTTACCCTGTATTTTTCCCTGTATAATAGTTTGCAACAGTGTATATCTCTCTGATTTTAATTGTGTTGATTATTTCTTTCTCCTTTCCGATACTTCTCAATACCTCCTTGTTCGTTGTTCTGCTCCCACAGTTTTTTCTGAGGATTCTTCAATATGTCCACATCTCAAATGCTTCCAGCCGGTCAGTGTCGCACTTTTTAAGCGTCCTGGCTTCCATTCCATATAATAGTACTGGAAATACGTTGCATTTAAGCATCTGACTTTAAGATGTAGACTAAGATCTGTTCTGGTTAATGCAGTCCTCATTTTATCAAACACTGTTCTAGCCTTTCCGATTCTTGAACTTATTTCTTGTGAATAATCATTATTGTCATTTACAATTGTTCCCACGTACTTGTATTTGCAGACTTTCTCCACGGGCTCCCCTTTGATCCTTAATGTTTCTCGCTGTTGTTGGTGTTTTGTGATTGTCATAAATTTAGTCTTTTTGGTGTTAAGTGTGAGCCTCCTTTCTTCGCTGATCTGTACTACTTGATCTATCAGCCTTTGTAGTTCTTCCAGGGTTTCTGCTATTAGTACTGTGTCTTCCGCGTCTCTAATGTTGTTTATAACTTTCCCATTAACTTTCACTCCCGTTGTTTTTTTGATTTTGCAGTGCTTCTTGTACTATATCTTCTGAATGCAAATTGAAGAGCAATGGTGAAAGCACGCATCCTTGTCTTACCCCACGTTTTATTTTTATCTCTTCTGAAAGTTCATTTTGCACAGAAACTTTGGCAGTCTGGTTAAAATAGAGATATGTTATTATTCTGATATCATTCCTGTTGATGTTTTTATCCCTCTGAGTTTTATGGGATGATTATGACGGACTTTGACGAAAGCTTTGTTATAATCGAGGAAGGCTACATATATTGGCTGACGTCCATGAGTCTTTGAGACAACACATTAAAAGCCTCCCTAGTACCTCCCTAGTACCCATTGCATTTCTGAAACCTAATTGTGTTTCTCTAATATCTTGCTCAATCTTTCTAAAAATTCTTCGATGTATAATTTTGAGGATTATCACAGGGTATGGCTCATTAGGCTGATCGTCCGGTGATCCTCGCATTCCTTAGCGTTCGATTTTTTTGGCAGTGTAATAAATGTTGATTTGAGCCATTCTCTAGGGATGATTCCGGTGTTATATACAGTGTTGCACAGATCTACCAGTACTCCAATTTGATCTTCTGCAATTAATTTGATAATTTCTGTTGTTGTTCCATCAGGTCCTGGAGCTTTATTGTTTTTAGCTGTTTTAACGGCATTCATAACTTCTTCTTTTGTTATATTTGGGCCCTGTTCCTTATCTGTGTCTCCACCTTTTTTTTCCTGTTGTTTCTCATCTTCGAACAATTCTTCAATGTACTCTTTCTATCTTTCTAGTTTCTCTTTGGTGTCTGGAATCATCTTACCGTTTTTATCTAGTAGAATATTGCCTTTGTTTGTTCTTTTAATGCCCGCTGGTTCTTTAATCTTTTTTATGGAGATTGAAGTCATCATGTATTGATTGGAGTTCTTTCATTTCAACGCATTTTCCTTCGTACTATTTCTCTTTGGCGTGTCGTTTTTTCTTTCTAATTGCTTTCTCTATGGTCTTGTATGCACTTTCGTCTCTGTTCTTATACGACCTTCTGATTTGCATTAACTGTAATATGTCATCAGTCATCCATGATTTTTTCTTGTTTGTATCCTTGATTGTTGCTAATAGGTCTGTTGTTAGGGCCATACTTGTAGTTTTAAGAGTTTCCCGTTTTATGTTTACTCGGAGTTCGGGGTTAAGTCCATTTTGCTCAGTTCTTCATTTAATGTTTCTGTAAATTGTTGTTTTACCATTGGATTTTTCAGATGTGAAACTGGGAGCTGCTTTTTGTTATCTATGACTGCAGGTTTCTTGAGACGGATTTCCATTTTCACTATCACTGGATTGAGGTCTCACCCGATGTCCGTACCCTGGTCGGTTTTGGCCGATTTGATTGTATTCCGATATCTTTTCTTCATTAAAACATAGTCTATTTGATTTCTTCTAATCTTGTTGTCTTTATCAGCTAGCGATTTCCATGTATTTAATCTCCTTTCATGCAGCTTGTAAAAGGTGTTTGTGATTGCCATATCATGTTCTTTGCAGAACTCTGTCAATCTATCTCCTCTTTCGTTCCTTATTCCCAGTCCAAAATCCCCTATAATATCATCCATTTAACCTTTCCCTATCTTTGCATTAAAGTCTCCCATAATGATTGTGATATCTCTGTTTTACGTGATATCTAGAGCTTGTTGGACGTCATCATAAAATTGATCCATTTCTTCTTAGACTTTATCAGCCGTGGGAGCATATAGTTATATTGAGTGTTCTTTGCGCTGTTTTTATTCTTATCATAATTACTCTATTTGATATGGGTGTGAAGCTGGTTACTAAATGTTTGAGATTTTTGTGTACCACTATTGCTACTGCATTTATATGTTGCTGTTAGTTGTTACCTGAATAGTATATTTTGGTTGTTCAAATAGCATTTCACCCTGGTCTGGCCATCTGGTTTCGCTCAGTCCCATTATGTTAATTTCAAGTCATTGCATTTCTTGGAGAACATTCCTTCATACAAGGATCTAACGTTCCACGTACCGATCCTCATTCCTTTCTTCTTTCTCGCTTCTTTCAGAAATGTCCCCCCCCGGAGATCCGATTGAAGGGCTTGAAACTCCAGAATATTTTGTTTTGAAATCAGCCATTTTGATTTTACTAGGGATATCCTTTGGGATTTTTAATGCAGTGGTTTCCCGTTGCCTTCTGCATCTCTATTCCGTTGGTCATTTACTGACTCATCCGCTTTTAGGGAAGATTTCTCTTTCTATGGACAAAAGGGTGCCAAACTCTTGCTAGCTCGTCCACCCGGAGCTGTTGGCCAGCAAGAGGGATCTGCTTATACCGGCGGGTACTCGGTCGACAGAGCCTCGTTGGTTCTCTAGCAGGGTGCACCACGAGCAGGTGAGGTTGTCGTTTGGGCGACTACGTTGTGCCATCACCCTTTACACCTTACATTGATTCCTTTTCTAATCCTTCCCTTAACTAACTTCTTCCTGAAGAAAGTCAAGTTCAAGGTTGAACAACACGCACCACTGTGGTAAGTCCATTCGTTTCATTACTCGAATCACTGTGTCCTTCATTATAAAAAAGGTGGTCCTTCGAATATTAATAATTTTCCATTTGCATTAACGCCCGCCAACCCATTACTTTTTATTCTCCTGTAACTTGAAAATTTGAAATTATGTTGTAATCAAGATTGAGTAATACTTGTCACTTGTCATTTCTTTATCGTCGTTATAATTTTTTTGTGTTGTGTAGAGTATCAGTTCTACGTTGCCCCTAATATTGTAGTATTAATAATGTGAAATCAAATATTTTGATAAATGTTCAATTCATTTTGCAAAGAACTACAGTTCGATTGATTTGTCAGAAGTTGCATAAATATATTAACAACAAGGCACAATACTTGCGCTATGATTTTGTTGACCGAACAGTAAAAGCAAAGCAAAATTAGAATTTCCATAGTGATAGAATTGAATACATGAGAGTTTACGCTATCATACTCATACGCTCAGTTGCTTTACTTTCCGATTTGGAATATGGATGGTACAGCAACAGTGGTGAAACAACAATTGAAGTTCGAGAGTAGCGCTTTCAATAATATTCGATTCAAGATATTATGCCTCTATATATCGAATGCGTTATATGTAATACATATGCATAATTGAGGCTCAGATACACTAAATCGTAATATTAAACGACCATTTGCGCTCCTTTGAATTGGCAGAAAGAATGGGCAGAAGAGGACATGCTCATACTTGTAAGACTATTTTATTTTTATGCTTGTGCACGAGCTCATCTTTCCCAGTCCGTCTGCGCGCATATAAGATCATGTGAGCGCACAACGCGATATTAATCACTTATTCGAATATTCTGTTCCATTAGTTCCATAAATAGTTAAATTTCAACAGAAGTACATATTGTAAATTATAATCTCAACTTCAGGAAGAGAAAATTTTGCGCAATAGTAAGATAAATAGAAAAGTAATTAAAAGTCGCTACTAAACAATTTTTTGCAGTTGAAAACTCATCTCTTCGATTATACGTTTGTAGCACTACATAGTAATAGACTATTTTAATTTTTTATCGCCAGCGCAAATGCGGGAAAACTGAGTTTCTTGCACTAAAAATGGCTAAAAATTAGGAGTAGTGGCAAAAATATCTGAAAATCATCACTAAAATATATATTTGGAGAGAAAAACTTTCAGTTATATATCATGTTTGTAGGATATCAAAATACGAAATTCCTTCCAATGTTTCTCGTACGCACACGTGCAAAATTGAATTTATAACACTGAATGGCAGAAAAACAGATTTCTTGCGTTTTGGCGCACTGCCAGGAAAAATGTTTGGCCTTTTTTGTTAGAGAAAATGAACACTTCATGTAATTTCGAGATAAAAATGTATTTTCAAAGAAAAAAGTTTGAAATGAAAGAAAACTCTTGTTCTACCTTTTCTTTGATGCTGTTGACACTCAGCCAAATGGTCCCAGAAATAATAGCAGGAGGGGTTAATTTTTCATGTTCTGCTGAATCTACAAAGAGCATTTTGTAAAATGCCTTAACAGCGTGACATGGTTTCACGGTTCTTCTTCTTTGATGCTTTGGACTTGCATAGATTGCATTTCTTCACTTTATCCTATTTACTTTTACTTTCCGCGTGTTGTTTCAAAGGCAAAAAACCCAATTTCTCGCGATTTTGGAGGTGGCGCGCCATGAGGAAAAGTTTGAAAAATTCATAGAAGTACCTTTCATCAATGCATACCAAACGCCGTAAAAAATACATCTGCCTAGACATTCATTAGGCGCAGGAAAAAGTTTTGAATAATAATAAGTAAAACAATCTGTGTGTTTTGTGAGGTGATCAATAGTATTCATGATTTTTATCAGAATGTTGAAGCGATCAGAATCCGAAAAATGAGAAATGAAAACATATATTTTCTGATGTAGGAGGGGGAAAACATGGAGAAAGGCTAAATTAGGATGAAAGCTTTTCTTTTGATCACCCCAATGATGCTATCGAGGAAACAAAGGATTTCGGGATTCAACTTATTTCGACTGTTTAAACGACATGTAAACTCACTATATATCCGAATAAGATGAATTTTCTTCAAAATCAGATACGTATTGACATTATTATTGACACTTCATTTTCACGGATTGAATTGCCAGATCTATATTACGAAATCGTACGAAGTAAATCTGAAAACTTCAACTGAAGGGATAATATGATATACTGATACAAGTATGGAATAAATTGACCAAAAATTCGAAATGCTCTTTCCCAGGAAAATGGGAAATTGATTATTTTTGATGCTCAGCCTGCAGTTATTTGCATTTTATTTCACTGCCGAGAATTTTTAACCTAAATTTATGGCAGAACGGTTTGTTGTCCTAAGTGTTCTATTGAATTTGAAGGTAGGATTTTCACCTTAATCCCAGGGCACTTAGTATGAATAAATCATATATACTCAAATACAGTAATGTCATAAATTCCATCCTTAACTTTAAGCATCCAATCAAGCTGAAACTTGAATTCATAATGAATTATGTATTTCTTAAGCTCGTCTACTCTAAAGGGGTAACCGTTATTACTGGAAAAAGTTTTTATGATGTGAATGTTTTTGGTAAGATTTTCAATAAAAAGTTGCAATAAAATGCTTTATTAACCACTTAGTTGAAAACGGATAGCTTATAATCATTACGAAGAAATTTACATCATCAAAACTATCGCCAGTAATAACGGTTTTCTCTACAAGGGGGGTGAACGTTAATACTGGCGATAGTTTTTATGATGTAAATTTCTATGTGAAGATTATAATATAAACTAACTATAAACCCCTACCATAGTTGGCAAAATAGTTCTCAAAAAAACAAACACAGTTAGCTTATGATAGTATATTCCCCTAAATTAAAGCAAATACCGATATTCAAAATTTCTCTTTCTTAACTTATTTTGATCCAATTTCACAGCAAGTTGCAAATCAAATCTCAATTAGCAATATAAAATTGCCTTCAATTCTTTATGGAAATTATAACAATTACTTTTTAATGTCAAAGACAAAACTCACAAATCAGACAATTCAGGAGTATACTAACTGTGTTGGCCTGATTGTAAAGGTGTATAAGTAGGCCAGACAGGAAGATCTTTTAGCATTAGACCCAAAAGAACATCATTCTTCCTTTTGTACAAACAAAAGTGACTCCACCATCGCACAGCATTTACTAGATAACGACCGCTTCCCTAGTATAGATAATCTTAACATTATTCATCGTCTCGATAAGCAATAAACTCAATTATCTAGAATCTCTAGAAATTTTCGAAGCTAAATACGATAGAAACAATCTCACCCTTCTTAACGACAACACTGACCTATATTATTCCCCAATATCTGGGATTTACAAGTAATTATGAATGTACATTTGAATATCTATCTATATTCCAATAGAAGAAACCTGTTGTGTGTTTCTCTTTATAATTGATACCTGTTTTTCTTTATAATAGATACATTCATAACAAATTGTACAACTGTACCTTTGTTTTAACTCACAGTTTCTAAACGTCTGATAATGATAGAAATATCGAAATAGCTGACACGTTTGTTCATTGAATATTTTCCACCTATTCTTGTGATATTCTTTACATCAAACCAAAATCACCGTATGATGATCAAATATCACGTAGAAACGGCACACTCAATATTACTTTTGCATTTGTAATGTATTGGTGTTTATCATTTAGACCTCGATTATCAACAAATATAACAAATTCAACTTATAAACCACCTTCGAAATTAAGGGGTGTGTGTAACAAGACCGCAAAAAAAATTATTGGTGTTTTTTGTGAGAGACAATAGCTTAAAACTTTACACTCTGTATGTAATTTCGAGATAATAACGTTTTGAAAGAAAAAAGTTTGAAATGAAAGAAAACTTCTGTTCTTCCTTTTAGTTGTCCCTTAGCCAACTTGAGATGGTCGCAGAAGTGCTGAACATGTTTTAATTTCAATTGCTTCTTTAGCGACGTGGTTGCGCAGTTCTTCATTTTGACATTTGATGCTTCATACTTTCATTTCTCCACTTTATAAAGTGTACTTTTTCTTTATGCGTCTTGCTTAACAATAAAACGATTTTGTGTGGTTTGCCGTTTTTTTAGTGCGGTATGCCGTTCGGGTGTAAGGATAATGGTATAACAGTAACACTATATTCTAAACGATGGAGTAAGGAGGAGAAAACATTTTTTTTTATACGAGTTTAGGGGAGGTCCTTGTACATCCCCGACTCTTGGTCCTCGGAGAATCACCGTCCAATCCCGCTTTTCGGGGATTTACTCATTCTACGAAAGGGTTCTAGTGGGTATCGCCAAATATAGTAAACGAATCGATTGATTATTATACTTACACGCTAGGTAACAACACTACATAAATTTCTCCGAGTTTTCTGTATAACTTTTGACGAATATTGAGTATTTGACATCTACGAAGAACCACTGAAAGAATCATTTCAATTGAATCTATTTTATATTATACAGGGTGTAACTGAAATTAGGAGGAAATTTTGAATTCGATAAGATTAATATGTTTAACAGTTAATTTCCGGTTATGCCGGAAACAATACTAACTTTCTATTTTCAAATGGGACACACTGCATTTTTTTTGCTTTCAATTGTTCATCTCATCCTACGACTTGTTGAGATATTTTTGAAAGAAAATTAAAACACGATCTTTTTTTTTGCAATTTTCATCTTTCGTTCTAGAAGGCCCTGAACAGTGATAATTGGATCAGCTCAACATCTCTTATCAAGGAAATACAAGATTGTATCTGAAAATTTAAATGCTTATTTTCTACGCGGTGTCAAATTTGAACAAATGAGCGAACAGCGAAAACGATATTAGTATAATAAATTGTCAAAAATTCCCTTATTCTTACGAACACAACATTGCATACGATTGATGGTTCCCCTCACAACATAATTTAACTGTAGTGCTGTAATGCCTGCAATAGCCTGTCTCAACAGTCCTCCAATTCTTGTTGGGTTCTAATAGGTGTTTAGCAAACCTCATTCTTCAAATGGCCCCACAGGAAATCTAGTGGACACAAATCTGGCAATCAAGCTGGCCTTCTTGTGCGACCATTTGTACCTATCCATTTTTCGGTAAAATTTCGTCGAGACACCGCGAGGCCCCTCTTGTATTGTGAGGAGGAGCACCATCCTGTTGAAAATATATTTCATTCATGACAGCTAATGACAACTTGTACAATTCATCTTGTATTTTGATCTTTAAAAATTCCAAATATCTCTTCCCTGTCAATGAACCTTCAAAACTTATAGGGCCTATTAAATTTCATTTCCATGAAGACATTGAACCCAAAAAGTTCTTGAAAGTTTCCATCTTGATACCTGTGCACATTTTGATGCGACCAATACCTATTATTTTGCCTATCAAACATCCCATTGTTCGTGAAACGTGATTCGTCACTGAATAAAATCTTTGTGGGATATTGTGGATCACCCCCCATTTTCCTAAGGTACTCTTCACAATACTGGACTCTCCTAACACTATCGTCACAATACAGCTGTTGGTGTAGTTGATATTTAATACTTACTTTACTTATAATTCTCGGGTTAGTGAGGTTACAGAAATCCTCGACGTTTCATTAGCCGAAAGCCAGAAATAGAGTAAGTTAAAGGATCAAAAAAAAACTATACTTGGTTTTCCAGAATATTGAATAAACGAAAGTCATTTCTTAGATTACATAAATATCCAAATTTTATATACAGATAGCAAAAGCAAGAGATTGGAATAATCAGAATTCGTTAAAATTTCAGCTGGTCATAAACATAATCCACCCAGCTCGATTTCCGTCTGTTTTCACTTCTCTCATCTGTTTCTTAGAAATCAATAATATTGTAGTTCCTCTCTGAGTTTTTGAAAATAGGATAAAATCCGAAAAATATGTCAATGACATTTTCTTTCTTTATATGGGGTGCGCCAGAGAAAACCAGACAATTTTTTTCCGTTATAACCTTAGCAATTGTAGAGCTAGATCGTTTGTTCTTACTTCATTCGATGGCCAAAGGTGAAATCTAATAAGGCTGACGCATTCGAAAATAAGCAATATTTCGAGATCGCTGGAACGTTTGTTTTTAATTGAAAAATTCGAATTGGGCATTCAGTCGATAACACAGACTTGTCTGAATAATTTGGCATATTGATCTTAAAAATTTTCCAAGAATTGGTAAAAACTAGGGTGACGAATTTTTTTCATTCTGATTTTCAGCTGAAATCGAAATATTTCTTAAATCTCATGGCGTTGGCACTCCTGAAGTTGTTGTGTTTTTCACAGATGTTCTAAGAAGGCAAAGAACCATATTTTACTAAAACCAACCTGAAATTTGATTTCCGTTCGAATTCGAAATGGCCGACTTCCTCAAATATTAAAAATTTTCCCCGCGCATTAAAGAAATGTTTGCGGTCGTAATGAATCAACTGCGTTATTCAATCACTAGATTGTACCTTTCCAATCATTTTGAAGGGTCAAACTCGAATATTGATTCAGGATTGTGCCAAATGTTTCTTTCCACCATCATATGCACCTCCCGTTGTGAAACCTCTGAACATAGACTGCATGCATTAACTCTATGATAAACAAAAAATAATAAAATATCATCGAGTTTCAGACGACATTTGGTTTGAACTCGAATTTTATCTTGGTGTTGCTTGTTCGTGACGTTTGAAATTGTTAACATTGGTTTTAACAAATGGGGATAAGCGTTACATTGAATGTATATTTGAGATTGGCTATACTGCTAGGCATATATTACGCCAATTTCCAGCCCCTTATTACAGAAGAAATACAATCTATGATCTTGGGGATAAATTTCGGACAACAGGGTCATTCGGAAGAAGACCAGGTACTGATGCATCTAGAACTGTTAGAACACAGGTACTCGCCTTTTTCATAACCATCCTGACTGTTTTCCAAATGTCTCAGAGATGCCAAATCTCAAAAACATACGTGAGAAGAAGACATGATTTGGGTGTATTTTCGGAAGCACTAGAATGCACGAAAACAGATTACCGCGCATAATGATGGAGAGCAAGCCACATGGAAAGCGCCCACCAGGAAGACCCCCAAAAAGGTGGCAGGAAAGCTGGCAGTCCACCTAGCAAGATACCATCCAGAGACGGCTTCGGCAAGCAACAGACCAATAGGTCTATTTAAAAGAATAAGAAGAGAAGAAGTTCTCTTCTGAAGAGTACTTTCTCACTCACTCATTTGATCTTCATTCTAAATCTCTCAAATTGATATTTTGAGAAATTTCACAATAATTCCTCCAAACTGTAAAAATGTCAGTACCTCTGTTTGATCTATTTATCATCAACTCTATTTAGGAAACCAACACTATTGGTTTGCATGGACAAAAATGGAGTGACAATGTGTCGGCAGCTAGAAAACGGAGCCTCAGATATGTAACGTCGCGAGCATTATTATGTTGAGATTGTTACTTTCTGATTCTTTTGAAATCTTTCAATTGTTGTTTCTGTACCTGAAATGTGTTAAAGTATCACCAACACAACATGGATTCTCTACAATACTAATATGCGAGATAAGCCGCTCGTTTAGGCTAGTATCATTGTGAAAGAGATTATTTTTCCACTTCAAAGATGTTTCATACCTAATCTTGATATTTCTATCTGAATAAAGGACATTTACAAAAAAAATTATAATTTTTATTTCAAAATATTTAGTTGCTGAATTGAATATTCATCCACAGCCGCTAAAACATGTCTTTAGAAGTGACAGTCTCAGCATTATCATCCTTATGCATTTTGATCAACAGTTTCACATTGAACACGTAATGAGTAATTTCCTTCTTGTTTTTATTCATGAAAAATAGTCTGTTCGTGAACACAGGAACGAGATTCTCTGATGAAACGAAGTAATACGTCAGTTGTGTCGTACAAAATAAACAAATCAAAAAGAAATGCAGCATTCAGTGTATAATAAGTTTATATATTGTGGCGTCCCAATACGTACCATGAAAATAAAATGTGTAAGGTTCTTCCATCAAGTTACCAAATTGATGCATAATTGAATGAGGGTTTTCAGCCGGCAGGCTGCCATGCAATTTCAGGAATAATAAGTGAGTTAGAAAGTATATTAGTTGGTGTAGAGGCAAACCGAAGAAGCACTTAAACTCGTGTACGAACCACTCGCTTCATGTATTAAGTTAATGTGCGTTTACGTCGAAATGAATAAAGCATAAAATGAGTCATGAAGACTCCGGACTAATCGCTAACTTCTACGGAATTCGTGAATGTGTGCCCAAAAATTCTGTTGAGTTGAAATGGAATGACATAATGTCCTGGCCTTATTTTAACATATACATCAGAGTGTATGGAAACGACGCTACATGCCGACATTTCCAATCGAAAAAAGAATGTATTCACACATAACTTTGAAGCTCCGTAATAATTGGAATACAATTCCAATATAGAGATCAAACATGTATCACTCATTGAGAATATTGAAAAGGCACTAGCTCGCTGAAGCAAAACTGCATAATAGCCAAAGATTGTTCTCGAAATAGATATTGATACTAACTTGAAATACAATATCCATTATACCAAAGCAATGCTATCATTAAATTGCTTCTCCTTCTACATTGAAACAAAGATAGTATATCATAAGGATTTTGATTTGAAAAAGAGAGCAGAGATGTGCAGCAAGATTTGCTGCTATGCTTTTGGAAGAAACGAACTATTATTTTGCTGCTTTTGATGCTAAAATGATAAGGGAGTAGAAAAAACGAGAAATAAAGAAAACGTTCATCACACTTTATTATTCAGTACGTAGTACTGAAATATTTATATTTTGTGAATTCTCCCTCGCACAGGTGTTGAGTATATTTTAAACAAAATAGATAATCCTTTCCTCTGGAGTATGGAATACAGTTTTTCACTATTTTGATCAACAACATTTCTATAAACGGTGGCCATAACGACTAATCTGATAAACTACGACATAGTAACATAGAAGCGTTAATGCTGTTATCAATTTACACGTTATCTTACTGGTGTTATTCGTTCACCATTTATGTATATACAGGGTGCTTCAACGAAAAGTAAACAGCGGCTATATCTACCAAGATATATACTACTGAAAGATAGAGGAGACTATCTATCGCCCTGTGCTATTCAAGTCTTAGTGCAAAAAAATGGAACAGATTCATCCCAGATCAAAGGCTGTCATCTTTAATCTAGATTAATCCATTGAAGTTTTTCGCACTAATACTCCAATAGTCTTGGGGCGATAGTCTATTTTCTAGTGGTTCACTCTGTATCTTCTACAGTTTTCAATCAAAAATGAAAATTCTTTCACGGGAATGCAGACAAAGATAATACTTTTCTTTCGAGTTATCACTCGACCCATCTACCCTCTTCCGAATTTTCAAGGGTTGTCACCCCTGCTGCAGGGGTTGAAATTCGAGATAAGGATGGTACTAGATGATGACTGGCATTAATCTGCATGGATATTTTTCATTTCACTTCACTGAAACTTGCATAGTCTCAGGGAAATAGTCTTCCATATATTTCAGTTGCTCACCCTGTATCTTTTACAGTTTTTAATTAAAAATGGAAATTTCTTCAAGGCAATGTAGACAAAGATACTACTTTTCTTTTAATCATCACTAGACCCATCTTCTCTATTCAAAATGTTCAAGGATTGCAACACCCGCATAGGGAGTTTATATTTCAGGCAAGTTTTGTACCCCAAAAGTTGTCCTCCTTGAAACAAAAATTGACCTGTTTTTTTGTTTTGATCACGAATGAATATTTTGGTAGATATAGCCTCTGTTCAGTTTTCGTTGAACCACCCTGTATATTGGCGAACTGTTGGGTTAAGTAAGAATCGGTTATAGATGCGGGTCTGTAATTGTTAGGGTGGAAGAAAAAATAGAAATAATTACATTCGATAGGGGCTCCATGACTGCTAAGAGATACATACGACAAGTTTTAAGTCCTCAAATTATCCAATTCATTCATATTATGGGCTAAAACTGGCTGGCTGGCAAGGAGCTCTGATCTCAATCTGATTGAGCATGCACGAGACACGATTGGTAGAAGGTTAAGAAAAAGCGAAAAAGAGAATGAAGTAGGTCAGCCTCTGCAAAAAGTGACCAAGAATAGACCAAGAGTACATCCGTTATCTTATTGAAGGTATGCCAAGATGCATTCAAGCCGTAATAAGCCCTTGAGGGGGAAACACCCGTTACAGAATGGACGTCTATTTAGTGATATTCTGTTCGTATTCTTTCACAACTTCTTTTTTCCATAAAAAGAAACGTTTGCCATATCTACTGATATTGCTATTGAAGAGAATCAGCTAGCACCCTGAATCTTGGACTAAGTCAATGAAATTAAATGTAACATTGTAATAGAATGTATCTTCATGGCAAAATTTAGCTCAGAAATTCTACAGGCAATTCAAATTTCATGAAAAAATCATTTTTGGTTGACCCTTGTAGTTGCTCACCCTGTATCTTTCACAGTTTTCAATTAAAAATGGAAATTCCTTCAAGGCAATGTAGACAAAGATACCACCTTTCTTTTGAGTTATCACTCGACCCATCTTCCCCATTCAAAATGTTCAAGGATTGCAACCCAGGCGCTTACCTGTTTTTGCGTTTTGATCAGAAATGAATATCTTGGGAGTTGATATTTCAGGCATGTTTAGATTTCACATACCAGTTATTATTGTGATGTCCTAACTTTTCGAAGAGGAATACAGAGATGAATAGATATTTCATTCGATGACATAATGAAAAAGCTTGCGAAAGAAACACTACAGGAAATATTTTTACACCGATTAATACACACATGTTCATAATCGAATGATATGAGGATATTTGGGGTGAATTTGAATACAGGTTATATAATTCGAAAAAGGGAATGTAATGAATATAAGAAACATTAGAGTTTCGTCTGGTTTCACAATATTTACTTTCAATGACCAGTTTCAATGCTTAGATCATTTTCGAGTGTCTAGAGATAATTTTTAGTTCTAGACACTTAGAAATGACATAAATTGTCAAAACCGTTCTAGTGTATTGAAAATGATTCTTGTGGAAATCAGACAAAAGTGTTTCATTTGACTTATATGGTAATAATATAATGAAAAACTGCAGAAACTTAATGAAAAAATTGTTTGGTTCGAATGATAACTCCGCATTTTCTCACCACAATCAAAATCAAATGAACCAGCTCTTCTTGGGGAATGATAGCTTTCCTTTCAAAGTGACGTGTGTTTTAATACTAAAATATTTATAATTTTCTCCATCAACATATCGTTGTGATCAAGTATGCGTTAAAATACTAATCAAACATGTTGATAATTATTATTGACGTTAACTTTCAAATTAATGAAAAGAATCCGATAACTCAAAGATCTGTCTAAATTATTCTTATGTACTGATATCGGCGTCATGTTTAATTAATTGTCTATATACATGAAACGGTGTTTCCACAAAAGGTCATAAAGTAATGGCGAGTAACACAAGGCTTTCAGAAATTGTGTTTAAAAGTCATCAAAGCTTACGGGTTTTGAAGATAGGGGGTGATTAGTTGGATTTGGTCAAATATTTCCTTATTCATAACTCGAGCACTCGTTGACTGAAATTGATGAACCTTTACTCATTCATTAGCCTCCTCTTACTAAATTGAATCCTGAAAGGAACACAAGACATAGGTCTGTACTCAGACATATCATATCATATCATATCATATATATCATATCATATTTGCGGCAAACGGATATATAGTATATGGATTATCTGAATATTTTTGGTATACTGGAGATAAGATCCGTAGTGGTCCAATAAGTATGTAGAAAAAAATCATGGTACCGTTTTCGCTATCAAATAAATCAACATTGAAAATATGATGATCGGCAGTTTTTATTTCAAACAGAACAACTAATATTAAATAAATTTTCCGGCCAGAAACAGTTGGCATGACAGCTGACTCATTTTCAAAACTAGTCGATGTTGACATGTGAAAAGAATACTTCGAGTTCACTCAATTTTGGTAAGTTTTTTTTTATTTCACTGGCCTTAGTGTAGCAGACACGTTTAGCCATTATCTTATTGAGATTGAAATCAGTAAGCGTATTATCTCTTTCTATATATAGAATATATAGGGTGCGCCAGAGAAAACCAGACAATTTTTTTACCGTTATAACTGTTGCAATCTTAGAGCTGGATCATTCGTTTTGGTTTCATTGGAAAGCCAAAGGATTAGGTTTTTCAGAAATTGTATCGGCATTTCACTTCCGATGAAATCCAATATGACTGATTCATTCGAAAATGAGCAATATTTGAGGATAGCATTCAGTCGATAATTTAGACTTTTCTGACCAATTTGATATATTGATCTTAAACATATTCCAAGAATTGGTGAAAAAGTAGCGTCAAGAATTTTTTTCATTCTGATTTTCAGCTGAAATCGAAATATTTTTTTACCTCATGGCGGTGGTACCCTGAAGTTGTTGTGCTTTTCATGGATGTTCTAAGAAAACAAAGAATCATATTTTACTAAAACCAACCTAAAATTTGATTTCCGTTCGAATTCACAATGGCTGACTTCCTTAAATATTAACAATTTTCCCTGCGCATTAATTAAGTTTTCGCGGTTGTAATGAATCAACTGTGTAATTGAATCACTAGATTGAACCTTTTCCATCATTTTGAGGGGTCGAAATCAAAACCAGTTGTCCTCAATAATGTTCCTCTTCCTCATCATATGCACCTCCCGTTGGGAAACCTCTGAACATAGACTGCAAGCATTAACTCTATGATAAACAAAAACTAATGAAATGTCATCGAGTTTTAGACGACATCTGGTTTGAACTCAAATTTTATCTTGGTGTTGCTTGTTTGTGACGTTTGAAATTGTTAACATTGGTTTTAACAAATGGGGATAAGCGTTACATTGAATGTATATTTGAGATTGGCTATACTGCTAGGCAGATATTTCGCCAATTTTCAATCCCTTATTACAGAAGAAGTACAATCTATGATCTTGAGGAAAAATTTTGGACAAGAGGGTCCTTAGAAAGAAGACCGGGTACTGGTGCAGCCAGAACTGTTAGAACACAGGTACTCGCCATTTTCGTAATCTGTTTCAAGCATCAACTCTACATTATTTGTATTACAAACTCAATTGACAATTGGTTTCAACAAATGAATATAAGCGTTTCATTGAATGTTTATTTGTGCGTGGTAATACTGCTAGTAAAAATATTACGCCAATTTCCAGCCCCTAATTACAAAAGAAGTAGAATATATGATTTTGAGGAAAAATTTCGGACAACAAGGTCATTACCAAGAAGATCAGGACGACTGTTTCCCAAATATCTCAGAGATGCAAACTGTTAAAAACATCTGCGAGAAAAATGATGCGACATGATTTTATTCAACAAATTTAATGAGTAAAAACATTCAACGAAAAGAATCAAGAACTCAGAATGGAATATGACCTCCATTGGCATCCACAACCATCTGCACCCGTCTTCTCCAGATTTCTATGGATCTCGAAATTACTTCTTGATCAAGATTGTTTTAACTTTTTTGAATTTTTTGCCTCAGCTACTCACAATTATTGATAATAATACTATTTCTATAAACCATCTCTTCAAAATGACCCCACAGAAAATAGGAGTTCTGATAGGGCTGACTGCTAAGACTCTAAATCATTTGGAAAACAGTCAGGATGATTCCTGGAGTTATGAAAGGGCTGACTGATAATGCAGAAATTCGCTGAATGTTATCCTGAAATTGTCAATTGAGTTTGTAATACAAATAATGTAGAGTTGATGCTTGAAACAGATTATGAAAAAGGCGAGTACCTGTGTTCTAACAGTTCTAGCTGCACCAGTACCCGGTCTTCTTTCTAATGACCCTGCTGTCCAAAATTTTTCCTCAAGATCATACATAGATTGTACTTCTTTTGTAATTAGGGGCTGAAAATTGGCATGAAATTTGGTAGCTGTATAGTCAAGCACAAATTAACATTCAATAAAATGCTAATCCTCATTTGTTAAAACCATTGTTAACAATTTAAAACGTCAAAAACAAGCAACACCAAGATAAAATTCGAGTTCAAACCAAATGTCGTCTGAAACTCGATGATATTTTATTATTTTTTGTTTATCATAGAGTTAATGCATGCAGTCTATGTTCAGAGGTTTCACAACGGGAAGTGCATACGATGGTGGAAAAGAGAAACATTATTGACGACAATTGGCTAAATTCTGAATCAATATTCGAGTTAGATCCCTCAAAATGATGGGAAAGGTTCATCTAGTGATTATATAACGCAGTTGATTCATTACGACCGCGAGAACTTTATTAATGCGCGTGGAAAATTGTTACTATTTGAGGAAGTCGGCCATTTTGAATTCGAAGGGAAATCTAATTTTAGGTTAGATTAGGTTAGTAAAACATGGTTCTTTGTTTTCTTAGAACACCCTTGAAAAACACAACAACTTCAGGAGTGCCAACGCCATGAGGGCAGAGAAATATTTCGATTTCAGCTTAAAATCAGAGAAACATTCTTCACGCTATTTTTTTACCAAATCTTGGAATGTTTTCAGGATCAATATGTCAAATTGTTTAGAAAAGGCTGAATTATCGACTGAATGCCCCATTCGAATATTTCAGTTAAAAAAATGCGTTCCAGCGATCTTGAAATATTGTTCATTTTCGAATGAGTGAGCCATATTGGATTTCATTGGAAGTGAAATTTCGATACAATTTCTGAAAAACCTAGTACTTTGTCTCTTCAATGAAGAAAGAACGGATGATCTAGCTCTAAAATTGCGAAAGTTATAACGGAAAAAAAATTGTCCGGTTTTCTCTGGCGCACCATATATAATATACACCATGTAACCCGAGGTATCGTTCGTAAATAAATTCCCTATTTAACTCCAATTGTATACTGTATACTTCATAATTATTAGATTTAATTATATTGATTAAATTAATAGGGCCGGTTTTTAAGATTAAATTAATATTTTCTCGCATTTGTGTTCTTTTCATAGAATACCGTGTACATGTAAAAAATATATGTTCTAGAGTTTTCTTGTCACCACACAGGCAGGTCAGGTTTTAATTCAATTCTGAACATGTGTGCTCCGAATAGCCCATGAAATGAACGAAGTCCCCTAATCGTTATAATGAACTTTCGATTACTTGAAACATTGCTGAACCAGGGTCTCTTTAGTGGGATATAGTTTACATAGTTCTTATATTTTGCCCCTTTATTATCTTCCGAGAATATTTGAACCCTTTTGTTGAATGTCGATTGCTTGATTGATTTATGACAATCATATTTAGCACGTGATATTGTTGTCCAGAACTTCCTTCTTAGCTAATTTATCGACTTTTTCATTACCAATAATACCTTTGTGAGAGCGAGTTCATGAAAATTTTACGTTTTCACCAGAACTTTGCGCTAAATAGAGCTCTTCCCTTAGATCTATTAGAGGAGAAGGTGGTAATGTGGCCTCCTACTTTTCTTTTTATGTCTCAGGTAAAAATTACAAGACTAACAAGCATAGGAAACACGAAGTCGTCTTTATTAACTTACATTTACATGTCTTTCAATAAAATAAACGAAATTAAAACAGAAAAATAAAAACCATATGTATTATAAAATTAATCAAATTTGCCAATTTGAGATCATATGAGCATAATTACCACCTAATGGCAAATATAATATATATATATTTGAATTTGGGAGGCTTTTACTTGGTAAAGTTCCATTATCAATAATAAAAAACAAGTACTGTGTTTTAAGGAATTTTACTTAATAATTGCGATTTGTAACGCGTTTCACTACACCGTAGCTTCTTCAGACGAATGAATATACAGCTATAATGGTATTAATATATATATATATATATATATATATATATATATATATATATATATATATATATATATATATATCTCAAGGAGGAAGTCGATAGACTTAAATCGAATGGGAACGTTACAAATGTGGAAGTCATTAGTGTGGAAGTTAATAATAGAATTATCCGATCAAAAAATATTATGTTGTACAATCTGAAAGAGTCTTCTAAAGCGGAGGTGGCGAATAGAATCGATAATGATAGGCGAGAGGTACAGAAATTGCTAACAGGGATCGACATTAAACCTGTCGAGTTGGTAAAGATTGTTGGGATAGGAAAGAAGAATGGAATGGAAGAGATGGCAAGTCTCGACCAGCCAATGCTGTTTTCAGTGGACCAGATAAGGTTGCTGCAATACTGAAAAATAAAAAGAAACTAGTTGAATCGTCAACTCTTTCTATTGGTCCTGATCAAACTCCCCTTCAAAGGAAGATACTCAGTGGGCTGCGTCAGCAGATTGAAGACAGAAGATTAAATGGTGAAAGAGATTTAACCCTCAGATATGTCAATGGGGTGCCTTCAATAACTAAAGTAAGGACAAACAACTAGATTTACCCCCATCACATGCTCTCTCAATCTACTACCAGAATGTTGGCGGTATGAAGTCCAAACTAAAGCATCTCGTTAACACCATTTCACAACACACTTATAACACTAATAACTGAGAGTTGGCTCAGTGACTAGATATTGGATGCAGAGATCGTTCCCTCGTCATATTCAGTCTTTCGATGAGACAGAAATGCGGCTACAAATTCAAAAGCAAGCATCGGCGGAGTTCTTATTCTGATTCGTTCATCCATAGAAGCTCATGATGTCAAGCAATCTGTAAACTTTGTGGAGCACTTATTTGTACTGTTAAGTTCGGAAAAGTTCAGATTCATCGTGGGCGGGACTTATATTCCTCCTTATTCAAGTGAAACTACCTACTTAGCACACAGTCAGACAATAGAAGAGATTTCTATGGCCTATCCGGGTACTAAGTATCGTTTTTGTGGTGATTTCAATGTTCCTGAAGCATCCTGGAGAGGAAATGAATTCGTTCTTTGTGCAGGGAGGGGTGCTGTGAATTCATTGTCTGACTGCTCAAGTTTTCTCAATTTGAGTCAGGTAAATAAAATTAAGAATAGTCGTGATGTTTTGTTGGATCTTGTATTTACATATATCGAGTGTGTGAGTATCAGCCCAGCAGACGACTTAATTTTTGAGAATTCTATCAATCATACGGCATTGGAAATATCTGTTCCATTTGTTCTTAGTAGAGCTGGCTTGAATTATGATCTTCAACAGTTTGAATTAAAGAAAGGAGATTATATCGGACTTAATTCATATCTGGCGTTTTGTGACTGGCATTTTTAAGATCAAAAAGTGAATGAATGTATAGCCAAATTTTATAATAACCTGAATGAGATAAAAAACACAAGGTTTAACTTTAACCTACACTTTATTTGAAAAAATTCGACGACGTTTCGCTGACACAGCAGATTTCAAGAATGACAAACAGATTGAAGAGTATGGTATCATAAACGAATCGTAGAACAAGTTGGATGAATAACAGGAAAATCCACACTGAGCCGTTGTACAGTTAGTATGGAAGGTAATAAAAACTAATTAAACAAGTTAAGTAGGGGTGAATAATTTACATCTACCTGCTCATTCAAAAGCTTGTCCGAATGTTTGTATCTATTTATTTCTAATGCTTCTAGGAGATCTAGTTTTAAACTTTTGATTTTATATATAATATGTCAGAGTTTTATTGAATGAATGGTTTTCTTTTATTAAGTGGTTTGAATAATTTGAATCAGATTTATTTTTATCGAAGCTACGTTTATGTTCAGATGTTCTTATGCCAAAACTCCTATAGGTCCTACCGATATAAATTTTATCACAAAAACCGCAATTGAGTTTATAGATTCCTGATTTACTTGAGTTTTCAACACGAGATTTATTATTTTTAAAATGTTTACCTAAGTTATTAGAAGTTTTGAAAGTTATATTAAGATTTTGTTTGACGAGAAAGAATTTAATATTTGTACTTCCAGAACCGCAGAATGTTGCTTTTGAATATTTTATAGTCTTTATGAATAGGATATACTTCATTTATTGCTTTCTGATACAGTTTTTACGAATGATTAGATCTATCATAAAATACCACCTAACGCAAAACTTATTTCGTTTGATGTTGGAATTTATACCCAAGTGTTCCTCCAGGTGATGTCAAAATATTAATCGAAAACATGTTGACTTCGAATCATGTGAACCACATAATTTAATCAGAAATATTTAATCTGTTGGACGTTTGCATTGAACAAAATTATTTTTTTTCAACAACATCTATTACAGTAGTGAAAATGGTTTGATCTTGGGAAATCCTTTGAGTCCACTTTTAGCAGAGATTTTATGAATAATATCGAACAATAAATTCATACACATCCACTCATTTCCAAATTTCTTTATTGGTATAGATATGTTGACGACATCTTAGTATGTTTCATTGAACTACTCGTCAATTAGACTTATTTCTTAATTTCATTAATTCCATCCATTTGAACATTAAATTCACGATAGAAATTGAACAGAACGATTCCATTAATTTTTGGACTTGAAAATCACTAAAAGAAATAATAATCATGTTTTTCGGTCTTTCGTAAACCAACACATACTGATACAATTATACATAACTACTCATTACATCCAATTCAACACAAAGTTGCAGCTTTAAACAGCATGGTACATCGGTTACTCAATTTACCTTTATCAGTAGAAGATTATAATGAAGAGTTAAATATCATCAAACAGATAGCCATTAATAATTCATATAATCCGGATATGATAGATCTAATCATTCGTAAAAACTGTATCAGAAAGCAATAAATGAAGTATATCCTATTCATAAAGACTATAAAATATTCAACAGTTTAACATTCTGCGGTTCTGCAAGTACAAATATTAAATCCTTTCTCGTCAAACAAAATCTTAATATAATTTTCAAAACTTCTAATAAGTTAGGTAAACATATTAAAAATAATAAATCTCGTGTTGAAAACTCAAGTAAATCAGGAATCTATAAACTCAATTGCGGTTCTTGTGATAAAATTTATATCGGTAGGACCTATAGGAGTTCTGGCATAAGAACATCTGAACATAAACGTAGCTTCGATAAAAAATCTGATTCAAATTATTCAAACCACTTAATAAAAAACCATTCATTCAATAAAAACTTTGACATATTACTTATAAAATCAAAAAGTTTGAAATTAGATCTCCTAGAAGCATTAGAAATAAATAGATACAAACATTCGGACAAGCCTTTGAATGAGCAGGTAGATGTAAATTATTCACCCCTACTTAACTTGTTTAATTAGTTTTTATTACCTTCCATACTAACTGTACAATGGCTCGGTGTGGTGATAAATCTGCTGTGTCAGCGGAACGTCGTCGAATTTTTCAAATAAAGTGTAGATTAAAGTTAAACCTTGTGTTTTTATCTCATTTATATCATGGATCTACATCAAGTAACGGCCTCCACAATTCAAAAAATTATAATAACCTATATGAAGGATTGTATCGATTCATCCTCTCGAAAAGAATTTTACCTAGTGAGTTTCCCGTATGGTATTCCAGAAGGCTGATTACATTCATGAAGAGGAAGAAGAGAATACATAAACGCTATAAGCAGTATGGATCCAGATCAGATTATGCGAAGTTTTGCTCCGAGTGCCATAAGTTAAATGAGAAATTGTATCTTACTTACAAAAAAATCTTATCGAAAATAAAATTTCATCTGATCCACAGTATTTTTGGAAATATTTGCGTTCGAAATGCAAAACTCTAGGTCTTCTTGCAAGAATGGAGTATGATGGAGCGTCTAGCTCAGATGGGAGTGATATTGTCAGTATGTTCGCGAAATTTTTTTCTGGTGTCTATAGTAGTGATGTGGTGATTCCACCTATGTACAATTTCAATATTACCGTAAATGCATCATCTTGTGCATTTTCTATTTCTGAGGTTTGTGAACTGTTGATGGGACTGAAGATGAATAGTTCTGCGGGCCCGGACGGGGTTCCTTCGTACGTTTTAAAAAATTGTTCCACAATTTTGGCGAAACCTTTAACTGAAATCTTCAATAACTCTTTGAAAGCCAGAAATTCCAGACTACTGAAAATAGAGCTTTGTGATACCTATCTTTAAATCTGGTGACAGATCTGTCGTTTCAAATTATAGAGGAATAGCCATACAATCAACTATTCCCAAGTTTCTGGACTCTTTAGTTTGCAAATACTTATCGTGGAATATATATAATATAATATTCGCGTTCAGGATCTGCACAAGCTGTATGAGCCCATAAATTGCAACTCTGGCACTGTATCCACTCTTCCCCACGTCTGTCGTTAGAATAACTAGTTTCACAAAATATGCAGTTCGTATCTGCGCTTTCCGGGGTCCTATTGGGCAGGATGAGGTGACATGCTGTAATGAATCTGGATGACGTGAGCAACGACGATAGAGATCGGAGGAACAGCAAGGCCTGCAATGTGCTTCTGGTATGATCTGGATTCCTTTTATCTACATTGTCACCTTTCAGACTTTTCGGATATCGTCCATGGAGTGCCTTTGACATCCATTTCTCTTGTAGTTGATTTCTGTCCTAGCCAGTTGGAGTGGAGTCAAATCATCTAGCTGTCGGATGGACCTATAGGTATAACTATATATATATATATATATATATATATATATATATATATATATATATATATATATATATATATATATATATATATATATATATATATATATATATATATATATATATATATATATATATATATATATATATATATATATATATATATATATATATATATATATATATATATATATATATTTATATATTTAACTGCTGGAACTGATAACGACTTCTAAAATTTCAATTTATTGATAACGGGTTAGTAGTCTTGGAACAAAGGAATACTTTTTCATGGCAAGCTTTCGGAAATATATATTGTTTCCATCTTCAGGCCTCTACAACGAACAAACATCAATGAAACTAAATCATATAAACAAAAATAATCACTTGGAAACCATAAGAATGGCAACTTACAGAAAGATGAGGTTAATTATCCAAAAGTTAGTATGTGATGAAAAACCGAGGTCATGAACTCAAAGAACACAAGACACAAGACACATCGACAAAGTGCACAATAAAACTCATATAAAGCATCATCAGGTACAAAATTAAGAAAATTGCCAGTTTAAAAACAACAACAAATCACGTAAAATTTATTTCATTCTAAGGCATGAAACGGCGCAGGAGCGGCCTTGTATAGGTTCTCAAAATGTAATAGACAGAGAATGTCAAACGCTTGTACTTTCAAGAATCAAGAAAGTATGCAAATTATGAAACCATGTCATTCTACAACAATCATTAAACATTTTAAATTAAAAAAGAACAAAGTGTATCAAATGATTGATCAATTATGCGAATTGAGAAGTGGAGAACGAAAACTGAAAGACTATAAAATTATTAAATTAACAAGAAATGGATCAATTGGAGGATTTTTTATCTAAGTCTAATAAATGAATATAAATTGAGCTTAAATTATTCAAATCTGTTTTTTTATTGATTGTCAAAGGTTCCTTCTGAATGGCAACCATCTCCAAAAACAGTCTCTTGTGGTAATTCTTTTCCGCGTCAACAATAGATGCCATTGCATAATTCGGAGTATGATCTTGCTCACTCGCATGTCTGGCCAAAGCACATCTTTCCGGATGTAATCTCACGTCACTTTTATGCGAACTAATTCGAGCTTGTAGAGTCCTACAAGTATGCCCAATGTAGACGCCGTTGCAGCCCCCACAAGGGATTTTATAGATGACATTGGACCTCTTCAAGAGCGGAGTGCGGTCTTTCAAGTGTGTGAAGAATAGTTTGCCTATGGTTTTTAGAGTGCTCCTTGCAATCTTCACAGTACAGCCTGTATTTTTTATCACATGTATCAAGCGAGAGGTCAGTTTGTCGACTAACGGAAGGGACGCATATAGTGGGCCCTGTGCCTTCTCCACACTCAAGTTGGTCGTTGTCTCTGGATTTGGAGTTCCCTCCCGGAGATTGATATTTTCTGGTACTACACTATTAGGTTTGCCGTCTATGATGGAAGAATTGCTATATAAAAGTTTTTTTAATAATTTTGGGGGATATAAGTTATCCAACAACAACTGATAAAGAATGCGTAAGTTTTTCTGGTGGAAAGATGGTGGTGATTCTGTGTTTTAATGCCAGTATTAAATTGACTTTAATCTTCTCCTCATGATTAGTTGTAGAGGCCTAAAGATGGAAACAATATATATTTCCGAAAGCTTGCCATGAAAAAAGAGTATTCCTTTGTTCCAAGACTACTAACCCGTTATCAATAAATTATATTTATATATATATTTCGCGGTTTTCGAAATGTCTATCCGATTTGTTCGAAATAAGGTTTTATTGTTAGCTTACCATGCACATATAAATTTCGGGCTTCACAAAAAGAATGTATGCACTTGCAGCATTAATTATCGAACGCCTTCCAAATTTATTTTCTCAGTGCAAAGGTATATGGAGTGTGAAATTGAAGCGAATATAGTCTGAAACATTTCGTATCGATCAGTATCTATTCTGCCTCGAGAAAGTAATTAACCGACAGTCAAGAAGAAGAAAATAAGACACCAAAAAGAGACGAGCGCCCGTAATTGCAAGGCCCCATTGATTTTCACTGTTATTGGCAGTTTAGTTTGTGCTCTAGTTACAACTTTTTGCTTTTCCTACTTAATCTTACTTAATCTTTCTAGACAAAGATGAAATTTTATCCAATAAAATTTAATCAAAACATCGTGCTAATGAATTGTGGTTATATCGCAAGAAAATCTGTTATGTGCAATTATTTCGGAAGAAAAAAAATTAATCTCTGTCACTTTTAATATATGGAAGCAAAAAATGGTATGACTTTACCAGGTTTGATTTTAATTTAGAAAAAACAGTGTAAGTCATATTCATTCCCCTCATCCAAGTTACGTCAATCGTGGAATATTTCAAACTGCGCCAAGAAATTAATGAACAATTTCAATATTTCAATTTTTTTTATAGGCAACTAATTATCAACACTTTATTTTCGGATATGTCCTCACACATTCTAACAAAATTCGATGATATCTTGTGCCATATGTTCCTCTCATGTTAAATCAAAAGAGTGTAATAAATTGAGCTCTTGCAAGAATCCACCATTTTGATAAAAGCAGTTGCTGATCAATTATTAAAACATTTGTTCGTAATTTTCGCCAATAATGCAATGTGACTCGATTTGGAGTTTAGAATATCTAAACACTGTCTAAAATAGACGTTTCGGGATTTTTTTTTCGTTCTTTAGTATTTAATCTACAACATTACAGAAATATACATTACGATTCATATTAAATTATTCTTAAAATGTATCTTATCTAATCTTTGGATGATTGTTTTATTTTTATTTGTATGAATTGTGGAAACTTTGTGTTTCGGAGATGTGAGTTTTCGGAGATTATGTGTGTTGAAGTTTTCTATGGTGCTGTTTTCTTTGTGGACTTTTCAGGTATTTATGGGATCTGTTTATACCGTGTTTGTATTTACTGTGATTGTTAACCTTCTCGAACCGTGTTTATTTTGTGTCCTGTTTTGTAGGAGATCTATGTATATGGAGCTTAGTGTCTATATGTCTTTCCAGTAATTTACAGAGTTGTCTATGTTTTTTTGTATGTGTATCACCTCAAGTATTTCTCTCTTTTTTCTGTTCTTTGTCAAGAATTTCAATCTGGTCATAGTCAAATTCGTGTTTCTCTTGTTTTTTGTGTTTGTTCAATGCAGTGCTGTCGTCTTTTGCGTATTTATGGGGTTTGAGACGTTCTTTGAGGTGTTGTTCTGTTTGTATGTAGACCTTTTCGCAGTTCTTGTAGGGTATGGCGTATACTATGTGAGTTTCCTCTTTATGCGGTATTTTGGGTTTCAGTTTTGTATGTACGTGTCTTATTTGATTCATGGCTGAGTAGGCCATTTTGAAGTTTTAAGGTTTGAGGTAGTTCTTGATGGTCTCTGTTAGTTGAGGTATGCATGTGATAGTTATGTATCGTGTGGTGTTAGTATTGTCGTTTTTCTTTTTTTGTTCTGTGTTATACAGTATATGTGTTCGTTCTTTGATGCTTTTGTTTGTTACGTTTTCTGGGTGGTCGTTCATTCTTAGAAGGTCTTTTGTGTCCTTTAGTACGTCTTTTCTTAATTGTGGTGAGGTGAATTTCAGTGCTCTGTCAATATATCCTTTTAAAATGCATTTTTTCTGGGATGGGTGATGGTTTGAATTGTAGTTCGAGATGTTATCTTCGTTTATTTCTTTTCGGTACCATCTTGTTAGTAATTTATTGTCTTTTCGTGTTATTGTTATGTCAGGGAAGTTATTGCTGTTATTTTTTTCGGTTTCTAAAGTAAACTGCAAATTGGTGGAATACATTGAATGTTTTAAGAATTTGGTCTACTTTGTTTTTGTTCATTATAAGTAAACAGTTGTCTACATATCTTTTGAATGATGTGATTCAATGTAATCCGAAAGCGTCTATTTTGGTTAGTCTTTAGATATTCTTATAAACCTTAATAAATCTAAATTAAAAATGAAAGGAACATACTGGATTGAAAAACATTATATAATGTGATAAATAAACATATTCTACTCATTATGTCAAATGCGCACAGTTGCATTGTCAATCCAAAACTTACCTTTAACAGAAATCATACAACATGCACAAATAAGTATTAATTTTATTTACCACAAAGTATATGATTTTATTGAATTGAAAGTTGCTGTTGTAATGAAGCTTTGTATACCTCTTCTCCTTACATTAACATTTCCCACAAACACCAATAAAAAACCTAATATTCTAAATTTGTAGAGATACATATTTGCATTCAGAAGCTTTGACAAAATTTCTTGAAGTACAGAAGAATGTGTAATGAATAGAAGTAATTCATGATATGTACCTAATACGCTAACCAAAATGACAGGAGAATATTTTATCATCCTGAAAAGCGTAATTTTTATTGAAATCCTTCAATCCTTCACTATAGTTATCATTAGTTGCCAACGTTTCATGAGCATTTAAACAGATACATTGCTTCGAATTCATAAAATCAAATAATGTTAGATTTTCGTCGTTTCTAAAACCTCCATTCAACTCACCAAAATTTACTTAATCGTTTAAGATGTGGCAAAGCAACGCATGTATGATGTCATAATTAATTAGTTTATCATAATTTTGTTGAACAAGCAAATGCACTCAACCCTACTACGATAAAGTAAGTCACAGTAACGAGATTTGATCTAATGTGCGACTAATATTCTAGCAGCAAACATAGAGACAGGAGCATTTCAGGGTCCGATGACAAACATTATAGTCATCTATTTATGGAATCGGGATTATTCTGAAAAATAAAATGTATTACTATTTTTGAAATATTGTGTTGGCGCTATAATTTGACAGCCAGATGTAAAGTGCTATATAGTTTCCAGATGGGGGATGCTATGTTGATATAAGCTTTATTATATGCTCTCGTTGTAACCACCTGGTCCTGTATGGAGTGTAGTCTGCCTTCTGTCTGGGAAAAATCCTGATCTCAAATACTCCTGAGACTGCAGCCTTTTCACTTTATCACCTTGCCGTTAAAACAATTAAATGTAGTTTTTGTAGTTGGCATAATTTCCATTTTTTATATATTTAGTGGTTATTTGAATCTTCAAAAATGGTTTCATTGTGAATATGGATAATAACAATGCTTGCAGAATAATTAAACATTTAGTTTACTTGAGCATATGTTTACGCAAACATAAATTTATGAGAAGATTTTGGAGTAATATATTCCTTGGGATTGTACTACGATTTCAATAATTTCTTCAACAATATCTGTTTCCGTTCGTTATAAAAAAGAAATTTAACCCAAAACAGAAAACATCTGTTACCTGGCGCATTCGCCAATTTGTTGAATGTTTTCAAATCAGCTGATCAAATAATTAATTTTAAACTTCGAGAAACATAATGCGTTTCGAGACCAAGTTTCGTGTGCTTCTTTCTATCAAGGAGACATCCTCAGAAAAAGTTCATTTTTAACATGGGATTGACTCGACTAATTAAATCTCATCACATTCCTTTCTCTCATAGAAAATTTTTACTCACGGCTTTTAATGTTGAACTTCTTTATATGCGATCAATACAACATTTAAAGGCACAATTTTTTGCCCCAGCTATACTGATAAAATATGACACGAGCTGCACTAGTAACTCCAAAGAAATGAATTTAGGAGTACTCGTTGCTTTCGATTTATATATATATATATATATATATATATATATATATATATATATTTCTGGTGATGCAGGAGATCCAAGGTTTTCGTCTTATTTGAGGGACAAAGGATAATTTCAATGAGAAATCTGAAAATGTATAGGTCATCACCAGATATATATATATATATATATATATATATATATATATATATATATATATATATATATATATATATATATATATATATATATATATATATATATATATATATATATATATATATATATATATATATATATATATATATATATATATATATATATATATATATATATATATATATATATATATATATATATATATATATATATATATATATATATATATATATATATATATATATATATATATATATATATATATATATATATATATATATATATATATATATATATATATATATATATATATATATATATATATATATATATATATATATATATATATATATATATATATATATATATATATATATATATATATATATATATATATATATATATATATATATATATATATATATATATATATATATATATATATATATATATATATATATATATATATATATATATATATATATATATATATATATATATATATATATATACATCCTTTTATATATATATATATATATATATATATATATATATATATATATATATATATATATATATATATATATATATATATATATATATATATATATATATATATATATATATATATATATATAACATCAAAAGGATGTAGAAAAAACACCTTGGTACTAAAGAGCAACTTGTAATTGATTCTGTTGCTTTGAATCAAGCTCAAACTAAGAAGAGAAATATTCATACAGCCTTCATTGATTACCAAAAGGCTTTTGATAGTTCACCCCATTCATGGCTTCAAGAAATTCTGGAAATTTATAAAATTGATAAGACACTTCGTCATTTTCTAGAATTTGTAATGAAAATTGAGAACCAATCTTCATTTAAATATTTCAAAACAATCGTTAAAATCCGAAGTAATTCCAATCAAAGAGGCATTTTTCAAGGTGATTCTTTAAGAGCTCTTTGGTTTTGTCTTTGCCTCAATCCATTATCTCATGAATTTAATGCTACTAGTTTCGGCTTCAAAATAAAGAGTCTATTAACTGAATTCAAATTAAGTCACTTAATTTATTTAGATGATATTAAATTATATGCCGGAACCAGATCTCATTTAAAAAGTCTACTTGAGATTACTTTCAACTATTCCAATGATATTCATATGAAATTTGGGCTTCCAAAATGTAAAAATCTTTCTATTGAAAAAGGAAAGATCACCTCTGATTATATAAAGATTTCCAATATCGAAATCGAGCCAATGCATCAAGGAGATACATATAAATATCTTGGATTTTGTCAAGAGAAGACAATTAACCATAGCAGCACTAAAGAAAATATTAGAAGTTCATATTACAAAAGACTTAGAATTATCATCAAGAGTTATTTAACTAGTAAAAACCTTTTCAGAGCTATCAACTCCTATGCTGTTCCTATTCTTACATCTTCTTTTGGAATTATTAAATGGTCTAAAACTGATCTAAATGAATTACAATGTCAAACGAGGAAAATGCTCTGTAAATATCATAAGCACCACCCAAAGTCAGCTGTTCAGAGAGTTACACTACCTAGACAACTTGAAGGTCGTGGATTAATTGATTTGAATAATCTTCATAGTAAACAGATTTTTCATCTACGTTCCCATTTTCATGATAAACAGAGCACGTCTAAATTACATGATATTGTTGTTGCTTCAGATTATAATCTTACACCTCTGAACTTGACAATGCAAAAGGTAGATTTTGATATATTTGATGATAATTCTAAAAGAAAGTTGGATGCAGAAGGAATTACACGGAAAGCACCTAAAGAATTGAAAAATAATTATATTGATGAAATTGCATCGAATAATTGGTTAGTATCTGGAGAATTGTTTGCTGAAACAGAAGGCTTGGCAATTGCGATCCAGGATCAGGTTGTTTTCACGAGGAATTATAGAAAACATATCATCAAACAAAATATAGATGATTCTTGCCGTAGATGTTTCTGTTCTTCAGAAACAGTTTTTCATATATTATCATCTTGCTCAGTCCTTGCTTCAACAGATTATTTAGAAAGACATAATGCCGTCGCTAATATTATTCACTTCAATCTAGGAATTAAACATGACCTAATTCCCAAAAGAAAAAAATTCAAAAATATGAACCTGAGATTATTTGTGAAAATGACAAATTTAAACCTTATTTTGATAAAACAATTCTTGCAACAGAGCTGTAAAACACAATAGACCAGATATCGTTCTTAATGATAAACAGAATCAAATAACATATATAATTGATATTGCTATACCCGACACACATAATATACAAAATAAATACAATGAAAAAATTTCTAAATATATGATGCTTGGCGACGAGATTAAAAAATGTGGAAAATGAAGAAAATATTTATTCTACCGATTATTATTTCTACAACAGGCGTTATTCCTAGAATTCTTCACAAAAGTATTGAGATTTTGGGTCTGAAGAAAAATTTGTTTGAACAGTTACAAAAGATAACAGTCATCAAATCTTGTAATATTCTTCGTAGGTTTCTTTCCGAAAATAATAATGAGGTAGAGTCATAGGTTTTCTTTAGTTTATACTGCTCAGAATCTCATTTCATATTTTATTTATTTGTTTATATAAATGTAATATAATTAACTGACAATTTTGTCATATTTATATTCAGAGCAGTATTCTATTCGATCGTTCACCACTTCACACAAAGGAAACTATTAATGAGTAACATTCAGTGTTACTTGACTAAGGTCCGTACACTGGATTTTTCCGAGAGAAAGCCTCTGACACTACTCGTTGGTACATTGATATCATTGTCTGATGATGCTATAGTATGTATATATTCTGGTAGATTGATATATTCTCATAACATTTAACGTTATCCTAATATATAATTACTCCAGGATATGTTTTGATTATAATCATTGCCTGGCAATGGTATTAATTACCGGTGGTGGATTTATATTTTTCATGAAATCAGTTTGATTGCATGAACAGATATATGGGCAACTCGTCGGGGTAAAACCCTATATATATATATATATATATATATATATATATATATATATATATATATATATATATATATATATATATATATAACTTTATTTTGATAAAACAATTCTGTGCAACAGAGCTGTAAAACACAATAGACCAGATATCGTTCTTAATGATAAACAGAATCAAATAACATATATAATTGATATTGCTATACCCGACACACATAATATACAAAATAAATACAATGAAAAATTTCTAAATATATGATGCTTGGCGACGAGTTAAAAAATGTGGAAAATGAAGAAAATATTTATTCTACCGATTATTATTTCTACAACAGGCGTTATTCCTAGAAATCTTCACAAAAGTATTGAGATTTTGGGTCTGAAGAAAATTTGTTTGAACAGTTACAAAAGATAACAGTCATCAAATCTTGTAATATTCTTCGTAGGTTTCTTTCCGAAAATAATAATGAGGTAGAGTCATAGGTTTTCTTTAGTTTATACTGCTCAGAATCTCATTTCATATTTTATTTATTTGTTTATATAAATGTAATATAATTAACTGACAATTTTGTCATATTTATATTCAGAGCAGTATTCTATTCGATCGTTCACCATTTCACACAAAGGATACTATTAATAAGTAACATTCAGTGTTACTTGACTAAGGTCCGTACACTGGATTTTTCCGGGGAGAAAGCCTCTGACACTACTCGTTGGTACATTGATATCATTGTCTGATGATGCTATAGTATGTATATATTCTGGTAGATTGATATATTCTCATAACATTTAACGTTATCCTAATATATAATTACTCCAGGATATGTTTTAATTATAATCATTGCCTGGCAATGGTATTAATTACCGGGTGGTGGATTTATATTTTTCATGAAATCAGTTTGATTGCATGAACAGATATATGGGCAACTCGTCGGGGTAAAACCTATATATATATATATATATATATATATATATATATATATATATATATATATATATATATATATATATATATATATATATATATATATATATATATATATATATATATATATATATATATATATATATATATATATATATATATATATATATATATATATATATATATATATATATATATATATATATATATATATATATATATATATATATATATATATATATATATATATATATATATATATATATATATATATATATATATATATATATATACGTATTTTCTGGTAATGTCGTAAAATACAAATGCAATAGTTAATGGTGTACGACAAGGGTGTATGTACACCCATTAACTATTGCATTTATATATATATATATATATATATTTCTGGTGATGCAGGAGATCCAAGATTTTCGTCTTGTTTGAGGATAAAGGATAATTTCAATGAGAAATCTGAAAATGTATAGTTGTTGTATATATATATATATATATATATATATATATATATATATATATATATATATATATATATATATATATATATATATATATATATATATATATATATATATATATATATATATATATATATATATATATATATATATATATATATATATATATATATTCTGGTGATGCAGGAGATCCATGGTTTTCGTCTTTTTTGAGGGGCAAAGGATAATTTCAATGAGAAATCTGAAAATGTATAGGCTGCTTGTTCTATGGCTAATTGCTCGAAGATGTTCTAGCGTCAAACTATTCACATAACTAGCCAGGAAGTATATATAATATGCATGAAACGGGCTTGCAATTAAATACAAGACCTCATTCAGTTTTAACCCAGAAAGTATCAAAAAGCATCCGGCCATGAGCCCAGGGGATGGGGGAAAAATTATCAACGTTATTACGTGATGTGATGAAGAAGTGGACGTTCTGATATTGTTTTATATTTCTAAGGGAAAAAACAAGAAATAAAAACTGCTATTGTATGCCCCAGGCTCTGCAATGAAAATGTCAGAAAAATCAGTATATGTAAATTCAGATAATTCTTTCGATTGGCTGAAAAATCACTTTTTTCCCAGAAAGACGCCTGCAAAAGTCTTAATAATCCTAGATTGACACACTTATTATGACGCATGTCGAAGAACGATCACGAATCATTCTCTCGAAAGATTGCAATTCGGAAAGCTACTTGGAGAAGTATGGAAAAGGACAGAGTCAATAGAAATCGCAGTGTCATCATGTAGCCCGACACCATTCCTAAATATGCCTTCATTGATCTGAAGCATTCAGCAGTGTCCAAATCAAATCCTAGAACCATCAGAAGAACCAAAATTACCTGGTACAGAGGTAGACCCTTGAACATACCCTCCGAACAATCTCTAGAAGAAGAGAATGAAGCACCAGGGAAAATTCTTGAACAAGTATGCGCCATACACGAAACCTCATCGGAATCTGAACGGAAGCGAGGAGGGAAAAAACCACTCCATCGACGTCAAAAGAAAACACTCAACGTTGCCAGGAAATCAATAGAACAAAAACTCAAACCCTTCAAAACAGTGGCTGAAAACATTCTTCCCACACAGCAAAGATGAATCCGTTCTTCCTCAAAGAGTTCCGAGGAACTCCTTCTGAATTGATTTGATTATGAAAATGAATGTGCAAGAAGTACGGATGACTATAGAAAGACTAAATAGCGCGAAGATGAATGCACAAAGGGTGCACAAATTATGTCGATTTGGTTTATTTGTGCGATAAACATGCAACACAGAAAAACAGAAAAAGGTTTGTATATTTTAGAGAAATTCCGGTAGGGCCGTCAGTCCTCCAGATGGCGGTCCATCTTCCCAAGGATGTGAAGGTGAGATGGTCCGACACGAAGTTTATTTGCATTTTTTTTTTCGCAAAAAACGGTCGGAGGGTATTGCCGATTGAGTGCGTTTGTTTGTATTCTGAATTGGTGAATTATAACCCATACTTAAATGTCTTGAAGTTCATTGCTCATTCTATTAGACATTTATATCGATTTTGAGAAAAAGAGGTCCTTCTCCCCCTATTTACCCTATTATTCATGAATTGTTGCCATTATTTATGTATTAATGTATATAGTTAAAACACAAATAATCTTACAAGGAAAGTATGTCCATGAGGTATTCAAATTAATTCTTCTGGAACGAGTAGCACTATCACTCATTACTCAATACATTAAATGCATATCTGAATATTCTTTCAATCTGTATTCCATTCTATGAATATCTCGTAAATTCAAAGAAAAAGATGAATAAATGTCAAAACCTGTGAGCTGTCAAAAATTTAAGCTTTCATCCTTTCCCTCACAGATTTTGCTAGGTTAGATTTGTTAGGTAGACTGTACCGTTACTGGTTAATTTTTTGGAAATCTAACTGCAATTCTTTCTTGCGTAAAAATTTTGAGAGTTGGAAAATTGAGTCGGATTCACGATTATTTAAACTTATTCAAATTATGAAGGTAAAAATTGTTTGAATTAGTTCCCTAAAAGGAAAAAGGGTGCAACTAAGAAATCAAAATTCTGTATTGACAAATTGAATATTTCAATGAAATTTCTCCAAAATACGTTGAATAAAATAGATGTTTCTATGTGAATAACTGAGATTAGGTTAGAATAGATCATAGGAGAAAATATTTTATTTTAACGAGCTTAATTAGATTCCTGGATATTGCTTTCCTAATTTGGGTTACCCTGCATGTTTCAGTAGAAAAATTATACTCAAAAACAAATTATCTGTTAGTGACTTGAGAATAACATTCATAATCAAAATTTACAAATTCAGATTTCAAGTTAATTTCATAAGTCTATTCAAAGCCGCAGGGAATTATAATTAATAAGTAATTAGTTTTTCTCAATTCACTGTTCCGAAGACGGAGTCGAAAGTGTAGTTCGGAAGAATATTTGGGTTCAAAAAATATGGAAACATCTTGGTTTATCTCTGAGTAAATATTTCTCCTTATGAATTCTCCTAATCCTTTATCGATTAAAATAGCCTCAGGAAATCACGAATTTCTAATATATTGGCCGCATACCCGAATCGAATCGGCGTAAATTTTCCAAACTCCAGAATTATCTATCTATCCCCGATTTTCTTCATGGCGGGACACGAATGAAATGTCACGGGCAGGGAATCACGCAGTCACAATCTTCCAGTGCCCTCATTCGTATCGAAACTCAAATTCTGAAGTTAGTCAGGCATGTCCATCATTTTTAAAAGCCTTTATGCTGCTATACGAATGAGTAGTTTATATACAAGATAATGTTCATGCAGGTTTTTAAATATGGCATTTATCGAATCGAGGATGTGGAATTTATCAAAATACTGACTGTTAACTCTAGGCAATGTGATGTCCCGTGAGTTAAAATGGTATTTGGCTTCGATAGTACTGATGATTTTTTTATTTTATGGAAATACATTCTTGAACTAAAACGAAATGAGACACTTTTGTCACTCTTCCACAATTTATTCAATAATCACGACCGGTTTCGACCTTACGGTCAGTTTCAAGTGAATAACAATAAAATCCTGGCTTAAGGAAGAAATTAAAAAGTAGTATAAGGTACGTATTATTATCTTCACATCAAATCAGTTCAGGACGAATTATTTTATATTTTACATAATATTGAATTTGAGTGTCTTGAATATAAAACTACTATAAAAATAAGTGAGATTTCAAAAAAAAATTACGAAGAGCTGCATAAAAAACTTTCAAGCTTAGAAAAAAAAAATTAAAACAGAAGCCTCAGCAACCTTTGATCCAAACAGATGTTATCGAACGATCAGATATCACCTTTTATCCTAGATCTATCGCACAAATTCTTTGATGAAGTTCAAACGGATCTGCTCACAAAGGACCAAAATTTACACCGAAAAACGGCAAATTCAAAACAGACAAGGAAATAACCGTAGTGCAAGCAGGGCTGGCCATCCAAAAACATAAAGATATCATCACGAACCCAAGCATCCATAAACACAAACACACAGAAATTATCAGAAAATCTGACATAAAAACTAACATTCAGAATCAGTTGAAAATGATGAAGTCCATATCAAGCAAAATCCAAGCCGAAGATCTCATAACGACTAAAGCTGACAAAGGCAAATGTATAGTATGCCTCAATAAAAACCTATATGAAGAATGACGCAGGATGTACTGAATACAGTCGATATCACAGCAATACCAAAAGATCCAACCAAACTCTTCAAAACAGAAATCAAAGAAGAGCTAAGTTTGTCAGAACACCTAGCACAGACAGAATGGGAGAAGAGGAAACTGATTCCTATTTATGTTCAAATTACAAAAATCTACGCATTGATTACATAAGGAAGAAAAATCTGCAAGACCTTTAGTGTCATATATAAACCCACCATCAGGTAAACTAGCGAAATTCTTGAATCAAAAATTTCTAGACCTCTCGAATTTGCAAGCACAATACACAATCTCTAATTCTGTAGATCTCATATATATACTTTCAAATCACACAATCTCCTAAGATATTAAGTTAGTCTCTTTCGATGTCAAAAATATGTACCCGAACATTCCAATTAATGAGTGTCCTCCCCTTGTTACAGATATCTTATCCGAGTCTAACACACCGCCATATATCACTAATGAATTTGGCAATCTTCTTCAAATATGCCTATCTCAAAGTTACTTTCAATTTCAATCTAAACTCTTTAAACAAAAGGTCTTTCAGTGGGTTAGATCTCTTTGCCCTCTACTAGCTGACATTTATATGAATAATTTAGAGGAGAACTCAATTTTCGCTAAAAAACACATTACTTTCTGGTACAGATATGTAGATGACATTTCAGTTGGTTTTCGTGGTTTAAACAGACAAATTCAGCAATTTTTAAATTTCCTGAATAAAATACATTGCAGCATCAGCTTCACTTCTGAATTAGAATATAATAACTCAATTAATTTCCTCGACTAAACCATTACAAATTCAGATAACCAACTCACTTAAAAAATTTACAGAAAAGAAACATTCACAGACGCATCGATTCCAAAGAACACGTTCAGTCATTTAAAAATAAAATTGTGGAAAATTGACAAAAGTGTCTCATTTCGTTGCACTTTGTATTTGGTTTTACTTTTCAATGCTTTGGAAAAAACATATTTTCATTCATACGAGGGATGTCTTTCATGTTTTGCATGCTGAGACATAGAGGACACCACTTATCTACTGTCAGTTCTAAAAATGATTTGTGGTTCAAACAGACAAATTCAGCAATTTTTAAATTTCCTGAATAAAATACATTGCTGCATCAGCTTCACTTCTGAATTAGAAAATAATAACTCAATTAATTTCCTCGACTTAACAATTACAAATTCAAATAACCAACTCACTTATAAAATTTACAGAAAGGAAACATTCACAGACGCATCGATTCCAATGGACACGTTCAGTCATTCAAAAATAAAATTGTGGAAAATTGACAAAATTGTCTCATTTCTTTTCACTTTGTATTTGGTTTTACATTTCAATGCTTTGGAAATAACATATTTTTTATTCATACGAGGGATGTCTTTTATGTTTTGCATGTTGGGACATAGAGGACACCACTCATCTACGGTCAGTTCTAAAAATGATCCGTTAATATAAATTCGAAATTTCAGTTCTATGCGTGCTGTGTTTTAGCCCCATAAAACTATAGAAGTTGTCAAGTTATTGAAAACTGGTATTGAACTGTTAGGATTTTGGCGCTATAACTTTTCTACAATTTGAAAAACAATTATCTCAATAAGAATGTCCCAGCAAGTTGGTTTATATTTTAGGCATTGAAGCGTGACACAAGTCAAGAGTTTACCATTAGTATGGAAAATTTAGAGGCCGCGAAACTGTGATCCAAAAATATTGGTTACTCAAGAATATTTGGATGCTGTGCATAAGATTATCCAAGAAGATCGGCATGCAACATATCGAAAGACTGAGGCATCTTTTCGGATTTCAAAAACCTTAATACAAAAATTTTGCAAAGAGAATTGCGTGTGAAAATATTAATTTCCAGTTGGATACCCTGTTGACCGAATAATATGAAGCTGCAAGGTTCAGTTGGTGTCGAAAATCTCTGAACTTCGGGAAGTCTTATAGCTTTTCTATCATTAACAGAGGTGAATCTTGGATTTATTCATATGAGCCAGAAAATGAGTGCCAATTTCTGTTTGGGTGTTCCAAGGTGAAGAAAAATTGACAAAATCATGTTTTGCCGAAGTTTCACCAAATAGGTGGTCGCAACGTTTGTTTTAAACCTGTATTACCAATGCCTTTATGAAATCAGAGAACTGTAGCTTCCGACTGGTACACAACCATTTGTTTACCGCAAGTCGTTAAAAAGCTTCAAGAAACCAACACCGAACAATGAATCATTCTTCACCAAGACACACAACACAGAAAATAATGGAATATTTAACGCAAGAAACTGTCGAACTGGTTCATCTTTCAGCATTCACTCCAAACCCAAGTCTCAACGTTCTTTTTGCTTTTCTCAAAATCAAGAACGGACTGCTTCGTCAAAGGTTCCAGTCTTCAGAAGAAGCTGTTGATGCCTTCCAAAAAGCCAATTCGAATGTAGCAGCAAACGGTTTGAATAACTGCATCCAGAACTGGTTTGAAGGAATGCCCAAGTGTATTATATCTTCCTGGAGAATATTTCGAAAATCAGTAAAGTCTTTAAAAGCCGTCAAGTATTTCATTCTCTATATGCGAATCTTAAAAGACGTCCCTCGTATGAGAATGTGAAATGGCTATCCTTACCGAAAGCCATGTGCCATCTGATGCCATGTGATTCCTAGCGAAAACAGTATTCATTTGAACAATAGCATATTTGTCTCAACTAAATGTCGAAATTGAACCTAACCTAGAAATCTAACATAATCTAGAAATCTTACCTAAGCCTTATTTTTTTTGTTTGAATTGTGAAAGCCGTTACTTGATGTAGATCCATGATATAAATGAGATAAAAAGCACAAGGTTTAACTTCAATCTACACTTTATATGAAAAAATTCGACGACGTTTCGCTGACACAGCAGCTTTATCAAGAATGACAAACAGATTGAAGAGTATGGTATTATAAACAAATCGTAGAACAAGTTGGATGAATAACAGGAAAGTCCACACCGAGCCATTGTACAGTTAGTATGGAAGGCAATAAAAACTAATTAAACAAGTTAAGTAGGGGTGAATAATTTACATCTACCTGCTCATTCAAAAGCTTGTCCGAATGTTTGTATCTATTCATTTCTAATGCTTCTAGAAGATCTAATATTAAACTTTTGATTTTATATGTAATATGTCAAAGTTTTTATTGAATGAATGGTTTTCTTTTATTAAGTGGTTTGAATAATTTGAATCAGATTTATTTTTATCGAAGCTACGTTTATGTTCAGATGTTCTTATGCCAAAACTCCTATAGGTCCTACCGATATAAATTTTACCACAAGAACCGCAATTGAGTTTATAGATTCCTGATTTACTTGAGTTTTCAACACGAGATTTATTATTTTTAATATGTTTACCTAAGTTATTAGAAGTTTTGAAAATTATATTAAGATTTTGTTTGACGAGAAAGGATTTAATATTTGTACTTGCAGAACCGCAGAATGTTAAACTGTTGAATATTTTATAGTCTTTATGAATAGGATATACTTCATTTATTGCTTTATGATACAGTTTTTACGAATGATTAAATCTATCATATCCCGATTATATGAATTATTAATGGCTATCTGTTTGATGATATTTAACTCTTTATTATAATCTTCTACTGATAAAGGTAAATTGAGTAACCGATGTACCATGCTGTTTAAAGCTGCAACTTTGTGTTGAATTGGATGTAATGAGTAGTTATGTATAATTGTATCAGTATGTGTTGGTTTACGAAAGACCGAAAAAACATGATTATTATTTCGTTTAGTGATTTTCAAGTCCAAAAAATTAATGGAATCGTTCTGTTCAATTTCTATCGTGAATTTAATGTTCAAATGGATGGAATTAATGAAATTAAGAAATAAGTCTAATTGACGAGTAGTTCCAATGAAACATACTAAGATGTCGTCAACATATCTATACCAATAAAGAAATTTGGAAATGAGTGGATGTGTATGAATTTTCTGTTCGATATTATTCATAAAAATCTCTGCTAAAAGTGGACTCAAAGGATTTCCCATGATCAAACCATTTTCACTACTGTAATAGATGTTGTTGAAAGAAAAATAATTTTGTTCAATGCAAACGTCCAACAGATTCAATATTTCTGATTTAATTATGTGGTTAACATGATTCGAATTCAACATGTTTTCGATTAATATTTTGACATCACCTGGAGGAACACTTGGGTATAAATTCTCAACATCAAACGAAATAAGTTTTGCGTTAGGTGGTAGGTTAACTTTTTTATCTTATTTATCAATTCGAAAGAATTTTTATAAAAATTTTGATTTTAATGAACAATAATTTTAATGATATCTATAAGGTAGTGCGACAATTTCACGGCTGGGGCTGTAACGTAAGATACGACTGGTCTAACGGGGTTATTTACTTTATGCAATTTAATGAGTGAATACAGTTGAGGTGGTTGAGGGTCTGGTAAAATTAATTTGTATTTATCTATTGCTTTAATTAAAGATTTTGCGTCATTTATTGCAATTTTAATATTTTTCTGGAATTTAACAGTTGGATCTTTGTTTAAAATTGTATAGTTTCCGGACGAAATGAAATTTAGAGTTTTAAATAGGTAGTCATTTTATTTAACGCAATAACAGTATTACCCTTATCTGCTTTTGTAAAAATAACTTCATTTAGTGGAGATTTTTGTTTGATGGCCTTTGAAATATTTTGTTCTTTACTCGGTTTAAAGTCAGCTAATGATTAATTTTTTATAATGTTAGATGCTAAATATTTAAGGTGAGTGTTATTAGGAATATTTTTCAGAGAAATTTCAGTATCTATGCCAAGTTCCTCTAAATCAGATTTTATCTTGTTTGATTTAATATGTGTTTGAAACCTTTCTCCAAGAGATTTGTTTCATCAGTTGTGAAATTAGTAGTGTAATAGATGTTGTTGAAAGAAAAATAATATTGTTGAATGCAAACGTCCAACAGATTCAATATTTCTGATTTAATTATGTGGTTAACATGATTCGAATTCAACATGTTTTTGGTTAATATTTTGACATCACCTGGAGGAACACGTGGGTATAAATTCTCAACATCAAACGAAATAAGTTTTGCGTTAGGTGGTAGGTTAACGTTTTTTATCTTATTTATCAATTCGAAAGAATTTTTATAGAAAATTTTGATTTGAATGAACAATAATTTTAATGATATCTATAAGGTAGTGCGACAATTTCACGGCTGGGGCTGTAACGTAAGATACGACTGGTCTAACGGGGTTATTTACTTTATGCAATTTAATGAGTGAATACAGTTGAGGTGGTTGAGGGTTTGGTAAAATTAATTTGTATTTATCTATTGCTTCAATTAAAGATTTTGCGTCAGTTATTGCAATTTTAATATTTTCTGGAATTTAATAGTTGGATCTTTGTTTAAAATTGTATAGTTTCTGAACGAAATGAAATTTAGAGTTTTAAATAGGTAGTCATTTTTATTTAACGCAATAACAGTATTACCCTTATCTGCTTTTGTAAAAATAACTTCATTTAGTTGAGATTTTTGTTTGATGGCCTTTAAAATATTTTGTTCTTTACTCGTTTTAAAGTCAGCTAATGATTCATTCTTTATAATGTTAGATGCTAAATATTTAAGGTGAGTGTTATTAGGAATATTTTCAGAGAAATTTCAGTATCTATGCCAAGTTCCTCTAAATCAGATTTTATCTTGTTTGATTTAATATTGTGTTTGAAACCTTTCTCCAAGATATTTGTTTTATCAGTTGTGAAATTAGTATCAGAAAGGTTAACTTGGCATAGATACTGAAATTTCTCTGAAAAATATTCCTAATAACACTCACCTTAAATATTTAGCATCTAACATTATAAAAATGAATCATTAGCTGACTTTAAACCAAGTAAAGAACAAAATATTTTAAAGGCCATCAAACAAAAATCTTATAGATATCATTAAAAATTATTGTTCATTCAAATCAAAATTTTCTTTCGAATTGATAAATAACATAAAAAACGTTAACCTACCACCTAACGCAAAACTTATTTCGTTTGATGTTGAGAATTTATACCCAAGTGTTCCTCCAGGTGATGTCAAAATATTAGTCGAAAACATGTTGAATTCGAATCATGTTAACCACATAATTAAATCAGAAATATTGAATCTGTTGTACGTTTGCATTGAACAAAATTATTTTTCTTTCAACAACATCTATTACAGTAGTGAAAATGGTTTGATCATGGGAAATCCTTTGAGTCCACCTTTAGCAGAGATTTTTATGAATAATTTCGAACAGAAAATTCATACACATCCACTCATTCCCAAATTTCTTTATTGGTATAGATATGTTGACGACATCTTAGTATGTTTCATTGGAACTACTCGTTAATAAGACTTTCTTAATTTCCTAAATTCCATCCATTTGAACATGAAATTCACGATAGAAATTGAACAGAACGATTCCATTAATTTTTTGGACTTGAAAATCACTAAACGAAATTGTTTATAATACCATACTCTTCAATCTGTTTGCATTCTTGATAAAGCTGTTGTGTCAGCGAAACGTCGTCGAATTTTTTCAAATAAAGTGTAGATTGAAGTTAAACCTTGTGTTTTTTATCTCACCTAAGCCTCATATCGAAATGATTCTATTTGCAAACATACCATGAAAGTCTCTACCTAAATCATTCCAAACCTAGATATAACAAGCGAACTCAGATATCGATCTACGAAGAGAAAATTTGAGAAAAAAAATCACAAAGAATTTTACTAGAAACAATGAAATTCGAAACTAGATTTGAAGAACATCATCCTTTGACAATAATTCTCCAATGTGTGAACATATGAAAACCACTAACTATTCAAAAACATTAAATAAAATCGAATATTTTCATAATTGCGACAAGGGAAAAAAAATTAATATGTTGGAATGTTTCTATAAACCCAAGTGAAGTCACTCTTAATAGCTAGCTAGACATTAAAACTTTTCCACTACCTAGTATTAAATTGAGCTAGTTACTATATTATTAAGCTCATTTTCTGTAGCTGACGATCGATACCGGTCGTGTCTGTAAAAATGAAATTGTAGAGAGTATGCAATATATTTTACTTCAACTTCGTTGAAAATGAATTTCTATAAAATAAATTAATCATCAATATTAATATGTTGTTTTTGAGCAAATGTTCAATCATTCATGACTCCAGAACACGTTGACCGAAATTGATGAAATTTCACACATTCATTAGGCGCATCTAAATAAATCGATTTACAGACGAAAAAATGCAGGTTCGTACTCAGCCCAAAATGCATAATTTCAGGAAATGGATGGTAGACACCCTGGATAATCTGATTTTTTTGTACTCCGAAGCAATAATTCATAGCGCTCCATCACGTGTTATGGAAAATCTTGACCATTTTCACTATCAATGAAATCGATAATGGAAATATGAATGTCAGCACGTTTGTTACTGCTTAAAAAATCAGAAAGAACAAATGAACGCATCCGTTAGTATTTTCTGATCAACTACGTTATTATCGATGTACTTTAGTGCGGAATGCTCTTTATTCATAGAAGTGTTCATTTCTGGTACATCAACCATACTGAGAAATTCTTTTTTCCCTTCATTTAAACAGCTCCATATTTCTTTCCAAGGCTAACAGAAATTGCATCAAATATAACCACACAGACTAAGAACGCTTCTCTACCTTTCTAAAAATATTCTTCAGTAATTCCAGAACCCCATGACATTCAAATGAGTTTGGGATCGAGATCGTTTTAGTGTAATCGAGAGAATGAGCAATGTCTCGTTCCTACATAAATAGGAATTAATTATGCAAATATGTTTTTTTATGGATTTTGTGAAGGTAATTCCACCAAAAACATTCTGTAAAAAACTAGCCAAGTCTCGATGAAGCTGCTTATTTCCTCTAAAGAGTAATGAAATCTATACAAACTCATGCCAAGTTTAAGGTTCCTTACTGCGGTTTCTTTATTATACAGGGTGCTTCAACGAAAACTAAACAGAGACTATATCTACCAAGATATTCATTTCTGATCTAAACGCAAAAACAGGTCAATTTTTGTTTCAGAGAGGACATTTTCTGGGGTACAAAACTTGCTTGTAATATCAACCCTCTAAGCGGGGGTTGCAATCCTTGAACACTTTGAATGAGAAATATGGGTTAAGTGATGACTCACAAGAAAGGTGGTATTTTTGTCTACATTGCCTTGAACGAATTTCTATTTTCAATTCAAAACTGAAAAATATACAGGGTGAGCAACTGAAAGATAGGGAGACTATTCAAGTTTCAGTGGCAGTCATCATCAAGAACCATCCTCATCTCGAATTTCAACCCCTAGAGCAGGAGTGACCACCCTTGAAAATTTGGGTCGAGCGATACCTCGAAAGAAAGGTATTGTCTTTGTCTGCATCACCGTGAACGAATTTTCATTTATGATTGAAAACTGTAGAAGATACAGAGTGAGCTACTGAACAATAGAGGAGACTATCTATCGCCCTGAGCTATTCAAGTATTAGTGCAAAAAAATGGAACAGTTTCATTCCAGATCAAAGCCTGTCATCTTCCGAAACACCATCCATATCTCTAGAGCGGGGATGACCACCCTGTGTTATTTTTAAAGCAGAAGATAGGGCTAGTTATAACCTTCTGAGAAAGGATTTTTGTTTGTCTCCACAATGGTGTGCAAGATTTCGTTCTCCATCAAAATTACTGGGTGAGCAGCTGAAAGATTGGAATGATTACGAAGGATTATGAATCTTGAAAGAAAACGATAAAACTATCAGTCATAGTAACTCCATTGGTCTTTGAACATTATGTAGGCGAGCAATGCATCTAGAGTTGGGTTCACATGTACATTCATGTTCAGTTTTCAATCAAAAATGAAAATTCGTTCACTAGGATGCAGACAAAGATAAAACCTTTCTTTCGAGGTATCCACTCGACCCATCTACCCTCTTCCAAATGGTCAAGGGTGTTCACCCTGCTCTAGGGGTTGAAATTCGAGATGAGGATGGTACTTGATGATCACTACCATTGATCACCATGGATCTGTTTCATTTCACTTCACTGAAACTTGAGTAGTCTCAGGGAAATAGTCTTTCCTATCATTCAGTTGCTCACCCTGTATCTTTTACAGTTTTAGATTAAAAATGGAAATCCATTCAAGGCGTTGTAAACAAATGTACCACCTTCCTTTTGAGTCATCACTCGACCCATCGCCCCTATTAAAAATGTTCAAGGATTGCAATCCCCGCTTAGGGGGTTGATATTTCCCTTCTATTTGTAGAAACGTGGGCATATTGATTTGTTTTATTTGATTTTCTTATGAAAATTTTTTTCATATTTAAAATAATAAAAAAAAATAAATAATATAATATTTAATTATTTAGCGATGAGATTTAAGTCATGAGGGATTGATTCTACAATAGAGAAACCAATTAGCAGTATCGAATCCCTCATGCAATCAGGTATTGTAATGTATTGTTAATGTGAGGTGTGGTATGTGAAATGAATTGGGATATTTTTTCAATATTCTGCCAAATCTGCCAAACAAAAATAAGAGAAGAATTTGGTATCAGTACGATGGCGCATTACCACATTTTCTGTATAGTTATTTGAAGTCCAGAGTAAATCGCATAATCGACGCCTGTGCGGATATTCACAAATACGGGCAAATGATTTATAGAAGAATAAATGATATGTTTCTACAATCCAAGAAACTCGGCGGCAGCCACTTCGACAATAGACTTGAATGATTAATTGCTCTGTGTTCCCAAATTTTCATTTATGTTGAATTTTGTATCCCTTTTTATGTATATTCTTGTGATTATTTCATTATCGCTATATGATACCTTTAATTTATTTTCAAAAAAGAAACGATGAACCGTATTGAGAAGAAAATCATAAAATGTGTTTCACAATAGTTCTTTTGTATGACCTAAAGACTACTGATCATATTTTCATTGTAGATTTGATTGAAAGTCAAAATGGTATCATGAGTTCTTTTTATATGTGTTGGACCACTATAGTTCCGGATAAAAAAGTAAAATCAGGGTCTCTGTAATTTCTGTTTTTCGAAAATGTGTACTTTGGGCTGAGTTTAGACCTGTCTTTTGTTTCCGTTCTCTGTGAGTGAAATATTTGACCATAAACAAGTAATCATCCTGTATCTTCATGGTCCGAAAGCTTTCATGGCTTTTATACACCATCTCTGAATGGCCTAGAGTTACTTGATTCCTCATAACAGTATGGCCGTTTCGTCTGGAAACACCGTGTATCCACTAGTTATAGCTAAAATCGATAAATACTTGTTATCCATTCTTACAAAATCTGGAACTTATTATCCGCGCATTCAAACAAATTGAACTGCTATAAATTGACTGTTCGATGTGGAAAACAGCCAAAACCAAGGACAACCACGGACACAATCGAAGTTTCAACCGATAGATCGCCAATTTTCATATTTCAAGAACCATCCCAATCAAAAATTTTTACCGTAGATTAACCGAAATTTTTCTTTCATGAAAACCTTATCCCGATAATTGCGAATACAACAAGAAAGAAATCAGCCACATCGGTTTTGCCGATGAGTGATATTCCATTATATATAGCAGTTGATTTTTATTTATATAAATTTCAATTTAAGATAAGCGGGTACTCGTGTAATACGGGATCTACATCCTTGAAAATACAGTCATGCAGATATTTTACCCAAAGCCTTATATTGAAGCGGTTGAATGAATAACTCGAGCAAGAAAATGTACCTTCAGACCAGGAGGCTAGTGCTACATTAAACATATTGAATGAGTGATTATTGGCATGATTGAATCGATATTCATTCAGCTAGATGAATACTTATGCTAGGATACATGCCTCAACAGAAAGATTTATAATTGACCGTTAATGAGAAATAACATGGTGAAGTTTCCTTTACGAATTTCATCTTTTAACTCGAGTTGTTTTCACACTTTTTTCAGATCTTTCATCGCACTTCTCACCTTTTACATAGCTCTCTAAAGACGTTTAATTAATTCAGAAAATTTCTCTCTTTGTAAAGATTTTCTGGTTGAATTCATGTTCAGGAATTCGTTTAAATATTTGTAGACTTTCAAAGGTTAGTTTTATAACTGAAGGCTTTTTAATCGCAAAATGAATTTGACGAAGATATCTTCAATAAAATATTCTTGTCACCCATAATATGAATACAATATATTTTTATGTTCAGGGAAAGATTTTCTTGGTTCCCAAATATTTGTATTGTTGATATGAATATCTATGTGTTCGCGACAAAATAATTTTTGATGCCGGATTTTTCAGATGGATTTCAGTTTGCAGAATGAATAGTTCATAAATATAACACAATTCATTAGAATGAAATATATCTTAACTTTTATTTATTTATTGGCAAATAGTGTCAACAACATACTAGTAAAGTAGGTGTTTTCCATTCGAAGTATTATTGCTCAGAAGCATGAGTTTCTTTATACCAGGACCTCCTTCATATCTCTGCGCCAGAACATACGAGAAACCTCTATGGGGCATGGTGGTAACTTGTAAGTTAAGACCATCACAAATAAATATTTGAACGAACGAATGATACATTTCACTGCTACAGGACGGGATGAGTTCATGATATCAACTGACATGATATCAACAGACAGACAGTTGATATAATTCGTCCCGTCCTGTAGCTGTGAAATGTATCGTTCGTTCGTTCAAATATTTATGTGTAATGGTGACACGAAAAACTAAACGATTATAGCACTGAAGAAGATTTAAAATATAAATCGAAACTATTGGTCTTTTGATCAAACTAGTTTTTTTTTCAATTGGAGCTTCAAACCATCAATAATTATATAATATGATTATATATTATAGATATATAATTATAGCTGGAACTGAATCCTTGAATAACTCTGATGAAGATATGTGGAGGTGTATCGGAAAATTTACGCGACGAGCAATCCTCTCATAATATGATCCCTGTGGCATTGTGCCAGAATATCGTATATGTTAAGGTATGTATTTTGAATTACATCAATAGATAATTTCAAATTAAAAGGTTCACTATAATTGAAAATTTTTTACATTAGGTCTTCAGTCTAGAATAAGATTTAACTATGCTGCGTTACCATAAGAAGATGATACTTGAAGTAAGATGATTGAATGTACCGCATTAGTTAGAATATAGTCTATTGTGAAAGGTGACTGGTAAATTAACACTGTCAAAACATAACACATGGGTCAAAAAGTCCCGGGACTAACAAATAGAAGGAGGTAGAAATGTCGAATGAGCTATAGTTATAGATATAACCAACCTTTATAAGAAACCTGTCAGAATTTCATGATATTTCCTTCAGTAATACTCGAGATATTGAGGTTGACGTAACGCTACTTCTGTGAATATTGAATCAAAAGTTTGGTATCTTGTTGGAACACTTTCTGTTGATAGGTTAAATTACCGTACAAGCCCAGGAATAGCTTAGAAAGGATTATCGGAAAAATTCCCCTTCTAAAGCAACCATATTCCGATGGTACGCTGATTTCGAATGAGGTGGTACTACCACCAAAGACGCAGAACGCTACAGAAGGGCCAAAGCGGAGAATTGTTATTATGTTGGATATCAAAATACAGCGTATTCAAAATTTCATAAAAAATTCAAAGATTTAAGGATAAGGATGGAAAAATGTGGTTGCCGTGTTTGCTGGAAGTGAAACAAAAATAATTACCACGAAATGACGAATCTGAGCGTTTGGAGTATTTAAAGTTCGATAAAATTGTTTTGCCTATATGTGACCTTGTATGAAACAAAGATCCACTCCTATAAGCCAAAGTATGTTGGGATATGCAGAGGATATTGTTCATCTTCTATCGAAAGAAAGGCCAAACAGATCAACAGCGACTATTATGTTGTGTTACTCAAGTGATTGAGTGAAGATTGAGTTCTTACAGCCTCATATGGAAAAGAAAAACATTGTTTCATCGAAATAATGCACCAATATAAAATCAATGATCTATGCTTGAATTTTTGCCGCACCCACCCCATTCTCTAGATCTGGTACCTAGCGTTGATAATAATAGCCATTAGCAGAAAGATATTTAAGGCAGAGAGCTTTGGCACTGACGAAGAGGTTATTGCCAAAACCATCGCCCATTTCAAGGTCAAAAATACATCATTGTCTTAGAACTCAATTCAGAAATGTTACAGAAGCATTGGGATGAATGTATAATTGTCGAAGGAGAGTTCATAGGTAATTGAATTCGAATTCTGATAAGCGACTGAGTAATAATTAATTTAATGTGTTGAGTACTGAGGATATTTGTATCATTATAATTCTTCTTCTATAGACCTATAAGCCTTCTATCGCACTTATACAAACTCTTCACCAAAATAATAACAAAGCGCCTCACAAATAAACTGGACACCTACCAACCTCGAGAGCAGACCGGATTTCGGGCAACATTTGGTGTTAATGATCATCTCCAAACTCTCAAGACTTTGATTGAAAAGAGCATAGAATACAGCTTGCCCTTGATTACGAGAAAGCCTTCGATACCGTGATACAGGCGATTATGCTTAAAGCATTGGCTGACTGTAGAACAGATCATAGATACACTGCCATCATTAAATATATATATGGGCATGCCACTTCACAAGTGTGCCTTCACAATTCTACAGAAAAATTCAGGATCGGACGTGGAGTAAGACAGGGTGATACTATTTCCCCGAAGTTGTTCACAAACCTATTGCAATATATGTTCAAGCAATTGGAATGGGATCAGAGGGGAGTAAATGTGGATGGTGAGCGATTGAGTCATCTTCGTTTCGCCGACGACATCGTCATTATAGCAAACAGATTAGATGATGCAAATGAGATGCTCTTGCAGTTGTCTAAGGAATCCAGTAAAATCGGATTGAAGATAAATATGTCGAAAACTAAGATGATGACCAACTTAGTACCAAGCCAGCCAGTTTCCATCGATAGTGAAATTGTTGAACAAGTAACGTCATACAAATATCTGGGGCATGAGATAACTATAGACAGGGACCACCAAACAACAGAAATAGGAAGGCGAATAAGGCTGACATGGGCTGCATTTGGAAAACTGAGAGATCTGTTCAAATCAGAGATACCGATTTGTTTGAAACGTAAAGTATATAATCAATGCGTTTTACCAGTTTTGACGTACGGTGCAGAAACCCTGACCCTAACAAAGAAATCAGCTAATGAAATATGTGTTGCTCAGCGTAAGATGGAGAGAGCTATGTTAGGCATAACACTACGGGACAGAATTCCCAACCATATCATACGCCAACGAACTAGAGTCCAGGATGCTCTCGAGAGAGTTGCTAATTTAAAGTGGAACTGGGCCGGTCATCTAGCAAAAACCACGGACGGTAGATGGACAAAGCGTCTTTTGGAGTGGCGTCCCAGAGATGAAGCCCACAGAAGTAGAGGACGTCCACCAGCTCGTTGGAAAGACGATATTAAGCGAGTGTGTATGAACTGGATAAATCCAGCCCAAAATCGCGAGGAATGGAGATCGTTGAGGAAGACCTATGTTCAGCAGTGGACTAGGATGTTTGACAGATGATGATGATGATGATAATTCTTAGACATGAAAATCAGATAGAATTCTACGACCAGAAAATATTGTCCTTCATATTCTAAATGAAGAACAATTCAGCTTTCTCTTCATTTAAAGACGAAAATCGTAAAATTTTGGCATCAGAATCTATAAATCTCCTACGGACCCATTTGTTCTAGCATCACACAGCTGAGAATATTGCAGACACAGCAAGATAGGTCTCCGAGAATGGTTTTCTTGATATTGCAAAATAGGTCTCCCAGAAAACCCAAATGCTTCTCTACATAGAGGAGGTAAGCATACTACACTTACGTTTGAAGCTCTATGCTGAAGCTATCCCTAAATCTACTCGACTCTTTCCAAAGAAACGAAGACAATTATTATTCGTGTTCACGATGCAGATTTAACTGAGAATGTAGAGTCATTAGGACAGATATGACAGGTGCTACATATATCTCTATACTACACATAATATCATGAAGAACGAAACTTAAACATCGCGAATCAGACTTTCTTAAGGAAATTCTTTGAAATTTCACCAGGCATGGCTTGGCAGATCATCCACATTGACTTAATGTAACTGATGCACTCGAGATTTTTCACCAATACTTTGTCAATTCTTTTCTAATTGCCATACCTGAAGAAGAAAGTGTCGATGATGTAATTGAAATTCCTACTTATCTGTTCAACATAAGCTACTATACACTCATTTCAAGTAATTTTGTGAACTCCTGATTATTTGAATTGGTCTGTTTCTTGTTTAGCATTGAATAATAGTTCAGACCATTTGAGAAAGAGGTTACATTTTATATAAAGAACAGGTATACTAATACCCTCTGATACAAATATTTACTAGAAATAAGACGCTGCCACGTATTGCTGATGAGTTTTGTAACCTTCTAAAACCCTGCCTACCTCAAAATTATTTTCAATTTCAATCAGAATTTTACCAACAAACATCTTTCCGTAGGATCACCTTTTAGCCCCCTTTAAGCCAATATATTCATGGATAACTTAGGAAGAAGAGTGATATTGAATAGTCACTTAGCGAAAAAACATATAATGTTCTGATACCGATATGTAGATGATATTTTATTAGGTTTCCAGGACTCAACAAAAGGCAAATATACAGATTTCTGCAATCTCTGAAAGAAGTTCATACCAACATTAAGTTTATAGCAGAAATAGAAATCAATTACTCAATAGTTTCCTAGATCTGACTGACAATTTCATTTATAACATCTACAGAAAAAAACCATCCCAGACTCAACTATTCCCGTGGAGTCATTCAATCACTTATAAGCAGCTTATAATTCAATGATCCATAGAGCTTTTTTTATTTCACTGTCACCGACAGACTTCAAGAGTGAAATAAATACTATCAGAAAAATTGCCTTGAGTAACAAAACTCCCCCGGTTTTTATGGAAAAAATTATCCAACGTTAAAAGAAACAGCAAATAACACAATAATAATATTCCATAAAAGATACTTCTTCGAAAAAATACGCTAGTTTCAACTGCGATTATCGTTTCTCCAAAAACTTGAGTAACTATTTGTCTTCATTTAAATTAACAATTTTTGCTCAGCTGGTCTGAGCTTGAGCAAACTATTATTTAATGTTAAACAAGAAACAGATAAATAAAAAAAGTCAGGAGTTTACAAAATTACTTGCAATAAGTGTAGGACAGGTGGAAATTTCGAAAAAAGATTTGAAGAACATTCATCCTCAGATATTAATTCTCAAATATGTGATCATATAAAAACCACAAAACATTCAATAACATCAGGCAATAGCCAAATTCTTCATAATTGCGACAACGGAAAGAAAATGGATCTGTTGGAATGATAATAAATAATCATCAATATTACTCAATGAATAGACAATTCTGCCGTTGTCAAACCCATCTAAAGCAATGTGGGGTTTGGTGAATTTTGAACGCAAAATCTCCAAAAAGAGAGTTGAAACTAATATCTTATTTAAAGAATTTTGGGAGTGTTTTGCTCGGATTCGGCAGTGGGTTTTGGATGATATTCCTGAAGTAAATGTATCGCCAGATAATTTTTTCATCAAAACAATTTCTCGAGACTTGTATTCTTTTTGAGGCAGCTAGCCCTGTTACCGTTAGATTCTATAAAAAGACAGCAACTCAAAAAACTGCTATTGATTACCAATGGTTCTTTTGAAGAGGAACATGATTAATATCATAAGTCCTCTTTCCCATTTGATGAATAGATGCATATGGGACGAATTTAATTCAGACTGTTTGAGAATATCAAAATTAGTGGCTCTGTTGTAAAGTAAAGATTTCAATGCTGTTGTCAATTACACGCAGGTTTTCCTGGGTCCGATCTTTTCCAAAGTATTGGAAAGTATCTGATCAAGTTATTGCATATTTTGAAAATAATCTTCTGTTTACGCCGACGCTGATATTTGTTACGAGAATGAGTATTTCTGATGTCATTCTTGAATTCACATACCACCATTTGTTTTGAAATGGAACTATATTCGTCGAAATTGTTCTTGAATTTGACCCAAATAAAATGAGGTATTTTTCGAATTAAGCTAATACACTCGGAGGCAAAATTAGCGGAACACGATTGAGATGATTTGTTCGGCAAGTTATATATCAACTCTTCTGCTTTGTAGAAATCATAAGAGAAAACAAAGAAAATTTGAAAAAAAATTTTATACGGGGGCAAAACTAAAAGTGTTTTTTTTGTCAAAAATTCGTAACACCCTGTGGAATTTCGTGGTCCGAGTCGAAACGTACAATATCATGGTCTGTCAAGACACATCTTCCTACAGTAACGCCCTTCTTGTTTCATGCGTTTATCTCTATTTTTGCAAAATATATTTAATTTCAAGTGGAAAATCACCATTTTGGAGAAATTCCATTGAATCAAGAAATTGTCATTAAAATTCGTCTATCAATTTGGAATTTTCTTATTATCACTCAGGCGTGTCGAAATTGTTGTTTGCGATTTTTATGTTCGAATTGCATTAGTTATTGATGACAATTTGGTTAATTTGGTGAAAATTAGAGATTCATAGGAGATAACAGTCGGAAGGTATTAAAATACACAACCGAATTCTGAGACCATTGATAAAACTTTTCATTTACACATGTGCACACCTTTTTTTATCAAATATGAAATACAACACACGTTTTTCTGTATATGATCACATTTGCACTTGTTGGAAGAATGAGAGTTTTCCATTCTTTGATTTGATACGAATTCGATCGGTTGCGGTGTTTTGTGATTATTTTACTGTTTACGATTCGAAACGGTATTTTTCATTCAGAATGAGAGATTTACCACCAACCTCAGTAGCAAGGGATAACATTAACGTCAGTGTGAGGACGATTAAATGAAGTTGGTCTGAGATCATACCCGCAAGCAAGAGCACCAAGACTCGATAGAGCCCATCGGGTAGCAAGATTGGCGTTTGCTAGGGAGCATGTAGCATGGACAATCAATCAGTGGAGACGAGTTTTATTTAGTGATGAGAGCCGATATTGTGTGAGTTTCGTGGATGGTAGAGATAGAATATGGAGGCATCGAGGGGAACGGTACAATCAAGCGAACTTCGCAGGAACTGAGCAATACGGTGGAGGGTCTGTTATGATATGGGGTGGCATATGCTTGGGAGTACGAACAGAACTGGAGATTATTGGCAATGGATCACTTAATGCCCATCGGTATATAACAGAAATCTTGGAGCCCCATGTTGTGCCTTTTGCTCCTTACATAGGGGAAATTTTCCTTTTCATGCACGATAACGCGCTCCCTCATACTGCGCGCATAGTGATAGAATATCTCAATGAAGTTGGGATCACACGAATGGACTGGCCGTCGCGGTCACCGGATTTAAACCCGATCGAACACGTTTGGGACATTCTTGGAAGAAAGGTTCGACAACGGAATCCAGGCAACGTTGAAGAGCTGATATTGGCTTTGGTGGAAGAGTGGGACAACATGACAACATACCTCAACAGATGATAGACAACATCAAATTCAAAAATAAATGTGCAAAATCAACGATTTTCCAGTGTACTTCGAGTTCTCCCGGAGCGTGAAATTGGCCAGTGAATTTCAAAAATTTTCATTTCGTTAGATTTCCGCTTCTCTAATTTTGATTTTATATTTTGGCTAACGTCCGATGTTTTGCACCTACGCAAAATTAAAAATAAATTCTTGAAATTTGTGACTTTTCGCTTCAAACTGGATATCTCTTGTAAAAATAGAGATAAATGCATAAAACAAGAAGGGCGTTACTGTAGGAAGATGTGTCTTGACAGACCATGATATTGTACGTTTCAACTCGGACCACGAAATTCCACAGGGTTTTGACAAAAAAAACACTTATAGTTTTGCCCCCGTATAAAATTCTTTTTGTTTCCTCTTATAATTTCTACAAAGCAGAAGAGTTGATCTATAACTTGCCGAAAAAATCATCTAAATCGGTTGAGAATCAGGAAAAATATCGGACTTCGAATTTGGTTAAATTTTCGAGTGTTCCGCTAATTTTGCCTCCGAGTGTAGATATCAATATGTGTATGCGTAAGGTAGTTAGTCAGATAAAAAACTTGTCAGTGTTGGGGCGCCCTAGAGATCATTTTTCGGCCCACTATTATTTTTCATCTTTATAAATTATATGACTGACTGTACTATGATCTTATTTGCTTATGACATTATGAATTTTGAAACCTGTGACGCTCTTGGGTAAGTTGGCAGACTGTTTGAACAGGTGCGATCGGATGCCATGTAGTTGTTTGTAGGGAATCGATTGATTATGAATGAGGGAGGACATAATGGGTTTTTTTGGTCTGGGCAATACAGAGTTTACTAATGTCAAGTTTTTGGGTACATATTTGGATACGAAACTCACTCGAAGGGCTCCTATATCTCAGCTCAGCCTTTGAAGAATTTAAAATCAATAGAAAGGTCGGGAGATTTTCTTAAAATTGCATATTTTGAGCTCTGTGAATCTATTCTGAGTTACGGTCTATTGCTTTGGGGAAACTAAAGTGGAGTTGAAAGAATTTTCAGGCTGCAAGTATAGAGATTTGGGAGAGTAACTTTCAACAGTTTGGAGATATTTACTCTAATAAGTCTATGTCTTTTTCGGTGCCCCATGTATTCTCATAAAAATGTTTCTAAGCTTCGAGTATAAAATGATGTACATCACCATGATACACGTAATTAAATGCCTCCCTGCATACCTTTTCTAAGATTGCATAAGTCACAGAATGGTCCGAATATCCTCCCACGTAAATGTTTCAATAAGCTGCTAATTTTTGTGAGATAATTATGTGATGCTAAATTTAAGAGTCAAATTTCAAAGGATGATGTGTTGTACTACATTAATGAATTTTTGAAAATTAGTTGATAGTGTGTAGTAGATTAGTGTGTTTGTTTGTTTTTCCTTTAACGTGCTCTATTTCTGCCTTTCGGCTAATGACACGCCGGGGAATTCTGTCACCTCACTAACCCGGGAATTTTGCCGAACCCCTCTCGTGTCGAGGGAAGGGATCTTTAATGTCCAACACATTTCTGTTAGACAGGACCGACAGCTTTACATCTCCTCCGAAAGATGGACACTCAAGCGATTCCCAGAATCCGAAAAATCGCACCGACTTTGTGGGGATTGAACCCAGGTAACTCTGCGTAGGAGACGAGCATCATATCCTATACGCCACCGAGCCGGCTAGTAGATTAGTTGATAGTGTGTAGTAGATGTTATGTTTTATGATATTTTTTCCGTCCTATTAAAATGGGCTCTACTTAATAATTTGACCTGTATATACCTGGTGCCCGCGTGAGATGGGACATTAAAAGTATATTGTGAAAGGGATGACCGATTCGAGAAATGTATTTTTGTAGTCTTGAATGTTATTCGAACTAAGTTCCGAAAATATTTTCAATCTGTGGTACTTCCTGTTATACCGCAAGTTGGCATTTATTCTGTTTTATTATAGAAAATTAAATTCTGAACAATTTTTTCGCATATCATTTCCACCTGAAATAAACCGAAACGAAGATATGAATTTTTCAATCGGAATTTGGGATTTTTGGTTGTCTCTTAGAAGGCATCATAAAAATACTGAAGATCGTTCAATATCGATTATTTCTAACTCGTTGTGAGTAAAGAAGCTCATTCATCAGAATTCATTGCATTTGGACGCTTCACGATATACAGGTTTATTCAAAGCATCTGGAAAATCGTAATACATTCAAAGGTACAAAAGTCGGTTTTTTACTACTACCCGCAAAATTCGCAGATTATATGACCGGAAACCTTTCATATCAGAAGCAGGAAAACTATGAAATTTGCTTTGTGTGAACATTTTTTCTGGTATAGTCTGAAACCTCCAGCTGTTCAAGTAGTGATATGATGAGTGTCCGGGAGCGGAGTCGTAGGTCGATTCTCTTCCGAGAGATGATTGAGAAAAAAAACCTAACTGGATAAAACAATGTCAAAGCTAATGAATAGATGCTCTACTTTATACTTACAAAACCAAATTAGTTTGTCACGAGATCTCATAAATTTTTGTAATGAAAAGATTTAATTATTCACATTTTATACTTTTTATAGTATGGGAATATAGCAACTTAGAGATTGTATAATAATAAAAAACAAACAAGTACTGTGTTTTAAGGAATTTTACTTAATAAATGCGATTCGTAACGTGTTTCACTACACCGTAGCTTCTTCAGATGAATGAATGTACAGAAAATATAAATGAGAATATAAATATAAATGTTTTGAGTAGTTAAAAGCTTATTGGTTTGCTTCTCCTTAAGTGGTTATTTATGACAGGTATATCCAACAGACTTAAGGAATAGATTGCACCCGAAGAGATTCAATAGAGGTGAAGGGCTTGAATCGACTTGTTCATTGATGAGTTTACCTGAGTGTTTATATTCATTTATTTCTAAAGTTTCCCAAAGATTTACCTTCCAATATTTATTATCTGTATGCAAAATTTCAAACTGTGGGTCGAAAGAGTGATTATTTTCTAAGAGACGATTCGCGTAATTTGAATCTGATTTTTTTTTTAAAAACTGCGTTTATGTTCGGGTCTTCTTTGATGATTTTTGCTGTTTGATGTTTGGCTAAAATATTATCTTTGGAGTTTTTAAAATGATTTCGGAGAGCCTAACTGTTCAAAATTAGTTTTATTATGTTTTGGATGTAAATTATGTTTGAATCCTTTTTCTAATAGATCTTTTTGAGGTTGTGTAAAATCGGTATCGGTTAAATTAGTGAATCTGTCAAAAAAATTGATGTTCTGAAAATTTATCAGTTGAAGGTTTGGGTGGAGAAGTTTTGAACTTAAGTGAATTCAACATTTTCTGTTGTTGAAACTTTTTATGAATTAAAATTTAAAAAAAACATTTTTTTTGACATCGTATCTGGATTCTGAGTCTAAAATATCAAACTCAACAGGGTGCAATCTAAACAATAGTTCCGTATGGATTACCTTCAAATATATGTTGGCAACGTCCCTCCTGTTGTACTGGATCTTCATATCCTGTTTGAGCCATATGCGTTGGCCTTTCTCGATTGCTCTTCTTGCTGGTCCACTGTTGTTATGTGTCTTCAACCATATGTAATTGGGAGTCAATCTGTTTTTCAAGCACATTGAGTAGAGCCATATATTCTGAGTATAAACTGCACATCTTAGTAGTATTTTGAAATACCACAAAGCCAAAAAGCCGGTATCAGCTTTCTTTAATATTTGAATTTGGGAGGCTTTTACTTGGTAAAATTCCATTATCAATAATAAAAAACAAACAAGTACTGTGTTTTGAGAATTTTACTTAATAATTGCGATTCGTAACGCGTTTCACTACACGGTAGCTTCTTGAGACGAATTAATGTACAGAAAATAAAAATGAGAATATAAATATAAATGTTCTTGAGTAATCAAAGCACCCAATAAGCTTTTAATTATTCAAGAACATTTATATTTATATTCTCATTTATATATTCTGTACATTCATTATCTGAAGAAGCTACGGTGTAGTGAAACGCGTTACGAATCGCAATAATTATAATATTCCTAAAACACATTACTTGTTTTTATTATTGATAATGGAATTTACCAAGTAAAAGCCTCCAAAATTCAAATGTTAGAGATTGTAGTTTTCTTTGATATTAATCTGAAATCAACGGAACTAGTTGATGTTTTATTATTACTGTGTATATTGTTTTAAAATTTTTGTATTTGTTTATTCTGAACATGTTATCAGAATGTTGGGGACGGATCAGATAAACTTTCATTAATTTCGGAATTATGGCGATTCTATTTCACGGATAGTATCTCTGGGGCAAAATAATGCGGGGACGATATAATGCCAATTAATGAAAGGCAGATATATCAGCGACTTTCCCAGAATCTAAAGTGACCCGTCCTTCCGTATTTTATCCGGGCGTTGGTCTATTTCCGGATCCGGTCTTTTCTTTCGACGTCTCGTAATGGTTTCTGGCGCTTTCCTGGTATAATAGGACTCTGGACAGGGTCTCAGAGAAAACTAATCAAACCGTCGCTAATTATAGGTTATTTATTGTAGAAATCCCTGAGAACATAATTGAAAATTGGGCTATATTGAATATATGACGATGACGCCCAAGGGAAAGTTTGATGTTATCACTAAGGCAAGGCAAAGTTTCGTTACTTCTAGCGACTCGTTGTGCTGATGATATCTGTTATAATCTTTTCTAATCTTGTATTGTGGATTGGTTGAGGTATACTAAGAGTTATAATATAGGGATATCCACCAGGACCCTTCGTTAAAAACTTTCTAAGTTCCAATTGCAATATCAAGCTGAAATGTTATACGCGACCATAACTAGCAATTTCCAATTGAAGTGAAATATTTTCGAAGTGATACCATTTCCGGTTATACCGGAAGTGGGTCATCACTTTGTTATTTCAAATGACAATCTACCTTTTTTATTATTTATCTAGAACCGACATTTAAGCAAAGCATAAAATACCCAAGTTGTTGGCACTTATCTCTCAAAACTTTTGATAGATTTAATTATTTTTGTTATAATCTCGATTTTTGAGGAACATTTAAAAAAATTGTAGCTCGTAGATCTTTTGCACTACAGACATTATTTTTGCTTTGGTGGATAGAAGAAGAATCAAGGAATTTTTTTGAGAAATACACACATGTCAAATGTTAATTGCGTCGTTTTGTATGATTTTTTCAATTTGGCCTTTTTCAAACAGCAATAACTCAATTTTTTTAAATTGCACGTGCCAATTTTTATATCGCCATCAGATGAAGCGTCAAATGTCAGATGGAATTGTATAAGCATGTACTATACCTTTCTCTTATAGTTCCGAAATAATTTGGGAAAATATTGAATTTTGATGAGTTTGCAAGAACTAACAGAGAATGCTTTGAAATATTTGAATCAAGTACCTGGACTGGCTACGCACACCTGACAGGTGCCTAAAATTAATGTACTCTTCACTTCGATCATTCGAATTTGATATTTCAATAAGAATTGTCGTTATTTCAGATTGAAAATATCCAAAAAATACAACACGTTAGGAATAAAACCACTGGTTATTCAAACGAAAATATATTTAATCTTTTTTAATTCATTTTAGAATGTCAAAAAGTAGTGGGTAGAAATTGCAGGCAATTCAATAACCAATTTCCAAATTTACCGTCTATGAGTAAAATAAAATTTATTTCGAAGCATTAGAAGCAATTTTCTACAATTCCGATGAATAAAATTGTAGGATCTAAGCGAAAACCAATCATCGAAGATAATTACATTAATACGAATAAATTATAGCAAACATCATAGAAGAAAACTGATTTACGATTTGAATAAATGTTCAATATGGGCCCCATTTTGCTCGATACACTTGACGGCTAGTATACGAATATGATGAGTTGCCCTCCCAGTTTCCTCAGGATCAATATTACGAAAAGCATCATGAATGCGCTCTAGTAACTCTTCTTTACTTCTTACAGAAATAAGATACACTTCACTCTTGATTTTGCTCCATAAATCAAAATCAAGGGGCGTCAGGTCCGGAGAACGCGGGGGCCATGAATGTGATAAGCCAATGAATCATTCATTAAAATTGCAAAAACATTCACGCTAAATTTATTTTGGAAATCAATTACCTCAATGAGATGTGGATTTTTTGCGGTCCAAAAATGTCGATTTCTCCTTTTGGTTATTCCATTTTCATTGAACTTGGCTTCATCAGACCATATAATTTTTTGTAGAATTGTCTCATCTTCTTGAAGCCGACTTAATAAATTTTCACAGAAATTTAGCCGCTTAGGAAGGCCAGTTGGTTTCAAGTTTTGTAGTCTGATAAAAGAATACGGGTGCATGTTATGTTTCTTAAGGATCCTTTGAATGGAAGTATAACTCAATCCAATATCCATTGATGCAGACTCAATGGACGAATGTGGATTGGCACGAAAATATGCTAGCGTATTAATTTGATTGTCGTCGTCCTCGAGAATTGGTTTTCTTCTAGTTTCTATGTATTTTGTTCCTCCAAATTGCAGAAAATTGCTTCCAATCCTTCGAAATTTTGTTTTACTCATAGGCGCCAGATTTGGAAATTGGTTATTGAATTGCCTGCAAGTTCTATCCACCTATTTTTGACATTCGCCATGAATTGAAAAGAGATTAAACATATCCTCGTTTGATTAATCAGCCATTTTATTATCTGGTGTTTTGCAAAAATTTTCACTTCAAATTACCAACAATTCTTGTTGAAATATCGAATTTCAATGAACGAAGTGACAATTTCATTAATTTTAGGCACCTATCAGGTGAGCGTAGCCAGTTCAGCTACTTGATTCAAATATTTCAAAGCGTTCTCTGTTAGTTCTTGCAAAATCATCAAAATTCAATATATTCCCGAATTATTTCGGAACCATAAGAGATGGGGAATAGTACATGCTTATACAATTCCATCTGAAATTTGACACTTCATGTGATGGCGATATAAAAATTGGCACGTGCCATTTGAAAAAATTGAGTTATTGCTTTTTGAAAAAGTCCAAATTGAAAAAATCATACAAAACAACACAATAAACATTTGACATGTGTAAATTGCTCAAAAACTTCCTTCACCCTTCTTCTATCCACTCAAGCAAAAATTGTGTCTGTAGTGCAAAATTTCTACGAGCTACAATTTTTTTAAATGTTCCACAAAAATCGACTTCATAACAAAAATAATTAAATCTGTCAAAAGTTTTGATAACTGATAACAAATAATAACAGAGTGATGACCCACTTCAGGTATAACCGGAAATGGTATCACTTCGAAAATATTTCACTCCAATTGGAAATCGATAGTTATGGCCGCGTATAAAATTTCAGCTTGATATTGTAATTGGAACTCAAAAAATTTTTAACGGACGGTCCCGATGGATATCCCTGTATTATATATAATACTGTATTGTATATAATTAATCATCGATACAATCTTTGTGTCGACTTAACGCCAGTTTCGGATCAGGGTTTTTTCCACCATGTAGAACTTATTAATGTCACCGCATACCTCCCCTATATAACTAATGAAAATACTGGATAGATAGGGCGGATGCTTGCCGGCAATATAGTAGAGTGCATTTCTTCTTATTGAATAAACAAGCCCACATTAACCACATGGTATGTGTCAAATTCCTTTATAGATTTCAATACAGTCTTCTGTCAACTGATAAATCATGAAGAACTTACATATTAACATAGGTCAGTCAAGCTAGTGAAGAATGACTAATGTTAATGTGCAAGTTCTTCATGTTATGGTCATGTGCTTAGATCCTTTTTCATCTACTATTTTGCCTTTTCTACTAGACAGAAATATCTCACTAGATGCAAGCAAAACATAATGCTGTTGTTATAATACCGAAAATAATTAATGTTTATCTTTATCTGATCGTTGAAAAATCGAGTGTTCAGTCAAATTGACTTGCACTCCAGAATTGAAACACTAATTTGAAATACCTGACAACGAAAGAAAAACACTTCTCTTAAGTTTCATAAAATATGATGAATGAAAATATGAATGACATAAGTTTCAGATTCTGTCACAATTCTTAAAACTAAAGGAGAAGTAAAACATTACGAAGTCATCTCTACCTAAGGAATATATGAGAGGAATGGGGTTGAACGGAAACACAAGTCTGCAAAAAAAAAGTTGAGAGCTGTTTTGGTTTTTTTGTGTAATTCTTATGTTTTTGGGTGCGCTGAATTCGAAAATGACTTTCATTGTGTCCTAGCACGTCACGTTTTCTGACAATCTAGGTGTCTACGCTAAACAAGTTATTATCTTAAAATAAAACATAATTTTTTTTTAAATTGAGTAATTTATAATTGCGTATCAAAACTTATTTTCTTTGCTAAAATACATTAATTAGTGAGCACTAAAAATATTTCTTCTTCCCAGTGAGACACTTTTTGGAACATTTTCGCTTGTGGGAATCATCTGAAGGTCTCTTTTATTATCTTGGTGAAAACGTTCACCTTGCTCTTCACTCACGTCCCTTAATTTTCTGGAAAATAGTCGAGGTAGGAATGAAGAAAATGTACTTTTAAACTTATTAAGCAACCTAAAACTTGAAATGCTTTTAACATTCTTTTGACGATTTGTTTATAGTTAGGGTCTTTCTTAATGCCTAAAAATGTTGTTAAAACTTCCTTAAGGGCAATCCACCCTTCTCTTTGAGGATCCGTCATGGTTGTGACGAATAGTGGATCAGCCATAAGCTGTCTAATATCTGGTCCAACGAAAACACCTTCCTTCAACTTTGCCTCCGAGAGGTCAGGAAACTTTGATATTAAGTATTTGAAGCAATTTCCATCTCTTGGAAGTGACTTTACAAATTGCTTCATCAATCCCAGCTTAATATGATAATGTGAAGCGGTGGTAACTGAATTTTATACGGAGGCACCAAAGTTTCATGCAGGACATTCTTTTCGCCAACTTTAAGCTCCCTCGCAGGCCAACACTTTTCGGTCCAGTGATTTGTTCGGTCTCTACTATCCCATAGACACAAAAAGCAAGGGAATTTGAC